>BKCH01000135.1:0-600000 GCA_008635985.1 Ficus erecta | reverse complement strand
CGTTGTTGGCATGGTTTGTATCACTGGAACTTCCAAATTTAATTTCATTAACAGGAATAATCGAGACATTATACAAAGTATAAGGATGATTATTATATAGCTCTCATTTATAGCATTTTCATTTTTTAAACTTAATTTTTTCAACGTTCTTTCTTAAGAAATTGAACTTACTTTTTAAATTATGAGTTTGCACATATGATCTCAACTATACATAATTTTATAACATAAGAAGCAGTGACTGAAGCCAATAAAAGTTTAGAGAGAATTTATGCCCTAAAACTTTCTCTTTTTTATTTTTAGCCCATATATAATTGTATAAAAGTTAAAATAACATATAACCCCTTGAAGCCCAAGCCCCCATTTTCTTTCCTTTCAGCCTATTTTAAATTTGTCCAAATTTAGGTACACCCCTCCCCCAAAAAATATATGTATATTAGGGGTGGCAATATGGGTCACGACACGACGACACGACTCGAAAACGACTCGAACTTGGAAAAATAGGGGCCTTGTCGATTTCGGGTCGAAATCGACCCGAAATTGACACGGAAAAAAAACGGGTTGTGTTCGGGTTGGACCCGTAAAACCCGAACACGACACTTTTTTTTCGTGTCAATTTCGGGTTAAATTTCGTGTCAATTTCGTTTCAGTTTTGGGTCAATTTTGTGTCGCGGGTCAATTTCGTGTCGCGAGTCAATTTCGTGTCGCGGGTCAATTTCGGTTCGTGTCGTGCCAACCCGTGACGGGTTCGTGTCGTGTTCGTGTCACGGTTTCGTGTCGTGTCCGTGTCGCGGGTCGTGTTCGGGTCGGGGAAGAAAAAAATCGACACAGCTCTAACACGACACAAACCCGACACGTGACACGAATTGCTACCCCTAAATATATATATATATATATTATGACTTTTTCACGAATAAGAAGCAAAGCTTAATGGTGAGAGGCGGAGCCAGATATATGTTTCATTATGAGCGTACACTACATTTTTTTAACAAATAAAATCAAAGTACAAAAAGTAAAAACTAAAACTTTAGTGGGACTATATGAGAATTTTTAATTTTTAGTAGGGTCAAAGCATAAAAACTATAAAACTTTTTTTTTGGGGTGTGTGTGCGCGGCTGGGGGTGGAGGAGTAAAAAAAATAATTTTAGTAGGGTTATTTGGGAAAATTTAATTTTTAATGGTTACTATATGAGAATTTTAATTTTAGTGAAGGTGGAAATAGGAAAAACAAAAACTTTTTTGGGTAGAATTAAAAAAAAAATTGAGTGGGGTGCCTTGAACACTTTCAACACTAAATACAATGTATATTGGATACCTCATATATTTTATTCAAGTATAAATTCTTTTACAATTTGAATCTAATATAACCAATATTTATCATATCTTTTTCTATCTACTTTTACTAATCACATCATATACTCTCTCTCTTCCTCACCTACAACCCAAACACACATTACATTTGAGGACAATGTAAGAAGAAAACATCCAAATACATATTATATTCTTTTTTCTATCTACTTTTACTAATCATATCACATACTCTCTCTCTCCCTCACCTACAACCCAAACACACATTACATTTGAGTACAGTGTAAGAGGAAAACATCCAAACGCATATTATATTCTATTGTCTTATATTAGAATACAATATATAATACACAATGAATGTAGTTTCCAAACGGACCATAAGAGTTATGGGCGTTTGGCATCGTTTTAAAAATGTTTTGGAAATGAAAGGCAAGTTTTTTAAGGTGTGAAAATAAAAATGATAATTAGATCGCAGTTGTTTATCAAATTAGTCCAAAGTATGTGTTATGCACATGTTGGATAAATTTAAGAAAATTTATCTAAGTAGGGGAAAATTAAAATAATAAGTAAAAAGAATATACAAAACAAGGACCTAAAAGAAAAGACACAAAAAAAAAATACTAAAAAGATAAAAGGATTAAAATGAAGAAATTTATCAACATAAAAAAGGACTAAAATTAAAAAAAATTATCCAAAAAAAAAAAAATCGGAGGACCAAAAATTGAATACAAAAGTTTAAAAAAGGGAGTAAAATGAAAAAATAAAATAAAATGGTCCGGAAAAAAATTGGAAAACCAAAAATAAATATAAAACTTTTTCGTGGAATAGTACTTTTTGACACTTCTATATATTCCTATATGCTTGGAAAATGGAAATGAAAAAAAAATAGTAAGAATAATATATGTTAAGGAACTAAAAAATGGCTGAAAGTTGTTTTACCTTTTTTCCGTTTTTCTCTCTTAAAACTAATAATTTAAAACATATTTTCAGAAACATATTCAAACGTAATTTCATTTTTCTTATACTAAAATCAATATCACATAATGTTAGAGACGACGATTTGAGCATCATTTTCATTTCAATGTCTAAAATAAGTCATATCCAAAACAGAATTATTTTTAAAATGCTACTAAATAATTTGTGTTTTAATTTTAACCTAGACGATATAAAGCGTAGAAACAAGTTGCCACGCTTGAAAGCGAACCCATAATAATTTAGCAAAGTTTGTCAAGAAAACCCAAAAAGTTCACGAGCAAAAGCAAAGCAGGGAGCAGCAGCAGCACATGATAACTCTGAAGAGGGGTGACTGTGGCCCATCTGTTTTTTTTTCCCCTTCCAACTTGCAATATTTTTTTTTGTTTTTTTGGGTAAAATTCCAACTTGCAATTATGGGCCTGTTTGGTATTCAGGTCCAAACTAACATTTTCAAACTTTTTTTTATCTTTTTTCTCAAAAGTTTTTGTCTTTTTCTCAAAATTTTTTTTGTCTTTTCTGAAAAGTTAACACAATTTACTATTTAAACTTAAAAATCTTAACTCAAACTTACACACCAATATATATTTATTGTTTTGGCTCCAAGCATGAAATGTTTGAATGCTTGCAAAAGGATGGTCAACCTTATGATTACATAATATGCCTTATTTTTAGTACCAAAAGAAAAAAAGTAAAAAAGAAAGAAGAAAGAAGAAAGAAAAACGTTGATGAACTACTTTGATCAAAGGTAACTCAAGTTTGTTAATTATTTGGGTTGTAGGTGTAATTTATCGAAATACCGACATGTAATTTTACTATATGATGTAAGTTTAAATTCTTCTACATCATATTCTTTGAAAAAAAAAAAAAAATCTTCAATGTGAGTTGTTGTATTTTTATAAAGTTTGCATCTGGCCTAAGGACAAATTTAATAATTTCCCCCCGAACTTTGACCCTTGTATCAAAATATCCCATGAACTTTAAGGGCCTGTTTGGTATTCAGGTCCAAACTAACATTTTCAAACTTTTTTTTGTCTTTTTCCTCAAAAGTTTTTGTCTTTTTCTCAAAAAGTTTTTTGTTTTTTCTGAAAAGTCAACACAATTTACTATTTAAACTTAAAAATCTTAACTCAAACTTACACACCAAACAGGCCCTAAAATATAACATCTGTTCCTTTCAATTTAAAATTGTTTCAAATTTGCCCCCTTTATTAATTAACTAATAGAAAAGTGCACGTGTCATGCACAGACTGTTAAAATCAACGGTAGTTTAGTAAAATTCTCAACAGGGTGGATTTTAGGTTTTTTGAGAATTAAAAAAAAAAAAAGATAAAAATGCTTTTTTTTTTTAAATTTTATTTTAAGAAAAAAGCATTATGCATCCTTAGGTCAGGTCTCATCGAGTTCGACGACGACTTCTCCAGCTTCTTCTCTGCTACTTTTGTTATGATTCGACCTCAGGATCTCGCAAACTGGCTTGGAGCTTGGCTCGATGTAGGAGTGGAGCTGCTTGTTGTCGTTGAACTCGCCGCCGGCGGTCGAGCCGTGGTGTTGCAGGTGAGGGAAGGTGAGCCTGGCGAAATCTTTGTAGAGCTTGTAGACAGTGTAATTGTAGGCCAATACGCCTTTCATGGTGTTGTCGAACGCCCCTAGCTGAAGCTAATTCAGGTTGTGCAAACGGATCTCCTTAACTATGCCTGGATGCAATTTCCTGTTACAAAACAATTCTAGAACTAGAATTTTCCAACCCCTTTATCCACAATTGCATGCCAGAGAAGATAATTAATATGGGCAAGGAAGGCTTTAGTATTTTTCTGAAAATTTGACCAAGAATTTTTATTAGTAGACAAAAGTGCACTTTCTTTAGTGTGTGTAAATGCTAAATTATTTAAGTTTTAATTATATATTTTCATTATTTTTATTCAAAATTATTTAATTGGAAATGTCTAGTTTTAGCTTATTTATTTACAGATTTATAAGAAGTGCAAAAGTCATGGACAAAAGACATGTAATTGAACCATGGAATCCATTCTTTTAAGTCACATCATCTCCCAAGCTAGCCAACCAGCAAATTGAAGAAAGCTACGTGGCCCACTATCTGAAACAACCATTCCATTCATGTCACGTGACGGATGTGCGTAGCATAATCCATTTCTTTAAATCACATCATCTCCCAAGCTAGCCAAGCAGCAAATTGAAGAAAGCCACGTGGCCCACTATCTGCAACAGTCATTCCATTCATGACACGTGATGGATGTGTGTAGCATTCCTTCACTTTCCAGATTTCTTACTCAGTAGGATCTCCATTTGTCTTCCAAGAGAATCAAATCGACCAGATTTCTCCCTCAAATAAAATATTTAATTTGTCAAATTAATTGTAATATTGTTTTTAGTTTCCTAATTTTTATTTTCTTGTTTGAGTTTCCCATTTTATTATTTTGTTTCACTTTTTAGTTGAGCCTTTAAAACACTGTAAATAGAGGGCTCTGCTTGTTGTAATATTCATTCAAGAATTGTAAGGTTTCAATATTTAATATGCTTCAGTTTATTTTCAATTCTTGTTTCCTTAGTTTACTTATTAGTGTGAGGTGAGTAACACACCTTTTGTAAGTGAGACACCGCTTGTGGAAGACTAAGTCTTGAGTGTATTTTATTTGTTTGCGTTCTTCTTTTTATTTGAGTTCAATTTATTATTCAACGTTTATAAATTTGTTTCATTTTATTCTCTTCTGCTTAGTGTTTATAATAATTATTTTTGTAGTGACAGCAGTTCTAGTTATTATAGTCGGTGCGCTAAATCACTAGTGATAGGTGATTTTCTTTCAATTGTTTTTATAAGAACATCCCTTACCGCATTATGTCATGGGGTATTTTATCGCTTTCAGATGACGTATAAGAATAGTTGTGATTGTTTTAACGAGAAGAGATTAATTTGATCGAATACTTTTTCTATTATTTGTTATTTTCAAATCCATATTTTTTGACTTTTAGGATGTGAATGTGTAATTGAGTTATAGAATTGAAATATTGAGTTTGAACAAAAGCATTTAAGATTCCTCACCTATCTTTTCTTCATCTTATTTTTATTTATTTCATTTTATTACCAAAAATTTTAAAAACATTTATCTTTTATTTTCTTTATTAGCTTATCTCTCTAACGTTTATTTTTTTATTAATCTTTCTTGTTTGTTATTTTTATCGCCTTCTCGTGGGATCGATCATCCTTATTGTGTTACAATTGACTGCTTTATCGATATACAGTTTGGACGTAATCAAATTTTGATGCCGTTGCCGGGAAGATGTTACGAACAAGATTGGTTTTTGGAAGTTTGAACGGGAAGGGAGGTAAGCGATTTCTTTTGATTTTTTTTTTCTTTTATATTAAATGCCTTTAGTTTAGTTTGTTTGCTTCTTCATTTTTTTTAATCGTTTTTTAATTACTTTTTTTTTCTTTTCTGTTTTGTTTACGTTTTCAGTTTACCTTTTGTTTTATTTTTATTATTATTAATTTATTTTTTAGCTTAGATAGTTTAGTTTTTTTGTTTTTCCCTTTCTTAATTTTTTTTTCTTTTGTTTCCATACGTTCCCATGTATACTCTATATATACATACACACACACACACACACACATATATATATATATATATATACATATATATTTTCCCTTTATAGTTGTGTTTTTCTTTCTTTTATTCGGTTTTTTTTAGGAACGAATTTAGTTTTTTTTTTCCCCTTTTATACGTATAAAATATTCCCTTTAATTTTGTTTTTATTTAGAGTGCAAATATTAGAAATTTTGTTAATATAGCTAATTTTCTTATTTCCTTTTAAGTTTTTACAGTCAATTGATTTGATTTGATTTTTGGTAATTTTATTCTTTACCTTTTTAGAGATTAGGATTTTATTTTGTTTCTTTTTTTTTTCTTTAAATTTTTTTTTTTCATTTTGTTTCCTTTTTAGTTTTATAGAATTATTCTTATTGTTGATTTTCTTAGTTGTCTATTTTTTTTTTTTCCTTTTATCGATTTTCAGGATTTTAATTTAGATTTACTAATTCTGGCCTTAGTTTTCATTTTAGTATTATTTTATTTTAACTTAGGTTTTGATTGTTAGACCACTGACTTAGTGAAATTTAATAAAATTAGAATAAAATTTAG
This sequence comes from Ficus erecta, assembly GCA_008635985.1. Taxonomy (NCBI): domain Eukaryota; kingdom Viridiplantae; phylum Streptophyta; class Magnoliopsida; order Rosales; family Moraceae; genus Ficus; species Ficus erecta. Next base: position 593,566 of record BKCH01000135.1, on the reverse strand, counting down.
ATGTTTCTTTCAATTTGTTTTGGAAACATTATTTGATTTAGTGGAGACGTAAAATCTAAGGAAGTTCTATCAAGGAGGCTGGTCAGTCTTTTTTGGGAATGTTACTCTGTCCTAGGAGGTTGGTTTTTAAGGAGGCCTCGCCCCACCAATATTTCCTGTGAGCATTCTTAGAGGGTACTATTCGTGACAACTACACCTTTGTTGTTTTCCAAGTTAATTTTGAAGTAAACAAAAATTAAAAAAACCCAAAAAAAAAAATGAAAACATAAAAAAAGATTGTGGGTGATAATCCCTTGTGAAATCTTGCCCATGTAATTTTCACACTCATCGAGGAACAGGGTTCAATAGCAATCTTAAAAGTCTCCTTCAAATTTCTGAATCTGACAGTTCTGGACCTGTTGAGTTAGCCAACGTTTCTGTCGTCTTCAAAGACTCACAAAACAAAGTAACCAAGTTTTGGCAACTACGCTTTGAAGAACTTAAAACAAAAAAGAAGTAAAAACCATTCACTGAGATTGCCCCAAAAGACAGCTAATCGTGCTACGGAAGGCATGAAACTCATGCTACTGAAGGCACAAACAAAGTTAATCATGCTACTGTTGATCAATTGAACACTCGCAAGTATACGAATCGTACAAGTAATAAAGTGTACACAATTGTACGGATATCGTCCCTCGAGGATTAAATCACCAAAATTATCAAGTAAAAGCTATTTTAATACCAAAGAAGGTATGAAACGAAAAAGGGCTGATTTGAAAATTCAATAAAGATTATGTAGCAACTAAAAGCAAAGCAAAAGCAAACAAAATTAATGAAAAGAACGGGATTGCAGTTGAATTTGGGAAACCAATGGATTAAACAAGCTAGGACACCTAATTTCACCTTAGTTGCAGGTCTGCTACACGAATGCTACTAGAATGCTATAGCATGCTCTACGCCTGTTAACCAAACCTCCGTTTTGATGCATAAAAATCTTCCGAATTATTATGGCTAATTCCTCAAACCTTTTTCAACATATTCCTATGTGAATCCAGCTCTTAGAATGCAATTTTAAGGCTCGGGTCTTGTGGGTTATGCAAGATGAACAATATATTCCTATACCATTCACAAATTAATAAACCTAGACAAGCATATTGAACTTGCATCATCCATGTTATTTCCAACTTAAATTAACCCTTCCGGTATTAATCTAAATCTGATTTCCTATAGTAGATGGCCAGTTAGAAAATAGAAATAAATATAACACACACATGAATGAACAAGAGCAGAACATTAGCTAGCAATCCAACATCAACATAACATTCCTACAACCTTGGTTCCATTAGGGTCCTAGCTAAACAATTTAGTTCATATTTCAGATTACAAAAGCAAGCTTAAAAACATCATCCATTGTTCACAGAGAATGAAAATCAGAAAATAAATCAAGAAAGATTAAGAGGAAGAAAAATTCCAAGCGGCTCAAGATGGTTCTTCTCGTCTTGCGTCCTTCTCCTTCTGAGCTCGGATTCCAAAATGGGCGTAAAAATGGAAGCTCAGACTTCAGCTGAGCTCTCTCTCTCTCTCTTGCCCAAAAATGGTGTATTTTCTTCTCTCCTCTGTTTTCTCTCTCCAACGGCTGCTTGTATCCCAAATTGGTATCTATTGCTGGCTGCTCTCTTTCCTTTCTTTTTGTTGTTTTATTAGGCTAGGGCAACAATGGTACACATGTGGCAAAGATGGTGGGGGACCAGCTGACCACAAATGTCCAGCTCATTCATTCCACATGGTCTCTCCACATAATGGTCTGATGTCAGCAAAATCTGCCAGCAATGCCCAGAATTTCGCCCAGAAATGCTGCAGCATAGTTGTAGCATTTACCTGAAAAACACATTACCAGCACTTTAACATTTTGGCCCTCATTTTGCTCTATAATCCTTCAATTTCAGTTCAAGAAGAGCATAATTACAGAAGTTGACCCCAGCAAAAGTAAAACTTAAAAATCCAAAACAAATCACAAAGAAAAAATAGTAAAAGTGCTCTTGGCTAAGCAAATTTGGACTAGAAAAACATTGGATAACTCTAATGTCTTAGAGTTATCAGCTACTGAAGGCATGAAACACATACTTTTGGGCCCCGGTGATGCATCTCCATCCTGGCAAGCCGAGGTCGATGTGGACTAGCGAATTTTTTGTGAAAATAGTCTTTTCCAACAGTGCCATCGAGGTTAAGGACCCAAGCGATGGGAGGATATTTAAAATTAATGGCCAACAAATGAAGAACTACGTGTAGCGTGTAGACCAGCTCGAGGAGACATCCTTGAGGCTCCTATCTACTGGCCTTGAGTAGTCAACTCAACTACCCCTCTGTAATATATTTTATTTTCTTTCGGTGCGTTTTTTTTTTTTTGGTTTGTTTTGTGTTGATTTGTTTTTTTTTTTTTTTTTTTTCTCTTCTTTTATACAGTTGATCTGGCTGTATTCACCTATGGCATGTTCATCATCCAGGTGTTCTCTTTCCTTATACTCTTTGTATTTTTCATATTTTTAGACATTGAGGACACTTTTTGATTTCGGTTGGGGGTGGTATGCATATTCATGCTGTAAGATTTATTTTTGTCGTGTGTGAATCATTTTGAGTCGAAGTTTTTCGAAATTGTCTAGGTGTGGATGATAAATGTTTAGATAAAGTCAATTTTTGCTATCTTTATTACCTAAGAAATAACTTCCAGAATTTTTCTTGAGCACGATTTGAGCCTTGGGGTAAGATGGACGTTGATTATTTTTACTGAAAAATTTCCCATGCTCTAAGCATTCTATTTATCGTGAGTTGAGAGAGTTGAGAGAAACAACTTTTGAACTTTGATTGATCATAAGAATTGGTTAAATTACTTCCAGAAGATCATTACATGGTTTGTGGCATGCTGGTTGCATGTGCTTGAAGGATGATTGGGATTACAAAGAAATGATATCATTTAGTAGAGCCTTTTTAGTGTTTTTGTTAGAAAGTTTCAAAAAAATCAAAACATGAAAAAAAAGAAAGAAAGAAAGAAAGAAAAGCATGGGCAACATGTCATCAAAAGTATGCATGGATTGGGTGTAGTCACCTCTAGAGCTGCATAGCAGCTAATCAAAAGAACAACATTCTACATATGTATCATTCATTATATGTTGTCTCTTGTTTTAAAAACAAAAAAAAAAAAAAAGTGTTAGTTTTTTGGATCTTTGTGTTCATCATTGTAATTTATTTTCTGATCTTTTGAATCCTGAAAGCTGGTTTGTGGTAAGAAAGTGGAGTTCTAAGCTATTGGTTTTCCTATCTCTTGATCAATGTTTGTCTGATTACTTGTCCTAAATTTTGCATTTCTCACATTGAGTGATTACAGTTTTCCAACTCCATGAGTGACCACTTTTGCACAAAAAATTATCAAAATACCTTTGACATTTGATGGAGTTGAGGCATTTTACAAGGTGGATTTTCAAAGTTAAATGTGTTATGGTCTGTGGTAAGAAGGAAAGGGCTTAGCACACACAAAATTATAGAGTTAAGATTGAAAATGATTTTCATAGCATTTGTTGATTTGTCTACCATTTTCTTTGAAGCATTTAGGTGATTTTGCAGAGGGACTTCAATAGTTTGTTGTGATAGGATATTTTTTCCGCTTAAATTGCTAGAGACTAGTAATAAGCTAGTGGGGGTTGTGAGTAGTACACAAAAGTGCACTTTCTTTGGTGTTTATTATTGTGTAACTGCTAAATTATTTAAGCTTTAATTATACATTTTCATTATTTTTATTCAAAATGATTTAATTGAAAAATGTCTAGTTTTAGCTTATTTATTTGCAGATTTATAAGAAGTGCAAAAGTCATGGACAAAAAGGCATGCAATTAAGCCATGGAATCCATTTTTTTAAGTCACATAAGCTCCCAAGCCAACCAAGAAGCAAATTGAAGAAGATCAGGTTGGCCCTATTGCAACAACCATTCCATTTGTGCCACGTGGCGGATATGTGTAGCATTCCTTCACTTTCTAGATTTCTTAATCAGTAGGATCTTCATTTATGCTTCTGTAAGAATCAAATCAGCCCGATTTCTCCCCCAAATTAAATATTTAATTTATCCAATTAATTGTAATATTATATTTAGTTTCCTAATTTCTGTTTTCTAGTTTTAGTTTCCCATTTTATCATTTGTTTCCCTTTTTAGTTGAGCATCTAAAACTCTATAAATAGAGGGCTATGTTTGTTGTAATATTCATTCAAGACTTGTGAGGTTTCAGTATTCAATATGTTTCAGTTTATTTTCTATTCTTGTTTCCTTAGTTTTCTTATTATTGTGAGGTGAGTAACATACCTTTTGTGAGTGAGACACACTAGTAGAAGGCTAAGTCCTGTGTGGATTTAATTTGTTTGCGTTCTTCATTTTATTTGAATTCAATTTGTTATTCAACGTTTATAAATTTGCTTCATTTTATTCTCTTCTTCTTAGTGTTTATAATAATTATTTTTGTAGTGACATAGTTCTAGTTATTATATTTAGTACACTAAATCACTAGTGATAGATGGTTTTCTTTCAATTGTTTTCATACGAACATCCCTTACTGCATTCTACCATGGGGTATTTTGTCGCTTTCAGATGACATAGAAAACAGTTGTGCTTGCTTTAACGAGAAGAGATTAATTTGATCAAATACTTTTTCTATTATTTGTTCTTCAAATCCATATTTTCCGACAGCATGTTTGGGATGTGAAATGTGTAGTTGAGTTATAGAATTGAAATATTGAGTTTGAACAAAAACATTTAAGATTCCTTGCCTATCTTTTCTTCATCTTATTTTTATTTATTTCATTTTTATTATAAAAAATTCCAAAAACATTTATATTTTATTTTCTTTATTAGCATATCTTTCTAACATTTATTTTTAATTAATTTTTCTTGTTTGTTATTTTTATTGTCTCCTTGTGGAATTGACCATCCTCAGTATGTTACAATTGATCGCTTTATTGATACACAATTTGGGCGTAATCAAATTTTGGTGCCGTTGTCGGGGAAGTGTTACGAACAAGATTGGTTTTTGGAAGTTTGAACGGGAAGGGAGGTAAGTGATTTCTTTGATTTTTTTTTTTTTTTTAAATGTCTTTAGTTTAGTTTGTTTGCTTCTTCAATAATTTTTTTAACGTTTTGTAATTACTTTTTTTTCCCCCCTTTTTCTGTTTTGTTTACCTTTTGTTTTATTTTATTATTATTATTATTTTTTTAACATAGACAGTTTAGTTAGTTTTTTTTTCTTTCTTAACTTCTTTTTTTTTTTTTTCATTTGTTTCCATACGTTCCCATGTATACCCATATATATACATACATATATATAAATATATATACATATATATTTTCCCTTCATAGTTGTGTTTTTCTTTCTTTTTATTCAGTTTTTTTAGGAACGTATTTAGTTTTTTTTTTTTTTTTTTCCCTTTCATACGTATTAAATCTCCCCTTTTAATTTTTTTTTTATTTAGAGTGTAAATATTAGAAATTTTGTTAATATTGCTAATTTCTTATTTCCTTTTAAGTTTTTACAGTCAATTGATTTGATTTGATTTTTGGTAATTTTATTCTTTACCTTTTTAGAGATTAGGATTTCATTTTGTTTCTTTTTTTTTTCCTTTAATTTTTTTTTTCATTTTGTTTCCTTTTTAGTTTTATAGAATTATTTTCATAGTTGATTTTCTTAGTTGTCTAATTTTTTTTTCCTTTTATCGATTTTCAGGATTTTAATTTAGATTTACTAATTCTGGTTAGTTGTCATTTTTTTTAATTATTATTATTATTATTATTATTATTATTATTTAACTTAGGTTTTGACTGTTAGACCACTAACGTAGTGAAATTTAATAAAATTAGAATAAAATTTATAGATTTCTTTCAATTTGTTTTGGAAACATTGCGTGATTTAGTAGAGACGTAAAATCTAAGGAAGTTCTGTCTAGGAGGCTGATTAGTCTTTCTTGGGAACATTGTTCTGTCTTAGGAGGTTGGTTTTTAAGAAGGCCTTGCCCCATCAATCTTTCCTGGGTGCATTCTTAGAGGATACTATCCGCGACAACTACACGTTTGTTGTTTTCCAAGCTAATTTTTGAAGTAAAATTAAAAAATAAAAAAAATAAATAAAAACGTAAGAAAAAGAGTGTGGGTGATAATCCCTAATGAAATCTCGCCAATGCAATTTTCACACCCGTCGAGGAGAAGGTTCAATTGCAATCTTAAAAGCCTCTTTCAAATTTCTGAATATGAGAGTTTCTGGTCCTATGAGTTAGCCAACGTTTCTATCATCTTCAAAGACTCAAAGATCAGAGGAACTAAGTGTTTGCAACTACTCTTCGAAGAGCTTAAACCAAAAAAGAAGTCAAACCATTCACCAAGGTTGCCCCAAAGACTGCTAATCATGCTACTGAAGGCACAGGCACGAAACTCTTGCTATTGAAGGCATGAAACCCTGCTACTGATGGCACAAACAAAGTTAATCATGCTACTGAAGGCACGAAACACATACTTTTGGGTCCCGGTGATGCATCACCATCATGGCAAGCTAAGGTCGACGTGGAATGGGCAATTTTTGGTGAAAATAGTCTTTTCCAACAGTTCTGTCGAGGACCCAAGCAGTGGGAGTATATTTAAAGTTAATGGCCAGCAAATGAAGAACTACGTGGAGCGTGCAGACCAACTCGAGGAAACGACCTTGAGGCTCTTATCTACCGGCCTTGCGTAGTCAACTCAACTACCTCTCTGTACTATATTTTATTTTCTTTCGGTGTGCTTTGATTTGTTTTGCTTTTTTTTTTTTTTTTTTTGGTTTGTTTTGTGTTGTGTTGTTTTTTTTTTTTTTTTTTTTTTCTGTTTTATTTTTCACAATTGATCTGACTGTATTCATTTTATGGCATGCTCATCATCCATGCATTCTCTTTCCCTGTACTATTTGCATTTTTCATAATTTTAGACATTGAGGACACTGTCTGATTTTGGTTATGGGTGGTAAGCATATTGATGCTGTAAGATTTATTTTTGTCATTTGTGAATCATTTTGAGTCGAAACTTTTCGAAATTGTCTAGGTGTGGATGAAAAATGTGCATATCAAGTCAATTTTTGCTACCTTTGTTTTCTAAGAAATTACTTCCAGAATTTTTTGCGCACATTTTGAGCCTTGGGTTAAGATGGATGTTGATGCATTTTACTGAAAACATTCACATGTTTTAAGCATTCTATTTTTGGTGAGTTGAGAGAGTTGAGAGAAATAACTTTTGAACTTTCATTGATAATGAGAAATGGTTAAGTCACTTCTTAGAACATCATTACATGGTTTGTGGTATGCTAGTTGCATGTGCTTGAAGGATTATTGAGATTAGAAAGAAATGATATCATGTAGTAGAGCATTTTTAGTATTTTTGTCAGAAAGTAAAAAAATATATATATATATATATATTTAACAAAAAATGAACAAAAAAAAAAAGGAAAGAAAAGCATGAGCAACATTTCATAAAAAGTATGTGTGGATTGGGAGTAGTCACATCTGGAGCTGCGTATATAGCAGCTAATCAAAAGAACACCATTATACATATGTATCATTCATTACATATTGTCTCTTGTTTAAAAAAAATGTTAGTTTTATGGCTCTTTGTGTTCAATATTGTAATTTATTTTCTGATCCTTTGAATCCTGAAAGCTGGTTTGTGGTAAGGTGGTGAAGTTCTAAGTTATTGCTTTTCCTAACTCTTGATCAATGTTTGTCTGATTGCTTGTCCTAAATTTTGCATTTCATACATTGAGCGATTATAGTTCTCCAACTCCATGAGTGACCACTTTTGTATTGAAAATTGTCAAAATACCCGCGGGTTTGATGGAGTTGAGGCTTTTTACATGGTGAATTTTCAAAGTTAAATGTGTTATGGTCTGTGGTAAGAAGGAAGGGTTAGCACACACACACAATTCTGGAGTTACGACTGAAAATGATTTTGATAGCATTTGTTGATTTGTCTACCATTTGCTTTGAAGCATTTAGGTGATTTTGCGGATTGAGACTTCAATGGTTTGTTCGTGACAGGATATTTCTTTTGCTTGAATTGCTAGAGACTAGCAATAAGCTAGTTGGGGTTGTGATTAGTACACAAAAATGCACTTTCTTTGGTGTTTATTATTGTGTAAATGCTAAATTATTTAAGTTTTAATTATACATTTTCATTATTTTTATTCAAAATGATTTAATTGAAAAATGTCTACTTTTAGCTTATTTATTTGTAGATTTATAAGAAGTGCAAAAGTCATAGACAAAAAGCCATGCAATTAAGCCATGGAATCCATTTTTTTAAGTCACACAAGCTCACAAGCCAGCCAAGAAGTAAATTGAAGAAAACCACGTGGCCCATTATCTGCAACAACCATTTCATTCGTGCCACATGACGGATGCGTGTAGCATTCCTTCACTTTCCTGATTTCTTACTCAGTAGGATCTCCATTTGTGCTTCAATAAAAATCAAATTAGCCCGATTTCTCCCCCAAATCAAATATTTAATTTATCCAATTAATTGTAATATTATTTTTAGTTTTCTAATTTTTATTTCTAGTTTTAGTTTCCCTTTTTAGTTGAGGCACTAAAACACTACAAATAGAGGGCTCTGTTTGTTGTAATATTCATTCAAGAATTGTGAGATTTCAGCATTTAATATGTTTCAGTTTATTTTCAATTCTTGTTTTCTTAGTTTTCTTATTAATGTGAGGTGAGTGACACACCTTTTGTGAGTGAGACACTGCTAGTGGAATGCTAAGTCTTGAATGGATTTAATTTGTTTGCGTTCTTCTTTTTATTTGAATTCCATTTGTTATTCAACGTTTATAAATTTGTTTCATTTTATTCTCTTATGCTTAATGTTTATAATAATTATTTTGTAGTGATAGTAGTTCTTGTTATTATATTCGGTACATTAAATCACTAGTGACATGTGGTTTTCTTTCAATTGTTTTTATACGAACATCCCTTACTGGCATTCTGCCATATGGTATTTTGTCGCTTTCGGATGGCGTATAAGAATAGTTGTGCTTGCTTTAACGAGAAGAGATTAATTTGATCAAATACTTTTTCTATTATTTGTTCTTTCAGATCCATATTTCTGACTGGATGTTTGGGATGTGAAATGTGTAGTTGAGTTATAGAATTGAAATATTGAGATTGAACAAAAGCATTTAAGATTCTTCACCTATCTTTTCTTCATCTTATTTTTATTTATTTCATTTTATTATCAAAAATTCAAAAAACATTTGTTTTTTATTTTCTTTATTAGCTTATCTCTCTAACGTTTATTTTTTTTATTAATCTTTCTTATTTGTTATTTTTATCTCCTCCTCGTGGGATTAACTGTTCTTATTGTGCTATAATTAACCGCTTTATCGATGCACAATTTGGGCGTAATCAAATTTGCATCTCCAAAAATTCAAAAAGAAAATTATAAATTAAGAAATCAGCCAACAAAACACATAACTCAAAACTCAATTTGTTCCAGCATAGCAAACAGATCCTCAACCTCGCAGCAAGAGTCCTACAATTTACAAAGTAGAGAGAGAGAGAGGGGAAACCATTTTAACTTTTTCGTTTAATTTACTATTATAAATATTATTTCTAAACTACCAATTAGCCGTTAAAATTGTTTTATTTTCTTGATTAATCCTTAATATAAGGGGTAAATTTGTCATTTAACATCATTTACTTTAATATTCGCATCTGAGATACTGACACCTGTCTTTTATTATTAGTGAATTAATAGAAGGGGCAAATTCGAAACAATTCCAAAGTTCAAGGGAATTGATGTTATATTTTAAAATTTGTGGGGCATTTTACTACAAGGGTCAAAATCCGGAGGGGAAATATGAAATTTGTCCTTTTTACTTGTCAAATTAGTTTTAAAAAAAAAATCAAATTCTCGTTTTTGTTGAACAAAGTATTCTATGATAAGATCTTAAAAAATATAATAATATTTTAAAAAATAAAGCCACGTGACACTATTTTAAACATCTACATGATTAAAGTATCACATGACCGATTCATGAAATTTTTCATTCATTTTTGAACATATTATTGAGTAAAGGACTTTAATTGAACAATTTTATAAATCAGGATCATGAATCAAAATATAAGATTTATTTATAAGTTTGGGATCCAAAAAGGAGATAAAAGACCTGTTTGAATCATAGATTTATCTACTATTCAAATAATAAATTCAAATCTTCTATAGGAGAAAACAAACAGTTGATACTTTCAACTTTTCCACTTTTGAAAAATGCTATGAAGGCACCGAAAGTGCTGAGAGCAACACATATGTACCCTATGGTGATGTTAGATGGCCAATTTTAGTAGCTGGATGGAATTGCTGTTTCAAGAAGACTCCAACAACACAACCACACAAGATATGAAATATGATTTTCTTATGAAAACTAATATTTATAATTATATCCTCGTCTCTAAACTATTTCATAACTCTAATTTTAGTCATTTGACTTTAAAGTCAAAACTCTAAACTTAGTAAAAAGTTTGCTCTTAGTATAATTAACGTTTTCCATTAATCTTTAAAATAGAAAAAGCAAAAGAAAATAGAAGGCGTTATTCAAAACGTAACATTAATGGAAAATCACACATAGTGCATGTTTTAGCCACCCAATCTAATAGAGAGTCAATTTAAAATTTGTTCAAATTTACAAATAAGTTGAATAATGTACATTTTTTAAAAGACGTGTTCTACAATGACCATTTTTGTGTAAATACTTCTCAAACTTCTAGTTTAGAGTCGCTCTCATACCAAACATTTCTTTTGAGATACAGTGGCATTGGCCTACTAGGTTGCTGGTGGTGACCTGATGGCCTACTTAAACTTTGGCGTCTATTGTAGTGTCCATACGAATGGTAACCTGATGGACTACTCCAGCTCCAGTGCTAGCATGTCGATTTACGAGAGGTAACATGTCGATTACTCTACAAGTGGTGGTATTTCATTTATTACTAACTACCATAGTAGCCTGTCGTGTTAGCAATAGTAGCCTACCAAAGTCTTATTGGTAACTAGTTTAGGATACAAAGACAAAGACTAAACTAAACTTGAAACATAATTCAAATAGATCTATTGATCACCTCCAAGACTTGTATCATTATTCGATGATGCCACGTGAATAGCTAGAAACATGTGAAGTATATGACTAACTCAATAATGAAAGTTTTCTTATTGAAAACTAAATATCGTTACTATGAGATGAACTCAATCAATGATATTTAAATGTAACAATTACAATATTTAGTGACATACATAACCATATAAAAGACTAAAAGTTTTGTCATCTAGATGATCAAAGCTACTACTAGATAATTTTCTTTCGTTACCCTCTTCTTTTGGTTAACTTAATTGGTGTGTGGGTACCTTTTTTCAACATAAATAAATAATTTTGAATCTACTTTAAAATTAAATAATTCTACTATCTGAATCTTGGATTTACTTTCTTGATTCATACCCGCTCAAGCACCTTTCTTTTCCATCACATCAAACACGAACTAAAATGCTTTAAACCCAAACATCACTTAGCTAGAAATGTTTATTAGTCACTAAATAGGACTGTAACTTTCTTCTCTTATCTTGACCGACACAATTTTTATGCTCCAGTGGATACTACTCAATTCCTATATTTTCCTCATACTTTATTTTCTTGAATTTTAAAATTTTGTTTATTCTTAAATGTGTCTTATTGAATTACTTTTTCTTTTAATTTGCCTTATTAAAATAAAATTTTTTTCGAATACATCCAATTCAACAAGATGATGCACTCACGAGTTTATATGTTAAAGAGGGGACCAGTCTTTGATACTAAAGAATTGATACCTATCTGACTTTTATTTATGCAAAAAAAAAAAAAAAAACATGTATATATGGGACCATCTACAATATCTATTTATAATAAATAGTATTTTTATACAAATAATTGAAATAACATAGTAAATTTTAAAATATTTGGAGTTAATACAAGATTTATTAAGTAAATAAAAAATTTACAGAGGTAAATCACATATTTATAAGATATAAATAAATAATTCACTTGTTAAATGTGACATTAATAAATTATTTATTTTAAATATTTTAAAAATATATATTTCTTTTAATAATTTTCTTTTAAACGGCTATTTACTATTTTCTCCTTATGTTTGAATAGGTACTGTAGCTTGAACTTTCTGAAGGGGAGTAAATACCAAAAAAAAAAAAAAAAAATGTTTAATTTTTCTTCGTGTCATTTAATTCAAATCTTTTTTTTTTTAACGAGGGGTTATAGCACCTTAGTTTTGCAATTTTTTTTAACGACATGTGAGATTTACATAATTTACTTCACATGGTATTTCTTTGACAAAGATATACCCTCTTATGAATTAAACAATCACCAAAAAAAAAAAAAAAACCATAAATTCCTATAGTTAGTACAACCTTAAAATTTTAAACTTTAAATTTGATTTCTCTTTTACTGAAAAAAAAAAAAACTAGATCTTAATCCGATTTCAACTTAAAATATAAATATATATATATAAAAACAAACGAACAAACTTTTAAACATCATATTTGAAAACCTGAAATCTATCTAACAGTTGATCATGCGGGGTCTAACTTATGTGTCCCCTTTATCTTGTCCCATTCACGGACCATCCAATAATATATGACACATCAATTAATAATATATATTTGATTATAATATCATTTCACAGTAATTAAAAAAATTATATTTGTTACACACGTGTCATATTATTATTGTAGGGACATAAACGAGGACACAAATAAATAGACATATGAACTAAATCCCATCATGTGGCGGGTTGTGATTTCAGAAGTGAGCTCACAAGTTTTCAACATGGGAAGGAAGGCGACGGTTGGCTCTCATCACTAGCCCGTGACCAGTGACTAAACAAGGAATTTATTTTAGGGTTATATGTAATAATGCTATAAATTTGACATCTCTTTCTATTTATTCTTATCATAATATTAAAGTTGATAATTTTACTATTTCATAACACTAAATTATTAATTTTAATGTTGAATGAACAAATTATAATAAGATCTTTAAATTTATTATAGGGGGCCGTTTTTTGAACTCAGACGAAATTTTGTCACTTAACTCCAAAACTCTCAAATCTACATATTACTTTTCTCTATATTTTATTTTAAAAAAATTTAAATTTTAAAAGTTTAAAATTTTTTTTATTTCAAATCGAAATGATATATTTTTTTAAAATAACACAAAATTATGAAAGAAATAAAACAAAACCCACCTTATTTTTTTTTCAAACACATTATCAATTTATAGATTATTTTTTATATTACATGTCATCTCCAATTGATATTTCAATCAAATTATTATTTTAATTCCGATCTAATCCAACCAGACTGTTAGTAAACGTTGAATCTACAATATGTGCTTTGAAAAGTTTTAGGATTAATAATAATGCCTTTGTTCTACAATTTTCTGTTAAGATTTCACATTCGTGAAAGCCACTCGCAGATCTAACAACTCCACCCCTCACCACCTTTCTTAAACAACAACACATTCTCTCTCTCTCTCTGTCTCCACTCTCTCTCTCTCCTCTTCCTGCTCTTTAGTGAGTCCAAATCGTCAACTTTCCTTCTCTCTCTTTAAAACCCCTTTTCGCCGTCTCCATCTCTCTCTCTTCTTTCCATATTGGGGTTTCAGTTGAGAGAGAAATCTCTCTCTCTCTCTCCTCCCTCCGAATCTCGCACAAACCCTCACGCCAGAAGAAAATGGGCAAAGGGTCTCTGGTGATCTACATAACCATAGCGGTGGTGGTGCTCCTCCTCGTGTCTCGGTCCCCGAGGAAACCCTCTGCCCACCATCGCCACCGCCGCCTCAAGCTCCGCTCCAACTTCACCTTCGCCCCTCCCCCTCCACCACGCGCCGATAGCCTTCGACCCTCTCGTCGCCGACATCGAGCGCCGGCGCGAGGACAAGCAGTGGGAGAAGCAGTACATCGAGCACGCCCACCCGGAGCTCTCGGCGGCCCCCGGCGAGGAGGCGCAGCCGGAGTGGGAGGAGTACATGGACGCCGAGGACTACCTCAACGACGAGGAGCGGTTCAATGTCACCGGCAGGTTGGTGGTGCTCTTCCCCAAGGTCGATGTGGACCCCGCCGATGGGTTCGTGAGCGAGGCTGAGTTGACGGAGTGGAATCTCAGGCAAGCTCAGACAGAGGTCTTGCACCGGACGAAGAGGGAGATGGAGACCCATGACAAGAACCATGATGGCCTTGTTTCTTTCTCTGAGTATGATCCACCAAGTTGGGCTCGCAATGCAGGTTGGTTGGTTTCTGATCTTCGTCTCTTTTTTTGCCTGTCTTTTTGGCTACCCATTTTCCAGATTGATTTGTTTTAGGTGTCCATGATTTAGTCAATCGGATTAGACATTGACAAAAACATAAAAAGTAGAGAAATGAAGTAAAGACGTGTTCTTGGAATGATTTTGATGCCCCTAGTTAGTTGATATCTAATTGTGCCCTTTTGCCAGGCCTTTTTATCTTTTGGTTACCCACTTTTGAGATTGATTTGTTTTTCGTGTCTGTGATTTAGGCAATTGGATTGGAGAAAACCTTGTCAAAAAATAGAATATTAGAAAGTAAAATGTGGGGGGTACTAATTTAGAGGCTTTACATGTAAAGACTTAATCTTGGAATGATTTTGATGCCCCAAGTTGGGCTAACAATGCAGGTTAATTGATATCTAATCTGCCCTTGTCGAGATTGACTTGTTTTTGGTGTCTGTGATTTACTCAATTGAATTAGACATTGACAAAAACATAGAAATAGAAAAATAAAGTCCTAGGCTTTACATGTTAAGACGAGTTCTTGGAATGATTTTGATGCCCCTAGTTGGGTTAACAATGTTGGTTAGTTGATAACTGATCTGCCTTTTTGTCAGTCTTTTCGGTTACCCCTTTTCGAGATTGATTTGTTTTCGGTGTGTGTGATTGAGTCATTTGGAATAGACATTGACAAAAAAATCAAAAGTAGAGAAATAAAGTACTACTATTTTTTGGCTTTACATGCAAAGATGTGTTCTTGGAGTGATTTTGATGCCCCTTGTTGGGCTAACAATGTTGGAAAGCTGATATCTAATCTGCCCTTTTGCCAGTCTTTGTTTTTTGCTACCTATTTTCTAGATTGATTTGTTTTTGGTGTCTGTGATTTAGTCAATGGGATTAGACATTGACAAAAACATTAAAAATAGAAAAATAAAGTATTACTGATTCGTGAAGAGTTTTTCTTGGAATGAATTTGATGCCCCAAGTTGGGGGGGCTAGCAATGCAGGTTAGTTGAATCTAATATGCACTTTTGCCAGTCCTTTTTTTTTTTTTTTTTGGCTCCCCATTTCGAGATTGATTTGTTTTCGGTGGATTTAGTCAATTGTATTAGACATTGACAAAAACATAAATAATAGAAACATAATGTATTACTAAGTCTAGGCTGTACATGTAAAGTCTTGTTCTTGGAATGATTTTGATACCCCTTGTTGGGCTAACAATGCAGGTTAGTTGATATCTAATCTGTCCTTTTGCCAGTCCATTTTTTTTTCCTTTCTTTTTTGCTACCCATTTTCGAGATTGATTTGTTTCTGGTGTCTGTGACTTAGTCAATTTGATTAGACCTTGCTTGTCAAGGCTCTCATATTCTTGCTTTTAAAAGTGGAATGAAGGGTGGAAATCTTCCCACTATAGTATTTAATAGAATCTCTGCCGTTCTTTGTAGTCAAAAAACAAAAACAGAAAACAAAATTATAACTAAGCAAGCATTCTTGGAATGAATTTGATGCCCTGAGTTGTGCTCTCAATGCAAGTTCTGTAGCTGTTTAAGTTTTTAGTGATTGTTCTTTTTGTATTTTTAGGATGCTGATTTTTTATTTTGAATTGTTTCGGGAAGGTTTTGGGTTGGGATTTTGGTGTCTCTTGTTTAGTAAATGGGCTTAGTTGCTGAATTTGAGTATGATTTCTTTTATTTTCTGAACCTTTGGATTCAAATGATCAATTTCTATCTAGGGCAACGGATAATCAAAAAAGAAAGTTTAACTTGATGTGATTCTTGAAACTCTGACTTTGCAAAACAAGTAGCTAGAAAAAGAAGTCCATGTTGTTGGTAATGTTTTGTATACTAGTTTGTACGATGGCAATGTGTGTAGGTAGGTGAAATAGAGCAGCTATTAATTATTTGAGGTTTATGATGAGGATTATGATCAAGTTGATGACTTTGAGAAAGAGGCATGTTATGTTGCTGTTTCTACTTTTTACCAATAAGAATAAGGTGCTTGTGATTCTACATTATACTCCATTCTCCATGTCAGCATTTTGTCCAGCATTGTCTTTAATCCTGTCACTTTGCTGCATAAAGGAGGAATGTAAAACTCTCAGGTTCAGTGGAAATATGCACGCAGCAAGGCTGATTTGGTAATGCTTAGTGATGGTTGATGCTGTAGTTGCCTCTGTGTCATGTTATTTTCCTTGAGTTGGTTATGGATTGCAGTGGGGGGAGAGAAAGAATTGCATTTTGTTTTTGATTCTCCTCTATTTTGCAAGCTGTATGATTAAGTGGTCAGCATTAATGTATGAATAATGACAGATAGAGTATCATAATGGTTAATTGTGAGGAAATGCGTCATTGCAATTGGCGACCTTATGTTCCGTCCTTCTGTACTATGTTCTACTAATGGCAGCACTCAAATCAAAGATTCCCTCCTTTAGGATTCCGTAAGGAAACAAATAGTAACCACAGAATTTTGAAGCCAATTACAACATAGAATGTTAGGACTCAGCCATTTTGCATCAATACTGATAGCAACTGTAATCCACGTTGTTGAAATATAAAACTATTGTTGGCCCAACTCCTAACAGTTTAAGCTTTTGAGAGAATTGGTAAACTAATATGGTATCAGAGCGGGAGGTCTTGAGTTCGAACCCTGCAATTGCACTCTTAATATAACCCCTTTATTATCATTGCGTGTTGGGCCTTTAATATGTTTCGGGCTTCTTATAATTTGTGTTAGAATTTCAAATTAATATTTGTCCGCAAGTTTGCCCATTGTTTGGCCTGCACGTGAGGGGGAGTGTTGAAATATAAAGCTATTGTTGGTCCAACTCCTAACAGCTTAAGCTTTTGGGAGAATTGGTAAAACAAACACACGTGTACAATGAGATCTAACTAGCAGACAAGAAAAATACTTGCTTGGTGGCTATTTAAGTTTATTATAACAAGGTGGTTTGAAATTTGTTATTGATTTTCTCGTTGTTTTTTATTATTCTTCTGTTTAAGTGAGATGGTTTAATTTTGATATTGCAATGTAAAATATTTCTCATCAACTTGCACCCTTTCGCTTCCTTGCTTAAGCTTTGAGTAGATTATCTTGGGTTGAAATGAAATTATTGAAGTGTATAGTGACTTTAACAGTCTTGTGCTGGAGAAACGTGATCATCCATAGCTAACAACAGTTTTTGGTCCGTTAAGAATCCCAGCCTCTATTTGCTTTACTGTCTGACTACTAGTAAACTACTTCTCAGCTCTGTTTCAGTACATCTTGGTAGCTTGTTATTTCTAAATCTTCATTGCATATGAATTGGTGCAACTCATCGCTACACAGATTTTTTACCAGAAAAGTGACTATTACTGTAATAGCATATAAATAACTTTTTTGGAGGTCCAAGTTTTTAACTTATTCGTCTCTTCTCTCTCTCTCTCTCTCAATATATTCATTTAAACATTACAGAAAATGAAACTTTCTTTTTGCTGCTCATCTTCTCTATGCCTAAACATTGCTTATTCTTCCTTGCATTTGTCACCACTTAAGGTTAGCTGTTGTAAGAATAAGGTTCCATCTTTTCTGAAGACCTGGGGGTTTTCTTCCCCTCTGTGAACTTTATAAAACTGAGAAAAGTAACATTACCCTTTCTTTATATATTATAAGTTGATTGCAGTTTTGGTTTAGAACCTGGCCTAAATGTTTTTAGTTTGTCTTCCGGAGTCTTCTGTCACTCTAAACTTAATTTTTTCACACTTGTTTAAGCGATAGCTTATTTTATGGGCTATCTGAGGTATTTCCGATATTTTTTGGCTGCTGACTTGTGTGTTATATTAACAGATAATAGTTCTCATGGCTACGATATGGGTTGGTGGAGAGAAGAGCATTTTAATGCATCAGATGCAGATGGAGATGGATTTCTAAATATAACGGAGTTTAATGAGTGAGCTTCTACTTGTTAGCATGCTTTCTTGTTTCTTAAAAAAAAAAAAAAAAAAAAATTTCTTTGTAATACTGTTTTTAATGATTCTGTGTGTTTTCTCTTGATGATATTCTAGCTTTCTGCACCCGGCCGACAGCAAGAACCCAAAGTTACTTCATTGGCTGTGCAAGGAGGAAGTAAGGTGATAAGATTTTCATTAGCTTCTCTCTTGTGACAGTTCTTATATGAAAATGACTTTTTCCGGAGGTCATGAATCAGAATCTTCCATAGTTGAAAGAAAAAGATCCCGCAAATAACTCAATTACTAGTATAATATATATTCCTCCTCAATGGGTTTAAGTTTCTTTTTATTCCTGGATTACCTTTGAATCCCTACTCTATCGTTATTTGTGCCATCAAATACATAGAAGCAGAGACAATTAACATGCGTAGTTCGTGGATTAAGCAATACTCAACCTGCATGTTGCAGCTCTTGCTACAAATTGGCACTGCCTTTTTTCTCCTTTCATTAAGGGATTCATGTCAGCTAATTGATAATACTCATGCACTGTTCTAGTATGACATAATACAATAAGAGGCTATGAAGTGTTATCCAAGTCTAACAATAATACTGAACGAAACTTTAATTTCCTTATGTCCAACTCCCAAGTCTAAGTCTAGTAGTGTACTAGTAGATGATTTAAGTCTATGGCATGACATTAGCAAGCAAGACTAGTTTTTCATTTAGATATCTGGAGCAAGAGATTTTAATGAAGTTATTGGAATGTTCTACAACTTAACTCTTACAAATCTGAATTAAATTGTGAACCTGAGCAATCTTTTGAATCTGAGTTTGACGATCGTGGTGGCAGATCCTTTAGCTGTTGGCAGTTTTAAGTTTTCACTTTGTGCCCATTTCATCCAGTAATTCTTTTTCTACTTGTTTATATTTGTGACTGCTCCAAAATCTTTTTGTTCTTGTTCCGTTGGTTTCACATTGTTTCCATTTCATTTGTGGTCATGTTTGGTTTCGTTTCTAAGAATATGCCATATAGCATTGCTAACTGTTAAATCTGCCCTTTGCCTTCGTCAGAGAAAGAGACACAGATAAAGATGGAAAAGTCAACTTCAAAGAATTTTTCCATGGGCTATTTGATTTGGTGAGAAACTATGATGACGAAAGTCACAATTTTTCGCATCATTCTGATGATTCAATGGAGGCCCCAGCTAAAGTGTTGTTTTCTCAGTTAGACACAGATGGTGACGGGTACTCATTAACAATCCTTTTATGGTGTAGAAATACTATCACACGAGGATTCCATTTGTACTATTATTAATTTCCTATTGTTTTATCTTTCATAGATCCTTGTCAGATGAAGAATTGCTACCTGTTATTGGCAAGCTTCATCCGTCGGAACATTACTATGCAAAACAACAATCAGATTACATAATATCACAGGTATCGTTTTCTTGCACTCTTCTGATTTGATAAACTGAGTCTCGTTAGCGGGTAATGCAACTTTTTCATACAATCAATGACTAAATTGCGAGAGCCTGGAAGTTGTTTTTCTAAAGAATTTGTTGATATTTATTGCAGGCAGATACTGACAAAGATGGGCGCCTGACATTGGCGGAGATGATTGATAACCCATATGTATTTTACAGCGCCATTTTCAACGATGACGAAGAGGACTATGAGTACCATGACGAGTTCCGTTAATTTTATTCTAGGTAGAATCCGGTCTACCTTGTTTTGTTATTTGTCTTCCTTGTTTATATGTCTTGCCTCTTATGCTTAAATGGTTGCACAAATCCGCAGGCTTCTTAGACAATTCATAGGATTCCAACTTTCTTTCTGCGACATAGAATCGGCATTGAAGATTTCAACACAGGGTTTAATATGGTGAGTTCCATCGGGCTGCCGTAATTATTCGCCTTTTTGGTTACTTTTTACGTTCACCTGGTACTGACAGTGGTTGCTCTCCATCAAACTACAGAGAGATGAGCCTTTTCCTGGTCCAAGGGTGTGAATCCCCAATAGGAGAATGAGGGACATTTACTTATTGCAAAAATACTTCTGAATAGTTTTTTCTAACTCTTCTTGTTTCTCATATTTGTCTTATCATTATATACATGTACCATATTAAACACACATTATTATCAGCTGTTCAAAGTGGGATGGTAGTTTTCAAGGCTTCCAATTATACTGGTCCCCCGTTTTCTTTTTCTTTTTCTTTTTCTTTTTTTTCCCCCTTCCTCTGTTATCTTTAATTTATGGGTGTTTGGACAATGTTTTAGTTCCGTTGGTTGTTAGTGTTTTGTACTATGCAACTTTTTAAATAAATTTCAATACAGGTACTATTCATCATTTGAATAAATGGATTCCAATACACATCTTTTAAGACACACCTTTATTTTTACGTGCATTCAAATATATTCTATTGTTGACGTCGGGATGCACATTTTATTGGAATACATGTACCTTAACATAAAAATGTGACATCCAAATTTGAATTACCAAATGCAATAAATGTTCCAAACAAATCATTAATTGGTCTTTGAGTCTTTTAAATTTAATTTTAATTTTTAATATAGTTATTTATTTATTTTTGGCTCAAGGTTTGAACATTTTCTTAATGTGAACAATCTTTGTTTGCAAGCCTGCTCATATGGAATGGTAGGAATTACCAGGATATGCTTCCAAATAGAGGACCAACATTTTGCTTCGACCTAACACGAATATGCTGATGGTGATTGGAGTAAGACTGGTGCATTGCAACTTGAGACACAGAACCCCTCAAATCTCTTTCATTTAGCTCCTAATTGCCTTTTTTATTTTTTTTGGGTGATTAACTCTTAATTTCTTCCCTAAAAAAATATTAATTTATTTAATTAGCAAAACGGCTTTTGATGTGGAAATTCATGAAAGCACAATTAGTTAAGTCTATAACCATAAAACCCTATTTTAACCAAGTACATTGTGTTATAGTCGATCCAGTAAAAAATATGCACATGAAATACAAGGAAGTTCCCAAAATTTACATTTATTTATGTTTGAGTAGAGTTTGAATACCAAACTCTCAAATTTCCTTATTTAAAAAAAAAAAAAAACTATATTAACCAACAAACAAAAAGAAAATGGGGTGTTTGGTGTGTAAGTTTGAGTTAAGATTTGTAAGTTTAAATAGTAAATTTTTTTGAATTTTCAGAAAAGACAAACAACTTTTTGGGGAAAAAGACAAAAAAACATGATGAAAAAAATACAGTTTAGTTTAAACTAAACTTTTTACCAAACAAAGCCAGTTTTTAATCAAATTTTATGTCACTTACTATACCAAAAGTAGATACAACAATTCCTGAGAATAACTCTGCATGTGGATTTTTCTTCCAATTGCAATCTTTCTGTGAGTAAAACTTGACCATATCTTAATAAAAAAAATTAAATAAAAATCTAAACTTCTATCATTTGGTTTTCTACGGTGATATCTTTCAAGCAATCACGAGTATTAATTGATACTAATTAATTGTTCAAAAATAATTGAATAATACAAACCAACCGAAAATAAAAATATATTTATTTTAGCAATAAGAAAACCAGCTTATCTTGTTTAATTTTCATCGCTCACGAAAAAAAAAAAAAAAAAAACATGTGATGACGATTATCGTCGTCCTCGCTTGTATCGATCATACAATTCCAACCAAAAAAAAAAAAAAAACGAATTGGTACAAAATTACTTCGTGCGACGACGATCGTCTTCGTCAACGTCATCGTCATCGTCGGCATCATCGACGTCATCGACGTCATCATCGGACGGCGGAGAAGGATCGAGACGAGCGGCGTCCTTGGCCCACCGAATCAGCCTCTCGACTTCATCGTTCTCATCCTCGGGTTCACTTTCCTCCGATGTCTTTGCACCGACGGATATAGACGGCGATTGCGATGAAGGCAAGGAAGCCTTGAGAGCAGCGAATCTGGCGGCGAGGTCGTCGCCGAGGACGGCCGTGAGTTCGGGATCGGCGGGATGCGGAGGATCGGCGGCGGAAGGCGGCGGAGGAGGAGGGTTTGGAAGTGGAGTAGAAGAGGACGAAGGAGGAGGAGGAGGAGGAGGAGGAGGAGGGGATTTGAGGGCTCGTAAACGGCGATCGAGATCGGAGCGTAGGTAATTGGGGGAGACGCGGGACATGTGAGAGTTGAGAGAGAGGTTGAGGAGCATGTCCTCTTCCACTGCTTTCAGAAGCTCCTCCACTTCTCCTTCTGCATCTTTCTTCTTCCTGCTCATTTCTCCCTTTTCGCAGTCCAAACTTCAACACTCCACAACGACTATATTCCCAATTCACTCCTAACACTGCTCAAATTTGTTTACCCCGGCTCTCTATCGTTTTGTCTACTTTCTCTTGTTTTTGTTTATTTTAAGGGAAAAGGGAAAGTATATGGTAGGGACTAGAAACACTACCTGTAGTTACTTATCAATGGTTGTTAATTGATATCCAATTGAGATGGACGGTCAGATGGAGTTTTTTATTTGAGTAGGGAAGCAGCAGATTTGTTCTTCCCTTTTTCCTTTTTCTTTTTCTTTTTGTTGAACTTCCGAATTTTTGGTCGGAAGAGTTACAATTTTCCTTCAATGGCGGCCATCTTCGCCGTGCTCCGTCGACAAGGGCTACTCCGAGCTCGCCGGCTTCGTCCCCTCCTACTTCGGGGAGGAAAACCATGCCGGTTCTGATTCCGGTGGATTCTTCTCATTCCGATCGATCTCCGATGGCCTCGTTCGGTGGTCTTGGACGGCTCCGGAAGTCGCCTTCAAGGCCTGGTAGATGGGCCGCTCCGATCCTTTGAGGAAGTCGCGGGAAGTCGCTTCTATCAACCTTCGAACACCCCTCCGGAAAAAATGGCAGAGACGACCTTCGAATGGCAAGATCTGGTGGTGGCGGCGGCGGAGACATCGGCGGGAGAAGCGGCCAGACTACGAAGCTGACTCTAGATCTTCGTCATCGTCACGCGGCGCTGCCCGAAAATCCGATTGGATCTCCGTCGAACCGGAAGTGAGTCGACTTGGGAGGGCGGAGCACCAAGGGGAGGGACATGCAGAAGCTTCTCAAGCAGACCATATTAGAACGAAACCGCCGGTTATGGCTGTGCTAGTAGAACTTGGCCGCCATCAAAATTCAGTTTAAGCTTATATATATATAGATATATATGCATTGTTATTTGTTTTAATCGTGATTAGCAATTTTGGGCGTAATTTCTTTCTTTTCCTTTTTTTTTTTTTTTTTTTTTGGAGAGAAATATGGAAATATATGAAAGATACAATTACTGACCGAAAATTTGCAATCATCTATTTCTATCCAAATAACAAGTTAAGTTAAATAATAAGTCGAGAAAACAAAACTTTCTTCAATAAGATTTTTGAGGACAAGAATCAGTAAATATATTTGGATATCTTAACAAAATTTGCACTTTCTTAATATACTCATCAACATTTTATTAAAAATAAAGAAATAATAATAATAGCTCCAATTCGACATAGTATAAACTATCCACAAAAGGAAAAGCAAAAAAAAAAAAAACATATAGAAAACAGAGTAAAACATATTCTAACACCAAATGATATAACCAAAATTATACCTTAAAAAATCAGAATCTATGATAGACCTCATTAAATTGGGAAAACACAACTTAATATATGATTAATTAAACAGTTTGGAGCAAGAAATCGAAAAAAAAAAATCTATATTAAAGATAAAAAAGATATATCATCCTCCGTCATATCTATAAAATAAAAACTGATTAGTACAAATTTATATGAGAATCAAAGAAAAAAGCGAATATAGATTCTAGATTTAGAGCTTATCATGAAGTAAGAGCTTATTGGTTGTCACTTCTTGGTTGATATAGACAACATTAGAATGGTGAGATAATTGGAATGATAGTGTAACATAACTTTTGTTCACATCTCCAATCAATTATTTTTCTTTTGAGTAAAATAAATTACTTTTGAAACCCTAATTAGGAGAGACTAACGATAAAAATACCTTTTAAAACTCTCATAAAAGAAACTAAAGATAAATTACTTATTTTACTCTCTTGGAAGAAAACTATTGATGATATGAGTGATAAAAATCCTTAAGTTTGCTCCAATTTTAATGAACAAAGTGCAATAATAATTCTGAACAGTGTAAATAGTGTGTGTGAAGTAATCACATTGCAAGACATGAAAAGCATATTTTTCTTGTTAAAAGAAAAAAAGTTTGTTATCTACTTTTTATTTTCTTTTTTAAGTTGTGTTTTATTTTACCCCTTAATTTTTTTATAAATAAAAAGCACATTTGATTTTTGGAATTAAGTTAGGAAAAATTAAATAAATAAGCAGTTTTTAAATTCTTATTTAAATAAAAGGTCGAAGTTTCTTTATTTAGAAAAATAACAACTAGTCAGTGATTGATTATGATCAGTTAATCAGTGAATGATCTTAGTGAATCAATCAAAAATACACATTAATGTTAGTCAGTTACTGATTAATTATGTGATTGACCATTTTTTAAAAACAGTCGCTTTCCAAATCTTACAAAACTTTGGATATCTATTACAAAAAAAAAAAAAAAAAAAAGGGCCCGATGCCATAACAGCCTGATGGATTGGAGAATTGTTGTTGTTGGTTTTTCATTTTATTTATTAATTTATTTTTTTGGCTAACTGGCCTAATGGATTGGAGTTGGGGTAGGGATTAAAATGACAGGATCAACAGGACAGAGTCGACGGCGGGAATGGAAGAACGAAGTGAGGTCAAGGTGGAATTCGGAATGACAAGATGGGTCTGCGTAGGAGTCTTGCAGACAAGAGGGGTTGGTGGCAAGTTTGGAATGACAAACTAGACTAGCCTCACATCCTAAGATCAGTGTCCGGATCAGAACTGTCGACAATAAGATAGGACTTATGGCCAGGATCAACACAAGCTAGGATCGTCCTAGCAAGCTAAGATCAATGTCGAAATCAAAACGATGGATCAGGGTTGACGATGATCACAAGAACGACAGGCATAGATTTGCATCAAGATTGGAACAACGGGCCTTACTAACTTCAATTTGTAGGCCACGTGATAAAGTTTAATGATAATCTTTAGAAGAAGTTAACCTTAAAATCATCAAGAATTCGTGTTCTTTTAGGAGTACAAATTCATCAATAGACCATTCCAATATCATAAAAATGTACTAATAGGAGCTAATAATTTTCAAATTATATTAGTATTTAACTACACAAATCCAAGAAGCATTATTATTATTATTATTATTTTGCAAGCATTGAATTCCATGGCTTGGAGCAATCACAACATACTGTAACCACAAAAGACAAATTGTATTGTTGACGTGTTAGGCTGAATATTTTTGTAACTCAAGTAAACTAATTAGATTCCTATTTGTTAGGAGTTAGTTAATGTAATTTTATAGAGTTAGTTAGTTTCATTTTTTAAAAGAGAGTCTACTGTAAAGGACGTGTTTTTTTGCTCCTTTTCTGATTAATCCGAATTATTCATTGCACTGTAATACATATTGACTCCTTTCTTTGTGTTAACTTATATGGTGGGGTAATCTTTTATTAAGGAATAAGGTAATCTTATTTTAAGATACTTGAGAATCTGAAACTAATGGTTTTAGATACCCTTATAAAGGGGTAATCTGAAACCAACCTCCCCCCCTTAGGTTTTAGATTACCCATTATCTAAATATCATGGTAATCTTAAAATTCTACACAGTAATCTAATATTATATTCCTGAGAATCTTACTAAAATTGTCTACATACAAACCAACCACTATAATCTAATATTCCTAGGAGTTTGATTATTTTAAAAAGATTGTCAGGTATGTGATTATATTTGATTACCTTCAACCAAACACCCCCGTGTTAACTTATATGGTATCAGAGATATTGACTCATTCCTTTGTGTTAACTTATATGGTATCAGAGCAATCCATCGAACACAAGGTTGAGGGAGACGATGGATCAAACAGGAGCAAGCAAAGGCAATGGTTCGGAGGTTTCTTCTGAGACTTCTCTGCCTACCTCTACAATTGCTCCCACTGCAAATTCAGATCCTGTTTCCCTCTAGATAAAGACTCACAAACTGAATGGGAAAAATTTCCTTCAGTGGTCTCGTTCGGTTCAGATGGTGATTCTTGGCAAAGGGAAAATTTGCTATTTGGATGGCTCTCTTCCCAAACCGGCGCCTACAGACTCTTCCTACTCGGCTTGGGAGATTTAAAACTCCATGGTGATGGCATGGCTTATTCACTCTATGGACAATTCCATTGGTGATACTTTTTTCTTCTACGCCACTACTAAGGAAATCTGGGATGCCGTCACTCTTGCTTATTCAGATTTACAAGATTCCTCACAAGTGTTCGAGTTGGGTAGTCGGGCTTGGGATTCAACTCAAGGGAATCAAACTGTCACTTAATACTTCAATTCGTTGAAGAAACTGTGGCAGGAGCTCAATTTGTTCCATAATCTTGCTTGGAAAGATCTTGAGGATGGTGTCATGTACAATTGGATGTTAGCCAGAGACCGTGTCTAAGATTTTTTGGCTGGTCTCAGTAAAGATTTGGATGAGGTCCGTGGTCGACTCTCGGGTCGCACCCGGTGCCTTCCATTGATGAGGCTTTTGCTGAAGTTCGTTGTGAGGAAAGTCGCAAGCGTGTCATGCTAGGCAATCATCGAGATTCTCTTACTTCTAGTGTCGATTCATCCGCCATGGCTGCCAAAACTGATTCATGGCCTACTAAGAAAGGTCAGGCATGGTGTGATCACTATCAAAAACCGTATCACACTAGGACACATGTTGGAAGCTTCAAGGAAAACCTGCAAATTGGACTCCAAAATCTCGTGGTCGTGACAGCAAGGGATTTCAAGCTTTAAATAATGTCGATGTTGGAAAAAATATAGCAAGAGAAACATAAACAACAAACAAGTGAATTCAAATATAATATAACGAAATTGATTACACCGAAACTCAACCTTAACAAGAAGAAAACAACACAATCTAAGATTGTCGAGGCACGTGAGTCACGCCTTCTTTAAAACAGATTCGTCCCCCCCGGTAAGTGCACGAGGCTTTAACGGACGTCTGTCTCCTAGGATACAACGACTACAACGATAGTCTAGCACGATCGAAAACCACTTCCGGCAAACTTGAAACCAATGCCTTCCCTTTATCACCAAAACTCAAAAACGAACTCGACCACTACAAGGAAAACCGAGAGCAAGAAAGAAAACTTGTGCACAAAGTGTTTGTGTGTTACAAGGGGTGATTTTATGCTTGTGGAGGCCTCCTTATATAGGCTCAAGGATAGGGCGTTACAAAAAACCAAAAGTCATTGGTTTTAATCCGGATCAATGCATCATTAAAGCTGCCCATTTACACCATTGGAATGTGAACAGTTTTCAGAATATGGAAAGATGAAGACTGTTCATATTCTGGAAAAATCCGGAATTGTGTTGGAAGAAATGGAAAAAAAATTCCAAAACAAAGCCCGCGTGAGGGCAAGCTCGACGAACCGACATTCGTGTCGCCCAGGTCGTGCGGGCGCACACATTGGGCCCCTAACCCACCGGGGCTAGGATTTACACCCCCCCCCCCCCCCCCCCCCCCCCCCATGCGCGTGAGAGAGCATCTTGGGTTCACAATCTTACCCAAGTCCAAAAGTGCAAATCCTTATAAAGTCCATCAAGCTTTCATGCCTAAGCAATGTGGGACTCCACATATATAGGCAATTTTCCAACAAAATCCTATTCCAATGGGCACACTTTGAGCATCAATTTCTTATTCACTCGAATATCATTTTTAGCGTATGAATATATGATTTCGATCCCCTCACGACGGAGAACGAAAATCCACCAAGACCCGTTAATTCTATTAAGTGGGTCCCACTCAAATTTGGACCTCAAAATGGTTTAAAAACTATTTTTCCAACAATCCCCCACATGAATGCAAATTGACCAACGTCGAGGGAAAACAAAAGACACTACATGGTGATAGAGTTCTACGATTAACATCTGCATAGGAAAGGTAGGCGTTAACCCTTGAACCTTCCGTTATGAAAATATACTTACTTTACTGGTTGATCATTAGACGCGTTGTCCTTGAACTGTTCTGCCGTTTGTGTAAACGATAGTATACTTTACACATATATTTTCCTGACATAGTTTCAGTTCTCATGGTTATGTCCATTTTGGTCGTGGACATCGTTCTGGCTCTGCAACAGTTTTAAAGAATTGAGCCCTCGCAATTCTTCTTTGAAGCGGCCCCACTTCTCTCTCACATAGGTGATTTCTTAATCAAGAGTATCCCGCATTACTCCGCTCGGATTCCCGACGCATAAGAATCATTAAAAGCATAGCTTAACCTCGCTCGTACGGGTATCACTGTTTTCATCATAGGAATGAGCTGGAGGGTAACCCGCATAATGATCTTACTCGGTCTATACAGTTTAGTTATCCCATTGAACCTAGATCTTGGGGTCTCCAATCAACTAGGTTGGGTTTCCACTGTTTCGACCTATTATTTCGTGGGCTTAAGTCTCATTCCCCTTGAAGATTTCTCAACTAGATCTCTATTCAACCCTTTGGTTAACGGATCCGCAAGATTTTCTTTTGACTTTACATAGTCAATTGTTATGATTCCAGTTGAGATTAATTGTCTAACGGTATTGTGTCGACGAAGAATGTGTCTTGACTTACCGTTATACATGACATTCTGTGCCCTGTTAATAGCAGATTGACTATCACTATGTATACATATTGCAGTCACAGGTTTCGGCCATTCTGGAATATCTTCTAAGAACTGTCGTAGCCATTCAGCCTCTTCTCCGCTTTTATCTAAAGCAACAAACTCAGATTCTATCGTGGATCTGGTTATTACTGTTGCTTAGAAGATTTCCACGATACTGCTGCACCTCCCAAAGTGAATACATAATCACTAGTGGCCTTAAGATCCTGTATATCAGATATCCAGCTCGCATATGAATATCCTTCTAGAACAACAGGAAATCTTGTAGAATATAGCCCATAGTCACGAGTATATCGTAAGTACCTGAGTACTCTAACAATTGCTTTCCAGTGGTCAGCCCCTGGATTACTCGTGAACCTGCTCAAACAACTCACAGTGAAAGCAATGTCTGGTCTTGTACAACTCATTAAGTACATTAGACTCCATATCACTCTAGCATGCTCCACTTGAGATATACTTTCTCCTCTATTTTTTGGACAGATGTTGATTTACATCAGTTGGAGTTCTGGCCACACCAAAATCATCTTTATTGAATTTATCAAGTATGTTGTCCACATTAATGTGATTGAGTCAATATAAGACTATTAAGAGACCTTATGATTTTAATTCCCAATATTACATCAACCGGTCACATGTCTTTCATGTCAAATCTTGAATTCAACATATCCTTAGTAGATTTGATCATCCGATCACTGCTACCTGTGATTAGCATGTCATCTACATATAGACAGAGTATGACATATCCGTCTTTAGTATTCTTGACATAAACACACTTGTCACACTCATTGATTTTGAATCCATTTGTCATTATGACACTATCAAATTTCTCGTGCCATTGTTTTGGGGCTTGCTTAAGTCCGTACAAGGACTTCACAAGTTTGCAGGCTTTCTTTTCTTGTCCTGGAGCTATGCAACCCTCAGGTTGTTCCATATAAATTTCTTCTTCAAGATCTCCATTAAGAAAAGCTGTCTTTACGTCCATTTGATGGACTTCAAGATTCCGCAGTGCGGCAATCACCAAAATCATTCTTATAGAGGTTATTCTCGTCACGAGAGAATATGTGTCAAAGTAATCAAGGCCTTCTCGTTGTCTATATTCTTTTATTACAAGTCTGACCTTATACTTATCAATTGTTCTATCTGCCTTCATTTTCCGTTTGAAAATCCACTTAGAACCTAATAGTTTACTTCCTGTAAGAAGATCCACTAACTCCTAAGTATGATTTTGCAAGATAGAATTAATTTCACTCTTTATGGCTTCTTTCCATTAAGGACTCTTAGTTGAGCTTACAGCTTCTTTATACGTTTGAGGTTCAGCCTCTAGCATATAAGTCAGAAAATCTGGTCCAAACGATTTTTCTGTCCTTGCCCTTTTGCTTCGTCTAAGATCTTCTTCCTCTTTTTCAGTTTCATAATTTTGCTCTTGGTCCTGACTATTCTCTTCAATAGTCTCATATGTTCGTTTAGACGAACTTGAACCATCTTCCTTGGAATTACAAGGAAATACATGTTTGAAGAACGATGCATTCCTAGATTTCATTACTGTGTTCTTGTGTATGTCAGGGTTTTTAGATTCATGCACAAGGAACCGATATGCACTACTATTGTGGGCATAGCCAATAAGATGCAATCAACCATTTTAGGACCTATTCTTATAAACAACAAACAAGTGAATTCAAATATAATATAACGAAATTGATTACACCGAAACTCAACCTTAACACGAAGGAAACAACACAATCTAAGATCGTCGAGGCACGTGAGTCACGCTTTCTTTAAAACAGATTCGTCCCCTCCGGTAAGTGCACGAGGCTTCAACGGACGTCTGTCTCCCAGGATACAATGACAACAACGGTAGTCTAGCACGATCGAAAACCGCTTCCGGCGAACTTGAAACCAATGCCTTCCCTCTATCACCAAAACTCAAAAACGAACTCGACCACTACAAGGAAAATCAAGAGTAAGAAAGAAAACTTGTGCACAAAGTGTTTGTGTGTTACAAGGGGTGATTTCATGCTTGTGGAGGCCTCCTTATATAGGCTCAAGGATGGGGTGTTACAAAAAACCAAAAGTCATTGGTTTTAATCCGGATTAATGCATCATTAGAGCTGCCCATTTACACCATTGGAATGTGAACAGTTTTCGGAATATGGAAAGATGAAGACTGTTCATATTTTGGAAAAATCCTGAATTGTGTTGGAAGAAAGGGAAAAAAAATTCCAAAACAAAGCCCGCGGGAGGGCAAGCTCGAGGAACCGACATTCGCGTCGCCCACATCGTGCGGGCGCACGCATTGGGCCCCTAACCCACCGGGGCTAGGATTTGCACCCCCTGCGCGTGAAAGTGCATCTTGGGTTCACAATCTTACCCAAGTCCAAAAGTGCAAATCCTTATAAAGTCCATCAAGCTTTCATGCCTAAGCAATGTGGGACTCCACATATATAGGCAATTTTCCAACAAAATCCTATTCCAATGAGCACACTTTGAGCATCAATTTCTCATTCACCTGAATACCATTTTGAGCGTATGAATATATGATATCGATCTCATCACGACGGAGAACGCAAATCCACCAAGACCCGTTAATTCTATTAAGTGGGTCCCACTCAAATTTGGACCTCAAAATGGTTTAAAAAACCATTTTTCCAACAGTTGATAAGGAGAAGACAATCCCGTCCATTCCTTTCTCCAAGGGGAAAAATGGAGCACCTCAGCAAGCTTTTCTTGGGCACGTCAACTTCTAGTTCCTCTCTTAAGGCACTAAAAGGTACCACATTGACATCATATAGTGGCATGACTGACAAAGGTGAGCCCTGGATTATTGACTCAGGTGCATCATATCATATGACTAGCTGTGAAAAAATGTTCTTGTCCTGCTCTCCCTGTGCGGGCAACAAAGGGTGAAAATCGCTGACGGTTCCTGTTCGGTGGTAGCCAGAATTGGTTCAACTGATATTAGTCCGAATATTACTCTTAAGGCTGTCCTTCATGTGCCTAAATGGTCCTATAATCTTTTGTCTATTAGCAAAATTACAAAGGACCTGGATTGTGTTGTTAACTTTTCATCTTTTCAATTCTTTGTGTCTTTTAGGATCGGACTTCGGGGAGGAGGATTGGCAGTGGTAAGGAACTTTCTGGACTCTACTACTTTGAGAAGACATCTTCCTTGTTGGTCTTGTTGCGGCAGTTGTTCTCGTACTAAAAAAATAATGCTTCGGCATTGTAGGTTAGGCCATCCGAATTTCTTGTATTTGAAATGATTTTTCCCTTCTTTGTTTTGTAATTTTGATTCATTTCAATGTGAAGATTGTCAACTCGCCAAACATAGGTGAGTTTTTTTTCCTCCGTAGCCTTATAGAGCGTCGAAACCTTTCGGTTTGATTCATAGCGATATTTGGGGTGGGTTCGTCTCATATTAAGATCATTTCTAATAAAAGATGGTTTGTTATTTTTATTGATGATCATACTCATGTTTGTTGGGTGCATCTTGTAAAAGAAAAATCCGAAATTGCACAAATTTTCAAAATTTTCATTCCATGATTAAAACTTAGTACAATGAGAATGTTTAAATTTTATGCACTGACAATGGAACTGAATATTTTAATTATGTTCTTGGTGATTTTCTTCTACAAAATGGTTTAATTCACCAAAGTTCTTATGTTAATACACCTCAACAAAAAGGAATTTCCGAATGAAAAAACCGTTATTTGTTAGAAGTTGCTCGCTCATTAATGTTTACTTCAAATGTTCTGAAGCATTTTGGGGAGACGCCATTCTCACTGCCTGTTATCTAATCAATCGCATGCCCTCTTGAGTTCTTAAGTTTCAAACACCCTTAGAGTCACTTTGAAAATTCTTTCCCAATTCGAGGTCGTTTTCTGAGTTAGATATGTGTGTCTTTGGTTGTTCAGCATTTGTTCATGTTAATGATCCATATCTAGGAAAATTCGATCCTCATTCTGTTAAATGTGTTTTCTTAGGGTATTCCGCCACTCAAAAAGGGTATAGATACTATTCTCCACAAAAATGTTGATACTTCGTCTCCCAAGATGTCACTTTTTTTTAAAATCAAATCTTTTTTTTCCCACAAATGATCTTCAGGAGGAGATTTTTAGGCGTGTAGATAATTTCTGGGAGGATCCAAGTTCGAATTCCTCTCACTACCACATGAATTTGAATTCAAATTTTGGTGATTGGGAATATTTCTGGGATTTTTCCCCTCCAAGCCAGCGTCCATATTCATCTCTCCCTTCACAACCACGTCCAGATCCATCTCCCTCCCCACATCAGTGTCCAGATTCATCCCTCTCTTCGCAAAATCTTGTGGAGCCAGATTTTCGAAATTCCAATTCTTTGCAACCGATTGTATTTGATTCTTCACTACCGGTTCTTCCATCACAACCAAATTCAAATTTGAATTTCGATTCTAATCTCCCACTCCCAGTATCTAAAAACACCAATAATTTAGGGTCAAATTCAAATTTGGATACGAATCTTAGCCTTCCTAGTTCCTCTCCACTAGCCGAGTCACTTGTTCCAATTCCAACAAATGTTTTAAATTTAAATCAGCTCTCTAGAAGTTCAACTGAATCTAGTCATGATCTTATCTCCATTCAAAACTCAAAAAATTCTGAATATATTGGAGGTTCGGATATCCTGCCAAAAAAAAAAAAAAAAAAAAGATCAAGGAGAGAGGAGTTCCTGTCACCCGTTTAACTTAACCTTTACACGGAAGAAAAAATCAAAAAGTGTGGAAATTCAGAAAGAACCTAACAGTCAGAAATGCAACCCGGAATCTAGTAGAGATACAAGGTTGGCAGATATTGACGTTCCTATTGCATTGAGAAAAGGATCCCGATCATGTACCAAGCATCCCATATCCAATTTTATATCTTATGATCATCTGTCTAATTCGGTTCAGTCTCTAGTAACGAATTTAGCAGGTGTCAGTGTGCCAAAATCAATTCAAGAAGCATGGAAAGACTCTCGTTGGAGGGAAGTCATATTAGAGGAAATTAAATGAGAGCATTAGAGAAGACTAGAACGTGGGAAGTAGTTCAGAAACCCAAAGGAAAGATCCTAGTTGGTTGTAAGTTTCACCGTCAAATACAAGGCAGATGGGTCAATTAAACATTACAAAGCGAGATTAGTAGCTAAGGGATACACTCAGACATACGGAATCGATTACCAAGAGACCTTAGCACCAGTAGCAAAAATCAATACTGTCTGAGTTCTTCT
This sequence comes from Ficus erecta, assembly GCA_008635985.1. Classification (NCBI taxonomy): domain Eukaryota; kingdom Viridiplantae; phylum Streptophyta; class Magnoliopsida; order Rosales; family Moraceae; genus Ficus; species Ficus erecta. Next base: position 559,293 of record BKCH01000135.1, on the reverse strand, counting down.
TTCATTGGCAGCTTCAACAACTTGACATGAAGAATGCATTCCTGAATGGTGATTTGGAAGAAGTATATATGGAATTACCTCCCGGATTCAACAAAGAAAGTGAAAACGGCAAGGTGTGTCGTTTGAAGAAGCCGCTTTATGGTTTGAAGGAATCTCCAAGAGTATGGTTTGATAGATTTTCGAGGGCAATCAAGAAGCAAGAATACAAGCAGGCTCAGTCAGATCATACCCTGTTTTATAGGAATAAAGATGGAAAAATAACTATCTTAATTGTCTACTTCGACGATATTATTCTAACCGGAGATGATAAAGCCAAAATGGAGAGACTGAAGAGAAGATTATTGGAGGACTTTGAAATTAAAGACTTGGGAAATCTTCAGTATTTTCTTGGAATGGAAGTAGCAAGGAATCACACAGTAATTTCAGTTTCACAGAGAAAGTATGTGTTGGATCTTCTCAAGGAAACTGGCATGATGGGATGCAAACCAGTGGATACTCCATTAGATCCAAATCAGAAATTGGAGATCAATTCAACAAGCAATCTAGTTGAACGAGGCAGGTATTAACAATAGCGGGCAAGTTAATTTACTTCTCTCACACAATACCTGATATTGCTTTTGCAGTTAGCTGTGTCAGTCAATTTATGCATGCTCCATCAGAGGATTATATGGAAGCTGTTCTTTGAATCTTGCGATACTTAAAGGGAATGCTAGGCAGGGGGTTATTCTTCAGGAAAACGGATGACAGAACTATGGAAGTTTTTTCAGATGCTGATTGGACTGGCTCAATCAGTGATAAAAGATCTACGTCGCGGTATTGTTCATTTGTTTGGGGAAACCTAGTGACGTGGTGGAGAAAAAAACAAACGGTGGTTGTAAGGAGTACTGTGGAGGCAGAGTTAAGATCTGTACCTCACGGAGTTTGTGAAGCCTTATGGCTAAGAATATTGTTAGAAGAATTGAAGATGGTGGTAAAGGCACCGTTGAAGATCTATTACGGCAACAAAGCCGCAATCAATATCTCCCACAATCCCGTGCATCATGACAGGACCAAGCATGTGGAGGTGGATCGCCACTTTATCAAGGATAAGATTGAAAGTGGTATTATCTGCATGATCTATGTACCAACTGGGGAACAAGCAGCGGATGTTTTGACTAAGGGTCTCTTCAACCAGCATTTGAAAAGTTAATAAACAAGTTAAGAATGTTCAATTTGTATAGTCCAGCTTGAGTGGGAGTGTTGACTTGTTAGGCTCAATATTTTTGTAGCTTATTTAAACTAATTAGATTCCTATTTGTTAGGAGTTAGATAATGTAATCTTGTAGAGTTAGTCAGTTTCGTTTTTTAAAAGAGATTCTGCTATAAAGGACGTGTTTTTTGCTCCTTTTCTGATTAATCCGAATTATTCATTGCAGTGCATTACATATCGACTCCTTACTTTGTGTTAACTTATATGGTATCAGAGCAATCCATCTAACACAAGTTTGAAAAGTGAGTATAAAACAGAGTACCAAAAGGGAGCCAAGTATCTTGAACGAAATTTGATTTGGTCTCCTTTTCCTGTCATGAGCAATCCTCATCAACATATGTAAATGCCGCATTCCTAAGGATCTTAAAATCAATTGAGTATCCAAGTGAATTCCAAGACTTCAATTAATTTATAGAATGCTTTTCATATTCCAAGCATTTGTATTGGCCTTGTAAACTGAAATACCTTTTTATTTTCAAGTTTCTACAGCACAAAAGAAATAGACCCAAGTAGAGGACTCAAACATTCATGTAGTAAAACACTTTAGCAACCATTTTCAAAGAACAAGATCCACTTTCCAGATGCCAAAACTGGATGCTTGTAGGATATGGTGTTACACCCTTAAACTTTGCCACCCGTACATATCAAATAGCCATTTTATTCCAACGCCATTCAGATAAAAATGACTAACTATAACTAAGACTCCCTTGGGATCATAGATTCAAATCCACAATTCAAATTAATTCAGATTTTTGTGAGGGAAAATGCCGAAGAAAAAAGTTTGAAAAGTGAGTTTAAAACATGCGTCAAATGGAAGCGAAGAAAATGCAGGATACACAAATGCAACAACTTGTTTTTCTTTCCCAAGTGGTTGATAGGTGGAGGCCATATTTAGATTATCCTTTTAATTTTCTTATCCTTTCTTCTTTCTCCAAACTGAAGGCTAACCTTGCTATTATCCGTTCTACTTCGGAGGTAGCTTGACTGCATTTCACATGATAATTTCAATTTCAGACAAGACTAAGTTCCACGCATTTCACATGAAATTCTCTTTAGCCATATAGAGCAAGATTTCATGACATTCCAAACTCATTTAAAGCAATGAAAATTTAAAGCCAACTCATAACTCAGTTCAAGCATGAAACCATGGAAATACCAGTCACACCCACACACACCCACAAACAAATAAAAAAATCAAAGCTCAAATTCATCGATCCTATTTTCATACATTTTCTCAGCCACCAAAATAAAAGTACTGCAGTTCAAAATATTCATTGTATTATATGAAATGAAAACTTTTATCTGTGAAACTCCACAGGTATACGGTATACGACCAGATACTTATTTTGACAATGGAGAAAAAAGTGAAAAGTGTAAACTGCCTATTATGAATGACCATAAAAGCAACAGAGTCACGAACGTTTTTTGGAAGTTGTTTTTACTCTTCATTTATAAAAGGAAAAAAAAAAAAAAAAGTGATACTGATCCAACGTGCTAGTAACAACATCTGAAAGGACACCTTTCCTAGTCATTTTGAGAAGAGGTTCGTCCTCAGGAAAGACCATCAAACTTTCTGCTGCGCCTAAAATAATAAACTTCACAGTGAATCACATAACACTAGGACAAAGCAAGTAGCTTATTTCACTAATTTTGAGATGGTTATATATAGCAGCTAGTATTGACATCATGCTTAATGCCCATTTTGAAATGTCCTATCAATCAAAATACGACCATACATTTGATAAGCCAGTCTGCAATACAAGAACAACTTATCAAAGTCCTCATCACTAGAGGACTTTTTCTCCAAAAAACAAGTAGAACTCCTATCTTTAACAACTAACCACGCAGAATTTAACGGGGATACAAGCCTTGATGAACAGAGGTTCCAAGCAAAAGAGAATCAACAGAATAAAAAAAATCAAACTCTCCTGCAGAATAAAAAAAGTGTATGAGAAACTCTCCCCATACTCACGCAAAGTGAAACCATCAAACTCCCAACAAGTTCTCAGAAGAATGAGAATTCTCTGACAAAGTTTCGAATATCAAAAAATAAGAACTAATTTGCATTTAAGTATATGATTCAATTAGTTTTCTCATAACATAGCAACATTAAGAGTTCATAGCAACTGAAACTTCTTCCACAAATTCTATGAAAAAGGAAAAGATAGAGAAAATCTTAACATACTAACCCCTGTTAATTTTTCCCACTACAATCAGCAACTTCACTCTAAATGAAACTTGTACAACAAAACATATGAGATCTCACAATTAGTAATAAATCTTCGAATCATTAAATTATAAGAGCAACTGTTTGGAGGGCTCCTATTCTCTTCCATTTGTCTGTGCAAGTCTGTGGCTTCATCAATGAGGTCTCTGCCAAGAATTCCATTCATCATAATGCCATTGCCTCGTCAAGTTCTCTCTCGTTTTATATATATATATATATATATAAATATAACATAAGCCATCGAGTAGAATAGCATATCTATGCATATTTGCTAGGATCTTGCATCTTGCATCTGGCAAGGTAGCTCCCGAGCAGCCCGACTTCTCCCGGCTTTTCAAAAGCCTCCAATAAGAGAGTTGTAAGTAACAGCAGTTGGAAATAATCCCTTAGATGGCATTTCTTCAAAATGGTCTAAGGGCCTCATCCATTCTCTTATCATTGCAATACCCATTGATCAAAATATTATGACTATGCAGGTTAGTTTCACAACCCGCAGTGAACATATTATCAAATACTTTCCTTGCCTCATTTATTTCTCGTCGCAAGCAACAACCGCCTGTGAATTATAGGATACCACCACATCAGGTTCCATGCACCTCGGTACCATAATATCCATCACACACCGTCCATCTGTAACCATCCTCTCTTTGCAATACATGTCCACCATGCCATTTAAAATTCGAACCTCTCATTGATTCATTCGTTTCGCCTAACAGGAAAGCTCCACAAATGAATTAAGGAGTTGTAAGTAACAACATTTGGAGTAACGCCTATCCTTGCAAAGGCCGTCGATTAACTTTGTTGTAGGAAACTATGTTAGGCTTACCGTTCCTATCTTTTTTTTTTTATGACTCTCTCAAATACTTTTTTGTTTCATGGTATTTGTGTGTTAAAAAATAAAAATTAAATTTACAACTCCATCTTTAATTTGTCACGTGTCACTTCTTTTTTTTTTTTTCTTTTTAAATTTGGAATTTTTTTTTTTAAATTTGGCTTTCTTTTTTTTTTTTTTCTTTTGTTTAAATTTCTTTTTACCTCTTTAAAATGATATTGTTCTTCAATTACATTTGACATGTTAGTCTCTTTTTTGTTTACTTTCTTTCATTGTTTTTTCAATTTTATTTTCTATTCTTCTATTTTCCTACTGAAATAATAAATATTAAATGTATCATCATTCAAACTTTTTTTTTTTTGTGATATTCTCAATTATTATTTTTTCATAGCACCACATAGTTAATTTTTTATGTGATTTGCTGACTTTTCTATAATTTGTTACTTCTTAAATTTTTTTTTCAATTTTTATTCTCTAACATAAAATTATTCTTAAAATGTAATCATATATTTTTCTTCTTAATATTTTCTCAACTGTTATTTTTTTATAATACCTCTTAATTAATTTTTTTATTTAACAAATTGATTAAACACGTGCGTGGCATGGGTCTACAATTAGTATTAAAAGAAAAAAAAATAAAAAAGTAAACCGTCCTTCTTCCTCGGTCTACAACTAGTATTAAAAGAAAAAAAATAAAAAAGTAAACCGTCCTTCTTCCTCCTTCTCTTTCTCTCTCTCCTTCTCCCTCTAACATAAAATTGTGTCCATGAATCTGTAATTAAAAATTGCTAGAATATTCAATGATTTAGTTGTATATATATGTTACAATTTATCATCTTTTAAAAATTTATTGTAAACTTTAAAAAGTACTTATAAAATATGTTGTTTGCTATAATTTCCTTTATTTAGCTAAAGCAAATCCTTGATTTCCAAAAGAAAAATAAGAAATTCATATTAACTTCAATTTTATAATTAAGTTATTTTTTCTAATTAGTTTTCTTAAATTGTGATCATTTTGTATTTATCCCTGTTATATCCCCTTCTTTAAACACTTTTTTTAATCAGTTTCTATCTTGAACTAAAAAATTTTCAAATAAAAAGATCTTGTAGTGAATATACGTTATAACTAACTTAGTTTAGAAACTCAATTCAAAAATTCACCCTTTGCTTATGAGACCACTTCCCAACATTTCAAGGTTATTCATTTCCCAACATTTTAAATGGAAGCTGGGAAGAAACATTTAAAATTGTACTAAATATTACAAAATGTTGTCATTTGCAATTTGGGGGCAACATTTTAGTCAATTGAATGTTTTTCTATAATGCTAAATGCTTTTATCCCAAATGTCTTCGTTATAAATGTTTCATCTAAATGTTTCTCTCAAAAGGAGCTTAATGTCATATCTCTCTTTGTACTTTCTCTCTTCTCATTATTTTTCTTTGCTTTCTCTTCACTTATTTTCCCACAAAGGTGGGTTTAGTAATCAAGAATTTAATTTTAAAAAATGAATAATAAAATTTAATTTTCTCAATAAAAAATTCAGATTTCTCAACCCCACCATCATAACCACCTTGCCATTTCCCACCTCGCCAGTACTATGCACCCCTTCCGACCACCGCCTCAGCCCCCTTATTTAGCTTTCAGTTAAATTAGAAATTCTTCAAGTATTTTTAATTTTAATTTCGAGAGTATTTTGAGTATTTCAGATATCAAAATTAACTGTTGATCGAGAAAATATATATATTTATGTATTAAATGTTTGGCTACAGTCCTTTCTAATGTTTGGCTTCTTGATGTCGTGGTATCACAATAAAAGACGATAAAAGAGTGATAATTAAGGTCCGGTGACGATTTGGAGCAAAGTACCCATTTTGATTTAGTGATAATAGATACTTCTTTGGTCGTAAACATAGAGCACAAGAATTTTAGATAGTCTTTCGGTGTTGCATCATAGATAAGTCCCGTATCAAGTGCTCTGTTTGGATTGATGTGACAGCTCCCATGGCTAGAGGTGAAGCAACTTCAAGATTTTCTGTTCCACTCTGGTTGATGGGTTTAAATATATTGTCTAATACATCTGCGGTTATCATGATAGCAGATCTAATAGCTGCGGGGCTCCATTTTGGGTGTGCGCCTTTGAGTAGCGCGGCGACTCCAGCAGCATGAGGGGTAGAGATAGATGTTCCGAAAAACATTCTAAAACCACTAAAGAGATGAGAACGTCCGAATGGAATCGGATTTTGGGCTGGCCAAGCAGTCAAGACTTGTGTTCCTGGAGCCATAACATCAGGCTTCAAGATTTTTGGAATGTAGCGCGAAGGGCCTCGACTCGCATAATTGGCCACAAGAGGTGCCGGCTTCACTTTGAGAGTGGTTTCTTTAAATATAATGGTTGCCGTAGGTGCATGAGTTGATTTCACATAATCCACGAGCAATGAATAAGCACTTTAATTTCTTGATGACAATAACAAAAGGACAAGCAATTTCCATTTGTTCAATTACGCGTGGTATGAATGTTGGAGATGGCCACGTGTGATAACTGAAGGATTGCATCTTCATATCCCGGCTGACAAATGACAATCGCATGGATGGTTTTATCTTCTATTGTAGAATCACATTTTGACATACCTGCATCATCAAACAACAATGGCATGTTCTCCACCGAGGCCTTTTCTGGGTACAATGACCATCCAACTATCGATATTACCCCCATTTTCCAATCTTAGTGTCCCGGAAAACTAACGGTCGACAGAGCCTGCCGTAACGGTTAAGGACCATGGGACTTCGTTGATGATCGTACTAGGGTCTGGACCGTAGTTTCCAGCACATATACTGTAACAAAAATTCCTTCTTCATAGCAGAAAAAGAACCTTTCAATATCTCATTTTTGGTCGGTTCATTTTCAATAGAACTTACAAGAGATGGAAATTATGTCAACACCATCAGCTATAGCTCGGTCAATACCTGCTAGGATATCATCGGGATAACCTATTCCCATCCAACTGACCTTGTAAATAACGATTCTCGCCTTTAGTGAAATACCCCTTGCTGTTCCCGAAGCGTGGCCAAAGTAAGATGCGTTCTTCACGTAATTGCCAGCAACTATTGTCGCGACAGCTGTTCCGTGGCCATCATCGTCTCTTGCAGATGGCTTATATTTGAGTCCAAGGCTGCGAGCTATTTTTCTAAAACCTTCGCCGAAGTATCTAGCACCATTAATTAGTTTGAAGCTGCACATGGATGCTTTGAAATCTTGTCCACTTTCACACTTTCCCTTCCAACTCTGTGGTGTTCTCCAAGGCACTTCCTCATCACTGAAGCTTTGCATCTCGGGCCATATTCCAGTGTCGATCACACCGATGCTGACATCCTCACCATACTTTGCAGAAGTTAGTAGAGCAGATGTGGAGGGACTAAGGGAGAGGAACTCTGGTGTGTACGTCGTTTCAAGCTTGAAACTTGTGCCTTTGTAGGCAAATAAAAAACCCCGGCTGGTATGCTCAAGAGCATCATATGCTTCTTGAGTAAGGGAGGCACTAAAGCCATGAATTGCATCATCGTATGCGTATATAAGCGAAGGTACGTCGTTGACTGAGGTGTGATTCGGAGGCTTCAGCGATGTGACTATGGAAGAGTACCAGCTCTTAGGACTGATAAAGGGCACTGACATGTGGGATTTGTTCATATGAACGATATAACTGTTCCTCTTATTTGAGGACTGAACCTCAAGAAAATGCAACATTGTCGCAACAAAGAGCAAAAAGAGAATAGAAACTACATATGACTGGCATGAAACACCATTCTTGAAAATATGTAAAACATGCACTCTTGTCTATGGATTAGGTTGGCTTAAATATATAGTATAAGCCGTATCTATAAAGGACAACTTAAAACTAAAAATTTTGTTTGGTACTACAATCCAAACCCTATAATTGCAATTTTTTTTTTTGGTCTTTTTCCATCTGCTTCACTATTCATATAGTTTTGTAACTCAAACTTTAAAAGTCTATAATTTTATATAGACAAGTCCAAATGAGATGATTTTTTTTTTAAATTGCATAGAATTTCGAGACAAACGAAAGCTCAATATTGATTTTTTTTTTCTGAACACATTTCAAGTTTTTACACTTTTTACACTTTTTAACTCCAACAAGTCAAATGCCTTGATAAACACACAATCAATTCAAACCCAAATGCTACAATTCAAACCTTAGCACCAAACACATGTTATGAATCTTCAGCAAACTTAAAAAAAATGACAACTAAATCCAAACACATGCTAAGATATTCAACAGTGTTTTTATTACTGGTGCCCTCTTTTTTTTTTTTTTTTTTTTTTGTAGTTTCACAATTTCATTCTAGTGGAGTCTATTGCCACCGCTGTCAACTTTTTTCATACCCTAATTTAATGAATTAAGTTATTCCTTAATTGTCCACAATTAGAATATTACTTTTAAGGACAAAAAGTGATTAAAAGATATATTTTTCATACACCTCATTTAAAGATTAAAAAATTAAATTGAAATATCCTTTTTTAAACATCATACAAAATGCTCAAACCTAATCAACAATAATGGAAGAAGAATGACCTCCAATAAAAAGGAAACAATATTTCTTTCTTTCTTCCTTTCTCTTTTTTTTTCCAACTTTTGTCTAACTTTTTTTTTTTTTTTTTTTTTTTACTATCTTGTTGATGGTAATTTGAATTTTTGTATACGAATCAACAATTGTTTATACAATCTTTATATTGACATTTCTTTTATATACTTTTTTTTTTTCATTTATAATCAAGAACATATGTAACATTGAATGACCAAAACATAAAATTAATGTCCGTAGACTATTGCACTTTTTTTTTTTTTGAAAAATCACAAAAGACAAACATTGTTCATATGCAATTTTCAGTGGTAAACTAATATATATTGTGCTTCAAGAAAAACAAATTCTTATGCTATTTGAGAATTTAAATTATTTGAAAACTATATATAACATATGTACAATCCAAAAAAAAAAAAAAAGGTAAAGAAACGTGGAATAGGATAAAAGAAGTTAAAAGAAAGAGTGAAATAAGGAGAAAAATGTACAATTTAATTTAAGGATTTTTTTTTTCCCGTAATGTTACGAGGTGTGTATAAAGTAATAAATAAATTTTCTAAATTTAATTGATGGGTGGTTTAAGTAGATGTGTAGGAAAAGTATACAAAGGGAAGTCAATAAATTCACCCTTTCATTCTTGAAGTACTTTTTCCTTACCAATTTAGTCCCCACATTTTCAAAACAATGTCAACTAACTCCATTAACTCATGGGTGTTAAAGTTTAGGAAATTATATTTGACCAATTGAGGGACTAGTTACCAAAAAAAAATATTAATAATAAAAAATAAATTTCGGAGATTTAAGAACCAAATGGTGAGAAGCTTAGGGGAAAAAGAGCTAAAACATTATTGTTATTAAAAATTGTTAGATATATTTGTATTTAAAAAAATAAAATAAAATTCACTTTGACAATTATGTAAAGAATTGTCCTTGTCTAAAAATGAATCTTATATGAATAGCTGTTTATAATACCAATTTGTTCTTTCAGTACAACCCAAACAACACAATTTCCTTTACGTCTAGTATTGCATGATGTTGTAGAGAAAAAATGGGGTTATAGAAAGTGCAAGCGAAGAGCCAAAATTAAAAAGCCCACCCCACCCCCCCCCCCCAAAAAAAAAAAAAAAAGAGAGAGAAAGAGCCCCCCAAAATTTTTTTTTTTAATTCCTTGTCAAATTTCCAGAAAATAGATCACAATTAGTTGTTTTATTGAAGGAAAAAAAAAAAACCTTTGATTCCTTGTCAAATTTCCAGAAAAGAGATCACAATTAGTTGTTTTATTGAAAGAAAGGGGAAAAAAAAAAAAAACTTTGATTCCTTGTCAAATTTCCAGAAAATAGATCACAATTAGTTGTTTTATTGAAAAAAAAAAAAAAAAAAAGAAGAAGCTAATTACTTTTATATTGATTTAATCATTCAAGTACTCTAAGAGGACGTAAATTGTGTAGCGTTGCGTATGCATGAGGGGATCATACAAGTGCCGTAAGTAATAAAGCTTATTCCGTCCATATGTACAAATAAAAATATATATATATATATATATATATTAATATATATAGAAATATGTTAAAGTCGTTCAGAAGTATTCATACACATGTCGCGTGAAGGAGTATTGCAAGCTGTTAGTGAGTTGTATAAGGATTTTGTGAGATGAAGTTTGAATATTTTTTTTCCCCCCCTTTCTTTCGCTCAAGGCAAAATCGGATATAGTACGTTTTACAGCATTGTACATGACTAAGCCTCCTATTGATAAAACGATTTGAGTTAAGATTTTTAAATTGAGTTGAAGATAAGTTAAGTTGAGAGTTAGAGTTGTATATTTGGTAAAAAGTTGGAGTTGAAAAGTTTAACTTGAGTTAGGAGTTTTGATGTAAAAAGTTTGTGTTAAAAAGTTTAACTTGAGTTGAGTGTTTGGATGTAAAAAGTTGAGTTAAAAAGTTTAACTTGATAAAAGGTGTGTTTGTAACTTAGGTTCCAAATTACAATTTTCATCTTAGTTTTTCTCTTTTCTTATATGTTTAAAAAAATTATAACTAGTTTTTGAAAAGTCAGCCAACTCCAACTTAAAAATTTAATCTCCAACTAACTTATCAAACGGAGGCTAACATGCCATTGTAGGTTGTAAATGGAAAAATGGAAAAAACAAAATAAACTAAAATAAAATTTGAACATCAACAACATACCTCAAAGTTTTTACAATATTCTTTACATCGCCATAACATACAACAAGAATAATGTCAATTGCTAACTAAATTTATAATTATAACACTGGCCTTAATTTCAAGTGGATTTATACTATGGAAATCGTTGATATCTGTCCCACATTTCATCGACCAAAACTTCTCTCCTCTAATTCATTGCGCCACTTGTCGATGCATCTTGCTGGCTTCCAATACTTGGACCTGCATCATCGGTCCCATCGGACAACTCGACATCCGCGTTAACATCAATATGTCCCCCTACAGGCACACCATCTGTCAAATACTCTTCAAGAATAGGATACCCAACCTGAAACATCCTTATAAAATTATGAACGATCGCACAAGCCACTGGAATCATGACTTGTTTTTCCATGGAATAATTGTTGATGCTTTTCAGTATTTTAAATCTGGCCTTCCATACACCAAAACTCCGCTCAATGCAATTACGCAGAGATGAGTGCGTGTAATTAAATAATTCCCTTCGGGTGCCCAGTCCGCTACGACGTTTCCGATATTCGGGTAAATGATACGTCTCCCGTCGAAATGGACTAAGGAAACAATTCTTATTCGCGTATCCTGAATCGGCTAAGTAAAATTTGCCTACAAATTAAACATCGCATTATCAACACCAATCCAATATTTTGTAATTAGGGTTTATTTATAAATAGTCATATCATGTGACAGATGATCTTACCAGGTGACGGTATTGGGAAACCATGAAATGTTATTGCATCTTCCAACATTCTAGCATCATGACAAGATCCCTCGTAGCCGACCAACATATATGTAAATTTCATATCGAATGAATAGGCGGCTAGTACATTCTGCGAGTGTACACCTTTTCGATTAATCCAAGTTTTAGAATTTTCCTCCCGTGGCACACATGGTAGGTGTGTTCCATCTATAGCGCCAATACAATCCTGCATGAAGAAGTAAAATGTTGATTATGGCCACCAGCATTAATAACACATGTTGAATCAAAAATATTGGACTTGGAATTTTTTTTGTAATTCGTAAATACAATCATATGATGCGATGATATCAATAACGTACACTACTACAGAATGTCGATACCACGACGGTTAAAAACCGTCGTGGTAATATTTCCACGACGGTTTTCTAACCGTCGTGGAATCCAGGGTCGTGGAAACTTTTCAGATTCCACGACGGTTTTTTACCCGTCGTGGAATAGGTAAAAATAGGGCCAAAATTTGATATTAGAAGCATATACCACGACGATTTTTATTGGAAACCGTCGTGGTAATGAAGATACCACGACGGTTTTACCTATAAACCGTCGTGGTTAGAGCCTTACCACGACGGGTTCTATAGGCCACCGTCGTTGTAGTTCAGCTTACCACGACGGTTGATGACAGTGGTTTGAAAACCGTCGTGGTATATTACCTACCACGACGGTTTATAAAATTCACCGTCGTGGTAGTTCTTCTTACCACGACGGTGGCTGATACCGAGCTACAAACCGTCATGGTATTGTTGCCATACCACGACGGTTTTTATAATCCACCGTCGTGGTATTTTGTTTACCACGACGGTGATTGATATAAACAAAAAACCGTCGTGGTATTTGACGTACCACGACGGTTCTGATGAAAACAGTCGTGGTATATTGATTTCAACGACGGTTTCTGTTGGAAACCGTCGTGGTATATTGTTTTCCACGACTGTTTATGAAAAAAACCGGCGTGGTATGTTGTAACGTAAAAAAAAAAAAAATATCCATTCGTGGAATTGAATACCAGTTCATTCAATCCTGTTCATTCATTCATGATATGGAAAAGAATTTTTGCAAAGAATAAACTAATAACATAATTGATATGGCAAATACAATATACAACAATCAATATAGAATGAACAGCTGCTATAAAAATGAAATTCTATTAGACTTTGCCTCAAGATTGTACGAAGCTCATGACATATGTAGTCCATTCTTGCCTAACAAAATTCAAATCATCTTCAGTATACAAAGTCTTGTTTTGCAGTGAGGCAAGTCCATCGACGTTCAACATTATTTCCCGCATGAACCCCAATACAAAATAGCCACACTGCACATTTCCTTGCTGTTTCGGGCATCGAGCAGTCTGAATCAACGTCTTGCAGTTGCGTCGCTTTGTTATTCCTCGTCCCACCATCAATTTCCAATCGTTTAGTGCCCTAGACAATTTAACAAATATCAAAATCACCGGGCCACAACAATTATAGAATGTCAAATCTTGGAACTATAAATCAATTTGAGAATACTTACAACGTTATTAACTGTTGAAAATCTTCACCCGGATCGTTTCCAAGAGGATTAAAATAGAGGACGGAGTCATCCCACGGATTAATAACAGCCAGTATCCAATGTTGGCCGCTGTTATATGGCATGAGAACGAGCCGTCCCCTTGGTACGTTTGTTATGATCCGGATGATATTGTCGGCTCTCTTTCGAATGTAGGCTACGCGATCTACATTCTGTTGAACTGGCGAGACAAGGAATGGAGAGATAAACTCGAAGCGTTGATCCAATCCTGCTCTTGCACAACAATCCGATAAGTAGCTGCAAAACATTAACCAAAACCTGTTACGCGTGCAAAATCAACATATATATCTATCTTTCAAGCCAATTGGAACAATAAGCATTGTTTAAGAAAAAAATAATTACCTGATGTAAACCATTATACTGCTTGCACTGATTTCTTTAAATGTTATGAAATGGAATACATCTTCATACCCAATATATATGGGCATTTCATCGGGTTGTTGTGGTGGGCACGCAATCTGGCTACCGTCCATCAAGGAACTTTGTGCGTAATAAGCCAGCGGTCTCATTCCTTCGGGAATTTCATTGAAGTCAAACGTAAGATCTTCTTCTTCCGTTTGCTGTTGTACCGTCGGTTGTGACTGTGGTTTCTTCCTCCCGGCTCTCTTTTTTATTCTTTTCCTTCCCGTTGCTTCTGGGTCGGGAGCTTGACTTGGACCTCGACTGGCCTGGCTTAAACTACTCTGAAGCATGACTAATTTTTGGGCCAAGCAACAAAGCCCCCGACAGCCTCTTCAACATATGTAGCTTCATGCGTCGGAACCGGAAGGAGTGCACGTTTGAATTTTGGGACAGTGATCGTCACTCGCACATTCCCATCGCCCAAAGGAATCCCATGGACTGTGTCGGTTGGAACACAGTCCATGTATGCCCTGCCTATCGCAACCAAAACTTCTCCATCATTAATAAAATCCGTAAGGAAAAGCTGGCATTCCTTACTTGCATTAGGCGTGGGCTGCGGTTCCGACGCCTCGGCTTCTTTCTCGTTGAGGGTGCAACTAGCCTTGAAACTGTTGTGCTGATCAACGGTAGGTGGGGCTGCCTCCTCGGACATAGTCTCACGGTTGATACCGTGCTTCACACAAAGTTCCTGTACCGTTCTTTCCAATGAAGCCAGCTGTCGTTTCATAAAGGCGACTTCAGGATTCTCCCTTTGTACGCCCATGGCATTGAAGTATTGCGCTTGCTTGACAAATTTTGATTGCCCACGAAGACGACCGAAATGCTCGGGATTGCCCAAAGACTTTGTCAAAATGTCTTCTGTACCCACGGATTCGAAGCTTCCTTGGGTCTCTTGTTGTGTTAATTCGTCCTATAACAATTACACAATACGTTATTGAGCCCATAAACATAATGGAGACAATCTTACTTTTTATTCGAAATAGGATCCGTAGACTTACTATTGCTTCGCCGATAATTTTAACCGATGGATTCTTGTACTCTCCATCGGGTTTGATCCGCGTGTCCCGCCAAATAACATGCCGATCCGCATACTCCCCCGTCTCTTCGAACTGCAATTTAGTAATTAAAGTTAGTAAACATAAATAACACACGTAAATGCAATTTAAATTTAAATAGACTTTAAGCTTTTTTCCCAATTAATTAACATACGATTGCTTGATCACGTTTCCTATAGCCGTCTCGGCCTGTGGTAGAACCATATTTGCTCTTTTTCCTTATCTCGCTTCCTTGTTGGGATAGCCTCTTGAAATCTGCCGTCCGTCGATAGGTAATAAACCTTTCCCAATCGTCCTGGCTGATTGTTGGGTAATTGTGAACCACTTTAGCCGGACGTTGCCAGACGGTTTCTTCACCAATATGATCCCTAACAAAGGCTTGGTAAAGATCATATCTGAAACCTTTAGCCGCCTCCCCACAGGACTTCAACACTTGCTTTTTGTGCGATTCATCAACCGTGAATGAAGTTTTAACTTCCAACCACACTTGTTCTTTCCTCGGTTCCAAATCAGCACTTCTAAAATCAGCAATCCAAATTGGGATGTGCTCCCGAGCTAGCACTCCAATCCAACTCTGTAGTTCATCACCTTCCTTGCCAATTGGTTGGCCTTTTGAGTCAAACGAAACCTTAATTCGTTCTCCCCTCGTCCTAACAACGTGCACTCTTTTAAGGAGAGTTGCTCTTCGCTTCCCCTCCTCGTCGGCATTGAATCTTGCAGAGTTGGTTCTTCGTGGTTTTCCAACCTGAGTTTGGGTAGACACTTCCTCCTCGTGATCATTCGACATTGTAAATCAATCTAAAACAACAAAACACCCGACATGAGTATGACAGTGGCATTTAATCGAAACTGTAGTTTGCAAACAATCACCACAAACAAATAAATTGAATTTTATCTTCGACATTCACAAATCCGAGCCTTACCTATAAATTTAATTCAATCTACAACTAATTCTCACACAAAACTACCTTTAATCAAACACGTAATATATAAACAATTACCTAATAACAGAATCAAAAAATCTTAACAAATCCGTGCCTTACCCAACCATTTCAAATCATACAAAACTACCTTCACAATCAACAAGAAATTGTAATGGTTTTCTCTGGCTTTTGCCCATTTCGGCCTTGAATATAATCAATTTCGACAACCACAATAAACAACCACACTCAACAAAATATTGTGCATATATAGACTAAAATTACCCACATTTTAGCATCACCCAAGCAATATGCATTAATACAACTCACCGGATAATAGAGAGTGGGTTGTGGTCGGCGAGAGAGCCTGGGAAAGTCCAAAAAACGACCGTCTTTGGTGGAGTATGGCGTCGGATAATGGATGAAACCGCTCGAGTGCTGCACGATGCCGTCGGAGTTTGAGTGTTCAGAGAGCTTTTGAAGATTTTAAAGGGAGGGAGCGACGAGAGAAAATTGGGGGGAGGAAATATTCTGGGTATGGAAGTTCAGGCGTGCAAAGTGTCTGCAAAAGTGAATGGTGTTTGGGAAAATGGGGTTTTTTTTGGGTTTTATTAAAAGCGGCAAAGCCTAGAACAATTTCCGAAAATTTCAAAAATTGCCGCTAAACCATATATCACGATGGTTAAATTTAAATCGTCGTGGTAAATACTATACCACGACGGTTTTTAAAGACCGTCGTGGTATATGGCACCATACCACGACGGTTCATACGAAGACCGTCGTGGTAAATTGCTGTTAGAATGGAAACCACTGGAATCTACCACGACGGTCTTCATTGTTGACCGTCGTGGTAGATAGGCGGTGCGGTCCTACCACGACGGTCTTCATTCTTGACCGTGACCGTCGTGGTAGATTGGCGGTGGGGACCTACCACGACGGTCTTCATTCTTGACCGTCGTGGTAGATTTCATGTATATGGAACCATACCACGACGGTTTAATACGAAGACCGTCGTGGTAAATTGCTGTTAGCATGCAAACCACTGGAATCTACCACGACGGTCTTTATTGTTGACCGTCGTGGTAGATAGGCGGTGCGGTCCTACCACGACGGTCTTCATTCTTGACCGTGACCGTCGTGGTAGATAGGCGGTGCGGTCCTACCACGACGGTCTTCATTCTTGACCGTGACCGTCGTGGTAGATTGGCGGTGGGGACCTACCACGACGGTCTTCATTCTTGACCGTCGTGGTAGATTTCATGTATATGGAACCATACCACGACGGTTTAATACGAAGACCGTCGTGGTAAATTGCTGTTAGCATGCAAACCACTGGAATCTACCACGACGGTCTTTATTGTTGACCGTCGTGGTAGATTGGAGTGGGGGACCTACCACGACGGTCTTCATTCTTGACCGTCGTGGTAAATTTGTCTACCACGACGGTCAAGAATGACGACCGTCGTGGTAGATTTCATATCCACGAAATCTAACACGACGGCTCTGGAAGAAAACCGTCGTGGTATTTTATCTTCGACGATGGTCGTGAAAAAAACCGTCGTGGTATAATATTTACCACGACGGTTTTATCCATTAACCGTCGTCGTAGGTAGAAATTTTCATAAAACCGTTTTCCAAATTTTTAACATAATCCCTCTACGTGTCCATACCTGTATGTTGTGCAATCATTCATTCTGGATTCTCATTTGCTTCCAAACGTATATGCATGTATAAATAATTCCCATGTAATGTGTGTAATTAAAAAACCTTAATTATCTAAATGTTTACAACGAACTTAAGAAAATAAAATATTTTGTCAAGTATTTTTTTTCTGTTTTTTTTTGGGCTTCTCAACACGTGTCCACTCGACGTCCAATCGAAGTAAGTGTGAAACATCATCGTCAAAATCATCAATCTCCTCCACCGGTGGCAAACCCGTTGTAAATGATGGAATGTCGGTGCAATCGTCAGTATCTTCTTGGCCATCCCGGAATATTCTTGACTTCATTGGCACAACTAAAGACAACCCTAAATTTGCGGGATCCGTTGTATAAAATACTTGTACCGCCTGTGACGCCATGATGAAAGGATCATTTTTGTATCCCAAGCGCTTAAAGTCCACCACTGTCACGCCGTCACTATCAACCTTAACATAATTATTGTCAGCCCACTTGCATTTAAAGAGTGCTATTCGCAAGCCGCAATAATCAAGTTCCCAAATATCTTCAATGAACCCGTAGTAATTCATGGAACTATATACCGGATTCTTGTCCTTTGCGGATGAAATATGCATAGACTCGGCCCGTAGGGTGACACCACTATTCTGAACGGGATGCTTCTCATCTCTGTCCCGAGTGTAGAAGGAGTTGCCATTGACAAGGTACGATGTATATCTTGTGACTATCGATGATGGACCTCTGGATAGCTTCATTACGTCTTGTGAAACGCCAAGCTTCGTATGCAAATATTTTCTTATCCACTCCCGAAATGTCCGATTCTGCTCATCTTGAATCCACTTCTCACTTCTTCCTTTTCTTGGATTCACAGCTCTTAGTTCCGCCATATAAACCTGAAAGAAAGGCTCCATTTCCTTAGCATTGTGCAAAACATACAAACAAGCCTTTTCCCATAACGTACGATTTACTGATGAATGAACGGCGGCGGATAGTCCTTTCGACGTAAATAGCCCGGTAGTTGGCAATCCTATTGGGTCCGCGTTCGACAAAAACTCGGAGCAAAATTCAACTGATTCCTCGGCTATGTAGTTTTCCACTATACAACCCTCCGGCCTATTTCGGTTCTTCACATATCCCTTCAAAACCTTCATGTACCTTTCAAAAGGATACATCCACCTCAAATACACCGGGCCACATAACTTAACTTCCCGAACTAAGTGCACACATAGATGGATCATTATATCGAAAAAGGCTGGTGGGAAATACTTTTCAAGCAGACACAATGTCATAACCAATTCCGATTGTAGCGAATCTAGCATCATTGGATCAATTACCTTGGAGCATATTGAATTGAAAAATGAGCATAACTTCGTAATTGAGAATCTCACATCTTTTGTTAAAACTCCCCGCAAAGCAAGAGGTAATAATTGTTGCATCAAGATATGACAGTCATGTGTTTTCATTCCAACGAGCCGCAAATCTTTCATCGACACCAACCTTTTGAAGTTCGAAGAGTACCCACTTGGAACTTTAACGGAAGCAAGCCACTCACAAAGCTTTCTCTTTTCGTGTCTAGATAATGTGTGCTTTGCTGGTGGTAAGTAAGTACCGTTCGATCTTTTCTCGGGGAGCAAATTCGTTCTAATCTTCATCTCTTGAAGGTCCAACCGTGCCTTTTCACCATCTTTAGTCTTATTTGGAATGTCAAGCAATGTGCCCACTATTGATTCACAGACGTTCTTCTCAATATGCATAACATCTAAGCAATGACGAACGTAAAGTGACTTCCAATATGGAAGTTCATAGAAGATTGACTTCTTCTTCCAAGGTCCATCGACAACTGGATCCTTACGTTTCCTCTTTCCCAAAACTACCTTCACATCTTTAATCATCTCAAATACATCCTCGCCAGTCAAAATCCGAGGAGCGGTTCTTTCTTCGGTTTTGCCATCAAAAGCCTTCTTCTGTTTGCGATATCGATGATTTTTCGGCAAGAACCTCCTGTGACCAAGGTAAACGATTTTCCTACCGTTTTTTCAACCGGATGGAAGATGTTTCCTTCATACAAACGGGGCATCCTATAGAACTCTTCACGGGATAACCAGATAGGTTGCCAAGTGCAGGAAAGTCGTTAATTGACCAAATCAACATTGCGCGAAGATTGAACGTATCTTGACGGTAAGAATCTCTTACTTGTAAACCATCATCCCACAACCTTTTTAGGTCATCGATTAATGGTGCCAAGTAAACATCAATGTCATTCCCCGGTTGTTGAGGGCCTGAGATCAATAATGTCAACATCAAGAACTTCCGCTTCATGCAAACGTCTGGAGGGAGATTGTAGTTGACAAGTATGACTGGCCAGGTACTATGCCGACTACTCATATTACTATGCGGGTTCATTCCATCCGTCGACAAACCGAGCCGTAAATTCCTTGGTTCTGCACTAAAATCTGGATGATTCTCATCAAAGGTCTTCCATTGCAGTGCATCGGCCGGATGCCTAAGCTTGCCATCGTCAACACGTTTATCATGATGCCATGTCAAACTCTTAGCATGCTGTGCATTACGGAATAAACGGCGGAAACGTGGAGCGGGTGGAATGTACCATAAAACCTTCACCGGCACTCCTTTACTACCATTCGATGGCACCTTGCCCTTCTTCCATCTTGACTCATTACAAACCGGACATTCATCTAACTCTTCATATTCTCTCCGGTAAAGCACGCAATCATTTGGACAAGCATGTATCTTCTCGTATTCCATTCCCAACGTGCTCAACGTCTTCTTCGCCTCGTACATACTAGGTGGCACTTTGTTATCCTCCGGTAAAACATCTTTTAGAAAAGCTAAAAGAGTCGTGAAACTAGAATTCGTCCACCCTCCCGACGCTTTCATATTCCATAATTTAACCAATGCCCCTAATTTTGTATATTTTGTACACCCGACATACAAGGGCGTTTCGGCATCATTAATCATTTCCTCAAATAACTCCGGACGGTGTACAAAGTTTTCTTCCAAATCATTAACCATATTGTACATATTATCATCATGACCAACGTTTTCCTCAACAATAGGCTCTTTACCTTTAGTACTAGTTGATGTATACTTAACATGGACAAAATCTTCGCCATGTAAATACCACGTTTGGTAAGAACAAATAATCCCATAAGCGCGCAAATGCCCTCTAACATCATCAATGGAATGAGATCTATGATTACCACAAACTTGACACGGACACCGAATCTTATCGTCTTGTGTATGAGATTTCGCAAATGACAAAAATTCTTCAACACCATCTTCATATGCTTTAGTCAATCTATCAAACCACATCCATTTCCTATCCATGATTTGCGCGCAAATCCTAACCAATAAATCAAAGTTCTCAAGGTCAAGGTGTGCATATTTATAAATTGCATGCATGAATATCATTTGCATTTAATAATTAGTTACGTTATATATATATAAATACGTACCCCCGGCAAATGCATTAATTAAATCAACATTATATTTACTAAAAAATTCCAAATAACATAATACAAATAAAAAACCGGCCCGAGTTATTTAACTTAAAAATCCAAAATAAAAATACATCGTCATTTTAAAAATACATTGATTAGGATTTAACTAAAAAATCAAAACTAAAAATCCTAACTACAAAAAAAACCAATCGATCTAAAAATACAATGATTGTGATCACTGAACTAAACACTTTGCAGTATTTAACGTATCAAAAGCAATCCAAAAAAATACATGACAAAATTAATATTCTGGGTTCGTAAATAAAAAATTAATACAGATCGAGGAAAACATCAAAAAGATGAGTTAATTTGTGTCATCATGACTTACAAGAATGATGATCGACCAGTGGATGGTGGTGGGTGGCGTCTAACAGCGGCGAATGGAACTGTTGTCGGAGCGATCTGAGCTGATTTTTTGTTCACTTTAGCTGGCACATGTATCGATGTTGGAAAAACAGGGCTACTCGCTCTGATATGTGCGAAGAAAAAGGACGATGATTCCACGACGGTTTCCATGAAACCGTCGTGTAAATCTTGAATTCCACGACGGTTTTATTTAACCGTCGTGTAATACTCGATACTTCCACGACGGTTAAATATAACCGTCGTGTAAGTAGAGACTTACACGACGGTTCTATGGAACCGTCGTGGAAATTCATAATTCCACGACGGTTTTAAACACCCGTCGTGGAAGTCTCGACTTCCACGACGGTTTTCGGTGACCACTTTTTGCTCCGTGTTTTTTCCTCATCATCCACGACGGTTTTTAAATAACGGTCGTGGAAGCTCCGTTGTGGTATCCACATTCTGTAGTAGTGGTACATCAAACCATGGCCTATATTTGTAGGAATGGTCCATAATCAAAGGTTAAACCTTTGTATAGTCGGGCGGTCTGATGAATTCGTCTTTTAGAGCACAAATAGCTGTCAACACTTTAAAGAACCAATGTGAAGTTGTCTCTCTAGAATGCTGGAGCAAATAAGAAATGTATCTGTTCGTTGCGCCTTGTGCACAAATCAATAAAAAAAAAATGAACAACTACTCGTCCACAATCATGTGACGTGTTGACCTCAATAATTCCCTACTACCTAATGCGTGACTTAGTGCTTTGAATGTATCTGATTTCATACTGATCAAATCTTGAATGATTTCTTCATGTCCATTTATTATCTCTTCCACCCGCATGCTACTAGTTGGTCTTGAATTATGCATTGGTTGTGAATCTCTTCGTTTGTGACACCTACTGGCAGCCACGATAACGACTGCTATCGCAAGAAAACCGTCATCGTTGCTTAGCTCGTTTTCTGAGGATTGGTCATCTTCTTCATGTTCGGATGCGGAACTAGACTCGTACATATTGAGAATGACGTGATCCGAGTTAAATTTGGTTGTTTACATGTTATAGATCAATTGTTCCCAAAATAAGTTTAATTAGTCCCAATACCATTATACTTCGTTCATCCCCTATCGTTTCGAAGTCGATATATAATAATTTAATTCTCCACAAACAGTACAAAACATAACGTAACGTAAATAGGAATATGTGATATAATGTTAGGTAAAATCGCGTAACCAACAATTTAACCAAATGTTGAAAAATAAACAAACTAAATAAATCACCCAAAATCCAATAAAAATAATAGTGTCAATGTTAGGGATAAAGAAAAAGAACATAAAAAAAAATAGGGTTGAACATGAAACTCAATCGGCCAGTGGCAACTGGGACTTGACAACGGAGGCAATAATGCCTCGCCGATCGTCATCAGGAAGCTAATGGAAGGTACACTGCTGCCGTGGAAGAGCATCGAAGTAATTCCACATAATCGTCAGCTGATATTGTGGAAAACCCATCTCGGTCATAATATTCATGCACATCAGCAAGTGATCCGGTCGACTTGATGGGTTCGTTACTGGTGCCCGATTGCGATCAACTACGGAAATGACTGACTATTTCCTGCATTGCCGAGTAAGTCATCTCGTCTGTTGCCTCTCTTTGTGTTCTCTTACCAGAACTGCCCCTAGACCGTGACAGACTAGCATCGTCGCCCGCTCTTCTCGTGTTGGTCTGCCGCCTACCATTGGTCAGAGTTATTTCCTCTTCCAAAACTGGATGTGTTCTAGAGTTGTCAATACTCAACTCAAAGTCGACGGATGGAGTACTGCCACCTCCCATCGTAACTGACCCAAACCCCGAGGCACCTACTGCATGATTTTTTTCGAAAACGTTGTAAAGCAAATCCTTATTGCGAAGCCCCTCGTGGCGGAGATGGTTGCACTCCTTGTAAACCTGCAAATAAAATCTTATGAACATCTTCTTGTACTAGTCACATTGTTAAACAATAAAATTAGCAGGGTATATATTAAACAATGCAATCACTTGAATAAAGCTCTGCCACGCATCATCCGAGCAAATAACTTTATCAGTGGACGGATCATATCCAAGGCTGGTGCATACTTACAACGCCTTCCATCCCCTCTTTTTTTTGATATAATGTGACTCCGTAAGCTGGTACTTCACCATATTCTGAGTTAAATTGAGTGGCCCATTGATCAAGAATTTGTATGGTGGGATGCTTACCGCGACTATAAGACAAAAACTCATCCACTTTTTCAAGGAATCTTTTTTCTTTAGTGTTATCCCAAACGTACGTCTCACCCGATGTTTTGCAAGGCATTTCCTTAATAAAGCGAAAACCAAAATAGAAAAAGATACTTTAAACGTGTATGATAAGGAGGAGAAGTTGGCTCAGTAAAATTTGATTGACATATTTCATCTGAAGCATGTCAATGACCCAAACAAATGCAGCTACCATGGCATAGAAACCGGTACCTGACAATATATATCGGACTACTGACGCACCAATAAGATAAAATTACAATCTATGATAATGGGCTTTTTACATCATAGCCAAATGGATGGGAAAAGTGCACATAAACACCAACAAAATCATATAAAAAAAGGTCTGAAACCTGAAAACAAAAGCCAAAACCAGAATAAAGCTGCAACTCACCCAAGAATAACCCAAAATCGGTTTCACAATGTCAAATAGCCACAAAAATCAGCTAAGACCTGATTTAGGTTGTAAATCACCCTAAATTGACCCAAAGCCGGTTTAAGAATGTCAAATAGCCACAAAAAATAGCGCAGACTTGAATCAGGTCTTAAATCACCCCTAATTGACCCAAAACTGGTTTAACAATGTCAAATAGCCACAAAAAATAGCCAAGACCTAAATCAGGTCTTAAATCACCCAAAATTGACCCAAAACTGGTTTAACAATGTCAAATAGCCACAAAAAACAGCCATGACCTGATTTAGGTCTAGTTTCACCCCAAATTGACCTAAACCTGGTTTAACAATGTTAAATAGCTGCAAAAAACAGCCAAGACCTAAATCAGATCCAAAATCACCCCAAATTGACCCAAAACTGGTTTAACAATGTCAAATAGCCACAAAAAAAGCCAAGACCTGAATCAGGTCTTAAATCACCCCAAATTGACCCAAAACTGGTTTAACAATGTCAAATAGTCACAAAAAACAGCCAATACCTGATTTACGTCTGGTTTCACCCCAAATTGACCCAAAAATGGTTTAACAATGTCAAATAGCCACAAAAAACAGCCATGACCTGATTTAGGTCTAGTTTCACCCCAAATTGACCCAAAACCGGTTTAACAATTTCAAATAGCCACAAAAAACAGCCAAGACTTTATTTAGGTCTGATTTCACCCCAAATTGACCCAAAACTGGTTTAACAATGTAAAATAGTCACAAAAAATAGCTAAGACTTGAATCAGGTCTTAAATCACCCCAAATTGATCCAAAACTGGTTTAACAATGTCAAATAACCATAAAAAATAGCCAAGACCTAATTTAGGTCGGGTTTCACCCTAAATTGACACAAAATTGGTTTAACAATGTCAAATAGCCACAAAAAATAGCCAAGACCTGAATCAGGTCTTAAATCACCCCAAATTGACCCAAAATGGGTTTAACAATGTGAAATAGCCACACACAAAAAAACAACGAAGACCTGATTTAGGTATGGTTTCACCCCAAATTAACCCAAAACTAGTTTAACAATGTCAAATAGCCAAGACCTGAATTAGGTCTTAAATCACCCCAAATTGACCCAAAACTGGTTTAACAATGTCAAATAGCCAAAAAAAAACAGCCAAGACCTGATTTAAGTCTAGTTTCACCCCAAATTGACCCAAAACTGGTTTAATAATGTCAAATAGCGAGAAAAAACAGCCAAGACCTGATACAGGTCTTAAGTCACCCTAAATTGACCCAAAACTGGTTTAACAATGTCAAATAGCCATAAAAAAATAGCCAAGAACTAATATAGGTCTGGTTTCACCCCAAATTGACCCAAAACTGGTTTAACAATGTCAAATAGCCACAAAAAACAGCCAAAACCTGATACAGGTCTTAAATCATCCCAAATTGACCCAAAGCCGGTTCGACAATGTCAATTAGCCACAAGACCTGAATTAGGATGCAAATAACCCACAAATGACCCAAAAATGGTTGTACAATGATAAAATTTCCCGAAACACTGTCAAATAATTGATTTAGGCTGCAATTGACCAAAATTCAAGTTTCATCATACTAAATCAACACAGAAATCCAGTTTCAACATCCACACTAAAATTAAACACCAAACAAATCCGTTTTCATCATCCAAAATCAACAAAAAATCAACATAAATCCGGTTTGAGCATCGAAACAGATTTAGCGCAAAATCCAAACAAATCCGGCCTTCCATACACTCAAAACAAATGAGAATTAATCCATTTTCTAAAAGGTGAAGAGGGTATATTAGGGTTACCGAGTTGGAGTCGGAGGAGGAGTACACAGTGGATGACGGCGGGTCAGGGCATGAAGCAATGGCTCAGTGAGATGATTTCTGAACTCGAAAATAATGGGTAATGAGCCCTTTTGTTCGAGTTTGCTTCACGGACCCTAGTCGATGCCGCATTTGCCACCGGCGGTACCTAAGCCAAGACTCTGTTGAACAGACCCGGTAGTGTCGCAAGTTCCCCGGCCGGTTCGAATAGAAGCCCAAAGCAGATAAACCCTAGAAACGAAATTAGGGAGTTTGGGATTTAGATATGTGATAGATTCTCTGCCTCGACAACATTCAAGAGACTGGAACCCACCCAAGGAAGAGATGTAGACGTACTTAAGGTTGAAGAATGGCTCTTACATATGTGACAGAGTCTCGGTAAATTGCTACTGGAAATTGCAAGTCACAGGAAATCGAATATATTCGATTCCAAAACCCAAAACACAGAGGTTGGACGAAGACAGAGGATCAAAGACCCAAGCAGCACATGGGAAATAGGAAGGACAATCAACCGAGCAATAGGGAAGTAGCAGATGGACGAGGAGGGAGGGAGAAGTCGGGCGGTGGATGAATAGTTCGCGTCGAAACCAAGGATAGTTTGCCTTGGGTTTGTTGCACAGTAAACCAAGTTTGGTTTACTGTGCAATGGTCCAATGAAAGTTGAAACCAAACTTGGACACCAAACAAGTTTAGTTGAGTTTGAACTCAAAATTTTGAGTTTAAACTATTGAACCAAACAAATGCTTAGCCCTTGTTTAGCTCAACAGTTTGAACTCAAATATTTGAGTTCAAACATAACTAAAGTTGTTTGACCCTTGAGTTTGGTTCCAACTTGCCTTTGAACCGTTGCACAATAAACCAAACTTGGTTTACTGTGCAACCAACTCAAGGCAAACAGTCCTAGAATTCACGAACTATTCACCCACCGCCCAACTTCTCCCTCCCTACTCGCCCATCTGCTGCTTCCATGTTGCTTGCCTGACTATCTTTCCTCTTTCCTATGTGCTACTTGTGTCTTTGATTCTCTGTCTCTGTCTAGCCTTTGTGTTCTTGGTTTTGGAATCGAATATATTTGATTCACTGTGAGTTGCAGTTTCCAGTAGCAATTTCCCAAGATTTAATCACATATGTAAAACCCATTCTTCAACCCTAAGTACGTATCCATCTCTTCCCTTGGGTGGATTCCGGACTCTTGAATGTTGTTAAGGCCGAGAATCTGACACATTATAAATCCCAAACTCCTTAATTTTGTTTCTAGGGTTTATCTTCTTTGGGCTTCTATTCGAAACCGGCCTGGGAACTTGCGACACCACCAGGTCTGTTCAACGGACTCTTGACTTAGGTACCGTCAGTGGCAAATGCAGTGCCGACTGGGGTCCGTGAAGCAAACTCAAACAAAAGGGCTCATTACCCACTATTTCCGAGTTTGGAAATCATCTCACCGAGCTGTTGCTTCCTGTCCTTATCCGCCGTCATCCACTGTGTACTCCTCCTTTGGCTCCAACTCGGTAACCCTAGTATACTTTCTTTACCTTTTAGAAAATTGATTCATTCTCATATGTTTTGAATGTATGGAAGGCCGGATTTGTCTGGATTTTATGCTAAATCTGTTTCGATGCTCAAACCGGATTTTCTTTGAACTTTTTGTTGATTTTTGATGATGAAACCAGATTTGTTTGGTGTTTAATTTCAGTGTCGATGTTGATACCGGATTTGTCTATTGATTTATTATGATGAAACCAGGTTTTTTGGTCGATTGCAATGTAAATCAGTTATTTGACATTCTTTTTGGTTTTTTTTTTTTTTTATCATTGTTCAGCCATTTTTGGGTCT
The DNA here is from genome assembly GCA_008635985.1 of Ficus erecta. NCBI lineage: Eukaryota > Viridiplantae > Streptophyta > Magnoliopsida > Rosales > Moraceae > Ficus > Ficus erecta. The sequence continues at coordinate 531,607 of BKCH01000135.1, read as the reverse complement.
TTTTTGGGTTATTTGCAAATTAATTCAGGTGTTGGCTGATTGTTTGTGGCATTTGGACATTGTCATTGCAGGTTTGGGTCAAGTTGGGGTGTTTTAAAACCTAAATCAGGTCTTGGGTGTTTTCTTTTTGGCTATTTGACATTGTTAAGGCAGGTTTAGGTCAAGTTAGGGTGTTTTAAGACCTAAATCAGGTCTTGGGTGTTTTTTTTTTTTTGGCTATTTGACATTGTTAAGGCAAGTTTGGGTCAAGTTAGGGTGGGTGTTGTTTTTGGCTATTTGACATTGATAAGGCAGGTTTGGGTCAAGTTGGTGTTTTAAGACCTAAATCAGGTCTTGGGTGTTTTTTTTGGCTATTTGACATTGTTAATGCAAGTTTGGGTCAAGTTGGGGTGTTTTAAGACCTAAATCAGGTCTTGGGTGTTTTTTTTTGGCTATTTGACATTGTTAATGCAAGTTTGGGTCAAGTTGGGGTGTTTTAAGACCTAAATCAGGTCTTGGGTGTTTTATTTTTCGCTATTTGACATTGTTAACACAGGTTTGGGTCAAGTTAGGCTGTTTTAAGACCTAAATCAGGTCTTGGCTGATTTTTGTGGCAATTTGAAAGTGTTAAGGCAAGTTTGGGTCAATTTGGGCTGTTTCAAGACCTGGTTCAGGTCTTGGCTGATTTTTTGTGACTTTTTGACAGTGTTAAGGCAGGTTTGGGTCAATTTGGGTTGTTTTAAGACCTGGTTCAGTTCTTAAAAGATTGTTTGTGGCAATTTGACAGTGTTAAGGCATGTTTGGGTCAATTTGGGCTGTTTTAAGACCTGGTTCAAGTTTTGGGCTAATTGTTTGTGGCATTTGGACATTGGTAAGGCAGGTTTGGGTGCTCAATTTGGGCTGTTTTAAGACCTGGTTCAGGTCTTGGCTGATTTTTTGTGGCTTTTTGACATTGTTAATGCAGGTTTAGGTCAAGTTGGGGTGTTTTAAGACCTAAATAAGGTCTTGGGTGCTTTTTTTTTTTTTTTTTTTTTGGCTATTTGACATTGTTAATGTAGGTTTGGGTCAAGTTGGGGTGTTTTAAGACCTAAATCAGGTCTTGGCTGATATTTTTTTTTGGCCATTTTACATTGTTAAGGCAGGTTTTGGTCAAGTTGGGGTGTTTGAAGACCTAAATAAGGTCTTGGGTGTTTTTTTTTTTTTTTTTGGATATTTGACATTGTTAATGCAGGTTTAGGTCAAGTTTGGGTGTTTTAAGACCTAAATCAGGTCTTGGGTGTGTTTGTTTTGTTTTTTTTTTTTTTGGCTATTTGACAGTGTTAATGCAGGTTTGAGTCAAGTTGGAGTGTTTTGAGACCTAAATCAGGTCTTGGCTGATTTTTGTGGCAATTTGACAGTGTTAAGGCAGGTTTGGGTCAATTTGGGCTGTTTTAAGACCTAGTTCAGGTCTTGGCTGATTGTTTGTGGCATTTAGACATTGTTAAGGTAGGTTTGGGTCAATTTGGACTGTTTTAAGACTTGGTTCAGGTCTTGGCTGATTTTTTGTGGCTTTTTGACATTGTTAAGGTAGGTTTGGGTCAATTTGGGCTGTTTTAAGACCTGGTTCAGGTCTTGGCCGATTGTTTGTGGCATTTGGACATTGTGAAGGCAGTGTTGGGTCAAGTTGGGGTGTTTTAAGACCTAAATCAGGTCTTGGCTGATTTTTATGGCAATTTGACAGTGTTAAGGCAGGTTTGGGTCAATTTGGGCTATTTTAGGAACTGGTTCAGCTATTGGCTGATTGTTTGTAGCTATTTGACATTGTTAAGGTAGGTTTTGGGTCAAGTTAGGGTGTTTTAAGACCTGGTTCAGGTCTTGGCTGTTTTTTTTTTTTTTTGGCTTTTTTATATTGTGAAACCGGTTTTGGGTAATTCTTGGGTGACTTGCAGCCTTATTCTATTCTTCGCTTTTGTTTTCAGATTTCGGACCCTTTTTTTATGATCTTGTTGGTGTTTATGTGCATTTTTCCCATCCGTTTGGCTATGATGTAAATAACCCTTTATCATGGATTGTAATTTTATCTGATTGGTGCGTCAGTAATCTGATATATATTGTCAGGTACTAGTTTTTATGCCATGGTAGCTAACATTGTATTGGGTCATTGACATGATTCAGATGAAATATGTCAATCAATTTCTACTGAGCCAACTTCTCCTCCTTATCGTACACGTTTAAAGTTTCTTTTCATATTTTGGTTTTCGCTGTATTAAGGAAATGTCTCGCAAAGCATCGGGTGAGACGTACGTTTGGGATAACGCGAAGGAAAAAATATTCATTGAGAAACTGGATAATTTTTTGTCTTATAGTGGCGGTAAACATCCAACGATACAAATTCTCGATCTATGGGCCACTCAGTTTAACTCAGAATTTGGTGGACTACCTGCTTACGAAGTCACATTATATCAAAAAAAAGAAAGGATGAAGAAAATTTATAGGGGATGGAAGGCGTTGCAAGTACACACCGGCCTTGGATATGATCCGGCGACCGATAGAGTTATTTGCTCGGATGATGTGTGGCAGAGCTTTATCCAAGTAATTGCATTGTCTAGTATATGCCCTGCTAATTTTGTTGTTTAACAACACGGCTAGTACACGAAGATATTCATAAGATTTTATTTTCAGGTTTACAAGGAGTACAACCATCTTCACTATGAAGGGCTTCACAACAAGGATTTGTATTACAACGTTTTCGAAAAAAATCATACAGCAGGTGCCTCGGGGTGTGGGCCAGTTACTATGGGAGGTGGCAGTAGCCCATCCGTTGACGTTGAAATTTCTATTGACAACTCCGGAACACATCAGATTTTGGAGGAGGAAATGACTCCGAACAACGGTGGGCGGTAGGGCAACTCGAGAAGAGCGGGCGATGATGCTAGTCCGTCATGGTCCAGGGGCAGTTCTATTAAGAGAAAACAAAGAGATGTGATGAATGAGATGACTTATTCAGCAATGCAGGAAATAGTTAGTCATTTCCGTAGTCGATCGCAATCGGGCGCCAGTATCGACCCATCAAGTCGACCGGATCACTTGCTGATGTGCATGCACATTATGAACGAGATGGGTATTCCACAATATCAGAGGACGATTATGTGGCACTACTTCGATGCTTATCCGTGCCTTCAGCGTACCTTTCATCAGCTTCCCGATGATGATCGGCGAGGCATTATTGCCTTCGTTGTCCATTCCTAGTCGCCACCGGCAGATTGAATTTCATGTTGACAGTAATTTTTTTTTAATGTTCTTTTTCTTTAGCCCTAACATTGACACTATTATTTTTATTAGATTCTGGGAGATATATTTTTTTCGATTATTTTTCAACATTTGGCTAAATTATTGGTTACGCGATTTTACCTAACATTATATCAGTCATTTCCTATTGACATTACGTTATGTTTTGTAATGTTGGTGGAGAATTAAATAATTATAGACCGACTTCGAAATGATATGGGATGAATATTATAATGGTATTGGGACTAATTAAACTTGTTATGGAAACAATTGATCTATAACAGGCAAAAAAGCAAATTTAGCTCGAATCACGTCATTCTCAATATGAACGAGTGTAGTTCCGCATCCGAACATGAAGAGGATGACCAATCCTCAGAAAACGAGCAATGCAGCAATGATGGTTTGCTTACGATGGCAGTCGTTGTCGTGGCTGCTAGTAGGTGCAACAGACGAAGAGCTCCACAACCAATGCACAATTCAAGACTAATTGGTAGCAAACGGGTGGAAGAGATAATAAATGGACATGAAAAAATCATTCAAGATTTGATAAGTATGAAATCAGATACATTCAAAGCACTAAGTGACGTATTAGGTAGCAGGGAATTATTGAGGCCAACACGTTACATGAATGTTCACGAGCAATTGTTCATTTTTTTTTATCGATTTGTGCACAATGCGCAATGAATAGATACATATCTTATTTGTTCTAGCATTCTAGAGAGACAACTTTACGTTGGTTCTTTAAAGTGTTGAAAGCTATTTGTGCTCTAAAAGACGAATTCATTAGACTGTCCGACTACCCAGAGGTTCAACCTTTCATTACGGAGCATTCCTACAAATATAGGTCATGGTTTGATGTACGTTATCATTCTCAACGCATCGTATACTCGTATTTACGAAATATAAAAAAATTCCAAGTACAAAATTTTTGATTCAACACGTGTTATTAATGTTGGCAGATATAATCAACATTTTACTTCTTTATGCAGGACTGTATTGGCAATATAGATGGAATACACGTACCATGTGTGCCACGGGAGAAAAATTCTGAAACTTGGATTAATCAAAAAGGTGTATACGCACAGAATGTACTAGCCGCATGTTCATTCGATATGAAATTTACATTTATGTTCACTACTACAGAATGTGAATACCACGACGATTTTTAACAGTCGTGGTAACATTTCCACGACGGTTTTCTAACCGTCGTGGAATCCAGGGTCGTGGAATCTTTTCAGATTCCACAACGGTTTTTTAACCGTCATGGAATGGACAAAAATATGGCCTAAATATGGACATTTAAGAACATACCACGACGGTTTTATGCAAAAAACCATCGTGGTAAGGTAATTTTCCACGACGGTTTCTTTGAGAAACCGTCGTGGTTAGTTAGCCTACCACGACGGTTTCTCAAGTAAACCGTCGTGGTAGAACCCCCTACCACGACGGTTTTTCCAAAAAACCGTCATGGTAGGTAACAATGAAAACAAAATTTGCGAATTCGTTTCATTTCCCCAAAAACATTTAAATCACAAAATCAACACTTTTTTCCGGAAAATTCTCAAATCCGCGCCTTACCCAACCAATTTAATTCAATCTAAAACACAACCACAATGAACAATCATTGAAAATGTAGGGGACGGATTTTGGCCATTTCGGACGGAATATTTCCAATTCAACAATATACAAAATCAGCATTTTGGACGGAACCTTTAATCAACAACCACAATCAACAAAATCAACATTTTGGATGAAAAATTCCCAAATCCGTGCATTACCCAAGCAATATACATTACAACTTACCGGCTTGTCGAGCGTGGGTATGGGCGGAGTGCGGAGTGGGTACGGGTGGAGTGTGGCGAGAGAGAGAGGGAAAGCCGCGTGAGTTCCTTAGTGGACCCGTCGGAGAATGGAGGCCGCGTGAGTGGTGTAGGAGGTCATCATAGAATGGAGCCAAGAGAAAAATTTGAGAAGTGAGATAGAGAGAGGAGGCGCGGTGAGATAGAGCGAGTTTTTGGAGATTTTAAGTAGGGAGGGAGCGGAGAGAGAGAAATAGAGGGAGGAAATTGAGCGGCTTTGGGTATGGAGTTAGAGTGTGTATTAGAGAGTGAAAAAATGAAAAGTCTCGGAATGTAATGGGATGCGAAAGAGGATAATTTTTTGGGTTTTAATACACACTCCAAAAAATTGAATTTAATTCAAAATTTTTCAAAATTCCCGCCTTAATACCTACCACGATGGTTATTTGGGAAAACCGTCGTGGTATGTGAACGTACCACGACAGTTTTCCCCAAAAACCATCGTGCTAGGTCCCAAAATTTAAAAAAAAAAAATTTGTGAAAAAAGACCCTTCCACGACCGTTTTTTAAAAAACCGTCGTGGAAAATGCGACAAAAACACGGAGCGAAACGGAGTTTCCGAAAACCGTCGTGGAAGCTTCGGCTTCCACGACGGTTATAAAAAACCGTCGTGGAAGATTGCAAAAAAAAAAAAAAAAAAAAAATAGCTTCCACGACGGTTTTTAACACCGTCGTGGAAGCTAAATTTTTTTTTGTTTTATTTGCATTTGCAATCTTCCACGATGGTTATAAAAAACCGTCGTGAAAGAGCATGCTTCCATGAAACCGTCGTGGAAGATTGCTCTTCCACGACGGTTTTGGATTTACAATCTTCCACGTGGAAGCATGCTCTTCCACGACGGTTTTGCATTTGCAATCTTCCACGACAGTTTTCGAAAACTCTGTTCCGCTCTGTGTTTTTACCGCATTTTCCACGACGGTTTTTTAAAAAACGGTCGTGGAATCTCCGTCGTGGAATCCACATTTTGTAGTAGTGGCTGCCTGGCTACGTGGGATCTTGTCATGATGCTAGAATGTTGGAAGAGAAAATAGCATTTCATGGTTTCCCAATACCGCCACCTGGTAAGATCATCTGTCACATGATATGACGATTTATAAATAAACCCTAATTACAAAATATTGGATTGGTGTTGATCATGCGATGTTTAATTTGTAGGAAAATTTTACTTGGCCGATTTGGGATGTGTGAATAAGGATTGTTTCCTTAGTCCATTTCGACGGGAGACGTATCATTTACCCGAATATCGGAAACGTCACGGCGGACTTGGCACCCGGAGGGAAGTTTTTAATTACACACACTCGTATCTGCAGAATTGCATCGAGCGGACTTTTGGTGTATGAAAGGCCAGGTTTAAAATACTGAAAGGCATCAACAATTATCCAATGGAAAAATAAGTCATGATTCCAGTGGCTTGTGCGATCGTTCATAATTTCATTAGGATGGTACAGGTTGGGGATCCTTTTCTGGAAGAGTATTTGACAGATGGTGTGCCTATCGGTGGACATGTTGATGTTAATGCGGATGTCGAGTTGACCGGCGGGGCCGATGATGCAGGTCCAAGTATTGGAAGCCGGCAAGATGCATCGACACAAGGCACAATGAATCAGAGGAGAAAAGTTTTGGCCGATGATATGTGGGACAGATATCAACGATTTCCACGATATAAATCCACTTAAAATTAAGACCTGTGTTATATTTATAAAACTAGGTAGCAATTGACATTATTCTTGATATATGTTATTGCGATGTAAAAAATATTGTAAAAATTTTGAGGTATGCCGGTGATGTTCAAATTTCATTTTAGTTGATTTTGTTTTTTCCATTTTTCCATAACAGTACAATGGCATGTTAGCATTCGTTTGGTAAGTTAGTTGGAGATTAAATTTTTAAGTTGGGGCAGGTCTTGACTTTTCAAAACTAGTTATAATTTTATAAAACATATAAGAAAAAGACAAAAAATGATATGAAAATTTTGACTTGGAACCTAAGTTACAAATACACCTTTTATCAAGTTAAACTTTTTACATCCAAACATTCAACTCAAGTTAAACATTTCAACTCAAACTTTTTACATCCAAACACTCAATTCAAGTTAAACTTTTAAACTCAAACCTTTATCAAATGTACAACTCAAACTCTCAACTTAACTTATCTTCAACTCAACTTAAAAATCTTAACTCAAACCGTTTTGTCAAACGGAGGCTAAGGGTCCGTTTGGTATAACGGTTTGAGTTGAAATTTTTAAGTTTAAATGTTGACTTTTTAAAAACTAGTTATAATTTTTGTTGAATTTTCAGAAAAAGACAAAAACTGAAATAAAAAAGTATAATTTAATTTGAGTTAAACCGTTTCACCAAACAAATCCTAAGTTTCACTTCATTTTAACGCTCGTTGGAGTTGCTCGTAACATTAGGTATTCAATTCATTTTAACACTCAATTGGAGTCGCTCTAAGATTAGATATATAATTCAATAATTCACGAGTCATTTGTGAAAATAACAAAAAAAAAAAAAAAAAAAAGTAATTTTCATTTCTGTTTTTCGAATTTTGTGAAAATAAGCGACCTCCATTTCAAAACGCTACGGTTTAAGCGCTCTCTCTCTCTCTCTCTCTCTCTCTATACCAATAGGCTGAGCTGAGCGAGTCAGTTGAGTTGGAACGGAAGATCACAACACAGCACTCGGGAAAAATGATGTACTCCAGCCCCACTCACAGTAACGGCTACCACCATGACGGCGACCGCCGACCGCCGCCAGCTCACCGGGAACGAGTCCGGCGAGGACCTCGCGGCGGCTCTAGGTCTCGTGACTCTAGACATGGTGGCCATAACGGCGCTGGCCGTAGGGTTTCCGACCAGACGAACCTTCAACAGCAACAGCAGCAACCGCAGAGACCGCCCTGTACGGACTTCGACATGGCGTACTTCCACTCCTACGCTCACGTCGGCATCCACGAGGAGATGATCAAGGTCTCGCCGATTCTCGGGGGTTTTTTTTTTCCCCTTTTTTGTTTTTGAAGACTTTTCGTAGGTGAAATTTCGTATTTTTTTTGCCTTTTGCAAAAGTAGGTAATTGAATGAAATGGTTGTTTTCGGAGTTAGATTGAGTTTGTTCATGTTCTGGTATGTCCTGTTTGGTTTTCGTGCGAATTGCTGAGTTTCAGTGTTACAGTGACCTTAAAATTGTTGTAGACTTGTAAAATAAATTGATATCTGCTCTGCCAGTTCTGTTATGTTCTGCATTTGGACTTGGATTATATATATATATTAATGTTAGATGAGTTAGCTAACTGGATGTGCTGTGAATTCTTCCTACTCTTAGTGGAGTTGACTGTTATTGTTGTTGTTTTGATGTTTACTGTTTGGTTTTCGTGCAAATTTCTGCATGATAGATGAAGAAAAATTAGAATTTTAGCATCTGTAGATGCGTAGTGAGTGTGATTTCATGTTTGATCCTCATTGAAATGCGAAGTTTTATAAAGCAATCGTGGATTTCTTTAACCGTAAGAGAAGCAACTTGGGTTGAAGTGACGCGATAACTATCAGAAATTTGATCTAATTTTTACTGCTTTTAACAAGGGAATTATTCTTCAGTCAAAGTCGGTGTTGCCTTCGATACTTTTAAGTTATTATTATTATTATTTTTTTGGTCAACATGTAGCTAGGAGAATATAGTAGCATTAATAGATAAACAAGTGGACTGAGGATAAATCACAAGATTAGATGTGAATAGCTAACGCTATGTGAGTGTTCAATTTGCATTTCCTTATATTTGGAGATAACTAGGGGAATTTTTTGAGAATAAATCTCATGATTAGGATAGAATAGCCGATGCTAATACCACTTCTGTTTGCCGTGTATTATCGAGCTGACATATTTCCCTAAAAGATAAGTTGTTGTTTAGACTTGGTATTGTGTGCCTTTATTTAATTTCGTGCTCTATGATATGTTCACATGTCAGTATATTTGATTGTTTTGGCTTATGGTAGAAGCATCCCCTATCTACCTGTGTAGCATCTCAAGTCTGAGTGTGAATGAAAACCGAAGTAAAACAGTCTTTAGCTTTTTATCTCTTAGGCTTGTTATACATCCTTCAAATTTGATAGTTTTTGTTGTAGTTACAATCATAAAAGTAGAAGTCTTTAGCTTCTTATCTTTTAGAATGTGCTATATCTCCTTTAAATGTGAGAGTTTTTTACTTTTGTTGTTCATCTTATTTCTATCAGCATGTTATTTAAGAATAAAAACGTTTCTTCATGATATATTGATGCTTGAGTTGGCTCGTGTACCGTAGTTGAAGAAAAAACCTAAGTGTTTTACCTCGGGGGTTGAGCTGCAAAATACTCTTTTTGGTGTATTAAACTACCAACATAGTAAAATCTCGAATAATAAAGGGTGGTTGGTTGAATCTCACGGTAATATTTAGCTAACATGGAAAAATTTCATCCTACAGGATCGGGTGCGGACTGACACTTATAGGGCAGCCATCATGCAACATCAGAGTTCCATAGCAGGAAAGGTAATACAGTTGCAATCTCAATTATGAAATGATACGGAAAATTATGCAAACTATAGAGCACTTAATTTTTAATTGGTTAAACCGCTATAGTTGTTTACGTTCCATTTTGACAAGTATTCTAGTTGATCCCAATGTTTCACAAACATGTAAAGGAATTTTATTTATATCTCTTACTTCATGCACCTAAATGGTGCTACAATTAAACATTTATGTTTTGCTTGCTTCAAGGAATCTCTTCATTTACGTGTTATTTATGTGGTTCACTTTTTAATTTTCTTTAATGTAACAATGCTTATAGGTTGTGGTAGATGTTGGCTGTGGCTCAGGCATTCTTTCCATATTTTGTGCTCAGGCTGGTGCAAAACGAGTAAGCTAAATGCTTCAATTTGTATTAATGTATGATATAGGGTGATTGTTTACTGGGTTGCTTGAGTTGGTATTTGAAAAGATGGATCTTAATGTCTCAAAATTTATTTTGACCGAGTTTTGTGGTGATTTCTGAAGTCGATATTTGAAGAATGGTGGTGGTTTTATGTATGAGGATACATTATGTGGTGGACTTCTGATGCAAATTGAAATAAGCAATAACCAGGGCAAAGAATTGTCTTAGTCGTCTTTCTTTCCCGTCAGATGTCTAATGAAAGCTTCTTGTGTCAGAAATTGTAATTATTTGCAAGTCAGATATCTAATGAAAGCTTCTTGAGTTAGAAATTGTAACTATTTGCAATATTATTATGCAATTAGGTTTCCGATATTATTATACGATTAGGTTTACTCAAACTTTTTTTCCCCTCTTTTCAATCTCTATTCCCTATTTTGTTTTATCCTTTAAATTTCAAACAAAGTGAAGAAAGTATTTTCTGCTGACCATAATTTAGTCTCTTCCTTTGCCGCTCATGGTTATTATAATTATGTCACTCTGACCTTCGAGTTTTGTACTTTTGGCGTTTAACAATAATAAAATCTGATGGTTTTTGTCTATTACTTACCAGGTGTATGCAGTTGATGCAAGTGACATTGCAATACAGGTATTTTACAATGGAATATTTATCAAAATATGCATTTCCTGATATATTTATTAATCTTGTAGTCTTCTTCAGAATGTACTGGTCTCTATTGTCTATTTGTTAGAAGATGTGGAGTCCTTTAGAATCTGAGTGTCATTTTTTATTGGGCACTAAGAGTAAGAATGTCTTTTTGTGTTTATCCTTTGATGCGCTAACTGATTGGATAAGTTCATTGCATTCATGCATCTTTTACTTGGAAGCATATTGAACAGCAGATATTAGTTATCGAATTATGAGCTATTTTTATATGGATATTGAGCTTTGGCCATGGATTAATCTTGTTGTTTTGTAAGCAGGCCAATGAAGTTGTAAAAGCGAACAACTTATCTGACACGGTCATTGTACTGCACGGGAGAGTTGAGGTAGGTGCTCTAAAGATGCTAGGATGTTATTTATGCATCAGGAACGATGATTTGCTTTTATTTTTTATTGCCTAGGCTTTGTTGACTGCATCTTCATTTTATTTATGAATTGGATAATACTGGATCCAATATGTCCATGAGTTCAATGGGGGGAAAATAACAAGAAGAAAACCAAAATAGGTCTCGTAGCATCTATGACTTATAGCCATCCGTCCAATCTAAAATAATAACTGAAAAAGTTTCTCTTTTATATATTGTCCATCAAAGCTTAGAGAAGCTAGAAATTTGACTCTTCCAAACATAAAAACTGAGTCCTGTTACTGATCTTCAATGATCCATGCTGTCTCTCTCCATAAAAATCAGCTACAAATTTGGCAAAACCACTCTATTCCACTGTGCTTTAGCCAATTTACCTTATTCAAAACCCAATTGAATCAAGGTCTCTGTTGAAAATGAAATTACAAAACATTAGGCTTATACATAGAGAAATAAAGCATAATTAATAATATAAGTTTAACTTAACCATGACTAAATAATCCCAAGAGATGATAATAGAAAAGATAAATAATCTTAATTGATAAACAGAATGTTGAATTCCTAATAATTTATTTCTTATTCCTCTAGTCCATTGAAAGAAGATTTTAATTAACCTCTTATTTAATGAGCAAAGATATGCGCAGATGGAGGGAAGATTACACGTCAAAGAGGTTCATTGCGGTTTAGCTCGTATCTGTACAGTAGAATGCAAAACAAACATTCTTGAAATGACTTCGTTGTTTTCTGCATATTTTAGAATCACAATTAACAATCCCTTTTCCTTTTTTTTTTTTTTTTTGCTCCTGCATTCACCCAGCTTATTATCACATTTAAGACCTGGCCTAATCTTTCTCTTTCTTTACTTCGAATTTGACCCAGCGTATAACTTTTGCAGGATGTTGAAATTGATGAAGAGGTTGACGTTATAATTTCAGAATGGATGGGTTACATGCTTCTATATGAGGTCAGTCTACATCTTTTTGGTGGGTTATATTTATTTAGTTGAATAACTTTATACTCACTATGATCTGGTTACGTTTTATTATAGAGCATGCTGGGAAGTGTCATTGTTGCCAGAGATCGTTGGCTTAAACCTGGAGGTCTTATATTTCCTTCACATGCAACGGTACATATATATTTACACATAAATTTACCGTAAGCAATGTGACAGTGCTTGTACAATTTAGTCAGGTGCTGCTTTTACTTTTATATAACTGGTTTGTGCCAGTCTATTATGTTTTCCATGTTAAATACCTGGTTTAGTACTGTAAGGCAGCTTTTAGAATTTATACGATATGAATTTGTGTAAATGCTGCTGATCATAATCTGAATGACTTGCAGTTGTACATGGCACCAGTGACACACCCGGACAGATACAATGACAGTATTGAATTCTGGCGCAATGTTTATGGAATAGATAGTAAGTAAACGCATTAACAGGAAATTAATGATTGTCTCTTAGTATTTCATTTGCTCTGTTTTATTTCTCTCTTTTAATGTAGTATATGTTTTTTGTACCAGAGAAAATGACATTTTTAATTTGCGCTGCATTTACATGATGCAGTAGAGAAAGTGTTTATCTGGTTCTCTCTTTTTAAGTTATTAATTATCCATGATAATGTATGTTTTATTTTTTTTTTTTACTTTTTTATTTATTTTTAATGTGATTCAGTGTCTGCCATGATGCCATTGGCGAAACAATGTGCGTTTGAAGAACCATGCGTGGAGACAATAGTGGGTGAGAACATCTTGACATGGCCTCATGTGGTAAGTCGTATATTACTTTAAAATTGATTTTCAAAAGAAAGGCTCTGTGAGTATGTGGCTAAATTCCTCTGAAAAATCTGTACCTTGAATACCTCTTCCACAAAATGCAGCTCTTAATAAATGTGAATGATGAATTTAAAGGCTCGGATCATAATTTATAAACAATACAAATTTCAACTCTTCAAATATTAATTTACTGGTTGGCATCAATTTATAAACAACTCAAAGTCCTACTTTTTTAGTATGATTTTTTTGGTGAATTCTTATTTAGCGAGTTGCAACAAAGTTTAATGGTTCAGGTTTTTTTTTTTTTTTTTTTTAAGTCGGATTTATTTTATTTTTATTTTAAAAGTTTATAGCTTGTCAAATATTTGCAATTCTTATTTTCTTCATTTAATTTCCAAAAAGGAAAATAAATACAAACCATAGAAAAAAGTCCCATTTTTGTTCAAGGCTTCCGATTTTTGAAATTTGTGAATGTGATTAGAAACTATCATTTTTGTGATGAGCACTTTTGTCTGTAGAAACTGTTCCGTCATCATATTTTAAATATGATTGTTCGTGTTTTGTAGGTAAAGCATGTCGACTGCTATGCAGTGACAATTAGTGAGCTAGAAACTGTCACTACAAGATATAGTTTCAAGTCGATGATGCGAGGTAACCTCTTTTTTCCTCTCCCTCTCCATATATGTACTTTTGCTTCGCGCAGATTTTAACCCAATACGACTAGTTTCGTGGAATGCAGTCACTTAACCATTTAGATGTCCCCATGGGGACCCTCTCCATACTTGTTTTTCATTCCTTTTGTCCGCATGTTATCTTCCATAATTCTTTCTTTTTCTTTCTTAAGAGCAAAATCAAATTTGTCTTAATGAAATCTGTGATTTGATACTAACAACCATTTTTGTAAGTTTAGCTTTCAGCATACTTATTTTTCATTGTGAATCATCTCATCTCTTAAGTGTGTCATGCATTTAATGTTTCTCCCTCTTTTTGGAAAAAAAAAAAAAAAACAAAACAAAACGTTGTCATTTTCAATTTGCTGGAAAATTGTCAAAATTGAAAATGATGATAAACGAATCAATAATTCCTGAAATCCTTAAAAAGGTCCCATTAACATAAGCAAATTCCTGGTATCTGCTTTGATATGGATGGAGCACAATCTCATTTAGGATGGATATCTGATATTCAAATAAGGAAGACAACCTTGCGGCAAATTATGATATGAATTTAACTCCGGTATGAAGTTTTTTCCTTGGATAGAGCACAAAAGAAGGTTGTACATCCGGACATAATTACAGAGTTGTGTTCCACTTCTATGAATATGATTTCCTATTTGAGGGTTGTTGGACCTTGGAAAGCAATTATTTTTCCCCCCATCTCTAGGCTTATAAATATGTCGTCCTCTCCATCATTGGTTTATTTTTGGCATTGTCATGGATTAGTGTGCACGATCGATATATACATATATACATACATATATACATATATATATATTTGAGCAATGTCGGTAGAACTATGGTCCTAAAATTTCTTAATTTACAGCTCCGCTTCATGGATTTGCATTTTGGTTTGATGTTGAATTTACTGGACCTGCCATATCTCCTACCAATAATCAGACAACATCCTTGTTTACTGACACGCATCCAGTGGATGGAACTCAGAGGAAGAAGCGGACAAATCCAAATGAAGCATTGGTGCTGTCCACTGCACCTGAGGACCCTCCGACACATTGGCAACAGGTACACTACATTATGCATGGTCTTTCAGCCTTTCAGTGGTTCAATGCCATGTACATGTATCTTTGAGGTTGTAGCTTCTGCCATTTCATGCATGTGAAATAAAGAAACAAATAAAATCGAGTTCATAAAGGCGGCCATGAATAGTGATAATTGAAATGTCATATATGGTTGAGATTTTTGGCCAATTTTAATGACATAAACAGTTTTGTCCATCATTATCATGGATTATATTAATAGTTGATCTATCAAAAGTTCAAGTTGTCCAGTTGATAGTTTCTTGTACAATATTCTACAACGTGGTGACTTTAGATTTTGATTATAATTCAAACGAGTGAAGTCGAGGTTTTGCATGGAGTTAAATGACGCCAATTCTAACTTCAGTTTCCACACCTTCACCATATTAAGCGTTAAAAAAAGGAAAAATAGAAAATTTAGAGAAGAAAAGTAAAGAAAGAAACTTGGATTGATTCTTTTGTAGGAAATGAGCATCATCTGTTTGTGAATCAATTTTTGTGCTTGGTTTTTCTGTATGTCCCATGTACCTGTATTTTTGGTGCGTCTAACAAAATAATTTTTGCAGACATTGATTTATTTCTATGACCCAATAGAAGTGGAGCAAGATCAACTGATTGAAGGTTCTGTAGTATTATCACAAAGCAAAGAAAACCCTCGGTTCATGAACATTCACCTTGAATATGCGTGAGTCTTTACTGTAATTTTCTTTTTACGTTTATACTGGACAGTACTTGCTTAAGTTCATGATTCTTTTACCTTTTATCAAATTTGAAATAATAGCTTAAACCTTCTCGAAAATCCTCATGGTAATTTCACTCTTGCAGTTCGGGAGGCCGTTCCTTCATAAAAGAATCTGTAATGCGGTGATAGCACTTGCCGCGTTGCAGGTTGTGGCAAGTTAAAGGAAGATAAGGCATGATAACCAACTAACATTTGTTCCTCCTACAGCTCTGTTGCTGCCTCATAAAAGGTTAGACTTTTGACGGAATTTGAAAACAGAACATGTCTGGGGTACTTTGAGTGCTCATGCATTGCACTAATTAACCATGTAAAGCCTTGCGGAGACAGAAATACCTCACAAAAGTCTGATTTAATAACCTTGTTTCTTCTTCCCAAATGCTGATTGTTTGGAACGGTCTTGAGGTTGTATCTCAACCTCGTTCTAAATTCGAGTGGAGTTCATTTGAATGGGTAACGGATTCATGTGAACGTGCTATTTTTTAGCTCATTGTAAGCGTACTAAATTATTGATGATATTCATTTCAGTACCTTTGTGTTGCTATTAGGTAATTTTGGTGGAGCTCTATTTTGCATCCTTCACCAAGTCGCTTGCATGATTTCGTACTAGTTTTTCCTCGATTCTTAGTCAAATATGATGGTTTAAAAATTTAACCGGTGATTTACGTCTACATTCGTCTTATGAAAGTAACAGAATGGTGATGTGGCACTAACTGTAAGAGATTAAACTCAAATTAACGCTAACAGCAACAACAATGTTCCGCCCCCAGCAAGCACCCCCTGCTCACATTGATGGCAGTCGGAGTCTTTGGTGAATTGCTGCTGAAAGGAATTGGTAAGATTGTGAGCGGGGTTGGTGGATGTGATGAGGACGGAGGTTCAGACCTCCGTGAGGATGGAGAGGATTGAGTTGCATGTGGTTTTTTTCGAAGAGACCCTTGCCAGCTGCTGGCGACAATTACCCTCCTTAGGCTCTCCTGCTCAGAATGGCACTCTGGTGAATCTGAATACCACCATTAACTTTGGTCTTCTCTCTCTCTCTCTCTCTCTCAGCTGAAGGGGTCGCCCTGGGGAGGCCAGCGGTTTGCGGTGGGAGTGGGTGGGGTGTCCATGGAGGGTAAACTAAGGAGATGTAACTGAGGTAAAATTGCGGAATAGAGTAAAATAGTGGAAGTTTGTTTGGATCATTTTGCGAAGCTAAAGTATTTAAGAGAATTGGATCCTCAGGCGGAAGGTAAAATATATTAAATTGATTGCAGAGACAACAATATTGTTGTCAATTTAACTCTCAAGGATAATTCCTATGTTCTTATTTAATTGAGCGAAATAAATACCTTTTTTATTTTTCCTTTAACTAAATAGCTCGATTTTTTCTTTCACATTTCCTTCCAACTCACCTAACCCTATTTTATAATTTCTTAAGAGAATTCACCAGACTATTAATATCTAACTCAACACAAGAGGAACTAAAAATACGCACACCCACATATATGACATATTGAGTCAAACATGGCATGCATGGTAGGCTGAGTTTTGGCTTCATGTATTCGAATTTATCAATCGGTTCTCATAGTTTAAGTAGAATGTGACATAGCAGGAGATTAACATTGTGATTTGCTCACGATGAGCATTATCACTTTCATTTTTAAACTTCGAAAACAGACTCTTTAACCCATTAAGATGGCGCTATTAATTATGATTATCAAAAAAGCTAGGGTGGTTAGCACTTTGATATGGACTCGATGATATATTGAAGATGTGGGATGACATATGACTACGGCGTGGGTGAATTATTATACATAGACTGACATGAACACTGGCACATCTATATATATATATATATATAACAATTTGGATTTGTAGCTCATCTGCTGGCTCGCCTTAAAGCAACTAGTCCTAGTCGTAAACATCTTGAATATGAATGTGCAGACTATGATTGGCTTATTTTTTCAAAACTTGGATTCTTGCCATATTGAAATCATTCACACATAAATCTATCCTACCATGCTTCAGAGATGCAGAGACACTTACCGAACAGACGGACCAATTACCAGAATATGGTACACAGATTTCGCAGTCTACAAAACTGGCTTTGGTCGTATAAAAATAAAGATGAGATGTTATGGCGTGATGCAAAGCGAAGTCTTAGAGAAACTGACAAGATTTTACACAAAGATCTTGAATTTAATGTTTTTATATATTAGACACCTTTTAAAAATCTTTTCTCAAGAAAATCTCTCAATTAAAGATTAATTTTCACAAATAAATCCCGTCTGATTTATGATACCTGTCTTTTCCTTCTTTTTTCATTTTCTTTTTTTTTTTTTTCTATCCACAAAGTTATAAATGATGAATTGAAACAACTTTTTCAAATTTAAAAGATACCTATGTAGTTACAAAAAAAAAAAAAAAAGTAAATAAATAAAAGATAAATTCAAAATAGAAGATATAATCATACAATTAACCATATAATTAACCTATGTGCAGACTATACAAGAACAGCAAACTTCACTATTCTTGTTGGTATTTTAATTTAATATTGATTTGATTTAAAGTGCTTCATCTTCATGAAATGTTTAAAGCTAGCAAAAGTAAGGGACTCTTTTAGACTTGTATTCTACACTGAAAATGAAATAAAGATACTAATTATGATCCACTACTGAAATACTTTGTCTCCTCCTCCCCCTCGGCTATTTGAGCAATCGGATTCCCATTATGTCCCTATATCATAAATAAGAGATGTTTCTATTAATACTATCTTGGAAAGAAATAGTTGGATAATAACTAAGAGAAATTAAATCTTTGGCTTTTGATCTCAATAACTGAAGTGTTTAACTTCTATTTGATCATGAGGAACAACTTTTGTAAACTGCAAAACTAGATAGGAAACAATAATATTCAACGTCTATATAGCACTTTATTTGTAAGAAGTTCCAAATTGTAATATATGTTGGATATTTTTTGCTCTAAGAGTGACATAATCAACTCCTTTAAACACCTAATGGACGGATTTATACACTTTTTTGTGGTTTAAGGCATGCATGCTACCTCCCAAGTTCAAGTCCTCCTACTCTGATATCAACTTATGTAGAAGTGACAAAACCATTCCTCCCAAAAATTGCAACTTATAGAAGAGATGCAATCAACACCTTTAAACACCACTATTAGACTCGGAAATCCACCCCAAACATTATCCTTTTGAACCCTTTCTTCAAGGTATCCCTTACGAATCCATAACCATACCTAACGGATGGATTCAAACACTTTTTTGAGATCCAAACTACATAGACCACATTCTAAATTTAAATATGCTCATGCATCATTCATATTCATGTCCTTCCATATGATTGGGAATATAAGTATGCAATATAAATAATAACTAAATAAATTCGAATTAATTAGTTGATCAAGTATTTTAGATATATCTAGGATTCCTCTCATATTAATGGTCTTCTCCGTATGAAAACTATATATATATATATATATATATATCATATATATCTATTGATGTTTGATTAGTCATTAAATCTAAATCTAACTCTATTATATGATATTGAGTTCGAATCCTTATTTTTAAATTCAAAAAACAAAAAACAAAAACACCAAAAAAAAAAAAAAAAGCTGATTAGTCATCAAATATAACCCGTTATTATTTTATGGAAAATATGAATCACAGGGGGTCTGAGTTTTGGCTTCATGTATGTATATGTCTCATCACTTCGTCTATTTTGTGACCACATTCTTGAACATAGAATATGTACAACGTGAAATAGACATGTGGTGGAGGGATTGTACTGAAAAGTCAAATGTTCAAGAAAAGATAAAACTAAAAAGTGGTGTGTGTAAGGTCTTGTTTGGCAAAAAGTTTAGTTTAAACTAAACTGTACTTTTTTCATCATGTTTTTTGTCTTTTTCCCCAAAAAGTTATTTGTCTTTTCTAAAAATTCAAAAAAATTTACTATTTAAACTTACAAATCTTAACTCAAACTTACACACCAAACACTAAAATTCAAAATGTGTAACGTTCGATACTTATAGAGCTGAGGGTATTATTTTTTTAGATGCATATACTCAACGTCACAAGGAATTAAAGAGCTCTTTTTTTCTTTTTTTAAATGGACTGTCAATTATATTATTTACAATCCAGCAGTCAAAGTTAAATGTCTTTAAATTTAATTTGAATTACTGGGCTAATAGTTACGATCCAGCAGTAAAAATAAATAGTTATTATCATAATAATACCTCATCAGGAAGGAAATAAAGAGGGAAAAAAAATTGTAGCACTGATTGGTTTGATATAAAATTTTAGTTAAATACATGCCTCTTAAAGAAAATAAAATTAAAATTAAAATTAAACCTGTGTCATTGTCTACCTTGATTAATCATGTCGACCATTACCGACAGACCGACATATATTGATATGTAATAACTGTGTGTGTATTCCTTTTCTTTTTTTCTTTTTTTTTTCTCCCTCCTTTCTATGACATTCCCACGTAGTATAGCTAGTGATATAGGGTTTGTCAAATATCTGCAACGCGAATTAAGTTAAAGCACTAATCTACACCAACAATTGAAACAAGGGTTCAGGTAGTGAATAATTATTTGAATTATCATTTCCTCGATCCGGCGAGACGAAGATTGACCCTCCAGTGCAAAACAAAAAGGAGCTTGATTGCAAGATCCAACCGTCGATTCCTATCCACTGTCCGGAGATAGGCCCATGTATATGCTACGTTATATAAGGAGGAGGGAAATAGATCGAAAACATCTATTAATAAAAATAAATAGTAGAAAACTTTTTATTTTTTATTTATTTTTATGGTGATGATAAATAATAATATTTATGATAAATAATGTATTTACGAAATATATTCGTGATAAAAATTATCTTAAAATATTATTGCGAATAAAAGATTTGTGATAATTATTAAATATCATATTTATGATAAATAATTTATTAACGAAGCATATTTATCATAAAATTACTTTAAAAATTTTCATAAATAAACAATTTATCATAAATATGTCATTTACCTTAAGTATTTTTAAAATATACTATTTAGCTTTGAATATTTTTGAAAACTGATATGTTTGCTGTAATTTATTTGTTATTATTACATACAATATACTAGCCAAAAACAACAAGCTTCACATCATAATTTTAAATTCTTTTTTAATACTTGCTTCACATCATAATAGTAAATTCTTTTTAATATTTTGGTTCTAATTAAAGTGACTTCGTCTTATTATTATTCATAACATATAGCGAGCAAAAGCTAGTGGATCTTTTCTTATTGTGTTCTGAAAATGAAATAAAGGTATAAATGATCCACAACTCTAAAACATCATGTCTCACTCTCTACTAATTGAGCCACCAAATTCCCACTAGTACCTCTCTCTATCGACGATGCACAATCTCTA
Organism: Ficus erecta; assembly: GCA_008635985.1. NCBI lineage: Eukaryota > Viridiplantae > Streptophyta > Magnoliopsida > Rosales > Moraceae > Ficus > Ficus erecta. The sequence continues at coordinate 510,836 of BKCH01000135.1, read as the reverse complement.
CCATTAGAGATAGAAATTAAGGGTGTGTTTGGTTTGGTAGGAGGGAGAGAAAGTGGAAAGGAAGGAAAGGTAGATAGTCTAGATAAGAAAAATAGGGAGAGATGGAGACATTGTTTCTCTTATAATGTTTGGTATCTGTGAGGAAAAACAAAGAAAAATTTTGTTTGTATGACTTTGTTAGCAAACATGTATTGTTAGCTTTCAAGATTTTGATTTAGGCTTCTGTTATATATTGTCTTTGGCTTCTAGTAAGCTTTTTTTCTTTTCTTCTTTAACTCTTTTGTACATTTTTTTTTTCAATTAAAATAATATTGAGTTGGGAATTTGATTGAGGACAAAATTACTAGTGGATGCTAATGTAGAGGTGGGATGTACTGGTACTCTTTGATATTTATAATTTCCTCTCTCCGTTTATAAATAAGAAAAATAAGTAATTAAAATAACTCCAATAATCTTTCTAATTTAAGATACATAAAAATTATGGCGTTGTGAAACATTTGAAATCCTTTCTTTGATTATGTCCTCTCTCTTTTCTTTTATGTCAAATAATCATGAATGTTAAATTATTTTACAAATCCCTCCATGTCTCTTCCTTCCACTTTTCTCTCCCACCAAACACACTCTAAGTGGATTATTAATGATTAATATAAATTAAATTTCCAAAAAAAAAAACATCTAATCGAAGAGTTTAGTTTCTACATATACTATTTGAGTCCTCCTCATACAGATCTCTTGAAAAATGTTAAAGTAACTATATATGGGAATGAATATTCGATTATCCATACTTGTGCTTGCAAAATAAAAACCCGAAAGCTATTATAATAGTTAAACGTCAAAATATCAAGTTAACTTACTATCTATATCTTGATTAGGCTTCTTGAATATCATTATTGCCTATATTCTTTATTGTTTTGCTAGTTTTATTTATGTGTAATGAAATTATATTGCTCTTTTCTTTATTGTAGATATGAATTTGGGAACTTAAGAAAATTAATAAATAAATAAATAAGACGCATGAGGGAGTCTTACAAGAAAACATGCAACATTAATACTGTGCATGGCTCTAATTGATTATGTTAAGTGCATGCAATAATCCATTGAAAGGGAGGGGAAGAGAGAGAAAGATAAAAAGACAATATATAGTTATATTATATACAAAAATAAATTAAATAAATAAACTATAAAATAAAATAACGGAAACTTTTAGGTGCTATAATGGCTCAATTATTGGAAGTATTGCAAACCATGTATCTCCAATCTCCATTTTTTCTATTAATTTTGTATGGTGACATTTCCACTTAGATGTTTTTGTATAATTTTATATCCTATCGTTTTTGGTATGCCTTGTCGTTTTACATGCAATAATACACTTGAATAATATTCTCCTTATCTTAAATATGGTCACTTTATCTCCTAAGATATTTAATTTGTCTCCTCACGTAATCAAACATGACAATATGTCTATGTTTTAATCATCATGCACACTGAATTTGGAGATGCATATTAGTGGGGTGTTAATTAGTGGAAACAAGCTTGAATGTTCTTTCAATTAATATTATTTTATCAATTAATTAAATTGTTTCCCCTTCAAACATCTTAACTAATCGATCCTCCACTCACGTGTACCTTGGACACTCTTAAAGGATTATTGCTTGCCTTATAATTCATAAAATGATCATAAAAGAAGAGATATGTGGAAAAAATGACCTTTTCTAAATTTTTTTAATAAATATCTCAAATTTTTTTAAATTAATAAAATGGCCTCTTTTTTAAAATTGGTTAATAATGATCAATCAATGATCAGACACTTGATGGTTAATTATTGATTGATCAATATTAGTATGTTTAATAATACTGATCAATGATTTATCGGTCAATTAGAATGGATTTGATTGACTAGTTCATCAACCATTTTAACAATCACTAGTCATTTTCTCAAGGAAAAAAAAAAGTTGGGTCCATTGTTTTTTAATAAGTGTTTACAAACTATCATCTGACCTAATTTCTTATATAAAGAAGGCAAGAGTGCCATAATTTTTTCAAATTTAGACCAAAAAAGTAATTTAAATTTTGAAATGAGCAATATTCGATGAGAGTAATTTCCATGATAGGATTGGCCAAATTTGGTAGAGTACTATTTATGCATAATACAGAATTGATTTCTCAAATTTATGTCCAAGTCCCTGTATATCACTTTATTGATAAAATATCGTTTACCATGTAAGACTACTAATGTCGACTATTCTTTAAAAAGACGACATTTATGCATTAGCTCCCTAGGCAAGTAGAGCAATGTATGATTGTGAATTAGTTTCTCATATATAGATATATATATATATATATATATATAATTCTTTTGGTATCAATCATAATCTTCTAATGATATATATATCCAAATATCATGTTGATCCCCGAGATCTACAAAATCATATCTCAACTTTCTTTTAAAATATGCCAGGAACCAACTGAAGTTAAACACACACACACACACACATTCAAAATATACATATACATATATATGTGTGTGTGTGTGTGTGTGTGTGTGTGTGTGTGTGTAAATCAAGCGTGAATGTCAAAAGGCACGCCATATATTGTGGGCAGTCTTGGTTTACATTGACTAATAATAAATCTAATTAAAGTGTCCTTCACGTTGGCAAAATAATATTGCTGCAATACTTATAATTGACCAAAACAATAACAATTTGCCAAAGGTAAAAGACACTCTAATTTGGCGCTTTATTAGAAGAATATGGCCAAAAAATACGAGATCAGCCGTCATTAGTCAATTAAATTATTCAAGTTGTGCTTTTTTTGCTCCTAAAATAACATTCCACTTTTATCAAGTGAATTAAAAACATTGACGTGGTGTCCCAATTTTGCTTTATCTTAATATTATATTCTAATGTAGATTTCTTAAACTTATATCTAGAAAAGTGTTAATCAAAATAATAAACGACTATGTTAAACAACAAAAGAAAGAAAACTTTCTGTCATGACCAGAGATATATAACTAGTTCGTACGTGCATCTTAAAAAGAGAACTTTATATATATATATATATATATATATATATATAAAAGTTATGGTAGAGTATTATGGAAGATTACTCATTTAACACCCAGATTAACTTACAAAATATTGTGTGCGTTTAGTATTGGACGATTAATTTCAAGCTTAATTATAATTTCTTTGGTAAATAAGCTTAATTATATATTCGATTGATATCACTTTAATTTTTGTGGGAGTTAAATGAATTTGTCTGAAAAGAGTGATATATAATGTGTAGAAAAAAAAATAAAATAAAAAGAATGGTATACACACAAGGGATGTCGTGTGTATCTTGAAGATTAAAAAATAAATAAATAGATAAATAAAAAGGGTAAAACTGCAATAAAACCCCTATTATATACCTTATCGATATAACTCAATTTTAAACCATTCAGATGTAATCGAAATGGCTGAGATGTTGCTTGGAATGGGGGGCACGAGTGCAGGGGGCTCAAGCGCGGGGGGAGGGGGGGTCTGGTCGGCCTCGGGGGTGGGGGTGGGGGGGCTTGAGCGTGAGGGGGGGGGGGGGGGGGTTGGGGCTGGTCAGCATTGGGGGTGGGGGGTATGGTCGTTGTCGGGGGTAAGGGGGGCCTCATCGGCGTCGAGGGTGGGGGAGGGGTGGTCTAGTCAGCGTTAGTGGTGGAGGGGCTGCCGGCATTGGGGGTGCGCGTGGCCTCGTCGGCGACAAAGGGGGAATGGCAGATCTGGTCGGGGGATCTGTCGCCGACATCAGGGAAGGGAAGGGATTTTTTTAAAAAAAAAATTATTTATTAATCTATACTAATATGAGGTAAGATATATGATAATTATGATACACAAGCAACATCTTAACCATTCTATTACATCTTAATAGTTTAAAAATGAGCCATATCGATAAGGTATATAAAAGAGGCTTTACTGTAGCTTTACCCAAATAGAAAGGAAGAAAAAAGAAAAAGAAATTTTGGGAGAGCAAGCATATTTAAATATAAATAGATATATATATATATATATATATATAGGGTAAAGCTGTGATAAAGCCCCTTTAATATACCATTATCGATAGAGCTCATTTTTAAACCGTTAAGATGTAATCAAACGGTTGAGATATTGTTTGTGTATCATAATTATCATTCACCTTACCTCATATTAGTATAGATTAATAAATAAAAAATTTAAAAATTTAAAACAACCCAACCCTTCCTTTCCCTCGACGCTTGCAACTTCCCCATTGACGTCAACGACGAACCCACCAACTAGATCTGCCCCTCCCCCCCCCCCCCCTAATGCCGACGAGCCCAGGTGCAAACCTCCCCCCCCCCCCCCCCCCTCCCCCCACCCTCGACGCTGACCAGACCTCCCCTCCCCCCCGACGCTTGAGCCCCCCACCCCTCCCCCCCACCCCCGACGCCGACCAGAACCCCCCCTCCACCCCTGCGTTCAAGTCCCCCCCCCGCCAACCCACCCTTGACACCGACCAGACCTCCCCTAGCACTTGAGGCCCCTCGTCCCGATTCCAGTGACATAAATTTTTAATATTTTTTTTAATTTCTTAATCAAATACTACTATAAGTTAAGGTGCATGATAATTAACGTACACAAGATATATCTCAGCCGTTCAATTACCTCTGAACGGTTTAAAATGACCTCTATCGATAGAGTATATAAAAGAGACTTTATCACAGTTTTATCTATATAATATATATATACATATATATAGAGAGAGAGAAGGGTTGGTGTAACCAAATTTACCTACTGCCTCTACTAAGCTTTTTTTTTTTTTTTTTTTTTTTTGGAATTCCATTGGCATTAGGCAATGCAAAGCTGAAGGATTGAAAGTTCCCACAATAAATTAGAATGTATAATCTATGTTGTGTTTGATAGAATTCCACACGCACCCCCCCAAACAAAAAAAAAAAAAAAAGTTTTAAAATTTATGTGATTCATTTCTAAGATACTAATATCTACTAATCTACCGGTCAGAAGTTTATCAGACTGATGTGGGCAAGAGCTATAATTTCTAATAGAATCGTTGATATAAATTTTGGGCGTTCAGATAACTAGGAAATTCATAGTTTGTTTTCATGTTTAACAATATTTCTCTTTCTGATCGAGTTCTATATATCTCTTTTCATATAATATATGAAATATCTCAAGTTTGTAATCGGACTGTCTGACAATTATAACATTATATTTAAAATCTTGTAATTACTAATTAATTTACATAGAATTTTCTATTCATAATAATATAACAGTACTATATAAAACTATCAGTGTAAATGATAAATATTACTAAAAAAACATTATAATAGAATAAACTGACAGTTACAATTACATACAAAAGCAAGTTATAAGTATCGTTCTATAAAGATATTGGATACAAGATAACTTTTATATGTATATAAATATATGTATATGTATGTGTATGTATATGCGGTATGTACTAGAACGGAGATGATTGTGATATTGTGGGTAATACAGAAAAGTGAAAAATGTGTGTATGCATGTTGTGCAATTATTATTGAGTGGAAATGGCACTACATATAAAATTGAAATATAGTTGCAAACTTTCTTTCCCATGTCGTGCGCATGTACGTCTTTTTCCCCCCCAGCTGCCTTGCATTTCACCGCGCGTGGGGAACATCTCCGCACAACATTCGCCTTTTAAAATCATTCAAGTTAGTGAAGGTCAGGTCTTTTTTTTATATTTTTATTTTTTATTTTCCTCCTTTCAATAGGACCACCTGATCATTTTTAGACTATATATACATATGTATATGTGTATATATGCATATTCCTTACTATATAATATTTACACACAAATATTTATAGCCTTTTGTTTTATATGGTCCTCCAGGAGGATTAAATTTCATTTATAGCATCTTGAAATAACAAACATAATTCGTTATTTATTTGACATAATACTCACATTGAACTAAGGTAATATATATATCGACAAGTTTAATTATTTCGTATTATTGTTATACTCTTCTAATCAGTGTTGATGTTGGAGTGCATAATACAAAAATATTCGATTGTCTCATAGTATTACACTCTTTTAATGTTAATAAGATTAAATAAATATCATGTTATGCTTATTAGTTTTTAAATATTAAAGAATATAAACAAGCGCTGTATGGTCATAAGTTTTTTCTAGACTCTATCAACATATGTCCTAGCTAGCAATGCAAACAGTGGAATATTGATGGTATGTCCTTGGAAAACGTTTTGTAGATCAGGCTCAGCAATAAACAAAAATTAAGCAAGTAAACCCCCAAAAAAAAAAAAAAAAGCAAGTATTTCTTTCTAAAATTAGCTAGCTAGTATCTAGCAATAATTAAAATTTTTTATGTCTGATATATATCCTGTTTTCTTTGTGTTTATGGCATCCCTCACAGTACGATTATCAAATCTAATCTGCTCATATCAATTATGATCATACAAAAATGGCTTTTTGAGGCTTCAGATAATGATCATTAAAAAAAAAAAAAAAAAAAAAGGATCTTGAACGTTGAAATGTTTTGTTGTTGGGCCCCACCACAAGTACCGTATATCACCACCATTACTTCTTTAGAAGAGAAGGAACAAATGCTTTGGCAAATGACATGATTCTCAAACTCCAGTCCAAAGTACTTGACAGAGATGCAATTATAGCGTAATATCAGTTATCATCATCATGAATTAAATGGTTTTGCTTCATATGTAATTGGCTAAACAAATTGCTAACATTATACTTAGGGGCAACTCCCTTCTTTTTTCTTTTTTTTTTTTTTTTTTTTGGTTGAATACATAGGAGCAACTCTCCTACTATTATGATAATATCATACCCTAAAACAATGATTTAAGTGTAAAACTGTCAGATTGAATAAAACCGTACTATTATAATTTCATGTTGCTATCAATATTACATGAAAATATTAAAAATTTCACGTCTTATTAACAGTTCTCGTGTTGTAATATTTTTATTTTTTATTTTTTATTTTTACCAAATCACGTTAACCACAAATGAATTTTGTAATAAGTCAGGGTTTTCGTTTGCATATTATAATTTAATCTCGCATTATTATCAATATTAATGTTATCTAATAAATTATCACCGTTATATAATGAATTAAAACACTTTTTTTTAATAGTAATTTCGATAATGGTATTATAAATGACATTAAGATAAATGAGTTAGAACCACATATATATGCATACACGTACTCTTTTTAATAAAGGTGTGAACTTTCTTAAAAGGCTACATATTATAGCATGCTCTAGTTCTACATAAGTGAAAAATTAATCATTTTATTGAATGGATCTTTTCCTCTACCTAAACCTTTTCCATACAATTACAAAATATTAATAAATTTCTTTGGAAAGGCATACTACAAATTAAATTAATTATAATGTCTTTATGTTACATTAATTGTATATTCTGTCCCGCTTTTGAAGCTTCCACTCAACTCAAGGAGTTAAGTTGACATGTAGTGCTTCTTTTGTCTTTTGTCTTTACATAGTAGACCCACAAGGATATGTCACGCATACACATATATACACACACACACACATATATATATATATATATATATATTCCTTAATACTAATTGCTTTATTATATATCCCAATTTAATTATATGTTTCACTTACAGGACAATGATATGGTAGTACTCAAAACAAACTACAGGCTGGGAATAAGAAATACATATTCAAAATAGATAACTATGTATATGCAAATCTCATGACCCTAAGGACCCCAGTAGTAATAATAGGATAGCTTTGAATGAAATTCATAAGCAAAACAATATTAAAGAAGAAAGAAAGAAAACAAGAAAATATGCATACAATGTGTAAATATAAATTTTTCTATATTTGATAACTTACCATGTAAACTTTTAATTTTAGTAATAACCTACCAAATTTTAAAATTTGTTATAATTTATACTATCTTACTTAACTTCCGGTTAAATATTGACGGAAATTCCATTTGTGCCTCATTTATAGATGAAAAAACTCGTATGCAATAAAAATTTCAAAATTCAATTCAAACTCTAATGTAAATCTATCAAATTAAAATTCTTAATTTAATGGAAAGTTAATACAATGAGGTAATTAGAAAGTTCAGAAAGTAAATTATTAAAATTAGAAATTTGAAAAACAAATTGTCAAACGACAAAGACAACAGTGCTAAAAACTCTCATTTTGCATTAGAATCCGTAAGTTAAAAAAAATTTTGAAGATGGGATAATTTGTTAGCTTAATCCCTAAACTATGAATATTCTGTCATTTTTGTTTCTAAATTTTTTATTTTGGTAAATTAGTCCCTGAATCCTTATTTTTTGACAGTTTTGTTCCCTCACACTTAAATTGAAGGATGATTTTTCTGAAATTTAACATAAATAATCGTATCTTTGTCGTATAATAACAAAAAATTTATAGAAATTATTACGTAAGTTCAAAAGTTTTTAGTTTTTAATGGTTAATCAGAATGAGAGGAAATTTTTATAGTTAGTGTAATTATATTTTTGTAAAATTTCATGTTAACATGAAGTTGAAATATGATTTTATATACTAAATTAAAAAATATATATCAATTAAAATATGAAGGACCAAAACTATCAAAAATCAAAAGTTCAAGGCTTAATTTATCAAAAATCAAAAATTCAGAAACTAAAGTGACAGAATATATATACATAATTCAGGACTAAATGAAAAAATTACCTTGAAGACGTTATCGCTAAAAATTATGTTCCGTACCGTACCAAAAAGTTTCCAAACTAATTAAATGGAAATTAATTGCATTTATAACCCGAAAGGTCGAATGATTAAAACGATCGACTTGTGCCTTCAAAATGAGACATAGAAACTCATCCTCAATGATGTTAAGTTGACTAAAATTGCTCTGCAACTTCCTTGGATCCGAAGAAGACTTCCTTTGTTTCCATGGAAAAATTAGCAATGGGAAAACCCAAGTTAACCTTTTCAAGTTTCTTTCTTACTTTCTTTTTTATTTTTATTTTTAATTTATTTAGTTATTTATTTATTTATTTATTTATTTTTGTTAGAGGCAAACCTTTTCAAGACTCACCCTTAATTATCCAGTCTTTTCTGCCATCAAGAACGCATCATATTATCATGGTGGTGTCATCATCAAAATAAAATATTTCATTTTCAATGTATCAAGGAATAAATTTTGTTTAAAAAGATTTGGCAAACTTAACATCCACGTGCGTGACACGTGCTTATGAACTAGTGGTGATAAGGAAGGGATAATACAACCAAGCATCCACGCATCGAGAAAGTGAACTGGTATAATTTGACACACCGCACTTTCCAAGCTTGGGCAAGTTTGGGATATCAAGTAATATATACTCTCATATTTGGTTTTCTTCTTAGATTGCCAAGAAGGTTACCTACTGTTGTTGAATTTGAGAAACGGAGGATTTGAAATCTACCTTATTAATAGACTCGAAAACTAATTAAATTATCACTTAATTATACATACGACCACATTAAACAATATTAGACCTGCTAAACTTCGACATTCAAAAATAAGAGACACACCATGTAAGAATCCCAACATAGTCTCACTGAACCTACATATAAAAATTAAGCAATCTTGCATACTCGTGCAATTTTACATTATTATTATTATTATTATTATTTAACGAAACGAACCACAAATATTTAAACTAAGAATCATTTCTGATGGAAAAAAAAAAAAAAAAAAACAACAAAACAAAACAAAATAAGAGGAAAAAGGAAAAACCAGAATCACCTGCTTTGCTATCATATTACGAAACCAATTCTCTTGCCATTTTTTTTTTTTTCTTCTTTCTTTCGTTCTTCTTTATTTTTTTTTTTTTTTTCCGGTAACCTAGATTCGTGGACTTGAAAAATACAATAAGTGGGCATTGCTATTATTTCATTAATTGAGACATCATAAAAGAAGAATTCCATAAATTAAAGCTTGTCCTCAAGAGTCACATGGGGACCATCTTCGATTTTTATCTTCTGGTACAAATATGTAGCATTACCAACTTTTATTGGTCTCAATATAAAAGTTTTTCTTTATTTTATTTTTATTTTTGTGCATACACACAATATATACCAAACTTCTTAGAAACACAAAAAAGGAAAATTAAAAAAAAAAAAAAACCGTAATAAAATGATATAGTTTGATAATGAGGCATGTTACTTATATTTTTAAGTTTTAACATTTACATGTGCGTAAAACGTACTGTAATAATTGTTACTATTAACTCATATTGAAGATACATAGAGTTGGAATCTTATTGAAAGATAAAGTTACCACATAGTCAATATAATAATAGGAGCAAATATGAATAATCTTCTCTTTTAGCTTGAAAACATAAACCCTGGTTCCCACATAGGAGGCTTCACTCAATATCCCTATCTAGATCTTCCAAATCCTTAATTATATAAAACTAAAAATAATAAAAATAATAAAAAAAGTTTATGCACCTAGTGGTCAACATAACACAACTTATTAAAGAGCAAAAAAAAAAAAAAAAAAGGTGAACAAGCAAGCGAGCTATGCGAGAAACACGCAGAAGTCGCTCTCAACATTCTCAATCAATACAAGATACTAGAAACAAAAAACCATACAGAAACCCGTTCATTTTATATATATATATATATATATACTAGTTAAAATCACTTCGCAGCTATATACTAAAATTATTAAAATTAGTGAATGTCTTTTTTATAAATATAAATATTAAAGTTTTTAATAATATTTTATGATAAAAATAAAAGAATCAAAAAGACATTTAAAAAAATTATTAAAGAAAAAAAGAGAAATCAAGAAAAAAATTTTAAAAAAATCTGACAAAATAACTTAATCAAATTTTTAAATAATATTTTTAAGAAACTTTACGATTTTAATATAATTATAGATTATTATTCCTAATATTTTTATAAGAAACATTATTATTCCTAATTAACCACTACCACATTTCACATACATCCTCTCTCTCCTCTCTCTTCTCTCTCTCCCCCTCATTGCATACTTAACAGTTCCACACACCCCCCCAAAACCACAACAAAGAAATCCCACCCCAAAACTCACATTCCTCTCTCTCTCTCTCTCTCTCTCTCTCTCTCAAAACACCAAACAAATTAAAAGCCCAAACACCTCATATTACTCCCATGGCATTAATGGCAGCTTCCCAAGCTCCTCCCATGGCGCTTACACTTCTCATTCTACTACTTTCCCTCCTAGCCACCACCACAACAACTGCTTCTTCTTCTTCAATATCTTACCCTAATTTCCAACACTTAAACGTCAAACAAACACTCTCACACCTTAACACAAACCTTAACCCGTCTACTGCCTCCGCCGCCGCCAACGTATCCGAATACGACGAGCTCCGAAGCGAAAGCGGCGGCGGCGGCGGCAGCAGAAAATGGAAGCTCCAGCTTGTACACAGAGACAAGCTGTCCATTCCTCGTCAGAATCATGATCATGATGGTGATCATCATCATCATCATCACCATCATCATGATAATCACCGTCGCCATCACCGCCGAATTTTTGATGAAAGAATGAGGAGAGACGCAGAAAGAGTGTCCACCCTTACTCGCCGATTGGGTAATACTAGTATTAATACAGGAAAATTTGACAAGTACGAGGTTGAGGATTTCGGGTCGGAGGTGGTGTCGGGTATGGACCAAGGAAGCGGAGAGTACTTCGTTCGGATCGGCGTCGGAAGCCCGGCGAGGAGCCAGTACTTGGTCATTGACTCCGGCAGCGATATTGTGTGGGTCCAATGCCAGCCTTGCAGCCAGTGCTACCACCAGACCGACCCCGTATTCGACCCGGCTGAATCGGCATCCTACACCGGTGTCTCATGCAGCTCCGCCGTCTGTGACCGCCTTGAGAACGCAGGCTGCCACGCCGGCCGGTGCCGCTATGAGGTGGCCTATGGCGACGGGTCCTACACAAGAGGGACCCTGGCCCTTGAGACTCTCACTTTGGGCCGGGCCGTGATCAAGAACGTAGCAATCGGGTGCGGGCACATGAACCAGGGCATGTTTTGTCGGGGCGGCGGGTTTGTTGGGTCTTGGAGGTGGGTCCCTCTCCTTCGTGGGCCAGCTCGGTGGACAGACGGGTGGGGCCTTCACTTATTGTTTGGTGAGTCGGGGCACCAGCTCATCCGGGTCCTTGGAGTTCGGGCGCGGTGCCTTGCCTGTGGGCGCCGCATGGGTCCCCTTGATCCGAAACCCACGGGCCACGAGCTTCTACTATATCGGGTTAGTGGGTCTCGGAGTCGGAGGCACCCGGGTTCCCATTTCGGAGGACACATTCCGGCTGACGGAATTGGGTTTAGGAGGAGTCGTGATGGACACCGGAACTGCTGTAACCAGGCTACCAACCGTCGCGTATGAGGCTTTCCGCGATGCTTTTATTCAACAAACCGCCAACCTCCCCCGTGCCTCCGGGGTATCCATTTTCGACACATGCTATGACCTATACGGGTTCGTGTCGGTTCGGGTACCAACCATCTCGTTTTACTTGTCGGGCGGGCCGATCCTGACCCTTCCGGCGAGGAACTTCCTGATCCCGGTGGACGACATAGGCACGTTTTGTTTTGCATTTGCACCTTCGCCGACAGGACTGTCCATCATAGGGAACATTCAGCAAGAGGGCATTCAAATTTCCTTTGATGGAGCTAATGGGTTTGTGGGATTTGGTCCCAATGTTTGCTAAAAGTAAATATGTAGCAAATATAAATTTTGCTAGACTTAGTTATTATAATATATGTTTTTTATTAGTCGTGTTATTTCTTAGTATGAAATATGGGGCTCTATTTTGTGAATGTAATTATAGGCCTAAGCAGTTGTTTTCTCACCTTTAGTGAGAAAGTTTATATGACAAAAGAGTTTGTAATTATTATATATAATGACTTTGGGAGAAAAATAATGCAAAGTTTTAAGCTTTGGTTAAGCAAAAGGGATTATATTAAAAAGAGTCAAACATTCCCAAGGGAAAAAAAATATATCAAAGAATGGTCAAAAGAATCACAAAGGGGGAAAAAAAAGTGTTCACTTGGGTATTCGAACAAACCTTTTGTGTAACATGTTGATCCAAGAGAACCCTTTTTACCTCTTCAAGTAGAAATTATGCCATTTCTACTGGTGGGGTTTGCCATGGCTGACGTTTCAACTTTTTTTTTTTTCTTTTTTTTTTTTTCTCACTGCCCAACACTTTCTTTTTTTTTTTTTTTTATTTATTATTTGTCATTTTTATGCCTTCAGGAGAGATGGGGCTTGAATCATTAGATAAGGGAGCCACCACAAATAGTAGACATGTGCAGCAATCAGTAAGGGGGTCTTGGTGTGACCTAAGTTGGAGTGCATTCAAGCAATGACTTTTACAAAGCCTTTCTTTTTTTTTTTTTTTTTTTTTTTTTGGAGCCCCTTTTGAGGGATTTGATATTAAGAAGGATTACTTTTTACCCCCCATTTTTTTTTTCAAATTGAGGAGATTATGCAGCAAAAAATAACAATTTTGGTGTCTCATCATTCCCTAATTTAAAAGTAATTGTAAGTGTAGTCTAACAGTTATCTCATGCCTAATTAGAATTCAAATCCATCGTCTCTAAATAAAAAAAATAAAAACAAAAGAAGCGATTGAGGGGTCTAGTGTTTTAAGTGGTTAGCACTAGCTTCTCCTGCTCAATCTCCCCCACCCCCCCCCTAAGGCTTTGCCATAAGCACTTTTGAGGCCCCACGAAAGTAAGAATTTTGTCCATGAATTTGGTGAAAGGGAGGGAATCAATCAAGAAAAAAGAAAAACAAAAAACAAAAAACAAAAAAAAAGTGTTTGAAACAAGCTTTGCTCAGAAATTAGGATCAGTTTGGATATACTTTTTTGATTTTTCCCCTTTGGCATATTTTCACGCTCTTTTGGCAGTACATTTGATTTTATTATTTTTTTTGGCTGGAAGGCAGTACATTTAATTTGCCAAAGTAGATGACAACTCATTTTATGGCAAAAGCAATTTGTCCCTTGCTTGTCCCAAGTCTTAACCCAATCAATCGGCCCAAATCTTTCTTAACATTTTCAATATTTTCATGTTACCTTGTTTAACGGTTCCGAGGACACCCCCACCTACACTTTTTTTGTTCAATTTTCTTTTAGTTTTTCTAGGTATTTTATTGACTTTATTGATCAAATAACTGACAGGTATTCAAGCCAAAAAAAAAAAAAAAAAAAAAAAAACTGACAGGTAATAATTTGAACAATTGGTCTTTCATACAGTACCATACATTATTGATAGGATTCTAATTTTCACTGTATGTATTATTTCTGTCAGTTTTCTGTGCTTGCTTTTTCTCAAAAAAAAATAAAAATAAAAATAAAAAGTTTGGCCAATTCTACGTGGGAACACTTTTTTTAACTCCAGGCATGGGGTAAAAAATTTTTTACCATTGACTGCATTTAAACGGTGTAGATCTCATATGACACAAAACTATCATGCGTCCCAACCACATCCGATCACAATCCAATTACCAAAAAAAAAAAAAACAAAGACAAAACAACCCAGTTTTCTTCCAAGCTCGCCGGCGGTTAAGTTCGGTATGGGGCTCGTCGGCGACTCCGCCAATTTGGATGGCCCAGATTGTCCGAACTCCACCCAAGTCGTGAACCCCCTCCGCCGCGAGCAGTTGAGCCCCCAATGCCACCCGAGCTCCCACCGCCATCCGAGCCTCGATCTCACACCGCCACAAGGGCCTTCGGCCCCCCTGCTAGAGTTCTCGGTAGATTGTTTCTCGAGCCCACTGTTTAGCACCGCCGCAGAGAGATTCAAATTCGGGAGGAGATATCGCCCTCGCCGTCGCGCCTGTGACTGCTGGGGGGTAGCGAGCAACTCTCACCGTCGAAGGGGATGTTTGGGGTTTCGATCGTCCAGATCCGGCTAGGATTCGCGTCGTGTGGGGGGCGGGGGGGTGCGATTCGCCGTCGCCGGATGTCCGGGGGGGGACGGCGATTCAAGTCGCCCGGGCGGGGGCGGACACAGGCGATCGCGGGGTCGTTGACGGCCGTGGGTCGCGACCCCCCAAGACGGCCACTGACCAGCGAAACCCACTCCCCGACGAGCAACGCGAGCGTCGCGACAGTGGGCGTAATTGGCAACTCGCGTGGCCGACCTGCGCAGAGGGCACGAAGCCGGAGCGGTCCGAACAGCGGTGGAGTGGATTGCCGTGTAACAGGCTCTATTTTTTTCCGTCCACCCTTTTAATCTTGACCTTTCAAAGATTATTGAACGTTCAATTTTTTAATCCCATCGGTTGGGGAAAAAGTACATCCCTACCATAGAAGTCCCCAAAAAGCTTTGTATATTTATTTTTTTTTTTTATGACATTTTGAGAAAATCAAAATTTCGGTCTTGTTTGACAAAAAGTTTAATTTAAACTAAACTGTATTTTTTTCATCATATTTTTTATTTTTTTCCACAAAAAGTTGTTTGTTTTTTCTGAAAATTCAAAAAAATTCAAAAAAATTTACTATTTAAACTTACAAATCTTAACTCAAACTTACACACCAAACACCCCATTCATTAATTTATACTAATAGTTACTCTACCATATAGAGGGGTGGGTTAAATTAGGGAGACAGATATCTATAAGATAGTAGAGTAAATAGTAATGATGTAATTGTTTTTAATGATGCATTTAGATTATATATTCAAATGTAAAATTTAATATATGTATTCAAATGAAATGAATTTTTGAATAATTTTTATTAAAAGAAATGTTTAAATAATGTAAAAATAGAAAGTAGCACAAATTTTTTAAAAATAAAATATTTAGATTTATATTTTAACTGAATTGCTATGAAATAAGAAAATATTTAACTAAATTCACTTAAGTAGTTGATCAACAAAATAAGTATTATATTTGAATACAATAATAGCTATCAAGATCCGAGTTATGCTCAATCGCAAAGTAAAACGACCTGCAAAAAAATACCATTAACAGGAATGGTAATAAGTCAAGATATATCCATTCACACAGTATGGGATTCTTTCTTTACAATGTAGTTGTTGACGAGAGAGAGCTTTTATCAATATTATTAAGAGAGCTTTTAAGAATGGTCCTGTGTTATTATCTCATGGTAGTTTTGGTTCATTATTTTAATCTAAACCGTTGAAAGATAAGTTAACGGTTGACAATTTTTACCCCATGGATGGGGTAAAGAAGGCTTACTTCACTGTAGATTTATCCTTATTATTATTTTAGCTATCGAATGCTTTTTCTGTAGAGTTCAACTCTTGTGGGCTATTAATCTATTTTTCTAGCTTTTTACCCTTCATTTACCAACTAATTCATCTAAAGGTAGAAGAAAATAGTTTTCACTCGTCTCGTTTTCCTCCTCCTTGTTTCATTTTCATCTAAACAATCAGACCCGATTAAGAATGACAATTCATATGTGATTGTGATCACAAAATATATGCTTCCGTTTGGTAAGTTAGTTGGAGATGAAATTTTTAAGTTGGAGTTTATTGACTTTTCAAAAATTAATTATAATTTTTGTTGACTTTTTAGAAAAAGACAAAAATTGAGATAAAAAAATACAATTTAATTAGAGTTAAATTTAAACCCCAGATATAACTTATTTTTGAAATTTGATTTATCTTGCTCATAAATACATCCTTTTACTCAAATCCTTTTTTCTTTTTTTCCAATTATCTTCTGTAGATATTTTTGTCTTCATATATTTCTCAATATATAATAATTAACATCAAATTCTCCTAAAACATTTCCTTAAAAAAATTCCCCTTACAACAAAAGATGGCCAAATATCCTTGTTTTTTCTAAATAAATAAATAGTGATGAGGAATCAATAGGCATACCAATCCTCACCATGGCCAACACCCATTCAGTAATCTTATCATATGCCCATTGCCATGAAATTAATAATAAAAAGAAAATTTCTTAAACGAAAAAAAAAACAAAACAAAACAAAACCACTCCAAAAAGGAGAACACAGAAACAACTACTATGCTAACATTCTGTAGGATCTACTCGGACAGGCCCTGTGCCTCATTAAAACTACTTGCCAAAAATAACCTGCAGGAAAAAATCTGACAGAAGAAAAAAGAGTGCATCATATCCAGGACAAATAGATATCAAGAGAGTTAGTATATTTAACCGTCGCTCAAATCATGACCTTAGCCGAATTTTTTTTGTGATAATTTTGTTTTCGAAAAGCAGCTTATTTCTAGCATGTTAGATGAGCCAACAAGTGTAAATAATCATGCTTTTCCATAAAACTTGAATCTAAGGACTAACCCAGGAGGAAAAGAAAATTCTCAAAACCCCCACAGAAAAATTAAAAGAACGATTAAAAAACATCCAAAAATGATAAACCAAAGAGAAGGGACGTAATCACAGCAAAGGAAGAGACGATTAATCCACATAGACGACATTTTGAAGCATCTTCAATGGGGAAGCAATCATGCAGAGTCTTTCAAACAGTCGAACGATCTGCAAGGAGGGATAAATTTGGACCAAATATGTTTACGTCATCAGACAGAAGAATTAGCACCATAAACCTGATCAAAGCATGCTTTTGCCAAGACTTTCACCATCAAAAGAACGACACCTTCCAAGCTTTGTCAGCGCTATAGAAATTGACAATCCTTACTTTCAGGAGGTTTCGGTAGACACTAGGTATACCAACTCAATCAGCAATTTTATAATCTAATCAAAATTATTGACGAGTTTTCTCCGATAATCCAAATGATTTTGAAGGGGCAAAATTAATTTAAAAAATCATCACAAACCATTATCAATTATAATATTTCAATTTTATCATTATAGAATATAATTATTATGAATAAAAACTTAAAACAAAAACCAAATCATTAAGTTTTAAAATTGTAATTTATACAAAGTTTCAGTATATCAAATATAATAAAATAACATAAATATAAAAAACATCGCCATTTAGATCTATTTTTAATCTCAACTCTCCTCCCCCCCCCCCCCCCCCCCCGCCCGCGAATTTTACATTGGTCTCACTCATCTTCTATAAAAATTTCTGTTCAAACAAATGAAAAAAGAGCACATGAACGCACTTTATCCCTATTTTTTTGTTTGTTTTTAACAGAAATCCTAACATAGGAGAATAAATGGGACTACTTTTAAATTCATAGATATAATGAGTGTTTCTAAAATTTAGGCTTTATTTGATGTATTAGTTTTACTCTAACTAAATTGTACATTTTTTGTTGGATTTTTGTCTTTTTCTGAAAAGTCAACAAATATTATAACTAGTTTTTAAAAAGTCAACGAATTCCAATTTAAAAATTTTAACTCCAACTAACGATTCAAACAAAAGCTGAGGAAAATTTTGGAGGATGCATAAGTGATTTTTGTCTCATTACCACACTTACAAGGAATATTGTCGTTTCCTTTTAAAAGGAAAAAAAACAAAAAAAAATAACAAAGATCATGTCGCATGCTAACCAACGCGTGTGCTCTCATAAATTTTTTATGGTATCATAAGGAGAATATAGAGTTTCTCATGCATTGATATACAATTAAAAAGATCAATAGATCTATTTATAACATGTTCACAACTACATACGATGCTATTCAAATAACATGTTATAATACAAAAATGTTTCCTCGGGCTACTACGAAAAATACCATCGGATTTCAAAGTAGCACGATCTAATTTAAAATTTTCACCCAATTGAGCACGCCTAACATATTTTTTTACAGTAGCAATAGCCGGATCACTATAACTGACTCCGGATCACTATAACTGACTCCATTGAGTTCACCGCTGAGTTTTGCAAGACTTTCTTCTAATATTGAGTTTTGTTTTGTAGTACATATCAAATTTCTCATGTAAAACGTTTTTTTTTATTTATTATTATTATTTTTTAAATGTTTATTCTAAGATAGAAAATTACAAATATTTTAAAGTAAATTTTTGTAGTTTCCACTTTCCATGCCTTTTTTCCCGATATTTCCACCAACATCCATTTTTCCTTCCAAAATTTTTGTAAAATTAAACTATCGATGTTTCTACTAGTACCGACATTTTCATCTGTGCCAATTATCAACAATCAATTTCCATAGCCACAGTTTCCTCGAGATCTAAAATTTAACCAAGATCTTAACTATTCTACCAAAATATATAACACACACACACACATATATATCACATGGAATGAAAAACGGTGGTAGCAACTATCTAGAACTGTGGCTAAATTTAATTGAACCAAATATTTTCAACTCAAGTTATAATTATGGCAGATCTCATAATCTAGTAGGGATAGTAATGAGGCGGGGTGGGTATCTTCCCTGAACACCCACGCCTTTCTACCCCATGCCTGCACTAATGGGTAAAAATTTCATCCCTATACTCAAGAAGAGATGGCAATGGGGCAGGTCGGGTCGGGGCGGGAGTGGGTGGGTATGCTTCCCCCACCCCCTTTTTAATCCCATAACCGCACTCATGGATAAAAATGTCATCCTTATAATCTAGCACGTCCATGTACCAACGTACAACAGAATGTGGCGCCCAGTGTTCAGGGAGGGGCCTATTTTCTCACATACTACAAGGTGTGTTTTTTTTTTTTTAAAGGTGGGACATATTAAAAATGATTTCCAGCTTGGTGAATGGTACTAATGCTGAAACGCATTTCATTGCAAAATTGCAAGTTACGACTCGAATTCTAATCAAGAGACCAAAAAATAAGGAGTTCAAAAAAGTAGAACATTTACCTTGATTTGAGTGGACATCACCAGCAACATTCAGGTCTCTGTCAAGCCGAGTTAGCTTTTTTTTTTTTTTTCTTTTTTTTTTTCCGACCCTTCAATCACTCTCATGTGAGCGCAAATCGCGATGTGATCACGGGCTGTCCTTGGACTTCTTTATGTCCCAGACGTGCCTGCTAAGAAAAGGCAAGGCAACCTGGGATTTGCCTTTGATATTTTTGCCAACAAGTGCCATATCAATATGCAAATCATAGCTATTTGTATCGACAAATACGTCACGAAATCACAGACATCATCGCACCCAACGAGGTTAAAGAACTATGGCATTAACAAGAGAGGTAAATTACACATGTGAACGTTTCGGTATATTTTACCATAGGCATATGTGGTCATAATATATACAGGTGCCCTTGGCATGCTGTCTAACAGCACTCAATGGGGGACAAAAATTGCCTTCTTTTGGGCCTCGAAATCTAAAACAAAATTCATACGAGCTACCATGTAAATGTTCCTACACCAATCTGGTTCTGTTCGACCCACTGCTGTATCAGGCACCACCGGTGAAACCACATATTTTCCGTCTCCTTAACATATCGGGATCAAGATTCCACTTTGGATGCTTGGGGAGGTATGGTTCTCGACAAAAATTTCAGTATGCATAATTACCTAAGGCTATTAAGGAAAAGGAGCCACTGGAGACAATCTTTTAAACCATAAATAGATACTTGAGATCTTCTACCGTCAAGCGAGTTGCAGATCCCCCGCCATGATCTTCACCGAAAGCAGAGGCAACCATTTTTCTCTTCTCTTCCTGCACAGAAAAAAACATGTAAAATAGGTGTTATATTTAACATTTCATCTGTCTGCGTGTACATGAAAGTACTATATTTTCTCTCCCCTGCTAAACCTTGATCTTCTCTCCAAACTCCGGATGTTGCCTTACCCAAATCTAGGGATATAATAAGAATACTACGGAATTAGGATTTGTCGTGTCTTTTCCGGGGAACCAAAATTAAAAACATGCAGTTAAAGTAGTTTATTCTCTAGAATATTAACCAATCAACCAAGACACGAAACTTATCATATACGGCAAGAGCACTTGCTATGACCGAATCTAAGAGACCAAATTCTGAAAAAACCGTGTGATCGCCACTTGCAGCCAACCACAAATCCAATAAAGGTTGCAAACAACGTAACAATAATACAAGGACTGGTACCTGGAGAGCTAATATTCTGTCTTCGACTGTATCTTTAATAGTTAGCCGCGTTACAGTAACAGGCCTAGTCTGTCCAATTCTATGCGCCCGATCAACAGCCTGATCTTCCGTTGTGGGATTCCACCAAAGATCCAAAAGAATGACATGACATGCAGCGACCATGTTTAGACCAAGATTTCCTGCCTTCAGCGACATTATCATAACAGTAACCTGCAAAACGATCAACAATTCAAAGCTTTGGATTCAAACACTATATCAGGCGAATAAGACAATAAAACCACGAATAGTGATGTCAATTTGCAATGACAAAGAACAATTTAGGATTTTAATGCAGTAAGTATTATGGTAGAGGCCAAACCTCGGGATCGGTATTAAAATCTTTGACAGCCTTGTCTCTTGCTCCTAAAGTCATTGTGCCATCAAGTCTTCTGTATGGTATACCTGCTTGATTCAGTGACATCTCGACCAAGTCCAACATGCTAGTCCACTGGGAAAATACAATTGTTTTAATTGGTCCTTCAATTGGCAAATTTGAGACTCTTGTTATATGCTTCACAACGGTAACATCTGTGTCGCTACTATCGGCGACTTCTTTTCCTGAAGATGTACTCCCATTGCATCTAATAGAGTCACTAGAATCTGAATCGGGGCTGTTTGACTTGCACTGCGATTGCAAAATCTCAAGCACAGCTTTGATTTTAGATGAACTGTAGTCAGTGTGCATGACTAAGGCTTTATCAGCAAACGGAATATTCACGGGACTACCATCAAGATCATCAGAGAGACAACTTCTCAGAGTAGCCTTGGAAAAGATCACGTCAGAACCAACTTGTTCCTTGCACTCAATAGCAGGACACATATTGTCATCCCCTGTCAAATACTCGGATACACACTGATAGCAGAAAACATGACCACACATCGTAACAACAGGGTCTTCAGGTGGATCCTGTTAGTAGTCAAAACGAAAGTACTTGAATATTTAGTATGATCATAACAACATTTGACAACTATAAAGGATCTTATTTCGTAGAAAATCATTTATATGACCGTTTCATAAGGGAGCAAGAAACAAACAAGAGTAAACGAGCTAAGCAACTGAGCATTGTAGTTTTGTTCACTGTCCACCCGACTACAAGAACAGGCAGTGAAAACTTTAAACACCGACTCGCAGTACCACAGCAAAGGTTTTGTTTGGAAAATATCACGATGTATAGCACTCAAACCCATTGGATGTTTTAGCCAAACATTTCTCAAGTTTGCCATTTGTCCTTGACTTGAATCCGAATAACACTAAAAACTGTGTAAAAGGTTAAATTCAGACCAGGAGTTTTTCAGTAAAAGCAACAAGTATATTACACTAGAGGTTCTTAAGGAGCCACATTCTGAGAATGGGAAAGCAGGAGGTGAGGGAGGCCTACGAGGAAGAGAGTAATATGTTTTGAGAAACTCACCTCGCACTTACGACAAATACCAGAGGAACCTTCCAAGAGTTTCAATAGATTGATAAGCATATCTTGCGGAAGTCTTCTAGCCATATCTACAGAATCTTTTCCAACACAGTCAGAATCATATTCCTTCACAAGATATGGATGGTCACAAGCCTGCCGAAGACGCAAAAGCATCAAAAGAATGTTTGCATAATTTTGATTCACCGTGCCTGCAGCAGCATATGCCTGCAATGCATGAAACGACGACATCAATAAAACTTTATTTCTGCAGTTATGTATAAGAATAAAAAATAAAAACAATAAATCATAAAACCCAATATCAGAAATGATATCTTATATTTCCAAACTACAGCCATAACTCACCCGCCCACACATCATACTGAAATACTAACATATACTATAGTTCAATATCGTATTTTCATCTTATATTATAAGAAAAAACCAACATAAATGTCTTTGTATAGTTCAAAGCATTACAAACAAAAAAGAACAGACCTTGAATCGAGAACGTGAATCGGATTCGAGCTGAGTATAGAAGGCTCGCTCCTCTGATGAGAAGTCCACCTTATTCAGGCACACTGTCTTTGGTGGTAACCTAATTATAGGCTCCCCACAGATTAATGTCCCTAGACATAATAATAAAAAATGATTAGCACCAATAGGTATATGTAACTCAATACTCAAGATAGGCTAGAAAATACACGTGAAGTCGTAGCATATATGTGCTTAAAAATTCTGCAGACGAATTGAATGTATGCATGTCAAAGATTATTTAACATTCCTGAAATACTAATTCTCTTTAACTAAAAGAAAAAAAGAAAGAAAAGAAGCAACAGCTACGACAACATTGGATTTTTATAGCTGTTTGTTTATACCATTATGGACCAGATAAGCAAAGAAAAAAAGTTTGGACAAAACCATAGAAGAATTTTGATTTATGAGGTAAAAATGCAATGTACACATCGGAACTGTATTCTAATTTAGGCAGAGTAAGAAGCTTTGTCAATGATCCTTTGTTGTTATTAGGTTGGATTTGTTCCGCCAGGCTCGGCTCAATTTACAACAAGACCAACCTCTGCCTCATTCTAATTTATCCAAAAACCACAGTACTTGATATGAGCACAGACATACATAACCAATGCAGAAAAAAGTTAGACTATATCAGTCAATTACTCGGATTTCAACAAGATTAGAGGTGGTTTCATGCAATAGAAGATTAGTGGCATGATGCTGTCCTGCCAACAACTTGATGATGAAATGTCATCAGTCAAACGCGACTTTGTGCGATGACATGTTGCCAATTTGACATATATATATATATATATGTATGTATGTATGTATGTATAATACCTTGATGCAAAGAGACAGACAAAATAAAAGAAGAACATGAAATTGCAGAGGAACAAACAAGTAAAAACTAGCAATGCTACGTTTGGGAGCTGTTGTTTTAATAATGAATGTTAGGAAATGAAGGTCGACTCCAAATGATGCTAAGGCCATTACTTTGCTACTGTTTTGAAAGAAAATATAGGTTGTCCATCATAACTCACTCTATATGTTTACAGAGAAAAACTCACTCTGTATGTTTACAAAAGAATCTAGTGAAAAACAAGAACCAATAAACAAGAATAAAAGAACAAAAGTGAAAACGTGTAGATCCATTAAGAAAAATTAATTAAAAAGTATTGCACTCTGAAATTAAATATCGCCTTTTATCACCCTAAGACGCATCATGTTTCATAATACACCAAATGCAGAGGAAATAAAACAATTCAAATAATGAAGAAATAAGGAAGAAATCAATAAAGTAAGAGAGAAAATATTGACCTTTTGTTCGACGCAGCATTATAGCCCTTAGAACTGCTTGGAGCTTCTTATAACCTTGGATTGCATTTCTAGATATCGGAACCTTAATTGTGTTGTAAAACGACTTATACACAGCATATGGGTCGTATTTCAGAAATCTGAAGTAGCTATACAAATCATCGATTGTATTTTGTATTGGTGTACCAGATAAGCACCACCTTCTTTTCGCTCGAAGGCTACAGCAAGCTCTAGCCACTTGTGTTCTGTGATTCTTAATTGTCTGGGCTTCATCTAATATCACTCTAAGCCAACCCACCCTAGCAAGCGTACCGCAATCATAATCAACAGCAGAACTATCCGTTCCTTTTCTACCTTTCTTTCCCCTCTTACTAACGGTGGAAGTCTTCTTCTTCCTCTTATTGAAGGAGAATTCTGAAGATAATCCATACCTTTCCCCGTTTTTTTCCTCTTCATCTTCATCGACTAAAGGTTGTTTTGGCACTTCATTGGTTACAATAGCATAAGTTGTCACAACCACATCATACTTAGCCAATTGAATGGGATCCTTTGTCCTGGTACCTCCATGATAGACGAGGACTTTCAACTTTGCTTCATCCGCAACCTTTTCATCCAGCTCCCTGGCCCACTGTCGAAGAACACTTGCCGGACAGACTACCAATGTACCAGCATCCGGCCTCCGCTTACTGAAGGTTCTCGCAGAGGTACTAACTTCTGGAATTGGCTTCACATCATCAGATTCTTCAATCTTCTCAACTTTAGCAGAACCAACATTGCCATTATCGTCGTCGTCGTCATCTAGATTCAAAGCTACAGTTTTCTGATTGCCTGAATCCTCGGATTTAGATTTTGACTCCAAAGACCTCTGCATTTGTATGAGCGCAATCATTGAGACTGTCTTTCCAAGGCCCTGAAACATATATTTCGTGAGTTTTTAAGTAGGAAACATAAGACAAGTCCAGAACTAAGCCAGATCCAAGGGTCTAATAGACTCGAAGCTAGTAACCTGGTCATCAGCTAAAATCCCACCCAAACAATGCAAACTTCTAGTTTCTTTCTGCATCATCCAGGCCAATGCAATTTTCTGTGATGCAAAACAATAATTAGTTGAAGACCATCGAATTCACAAAAAAGAATTGTATAATTAACACAACGGATAGGCTTGTACCTGATGTCTTAGGAGAGGTACAGACAAAAGTCCATCTGGTAAATTAGCTTCGACTTTAGGCTGATTGAGTTCCTGCAAAAACCAAGCCTTTTAAGCACAGTGAAAAATGAAAATACTTGTCATGTACCAAAGATGAATCAGAAAAGTCTTTTCAGTTTTTCTGTAATTCAAATTAACAACTACAAAGCAAAACAAAGAATAACCTATCCTCCAAAGCATACTATTTTATAATATATACAAATGTATTTGCATACATACATACATACATACATTAAGATACATATCTATGTGCATATGTGCATAAACATTTTCTTTTTAACAAATATATATAAAATTTTACTCTTTAGAACTAACCAGGTACTCTTTCACTTACAGAAAGCAATTCCTTTCCAATTCCTCTCCACACAATCACACAAAATACATCCAAAATGACAAACTTCAATATTGCTGCTTTCCTGTCTTCCTAAATATATAACCATCAAGAGCCTCGAAATTAAAAATTGTTTTAAAGGCTTTATAAAAGCTTTCTGTCACTTCTTTTTTTCTTTCTTTTTTTTTTATTTTTTTTTTCATTTTCCTACCCTTTAATACCCCCTTCTTCCGCTCCTCAATTCTTGCCTTTCAAAATCATATGCAATTTTATACTTTTGCTCGGAGTTTCCATTCGATGAGAACAGATATAAACAAGAAATTCCCATCATAAATTCTTCAAATCAAGTTTTCAGAGAAGTCTGTCTTTTCAGTTCAGACCCCCTGAAGATGCAATGACTCGCATTCAGGTTCCCCTTAAACTTACTGTTAATGATGGTGGCAGAGAATTAAAAGGTCCCAGCTGTCAAGTCCTGATTACTTATGCTTTTATTTAGTAGGCTAGTTATTAAGTTGGCAACTAACCTTTGTAAGGGCCAGGTTATTTAGGACTAACAAAACTGACCTGGCGCCAATTCTATGCAGCCTAGGATTCTAACTTGAAACCAACAATTAATCCTCTGCAATACAAAACGGTGAAATAATCCCTTCCACTGTATATTCTATAGTGATAAAGTCAGTGCAATCTTTCTTCCACTAATGGTGAATTTAAGAAGAATGGTTTCCCCCGACTTAGGCCACTTTTCGACAGAACCAAGTGAACTTATGTGTTTTCTTGGAGTCCTGATTCTTGTTCTCATTGATCTTTGCGTGTGTCCGATCTAATTCTACTCTTGCCATGAGATTTTTTCTAGCTTTAGTTGAAAATAAAGCATCTACAATTACCAATGTCAGTATCATCACAAAATTAAAAATCCATGAGACAACAAATAGGCATGTAGAAATACTATGGCCAGCATCAAGAGCATCTTCATACCAAAACCTAAGTACTTTAAACTGTACTAATTCGAAAACGCTCCATCTTATGATGAAGATACATGCCTCTTTGCCTCAAAAAATCAATGAGAAACCGAATTCATTGATAAGATCACCTAACGTAATCATCTTTACTTCAAAAAACATACATTACAAAACAAGCTACTGATATTTTGAGAAAGAAAGCAAAAACAAAAAGGAGAGAGAAAATATATCTGCAGGAGATGCAATACTCGGTTAAAGTTAGAATTGGCCATTGAAAGACAAGACCCATGTCATTCTTGAATTCTCTAATAGATAGCAATTTAATACTTGAAGGAAGGGAATACCTCCAGTGCTGCTTGGTATATCAGCCTCTCATCAGCTTCAGCCACCCTTTCTTCACCCACCCCAGAACGGTATGCAGAATCGGTTGAAGCACCAAACTGTGAAGAAGCGCCAAACTGTGAAGAAGTACCAAATTGTGAAGAAGTTCCAGTAGGCTTTAGATGCGTCAAAGATGGAGGCAAGAACATTGACCCTGTAGAATGATAAGGCCTTCCAAAAGGATCCAAAGTCTGATTGCTTTTGCGACTTAAATCAGCATTTGATGTAGATGGAACAAGAGATGATGGAAGGGTCCTCTTTAGAGCCTGTTGAGATGAAATTTTCTCATAATCCTGGTAATGGTTATTTGAAATACGGGAATTAATGGCCTGTAGCTGATTAGTATTTCCATTCGCCAGATACTTTGCATCATGCGGTCGTGCAAAGTTTTGATTCGAGGGTCCTACATCATCACTAAAATGAAGTTTGGACACTGTATGACCATTAAGTGAGCTCCCATTAGAAGCATATATTCCCTGATACAGAGAAGAAGCATTTCTAGACTGCCCAGTAGAACCTGCAAGTTAAAGAAATTTCGTTATAATTAATTTTTAAAAGGAAGCTTAAAATGGAAAAATCCTTCAGAACGGACAGGTCAATCTGACCTCTAAAACTTGAGCTTGTGCCTGATCCGGCTAGCGAATTTGGAAGCTTTCTCAAATTGGCAGAATGCGATGTATCTCTACCATCTTCTATTTCCAATTCACTATCGGATGAACTAATATCTATTGTATCACTTATAACCATGATCAGTGTAAGTTGACTTTCCAAACGTTCAACCAACTTAAGAAGAGAGCTCTTTTAAGGCAAGCCAACCTGAAAGCATGAATTGCAGTCAGTATCTCATGATGAAGCATGCTATCGAACTACAAAGAAAATGATATTATGACCCACCAGATCTTCAGAACTTCTTGAGATCAAGCTGCAATTCCATATTTAACAAATAGAACCATCTCCATGCTGAATCAATAAATTGCAAAGAAGATTGACATGGTCAAACTTCAATCATACGGTAAAATAATTGCAGACATTATGTCATTTATCATCGAAATTAGAATTCAACGTACAAATATTCCCTTACCAAACCAATATGAGAAAGAAAACTTGGACCATCACTAGACTTAATTGTCACAGCAAGAAAAAAATATCATCCCAGTCTTATCCCAGAAATTTAAGTATGACATAAACAACTGCTTAAACGGCGTGTCCTAGTATTGTCAAATAAACAAGAATGCTGATCTCAAAGAGGAAAGTTAATGGCAAAGTGAAGAGTCTAGACTGAAGTTCAATCTAAATAAGTCAACAAACTATGAAATGAAGACGACTTGTTAACCATCCTTCAAAGATTAGTACAAGAGAGTAGAAAACCCAACCATTACGCCTCAGGGTGAAACTAGAGAGAAAAATGCGGAGAAAGAAAACCCCACAAAAGTTTGAGACTTTAATAAAGACATCACAAATCATACAACCTAAAACCATAGGCCCAACAACAACTAGGTTTGGTGGTTCTCCCCAATTTCTCCCAAAGCGGCTTCGGCTCCGAATTGGCAATTCCGGAAACATACATAATTTTAACCGAACAGTGCATGTAATCAATCAAAAGCAAAATCACAAACAAATAATTACCAAACAAATTAAACACTCCTAAAATCAACTATACCCTTTTTTTATTTCCATGAAAAATAGTCCAAGACTCTGGAGATTCCTTCAACTAGGTAAAGCAAATGACCAAAAACATAAAACATACAAAAAATAAACAAATGCAAACCGTCCAAACCAAAAATAAATATAAATATAACTATAAAAATCTAACATTTACTTGCCCAAAACTGAAACGAAAAAAAACAAATTTAAAAATTTGGAAAGAAACCCTAAATTGCAAATAACACAATCGGTTGAGCATGCAATGGGACAAAAAAAAAAAAAAAAAAAAAAAAAAACCGATTATTCAGAGGCGAATTATAAAGGGCAAAAAAATTAAAAAACAAAACAAAATTGTAATGAAATTCAGAATGCGTTGAGAATGTTAGAGAGAGAAAGAAGGAAACCTGAGAAAGTTGACGGTGGTTGAAATTGTGCGACACTGTTCGTAGGGTTTACAGTGAACCGGAAGTCAGAATCTAGCGTGGAGAATAAGGAAAGAGAAGGACGGTCCTGCTCTTCTTAATTACTCCGAACAACCCAAAAAGAAAAAAAAAAATCAAATCAAATCTTTCAGCGTTTTCTGAGATCTTAAGGTAGAAGACCTTCAGTTTCCCAGAACTCAAATTTTGAAATCTTTAATTGGATTCCTCAGTTCCTCCAAAGTGATGTCAACGTTTTCCGTGGGTTTGGTGTTTGCTCTATTACCCCTCTAATTTTTCATTAATTTTTCCCAAATTTATTTTGTATTGCTATTCTACAAAATATACAAAATAAACAAAAAAGTTTTTCATTTCTTTTTTTTTTTTTTTTTGTTTAATTCCATTTCTTCTCCACTCCCTGTTAGTAAATTAAAACAATTCAACTCTTTTAGTTTGGAAAAGAAACAAAGCTTTTAGTTGAAAATGAAAATTTAAAGTTAAATTTATTATTTTTTAAAAATTAATTATAATTTTTTTTATTTTAAAAAAAAAAGCTAAAAATTTATCTAAAAAAATATAATTTAATTTAAATGTCAATTAAAGTCAAAATCTTTTTGCGTTTGGATTTGATTATTATATTTTGTTATCATTTAACTTTATTACCATTCTTTTTTTTTAATTAAGAGGATTTATAGTTACCATTCCTATTCATATATGTGCAGTGCATTTATGATTATCTTTTTTATTTTATTTTTTTATGTTTGGTTGATTAGTTTGAACACAAATTTTTTAATTAAAATTCGTTGATTTTATAAAAACTAATTAATAAATTAGTTAATTTTTACGAAAAAGACAAAAAATTGAGTTAAAATTTTTTAATTGGAATTGGAAACCAAACAAATTGTAAATCTTCTTTTAAGGGAAATTGTAGTGCATTAATGATTACCATTTATGATTACATTTTGTTATCATTTATGGCATGTTTACTTCTAGGAGTAGGGAATAAGAGTTAATCTCTTATTTACTTGCTTAATTTTTTCTTGGAATGGGAGTGAGAATGGTGGGTCTTACACCAATTTGGGATTAATGAATGGGATTGACAATCTCATACCCTCCCTACGAATTGTGACTCACATTCATATTATTAACATTAAATTACAATTTTATCTTTAGTTTATTTACAAAAAATTGTATTAAAAAAATAATAATAACCTATATTAATTATTTTTATTAACTAAATATGGTTTATTTTTTTTACTTAATATTATATAATTATCATAATTACTATTAACATTATTACAGTAAATAAAGATTTTTTTATCATAATATATTATTATTATTATTATGTTTCTATTTTTATATTTTTTATATTTTACTTATTTTAATTCAATTTTTTTAAACAAAAAATTACACAATTTAATTTTATTGCATTAATATCATAATAATTATTTTTATTTTTGATTAATAGTATGATAATAAATAAATAATAATAATCATTTTTTTAGTTTTTTGAAAACACAATAAATAAAGGGGTATACAAGTAAATTTATAACAATTCATTCTAATTCTAAATTCAAGTAAATGCATGAATGGGATTCGTCGTGACTCCGATTCCGAATCCTAGAACCAAGTAAACAGCTTATTCGGATTTTGAATCCTCACTCCGAATCATGTCTACTCCGAATTCTACTCACTCCGATCATGCCCACTCCGATTATGCATAAGTAAACACACCCTTAATGTTACCATTAATATTCATATATATATATATATATGCGGTGCATTTGTGATTACCTTTTTTTATTTTTTTCCCCTTCGTCGGTGAAAGTTGAAATTTTTTAGTTAGAATTGGTTAATTTTATAAAAACTAATTAAGAAATTAGTTAATTTAAAAGAAAATGACAAAAACGAAGTGAGAATTTTTTTAGTTGGAATTGGTGAACTAAACAAACGGTAAATCTTTTTTGAAGGAAAATTGTAGTATATAACAAATTTTATAAGTACTTTAAAATTTTATAGCAAATTTTTTAAGAGATAATAAATGATAGTATGCTTTTATGTGTAATAAATTCTTTGATTTTAGTAAATACCAGTTTTTTTAAAAATTTATGTACACAGTTTCGAAGAGAATGGGAGAGAGAAAGAGGAAAGAGAACATGATATATATAAATTATTTATGTTTCTCTTTTTTATATAATAATGTTTCTCTTTCTTTATTTTAGCTTTTAGTATTAAGAAATTGCTTGACAAAACTTCTATTTTTTACTTAGTCAATAAAAAAATAAAAGTAAAAGTTATTATTTTTCACTAATGTTTAGGAAGTAGATTTTTAAAAGAGCTTTTTAAAGTTTAAATGACTTTATTTTTTGTTTTTTAGGGAAAGTTTAAAGTTGTCTAATAAGTAATAGAAAATGTATAAATAAAGTTTATATTGTATAACTTGAACTCTTATATAAATTTTAGAAGAGTTTTTTTTTTTTTTTTTTTCCAAAAGTTATATTTTCTGACTTTAGCAGGAAGCTCTTCTAGAGATTATAAATTATTTTTATACATCATCCAAACACTTCAAAAAACACATTTTAAACTCAAGAAGTCAAAAGTAACTTCTAGAAATCTCTGTCAAACAGGTCTTAAGCCCTTTTTTTTCCCTTATGTAGCAAGCTAGACGTTACATTTTTTTTAAAGGCCAATTTGTGGGGACATTTGGAAACAGAGTTTTGGAGGTTGGGTACGAGATGGAGTTTTGGAGGTTGGGCTGGAAATGTATTATGTGATAAAGAAAATAGAACAAAAATTTGAAACGTGTTCAAAAAAAAATGTTAAATGGATCTTGTTTTGTTTTTCTCGTCGTTGTGAGCATTTTGATACAAAATTCATCTCATTTCGATTTGAAATGAGAAAATTATGGACTTTTAAAAAGTATAATAACATGAAATGTGTTTTTAAAAAATAACAATATGGATATTATTTCGTTTACTCGCCATTCTCTACAATTTAAAAAAAACATTTAAAAAAAAACAATCTCATTATAAGATGAAATAAGAAAATTATAGAGTTTAATCTTTGAGTTAGATTTAGATATGTGAATAATGAAATGAGTTTACGTTTGAGAAAAGAAAGAGAGAGAGAGAGAGGAAAAAAAAAAAGAGAAAAGAAAACTTCAACTAGGGTGTATACAAATGTCCTTTACATTAAGTCAATGTTTGGTAATTACCCATGACCTTTTTTTTGGTCTATTTTTCTATGGTAATTCAATTTTACTATTCACATTTCTAATTTTTTTTTTTTAACAACCTAAACTTTAAAAGTCCAAAACTTTATTATTTCAAGTTGAAATGTGATGATTTTTTAATTACATAAAATAACTAGAGAAACAAAACAAGATTCTTATTTTTTTTTTCCGTACACATTTTAAGTTTTTATACTTTTTAACTTCAAATAGTTTATTTTCAACTAAAACGCACAATCCAAAACATCAACTCAACTCTACTCAAAATATATTCATAACTCCAAATCAAGAGGATACACCAAATAAGGGTTGGGGATCTATTTTTTGTAATTTTCTTAGTTATTGTTTCTTCAGGTAAAATGATCTTGGACAGTTCACTTTTCATCAAAAGATCTAAGTAAACTTGTATATTATATCGGTAGTGGTGGCCGATATGCCCGTAGGTTTGTATGTGTTTCTTATCTTGTTTATACCAAAAAAAAAAGGTCTCAAAAAAAATAAAAAATAAAAAACCTTTTGAAAGCAGGACCCAAAGATGATGACCTACCGTTTTGTCTTCTCATTAATACAAAACAAAAGAACTCATAACAGTTTTTTTTTTCTTGTTAGAAGTGTTAGATTTTATAGTTTTGTATTTATTTATTATTTGTTTACTATTATTATTAGATTTCCTTCTTTTCAGCAGTTAAGGGTAGATTAGTCTATTATTTGTTTGGAATAAGAAATCCTAGTTTTCTCTTGTTCTAAATTTGGTTCTTCGTTTTCTACATGGTATCAGAGCCACCATATCTTGGATTTTGTTAATCTTGTTCATGAATGTTTTAATTTCACAGTGTAGTCCACCAGGTGCAGCCTGACAATACAATTTATACACGTCTATACATAGTACACCGTACGCGTCCGTACAACGCACATAATAAGTCGTCCGTACATCATCCTCATTGTTTTTTCCGGATCATCCGTACAATCGCTCTCTGCTTCTACTCGCTCACTTCCGCACATCTTGATTGTTTCTTGGTTTGATTTCGTATCGCATTATTGTTCTTCCTTGTTTGGTGCTTATTGGTTAGTTTTTATTTATTTTCTAGCCATGGCTAGACATAAAGATGATTCTTTTCAGTCGATCAATGTGCAATTTGATTAAAAAAATTATTTGTATTGGTCACTGCCTCCTCCTTCATCGAAATTTAGTAATCTACAGTAGAAATACAGACCACCACAACCAAATACTTCAGTTTTTGCACCATCATTTGATCCATTTACATTTGAGCAGTTTCAGAAATTTCTTGCCACACAGCCACAAGCTATGTGTGTCTTTTGTCATATAGGTCTGTCATCATCTAGTCCTTCAGGTATATCTTCCTCCTTATGGGTCTTAGATTATGTGGCTTCTCATCATATGTCACCTGATCTATCATCATTTGTTTTTTATCTCCTAATTCATCTGTGCCAATTCTGACTGTTGATGGTACTCCTATGCCATTAGTAGGGTGTTGGTTCGATTGTCACACCATCTGTGTCTCTTTCTAATGTTTATCACATTTTTAGTACTACTTTAAATCTTGTTTCTATTAGTCAATTGTGTGAGTTAAGATCATTAGTCTCTATTTCTTCTTCCATTTGTTATGTACAGGATCTGTAATCTCAGAAGCTAATTGGGATAGGCCATAGGCAATGAGGACTCTATGTTTTGAATGAGCTCAAAGTACTAGAAGTTATAGCTTCTAATGTGGACTTGTCATCTTTTCGTCTGAGTCGTTCGTCTTCTAATTTTTATTTATAGCATTCTCATCTTGGTCATGTTTCAGCGTCTCGTTTACAGTTTTTAGCTTCTACAGAAGCATTAGGAAATTTAAAAACTCATAATATTTCTGATTGTAGTGCTTGCAAACTAGCAAAATTTTATGCTTTACCATTTATAAAAGTATTTATTTGTTCTCTTGCCCCATTTCATCTCATTCATTTTGATGTGTGGAGACCTACTCCAGTGCTCACAAAATGGGGGTCGCGATATTATGTTTCATTCATTAATGACTGAACTTGATATTGTTGGGTTTATCTTATGAAGCGTCGTTATGACTTCCTTAGTATTTTCAATACTTTCAGAGCTCTTGTAAAAACTCAATATTCGGCTGTCATAAAGTGTTTTTGTTGTGATTTGGGAGGCGAATATACTTCTAATAATTTTTCTAAATTACTTGTTTTCAATGGAATAGTTCACCAAACTTCTTGTACAGATACTCCCGAACAAAATGGTGTTGCCAAAAGAAAACACAAGCATCTTGTTGAAATTGCTCGTTCTCTGTTGTTGTCTACAAGTGTTTCTAGTGAATTTTAAGGAGAAGCAATTCTTGCTGCTGCTAATTTGATTAATAGGATTCCAACCTCACACAATTCAGGTCTATCAACGTTTGAAAAGTTGTATGAATATGCTCCTGATTATTCTTCATTGCATGTTTTTGGTTCCACCTGTTTTGTCATTCATCCTCATGTCAAGCGTAGTAAATTGTTATCATGGTCTATTATATGCGTCTTTCTGGATTATGGTGCATGTAAAAAAGGATATCATTGTTTTGATCGAATTAGTCAAAAATTATATGTCTCTCGTCATGTTATGTTTCTTAAACATATCTCATTCTTTTCTATTCATACTAGTTCTCATAATGTGACCAAGTCTGATCTCATACATATTTATCATTTCACTGTTGACACAGACACAGTCTCACCAACTGTTTCACAAGCACTTGCTCCAGTTTCAGATAATGTTTATTGTAGAGTTCCCACTGGTAACTTAGCAGATTCTAATACTTTGCTTCCTAATACTACCTTTGCTTCATCTCCTCCTACTGCTCCCCAATCTCCTCCTGAGACTGTGGCTCCTCATCCTCCTTTCCTCCTCGTCACTCTACACGTTCTCATAAGTCTACTAAGCTATCGAATTTTGCTTACTCTTGTTATTCTAGCTCTTTCACTTCTTTTTTAGATTCTATTCATCGTCTTTCTAAGCCACTGTCCTATAAGGAGGATGCTTGTGATCCACTTTGGCAGCATACTATGGCTGAGAAACTTACTATTTTGCATCAGACACATACGTGGGACTTGGTACCTTTACCACCAAGTAAATGAGCAATTGGTTCTCGTTAGGTCAATAAAATCAAAACCAAGTCCGATGACTCTATTGAGAGATACAAAGCTCGACTTGTTGCTAAAGGTTACTCTCGGGAGTATGGTATATACTATGGATTATGAAGAGACTTTCGCCCTAGTTACAAAAATGACTATTGTTCGCACTCTCATTGCAATTGCCTCTGTTCGTCAATGGCATATATCTCAGATAGATGTTAAAAATTCCTTTCTAAATAGTGATTTTTAGGAAGAAGTTTACATGGTACCTTCTATTAGTGTTCCTCATCAACCTAGTGAAGTCTGTCAGCTCAGAAAAGCCCTTTGTGGTCTCAAACAGTCACCTCAAGCCTGGTTTGAGAAGCTCTCTATGGTGATTACTTCGCTTGACTTTCGCTCTAGTTATAATGATCCAACTTTGTTTGTCAGATGTACTGGTGCAGATCGTATTCTACTGTCTTTATATATCGATGATATGATTATTACCATTAATGATGTTGACGGGATTATAGCACTAAAGATTAAATTAGCTCGTTGTTTTATCATGAAAGATCTGGGCTCACTACGTTATTTTCTAGACATTGAGGTCGTATCTTCTCCAAAAGGTTTTCTTCTCACCCAATCAAAGTATATAACTTATATATTTGAGCATGCACGTCTTACTATAATAAGATTGTTGATACTCCTCTTGAGACTAATGTTCAGTACTCTCCTTCTGATGGTCATCCTTTGTTGGATCCTTGTTTACACCGCACTATTATTGGTAGCTTGGTTTATCTCACTATCACTCGACTAGATATTGCACATGTGATTCATATAGTTTGCTAGTTTGTCACTGCACCTACTATAGTTCATTAGGATGTTGTTCTTCGCATATTTAGTTATCTTCGGGGCACTCAATTTTAGAGTCTTTTACTTCCATCTACTTTGTCCTTAGAGCTACGTGCTTACTCTAATGCTAATTGGGCTACTAATCCGACAAATCACAAGTCCACCATTGGTTTATGTATAGTTTTGGTTGACTTTCTTATTTCTTGGAAAAGCAAAAAGCAAGACATTATTTCTCGATCCTCCAACGAAGCAGAATATCGTGCCATGGCTTTTACTACTTGTGAGATAGTCTGGTTACGTCAGTTGCTTGTAGATATGAGTGTTTTTCTTCATCAACCTACTCCATTGTATTGTGATAGTAATAATGCTATTCAGATTGCCCGCAATTCAATGTTCCATGAGTGAACCAAACATATTGAAATTGATTTTCATGTCACTCGACATCACTATCAACTTGGCACCATCACATTGCCTTCTGTTTCTTCTTCCATACAGATTGCTGACATGTTTACCAAGGTGCTTTCCGCTTCACGCTTCCATTTCTTATTTGAAAAACTGACAATGCTACTTGCAGTTGAATTTAAGGGGGGATGTTAGATTATACAATTTTATATTTATTTCTTATTTGTTTACTATTATTATTAGGTTTTCTTTTTTTCTAGCAGTTAAATGTATATTAGTTTTTTATATTATTTGTTTGGAATACGAAACCATAATTTTCTCTTGTTCCCAATTTGATCCTTGGTTTCCTACAAGAAGTACTGTTGAGATATGAGTTATTGGCAAATATTCATTTAAATTATTTTTTATGATTCTTTCTAATTTTTAATTTGATTGATTGTAATATAGGAGATTTAAATGTTTTATGTTAATTTGCATATTAGGAAACATATTTTTTTTATTATAGAATATTTTATATTTTTGGGTAACTTCCAAATTTTGTACTTATAAACTTGTATTTATATGGAAATGCATTCATAGTGCTCATCACTAGTGAACATTCTCTCTATTCATAGTCCATGTATGAGACTACGTTAATCTTTTGTCTTCTTCATCTATTTTATTTTCTTATTAATTATTAATTTTTTATTTTTCTTTAAAGAAGTACCCTTATTATGATAGTTTCAATATCAGTAATAAGAATTTTTGTTTTTAAGTTGAATAAAGAGTAATTAGCCTAAATGGTCCATAAACGCTTGAAGAGATGACACTTTGATCCCTTTTTTTTTTTGTCGTGCTGACCCTAAACTATTTAAAAATGTGACGATATTGTCCTTTTTATCCAAATTATTTAAATTTCTAACGGAATGAGTCATGTACATGCATGTGATTTATTTACAAGGGTATTTTAGTAATCTAATAATAATTAATTTTTAAAAATTAAAAACAAAATCAAAAACAAAAACAAAAACAATATTTATATTCTTCTTTATCTCTCTCTTCTCGCTCCTCTCTCTCGCTTCATTTCTCAAAACCAGATCGACGAACTCCCAGAGGGAGCGAACGGCAACGAAGACACAGGGGAGGGTGGGACCCAGATCCAGAACTCTGGTGGGGGGGCGGGGGGCGATGGCGGAAGGGAGAGGGAGAAGGAGGAAGGGGAGAAGGGGGGCCCGGCGAAGGGAGAGGGAGAGGGAGGAAGGGGAGGCTAGAGAGAAAGGGGTTGAGGGGCGGCAACGGCGAATGGGAGAGATGGAGGGAGGAAGGGGAGGCGTGGCCCAGATCTGGTGCCTGGGTCGCGTGGGGGTTCGTCGTCCGAGGAACTTAGGTCAATGGCGAAGACACCGGGGGTGGGGGGGGGGGCACCCAGATTGGTGTTTGGCATTGGGACCGAGCTTGGCGATGGCGAAGACACCGGGGAGTGGAGCGCGGCGACGGTGAAGGTGGGCATCGGATCATGGGGGTGGGAGAGGGGGGAGGGGGGTTAGGTTTGAGTTCAGCTCTCTCTCTCTCTCTTTTGTTTTTTATTTTTTTTAATGTTATTGATATGAATATAGGTATTTTTGTCTTTTTAAGATTAAT
Organism: Ficus erecta; assembly: GCA_008635985.1. NCBI lineage: Eukaryota > Viridiplantae > Streptophyta > Magnoliopsida > Rosales > Moraceae > Ficus > Ficus erecta. The sequence continues at coordinate 472,429 of BKCH01000135.1, read as the reverse complement.
TGAGCTCATGTGATGTCTCTTGCGTGACTCATTATGTTAGAAATTTAATGGATATGGATGGAAAAAACTAAATCATCACCTTTTTAGAGAGTTTAGGGTCAACACGGCAAAAAGAGAGAGAGAGAAAGAATATGGACCAAATTATTAACTCTTAAAGAGTTCAGGGACCATTTTGGCCAATTACTCTTAAATAAATCATGTTAATTTGATTCCTTAAAACAAAAGAGGCCAAGCCTCACTAGGTACAAATCAGGTCAAATCATGTAAAGAAAAGGTTTTGCAGACAAATCAAATAGGGATCTTTACCATTGTTATAAACAGAAAGATCTGTACTCATTAAAAAGAAGTTTTGTTTCTGAGTATCTTATCCCCATATCCATTTTTGATAAGGAAGGGAAAAAAAAAAAAAACAAAAACAAAACAAGTATTTTTCCCAAAATTTTACATCATTATTCTCATTTTGAAAATTTAATGTTATCTCATTTTCAATTGTACAAAATTGTACAATAATTTTTTGGAATCTATTTAAAACCTTCATCAAATGTAATATTTTCAACACTATTTCTTCTCAAAAGAGTGCACTTTGAGAATCAATTTCTCATTCACCCGTTGTTCATTTTGAGCATATGAATATGTCATCTCGAACTCCTTGTGAAGGACAATGTATATCCAACTTAACCCGTCACAAATATGTTGCAAGTTCTACTCAAAATTAAGCCTAAAAAATGATACCCAACAATCTCAAGCCATTTTTTCCAACAGCAGCTTTAGACAAGCTTGTAAAGTTCACGCCACCAATTTGCAGCTGGTTGATCTTGAGGGTATGTCTTCTCTTTCTTCATCTTTCTAAATCTTGAGCAATTATTATCTTATTTTAATTCTTTTTTTATTACATGATCTCTTTTATGAAAATGTCACCATGAATTTCACTTCTAAGACGAGATGTATAATTTTATGATTTTGGGATAATTTCCTCCTTGTTTTCTTGAAAAAAGATTTTAGTTTTTCTTTTCCTTTTCTTAATGTAAACAGGTTGTTCGACATTTTTTTTTCTCACTTCGGTATGATCACATGTGTGTATAGAATTGAGGAAGTAATTGTTTGATCATTTTGGAGGTACGAGAATGAGTACTGTTGCTGGCACTTCCTCTTCTCACAGCACTTGGAATAAGGAGATTAAATATGATTTCTTTGTCAGTTTTAAAGGTGAAAATACCCATCCTAATTTTACAAGTCATCTTCATAATGCTTTATGTCGAGTGCAAATCAAAGCCTTCATAGATGAGGATGATCTTGAGAAGCAATATTGAAGAATCAAAGTTTTGTCTAGTTATTATGGAATGGATGGTGCTTAGAAGACCCCGATCACATTCTCCAATGCAAGAGAATGGGTGAACAAGCCGAAGTTCTACCTAGTTTTTACAAGTTGATCCATTAGATATACGGAATGGTAGTGAAATTGCATTTGCTAGACTCGAAAAACATTTTGACGATGAGAAATTGCAAGCATGGAGAAAGGCTTTGGTAAATAAAATTAAAATTAAAAAAAATAATAAAAAAAAAAACCGATCTATCTGGTTGGGCCTCAAAGAAGTATAGGTGATCATAGCTTCTAAGACTTGTTTTAGTTACTCCGATTAATAATCTCATATATGTACTACATTTTATGTTTAATTTTGTTGTTGTCGGGATCCTTTTTCATTTGTTTTGACATTTAAGAATAATCTTATCAGTGTGAAAGATTACTGATATTAGATAATTGATTTCTTGATTTCAAATTCTACATATTTCATATTTGTATTGTGCCTACATAACGGCAGGTCTGAGTCCCAATCAATTATACAATTGTTGATGTTATCATTAAGAAGCTCAACAATCCATTTGAGGCAAGTGAGGAATTGCAAGGTTTGGGTAGAGTTGTTGAATGAACTAACGAGATAGAACGGTTGTTACAAATTGGCACATTAAATGTCGTCGGTCCTATTGTTGCTCGTGCTTTATGCAACCGATTATCTTTTCACTTCGAAGCTTGCGCATTTCTCGAAAATTTTCAAGAGGAATCAGAGAAGCATGGGACAGCTCATTTAAAAAATACACTATTTTTTGAATTGTTGGATGATGACGGTTGACTACGGTTTGCAAGGGATAGGCTCCATCGTAAAAAGGTGCTTGTTGTCTTTGATGATGTTGATGATGCAGAGCACTTGGAATAGTTTATAATTGGCCTTTGGTTTGGTCCTGAAAGTAGAATTACTGTAACCAGTAGAAATCAACATGTTCTTTGGAATATTGGAGTAAGAATATGCGAAGTTGAGGGATTAAATCATGTTGATGCTCTTGTACTCTTTTCACTCCATGCTTCTCAGAAGAATCCTCCTACCGCAAACGAAAAGTTGTTTTCATTAAGGGTGGTGCATTATGCTAGAGTCGTTCCATTGTGCTCTTAAAGTTTTGGCTGCCATCTTTGTTCCAAAATTAAAAAAGAATGGGAAAGTACATTGGATTAACTCTGAAAGAAACCCCGATAAAAACATTCATAGTGTGTCGAGAATAAGCTATGATTCACTAGAGGATACCAACAAAAATATATTTCATGACATCGCGTGTTTCTTTAAAGGGGAGAATAGAAATCTTGTAGAAGAAATACTAGATGCTTGCTGTCTCTTTGCAACTGCCGGAATAAGAGTTCTTATTGATAAGGCTCTGATAATTGTTTCCTAGCACTCAAATTTGCAAATGCATGATTTGATACAAATGATGGCTTTTGAAATTGTTCATCCCCAGTCTATAGATCAAGATCCCAGAAAGGGTAGTAGGCTAAGGATTATTGAGGATTTTCTTTGACTATAGCTTAAGCTTTCCATGAAAATTTTTAAAATTTGTTTCTTAAAACTATATATGCTTATTAACGCTATGTTCTTAACTATTAGGGAATTGAAAACATTACAGGAATTTCCTTGGATACATATAAATTTGGTCGACATGTTAGCATGTTGCCTACAACTTTTTCAAAGATGTGCGAATTAAGATTGCTCAGAATCAATGCTAGAAGATTATGCTTCCCTCAAGGTCCTCCCGCGTTTCCTAATATGCTCAGGTATCTCAATTGGTACGGATCTCCTTTAAAATCATTGTCAACATATTTTACTACAAAAATGCTCATTGCACTTGACATGCGACACAACCAACTTGAAAAACTTTAGGAAGGTGCCCCAGTATGCTCAGTGTCATTTATTTGCGGCATAGTAATGTCCTCGTGCTAAATTTTGTGTTCTTCTTGTTGTAACAAATTTTATGGTATCGAATTTAAACTTTTAGAAACAACAAGTCATGTTAACACCAAAAATCTTTGATACAACATCAGATAGGATCACTTGACGTGATCAGCCTTGTACCATTATGCTTTACCTAGTTGCCTGCAAAAGAGAAGCGCCTTGGAGTAAGGGGGACACCAATGGGGTGTCAACTAAGGGCACTCAGATGCTTAAGTTAGTAAGGAGCATTGATGAGTAAGCGAAGGCGCAGATCATTGGCAAGGAAAATTAGTCCCTACCTAAGGGAGTAAAGCACCTCTCTATTTATAGGTGTTTCCCGTGGGTACGGGCCCTTGGGTGACCCTGATGGGTTGTATTCTGAGTGGTCCAGGCTGGTAGACATGCTCCAGGTGTATGGATACTTAACCTCCAGTAGACGGATGCAACGTATCCTACCATACAGGTGATGGGGGGACACAAGTGTAACGACCCGCCTATCGTAGGCCGTTACCTTACATACTTACTTAAGAACATACGAAAATTTGGGCTAAATTTTTTTTATACAAACGATATATAACTTGAACTGAGAAATCCCCTTAGTCATTACTTTCATACATACATGTACATATACTTAATTACTTATCATAGTACTAAAGTCTTGTACTCAAATACAACTTATTTAAAGTAACATAAATTTGACAAAAAGAAACGTAGCAGTTCCCGACCCACAGTTTCACAGTTTTGCATCACCACGCTCCACTGTCTTGCATCAAGTACTGCCATAAGTTTGCTTACCTACAGCATAAACATGAACTATGAGCTTTCGCTTAGCAAGCACAACTATCTAATCCGCAAAACATTTCATGATAACATAATGCATGAACCATTTATGCTTTCTTACTGTTTTCATAGGTTAGCATACTTTTTGGGCCCTTACATAACATAAATGTACGTACCGTGGCGCGCTGCCATGGAGTGGTTGGGGCGGCCAGCCCTGTCCAACTCAAACCATGAACCAAACCCGACCTAGTGCGGGTCGATACGACATATAGCATCCTGCTTATCATGATACTTAAATCTTGTTCTTATCTTGTTTCATACATGAAACATTATTTCATGATCATAAACAGTTTCTTAACTGAAACTGGGATTTCATATCTTACCAAATGACTTATCATTAATGAGCATGCTTCGTGATGCCATAATATCAAAATATTCATCATATGAACATACATGCTATAGACATTCATTCTGTATCTATCAATAGGAACTTGAAAGCATACATGCTATAAACATTCATTATTTCTTGAAAACATACATACCATAAACATTCATCATACACATATCATCATGAACTTGATATCATACAAGCCATAAATTTTTTTATTATATATTATCATAAACTTAAAGGCATACAACAACAAACATTTTGTTTATGCTGTAGGCGGAGTCGTACTTACCGTTACTTGCGCCTTGAATTAAAATACTTTACTCAAACAGGTCACTTTCCTGTTTTCAAGAAAATCATAGGATAAGCATCATCCTATCACGATATCATAACAATTCTAACTCTTTAAAGTACAAACCCTAAAACTCAACTCCTTTTTGAATTTTAGTAAAACCCTTGAATTCTGAAAACTGGGTTTGAAACCAATTCACAGTGTTTGGTCCTTTGCTTACAAATATATTTTAAATTTGAAAAAAAGTTTTCTTCATGAAAGTTGTAGATCTTGAAGTCTCCTACAACTTTTGTTTTTAACTCAAAACTCAAATCTGTACTTAACCTGCTTGTTTCTTCCTTTGAAAATTTTTCGACCATATTTACTAATCATAATTTGGTCTCGGGTTTTTGTAAAAACAAAGGTCTTAGAGGCCTTATTTTCAAAAATTGTTCACGTAGTCCCCTAGAATTTTCCCTTCTCTACAACTTTACTGTTTTGACTTTTTTCAAATTCGGCCTCTAAAAGTCTCAAAATCTTAATTCCAAAAAAAACCGTCCAGTTTACAACCCTAAACAGGCATTTCAAAACCATAGTGCATAAAACTTAACAAACTAAGCTCATGCTCATACTTAATGGTCATATACTCAAACCCTAACTGAAACTTGAATAAATAACTAGAGGATTCAAGTATTTACCTCAAGTTCCACGGATGAAATTCTTAACAAACTAGGGTATTGAAATTTTCTTCTTACTTCCTACACTAAATCGAACACTTCTCTCTTCTTGCTTTCTCCTCTCTCTTTTCTTTCCTTTCTTAATTCGGCTCTTAAGGGCAGAACTAGGGAGTATGTTGCTTGTTTTAATTTGCTAACAAAATGAAATGAAAGAACCTTCACCTATTTATAGATGAACCTCTAATTCTTGGAATTGCTCACTAGCCCCTAAAGGAACAACAATTGCTCCTAACCTCCTATGAGGTGGCCGGCCCTCCTTGCCCCTTTTTGCCAAGTAGAAAGGCTAGGGAAGCTTACTCATGATGGCTAGGGACCATAAGGTGTCCTCTTCCTAAGTTGGCCGGCCTTAGGTGTAGTTTGGAGCTTGCTCTTGCTCACCATAAGCAAGGCTAGTTTGCTTACTAAGCCAAGCTAGGGTGTATGAGGTGTCAAGTGTTCAAGAGATCCATCTTTTGTAATTTATACATTGATCCTTAAGGCCAAAATATTTCTCCTTAGTCCCTATGTGTTGGCCGGTACTTCTTGCTCCAAATTGCCAAGCAAACTTAGCTAAAGCGCTTGCTCATCAAGGCTACAAGCTTGATGTGGCATTCTCTTGTGATGGCCGGCCCTAGGGTGAGGTGTGCAAGCTTTGGCTTGCCAAGGGAGCTAGGCTAGGGAGTCTAGATGATTGATTCATCTAAGCTAGGCCAAGGGATGTGTCTCTCCCTCATGTGGCCGGTCATGGTGGTGGCTTTGGCAATGCATAAGCTTGCCATGTGGGCAAGACTAGGAATGTTACTCACCAAGGCTAGTCCATGTGTTGCTTCCTTGTGGTAGCCGGCCTTTGGTGCTTAGGTGTGCAAGCATTGGCTTGCCAAAGGTGCAAGGCTAGGAGGGTGGCTCATGCAAGCTAGAAGCTTGAGGTGTTTCACCCTCATGTGGCCGATTTTAGTGATGCCATGTGAGACAATTTTGCTAATTGAACCATTGAACATAACCAACCAAGCCAAAATCAAGGTGCTTAATCACCAAACTTAGAGCATGATTTGTCACTTTTTATTGACACCTAAATTCTTCCAATTTGCATAATGCTCCTCAAAAACAAGATTCCTTGCTCACAAGGCCATGATGTGGCCGGTCCCTATGGTGACACATGGAACAATGTGATTGGTTCTAGCTAGAGTCATTCAATTCAATCTTAACTTGCCTTCTTTGATTTCCAACCAAGCTAACCGAACTTGAAATGGATCATTGACTTAATTGAACTATGAAACTTTACTTAACAAGTCCCTGGTTCAAAAATTTACATAAATGCTGATAGGTCCACAATTTTTCCAAAATTGCACATTGGCCCCTAAAGGTAAAATATTTGCACTTTAGTCCCTACAAGATGGCCGGCTAAGGTTAAGTCTTCAAACATCAAATTCTTGCTAAATCCTTCTTTAAAGGACTTTCTTAACTTCTAAAAATTCAAAGTCATGAACTTTTCTTAAATTTACAAATTGACCCCTAAAAATAAAATATTTACATTTTGGTCCCTGTAAGGTGACCAATCATGATAATGACACTTGTCATCTGAGGTGTCATCCTGTAGGGCCCCATATGGCTTATCTCCTAAATGCAATCAATTTTCATACTAACATATATGCTTAGATACTGTTTTCAACTGTTAACAGTATAATCATACTGGACCATTGTCCAAAATTTATCTGAACTGCATATAGGATTTTCTTAAACTATAAACTATCACATAGAATCATAAATCATAATTTATCCTTTTAATAAAGGGTCTTGAACTTGCTTAAATAAATTATCGAATCTTTTAACAAAAGATTCAACAACTTTTCATAGAAAACATATCATACATATCACATAAACAGACTTTTGATTATTAACAAAAGAAATCATAAACTTATAAGAAGTTTGGTCATTACAACAAGTGTAGGTCATTAGTACTAGTGCAGGCAGCTAGTACTATGTCAATTCGGTCAGGTGGTGGATGGTGGCGCTGGAGTAAGGACAAAGACATGTACAGGGACAAGTACCGGATATTAGGTGTCAGGTGGTGCAGAGTACTAGATGTGGCATGCCCTGCCACAGCACGGTTGTCAGTCAGTACAGGAAGGTGTAGTAGCAGTAGCATGTGCCACCCATCACGAAATGGACTTGGCTGTGGTTAGGGAAGTGTTGCTTGGGCCAGTACCTTGGAGCCTGATGGGGATCTACTCAAGGTTCTCAAAGGAGAGGTAATTCGGGGATCAGCAGGTCAACGGAGGTGTTGGTAAGTCAACTCAGTGGCCCGACAAGGGATTCCATATGCAGTCACGACCCGACTTCTATGGTCTGATTGGGTCTCATCAGGTGGTCATATCTTCTCCACTGGGCTTGTAAAAAAGCCTAATGATTCTCACATGCCTCGTTCCCTAGTGAATAAGTGGTCTCTAGTGCAGTAACGATTATACTATCAATAATAGCCCTTCGGGCTCTCCCAGTCTATTTAGGCCGGCATGTGGATGAGACCATCTGAGCGAATTGCGCGCCTTCTCGGGATACTGGTCAAAGTTAATCAAGGTTGGTCTGGTCAAAGTTGGTCATCGCACGTCTGATCGGATCTGGTCTGATGCATCTCCTTTAAAAGTTTCTGACATGTGGCAGCTTCACGCCACGTGTCGTTTCTTGGTTGGTGGGAGGTCAAAGAGACCCCTTGAAATCTGTGCCTTCGTTTTCCCGCCTCATCTCCCCCTAATATATGGGGTAGGGGCCTTCTCTTTTCCATTCTTACATTCAGAGTTCGTGTAATCCTACCAAGGGTCGTCGACCAATGAGAAGACCATCATTTGCAAGCCGCACTCCAAGTGAACGAGAAGTTCCGATAAGGTAGCCCTTCTCTCTCCGTTGTATAGCTATTTCAAGAAGATGAGTGACATGTCTGGTGACTCCGATAAGGATAATCTCTCCAAGGAGGTTGACATAGTAGGCTACTAGAAGAGCACTGACTCTTCCTACTCCACTGACTGTATCGCCGATTCGGCCGAGAGGACCACTAGCAACTTGTCGGGCATCTCAGGCATCCCTACCCCCGAGAGGTTGGCCAGTGCGTACCAAGTACGTGCGAGAAGGTGTCCAGCGACTAAGTCAGATACTGGAATTGGGTCCGAGCACTCTCCCCAATCGTTCTTTCATGGACGAGTTGAGCGGTGTGCAGGCCTCCGAGCAACCGAGGACGCAAACCAATCCCTAAGTGGTGGATCTGACTGGGGAAGAGGATGCAGCCACAACCAGAATAGCCGGGCAGCCGAGTACATCTGGTCAAAAGGAGAGCCCAGACAACGAATTCGAGAAATCGGGCAGTGTGACCCCTCAAGGTGAACCCGTCCAAGTTCACCAATGTGGTCAGAGTTGTCCAATCTGAATCAACGGCATCCTAGTCTATCGGATGGCGGATATGGAGATGGCTGACTGGGCTACAGGTTGTCCCGTGTACACGGTGCACTATTTCACTACGACGGTTACTACTGAGTACTTGAATTCGTTGCAAGAAGAATTTCAGATCCCGGACGACATCGAGTTGGCCGTGCCTGGTTCAGACGACCTACCTTCTCGTCCTTCACCCAGTCATGTTATGTTGTCGGCGGCGTTCTTTCGGGCTAATCTTTGCTTGCCCTTCCACTCATTTCTGAGGTGGATGCTCTGGAGACTTAATGTATCCCCCATACAACTGAATGTCAACGCTTACTAGATACTGATTAACTGCTTCGTTTTCTAGGCAAAATAGTTCTATGTGGAACCCCCGTTTAGTGCATTCCATAACCTTTATCGGATGAAGACAGCTCCCTCCTCAACCGGGTCATATTACTTCCAGGGCTACTAGGGGACATTCATCGTAGGTTGCCCGTACTTGGACAAGAACTACAAGCCTTTGTAGTTCTACGCGTCAGAGTAACAACAATTAGGTATCGTCAGGGGAGCGTGTCTCTCATACCTTTAGAAGGAGTTATGTGTGGACTCGAGAACCCACTCGAAGTCCTCAAACTGGAAGAGGATTGATAAGCTTCGGGAAAAGACAGACCCCGAGCAGAACCAGAACCGGTTACTGGCAAACGAAAGTTTGGCCAAGTATAATTGGTTCTATTCATCCTCAATGTCCAACTTTCCACATGACCAGTCCTGACCACACCGTTCAAAGGAGGAGACCGTGACTATCACGGTCCCAGTGCCCGATCCTAGTGTCCACTATAGTGCTCAGACAGCAGTCGTAGCTAACGGGGCCATTACCCTCGACCAGTCGATTCAAAGTTCCCCAGGGAATGTCGACCGCTTCAACATCTGGTCTGCAGTATGGTGGTTCCTCCCCCAGGAATTAGGGCCCAAGGATTGCCAACAAGGACCTGTACGAAGTGATCCGACAGCTCTATCCCACACGGGGTCTTCAGATCATAGGTCACCTCCGTCCATAACCTTCATTAGGATATGGCTCGACCATGTTTTAACTTTTTTTGTTTACTTACAGAACGACCATGGTTGACTAGGGGAAACGGGGACCCAATCTTCCAAACGGCTAAGAGAAGGCTGTGCAGATGCAACGTAAGTTCGGGAAAGAGAACGATGGCAACGGAACCAGACGAGGGGGTCAGGGGTCCGGCCCGTTGAGTAGGGCTTCAACCGACCCTCCAGTGGCTAGGTCCGGGTGAATTTAGATAGAGCAAATAGGTTCAACAGACCCCCTTGCCAAAGCCAGGCGAGACGACCAAAGGTCCCGGGAACCACCGGAGTCCGTGATTGGGGCAGAGCTGATCAGGAGGAAGTTCTCAGTCCAAATAACGATCGTTGCCAAGTTTAACGATCGCCTAACTTCTGAGGTTGATGAGTCCTCTAGGCGCTCCGACCACATTCGAGCCAGCGATGACATGATTGAAAAGCTTGTTGAGTTACCTTCCCCGGTCACTCTTTCTGTTTTTTTTTTTTTTTGACCAAGTTAGGACTTCTTTTGCTTCAGGTGGTCTCCCTCGTGATCTCCGGCAACGCTGCGGCACTGAGTCACTCTATCTGCATGGACGACAAGTTGACTTGGCTGGTTGGTCGCCAACGTCAAGAAATCGAAGGACGCCGAGAAGATTGCTACCGAAAAGGCAAAGAAAGCAGAGCAGCACGCGCTGAAGGCTGAGGAGGCAAAGAAGAAGGCCAAAAACGAGTTGGCCTTGGTGCAATCCAAAAACTCCCAGTACCTCCAGGAGAGGCCAAGAATGAGTTGGCCTTGGCACTATTCGAAAACTTCTGGTACCTCCAGAAGGTGCTTCCCGCCACTCTCAACGAGGCCCGAAAGTACGCAATTGCTGTCTATGATAACTCTTTTGAGTTTAAAGCTCCGCTCCTCACCAAATACAAGGAAGGCATGAAGGATATAAACGCCAGTTTCACACTGGCCAACCTCAACTTGATCGGGTTGAACTGATCGTTCATGCCCAAGATCTCCAGGGAGACCCAAGTTTGCAATGGCCATGGCACGGTCATCTGGGTGGCCGAGCTAAGCGTGGTGGTGGTTGAAGAGTTGGAAACCACTACTGAGACGAGGGTGACTGAGCAGGCTGATACACGAGCAAATCCTACATCGAGCTATGAACGGCTCCTATCCTCCTTATACTTCTCTTTTTTTTTTTTTTTTGGGCTCTGGAGTGTCCGGATTATACCCCTCTCCTTTTCAACAATAAAATTCTCATATTTTCTTCTTTTTTTTGCTTTCATATTATTTATTAGTTATATATGTATTTTTTGTTTTGGTGCACATAGTGTGTGTGCATATCATAGCCCCCTAGACTTAGAGATTTTATATAAACTTGCTAAGTCTAGATGTGGTCGGGTGTCCCGAGCACGGGGCACCTAGTTATGTTCTCTTCCCGTGGTGGTCATTGGACCCCGAGAACAATATAGTATGCCGGAGTAAACGGGGTCGTGTGGACCTGCTCGGGTGCCTCATGTGGTTGCCTTGGGGGTTTTCATTTTTAAATAACCCATCAAGTTATACTCTGGTCGGCATCCTAGCACGGGAACCCTAATTTTTTCACCTTGTGATCCGTGAACCCCAAAAACAATATTGTCCACCGAAGCAAATTACGTCAGGTGGACTTGCCTGGGTACCTCATGTGGTTGGCTTAGGGGTTTTTTTAAGTAACTTCTTAAGCCATATTCTGGTTGGCATCCCAATGCAAGAACCCGATTTCTTCTCCTAGCGGTCCATGGACCCCGAGAATAATGTGGTATGCTGGAGCAGACCATGTTGATCTGTCTTGGATATAATGAATTAATGCAATGGATAGAGGTGATCTAAAAGGACTTATTTTCATTGAGATAATTAACTTGTACAAGACTTTTGGAAATAGAATAACTACTGTTAAAAACGCTTGAGATGGTCAGTGTTCCATAAGTGACCCAGGACAATTCCATCTTGGTCGACGAGCTGGTATGTCCGTAATTACATCATGTCGGTGACCTTAAACAGTCTTTCGTACTTGGGGCCAAAAGAACCCTACCCGGGCTTTTGGACCATAACTTTCTTGAGGACCAAGTCTCTAACCTTGAAAGTCCTTGGCTGGAATCTTTTGCTGTAGTATTTGGCTACCACTTGGTTACGGGCGGTAATGCGAATGAGGGCTTGTTCTCTCTTTTCTTCGAGCAGATCAAGTTCAGCCATCATTTATTTAGTGTTGGTCTCCTTATCATAGTTCTCTACTCAATAACATGGTAAGCCATTTTGACTAGTATGACCGCCTCTACACCAAAGGTCATAGCAAATGAGGTTTCCGTAGTTGTAGTGCAGCTAGTGGTTCGGTAAGCCCAAACAACTTTGGGCAATTCGTCGATCTAAGCCCCTTTATGTTTTTCTAACTTCTTTTTCAAGTTTTGTTTGATGGTCTTATTAACGGCCTCGATCTACCCATTACTTTGGGGATGCCCCAGGGAAAATAATACTTTCTTAATTACAAACAGTTCACAAAGGGTGATGAAGCTTGGGTTATCGAACTATTTTTTCGTTGTTCATGACCACAGTATGTGGTAATCCGAACGTACAGATGACATTTTTCCATAAGAAGTTGGTAAACTTAGCCTCCGATTGCTGAACGAGGGGCTCCACTTCTATCCATTTTGTGAGATAATCTATAGCTATAAGACAATATCAGAACTGGGATCTGGCCATCGGTAGTGGTCCGATCAAATCAAGTATCCATTTGGTGAAGGCCCATGCACTAACTACTTAGGTGAGTTTCTCCGGGTAGGACTTAATCATCCTCGCGAATTGTTGGCACTTGATGCACTTCTGGGTGAACTATTTAGTGTCTCTATCCATGGTTGGCCTATAGTATCCCTAACAAAGACACTTAAAGGATAAGGCTTTCCCCTTAGAGTGATTTCCACATACCCCAATGTGTATTTCCTTCTTCAAATATTTGGCTTCCGCTGGTCCAACACACCGCTGATACGGAGCATAGTGTCCTCTCTGATACAATTTTCTATTAATCATGGTGTACCTTGTTAAAATATTCCTGATTCTCCAGGCCTTTTCCTGATCCTCCGGGAGACGAGATGTGGAGAGACAAGATGTGGTGAGGTTGTCTACGATCAGGTCCATCCAAATTTTGACCTTCTTGCAAATTTTGAGCTTCTGCTGAGAGAGGTCAAGATCGGGTGTACTCAAGCCTTCTATGGTAGATGTGGTGGTGGTTGTTTTCTCCACGACCCTAAGTGCTGGTCTAAGTTGCTCGGCAAAGTCGACTTCGAAATTGGTTAGAGCTTATGCCTTGATCGCTATCCAGGGAACATATTCGATCTCAAACTCCCCTAGCTCAACAGCCCACTTGGCAATCCGACTAGACAACTCAAGGTTCTGTAAGACCTAATGAAGTGAGTAACTAGTCAGGACACGAATGAGATTCTCCTGGAAGTAAGGTCTCAACTTACCGGCTGATATGACTACGGCCAAGACAAGCTTTTCTAAGAGGGTGTATCTTCCCTCTGCTCCTTAGAATGTCTTGCTACTGTAATATACTGGTGTCTGTATTTTATTCTCTTCTCGGGCCAAGATTAAACTAACTGCCATTTCCGACATTGCCAAGTACATGTACAACACTTCCCCACTCAACAGCTTGGGTGGTAGAAGTGGGCTTGCGAGTTAATTTTTCCTTTGCCCTTGAGTACTTGGAAGAAGGGGTGGCACTTGTCGGTGGACCTAGACACGAATCGAGAGAGAGCTGCTATTATCCCGGTTAGACTTTGAGTTTCTTTAATGGTGTGGGGCAATTATAGGTCTACTACAGCCTGTGCCATGGTTGGGTTCACCTCAATACCTCGATGGTTTACCATGAACATAAGGAACTTCCCAGATTCAACTCCAAAGGTGCATTTGACTAGATTCTGCTTCATCAAATATTGCCTAAAAACATCAAAGCAGTTTTTCAAGTCTCTAACATGCTCACTTACTTGCTTGCTCATCACTAGCATGTCATCTTCATATACTTCCATGGACTTCCCAATCAGTGGGGCAAACATCTTGTTCACCAATATTTGGTACATGGCCCCGACATTCTTTAGACCAAAAGACAAAACACAATAACAGTATAACCGTTGGTCCATTGTAAATGCGGTCTTGGCCTGGTCGGCTTCGCTCATATGGATCTAGTTGTACCCGGAGTGTGCATCTATGAAGCTGAGCAGCTCGTGATCAGTCATTACATCGACAAGTTGGTCTATCCAGGTTAGGTGGAAGTAGTTTTTTGGGCAAGCTTGTAGTCTATACAAACTCGCCACTTGTTATTGGCTTTCTTGACCAGGACTACATTCATGCACCACTCTAGATAGCTCACTTCTTTGATAAAACCAGTGGCGAGCAACTTCTTCACTTCCTCGTTGATGGCCTCATATTATTCATGATTGAAATCTCTTCTCTTCTTAACCACCAATTTATGCTTAGGGTTCACGAGCAGTCGGTGACATATCACCGCCGGGTCAATCTTGGGCATGTCCTCATGAGACAAGGCGAAGATGTCTTTGTATTCCTGGAGGAATTGTTCTAGTTTCACTCAGATTTCTAGCTGGAGCTTTAAGCTGAGCAGTACTATCATGTCTGAATACTCGGGGTCCAGGTAGTAGGGGACCAGATCCTTGACAGGTTGTGCTTGGGATTTCTCTTTGGACAAGCGAGAGTCCAGGTCACTCAACAATTTAATTTCGCCATTGGGGGTGTCAATCTCATCGATCTTGAAAATGGTGGTCACCATAACTGGTTGGGCAGTCACCACAGCCAGTCGGGGTACTTCGTGGCACACTTTATTCACTGCTTCGACATAGCTATTCCTAGCCCTCTCCTGGTTCCCCTTGAAAATCCCGACTCCGTTAAGAGTAGGGAATTTCATAGCTAGGTGATAGGTTGATACCACCACTTTTAGTGCATTCAGGGTCAGTCTTCCCAAGATAACCTTGTAAACCGATAGTTTGTCGACAACGAGGAACTCCACCGTTCGGGTAGCCTTCTCTGGAATATCACCAATAGTGATCAGGAAATAGAATAGACCGGCTGCTCGGACACATTTACCGGTGAATTCGTACAACGGGGTTTGGATGGGAACCAAGATTGCTCCACCAATATTTAGCCTGGTGAAGGCGTTCATGAATACGATATCTGCGGAGCTCCCGTTATCGATCAGAACACGCCAAATAGTGTTATCGATTATCTTGATTTCCTCAACCAGAGCATCATTGTGTGGGTGGAGAAACATGTTGGCTTCATCATCAGTGAAGGTGATCGGAACATTGTCTTGGCGAGATAACTTTGCGATGTGTTCGACTATGTTAATGTCTTCCCCATGTGCCACCTACCTAGCATCCCGAGCATAGATTCTCCTACTGTTTACCGTATCACATGTGGCCGCTCCCCCAAAAATGGTGTGGACATTGTGCTTGGGCTCCCAGACGTTGGTTCGGTCACCTGTTCATGAAGTAGGGTATGGTCGGACCTGAACAATTTTATTGGCACCCTTGGCAAGGTAATGGCCTTCTCTATAAATTCTCGTAGGTGTTTGTCTCGAACTAGGAGCTCGATTTGGTCCAACAACTGTATACAATCTTTCGTTACGTGGCCGACATCCTTATGGAAGTTGCAGTACTTGTTCTGGTTCCTACGGGATTGGTCCGTTTTGATCAACGATGGGTCCTTGTAGCAGTCCCCTCCCAGAGAACAAGTTCATCACGTGTTCCGCCGTGGTGACCAAGGGAGTGTACTAACGAAACCTTCCTTTAGGTGTTTTGGTCTCTGATGCAGCTTTAGCTTTGCAGGTGGCCATCTCGGTGGCTGCTCTGGTCTGACATGCCCCGTCTTTCTTGCTCTTGTTCTTCCCAGCAAGTCGCAAAGTTTCTCAGATTGAAGAGTTCCGCCCCTTGATGTACTCCTCCGCCTCGGCATGTTTCTGGGGTATCCCCCTCAAGTGCACAAAAGTAGGGGGAACATCATAAGCGATGGCCCATAGCAGTTTGTTGTCCTTGAATCCCTCTCAAAAAGCTTGTATGAAGGTGTCATCAAAGCAATTCTCGACTTGCCTAGTAATTTTTGAATGAGCATGAGTGCCTAGTAATTTTTCAGGTGCCCATCAGCATCCGTGGAGCCATTGTATGGGGCTACGGTTGACATTTTAACTCTAGCCGAGTAAGGCACAACCATGAGTTCAAAGGTGAAAGGCTAATCAACTGCTCTAACCTATTCCAACCCCTACCATTGACTCATTAGCAAGTCGAGCTGCTGTTGGAGGTGGTCTAGTTTGTTCTAGTCGTCCGTCTCAAGCTTTGGTGGTCTTTTGACTAAGTGATCTTCTCAGCATCGACTACAATTATCCCTTGATCGTCCTAAGCAATTGAAAACAGAGGTCCTACTCCTGGAGACGATCACCGTGTCTTCTCGGTGCTGATCCCGGTCACGTTTGCTTCGGGCCACTAAGGGTGTGGAAACTGATTCCTCACGGACTGTCCATGATGCGAATGAGGCTGCACATCCAAGCATACATGACGGGGAACTAAGAGGTAGGCTTGGAGGGACTCAAGGGCAGCACCCACGTGATCCATTAAGCTTGTCAATTGGGCCAATTACAAGACTTAGAGCCAAGCGATTTAAAGAAGCATTGAATGGGCTGATTCAATAAGTTTGGACTCAAGTAAATTCGTGGAGGCCCATTGAGCATGGTCCGCGTTATCATCAGAGGAGCATCACCATGATTGGAGTTCTAGAAGAGTCCGGTGAAAAACAAACTTAATTTCAGCATGACTATTTTCCCTTTTGGTGTTTTAGGTCTGACTTTAAGACTTGCATGCCAATTTACTTAACTTTCCTTATTTAGGCGTGATTCTTTGGAGTAATGGCTGATAATAAAGCCAATTTAAATACTTAATTTTTCCTTTCCTAGTTGTAGGTGTAAATTAGGAAGAATAGGTCAGTTTTCCTTATTTGTTTTCCTTTTGTCAAATCTGAATTTATAAGAGGATAAATTAGGAAAAGAGATTTGTACCTAGCAGCCTATAAAAAGGCATGTTCTGAAGCTAATATCAATTTTTGGAGAATTCAGAAAAAAAAAAAAAAAAAAAAAAAAAAAAGTGAGAGTGTGTTTTCTTACATTCTTGAAAAGACTTTTGAACTTATCAAGTTATTCTTGTGGCGTTCAACAGCCAAACTTATCATCTAGGTTCTTGAGACGTTCTTGAGAGTCTTGGTCTGGTGTTTGTCAATATCCGAAGTCTTGGTTCTTGTCTCGCTAGGTAACGGGTCAAGGCTCAAACAAGCTTGCGTCTTGAAGGTCTTGGGGTTTAAGTCCACGTTTGGTGTTGGGTTTCGTCGTTTTATCAGCGAGGTTCATATCAGTTGGTATCAGAGCCTAGGTTCCAAGGCAACTTTGAATTATCCTTTGATTGCTTTACTGTTCTTGTGTTTGGATTATATTAAAAAATAATAAAATAATTAAAAAAAACGTCAGAAAAAAAAAACCTTAAAAAAAAGGTTGTTTCTTGTTTCTGCTGGGGGTCGAAAATTTTTTTCGGATTACTACTCATTTATTTGTTTTCATTCAGACCTATTGTTAAAGATTGTCCTAAAAAAAATTCAGATTAAAAAAAAAAAGCAGAAGAAGAAATCCAAATTATCAACAAGTATCATATTCATTACTGTAATTCGTTGTGGTTTTGACCTAGCATCTCTTACCTTAGAACCATCTTTGTCATTTTAATTGCTTGCACCAGTTTCTTGGGAATTGCCTATTGAATCTTTGTGGTTTGTTTTGGTTGCTTTTCTCATCAAATTGCTGCTTGAATCCTGATTGTTCTTGAGTCTAATTAAGAATCAAAGAAGGCACAACGAGTGGAAAAAGGCAAGAGTGGTAAGAGCATAAGAGGGTAAAAGCTAATTGAGTGACAAACACGAGAGTCAGCGAATCATTCTTGAGTGAAACACGTGAGGGAGGGCTTGATTCTAAATATGTCTCGCAATCAAGAAGAAAACTCAACCGAAGAGGCACAACAACCAACAATTACGAACCTAGAAGTACAGGCGTTGTTGGGGGAGATGAGACGGATGATGAGGAATGAATTAGAACAAATTCATGAGAGAATGGATAGGTTGGAGGAAGAGTCAACTCGGGGGCAACCACGAAACGCTCATGTTAGACAACCATATATGCGAGTGCAACAAGGGGTGCAATGGGGGGATATTGACGATGAAGAGGATATGGAGGAGTTAGAAGAGCCACCAATGAATTGGGGCAGATTTGGGTGTGGTTATGGGTTTAGAGAAGCTAGGAATCGGGGAGATAACCACTTGGGTAGTATTAAGATGAAGATTCCATCATTCCAAGGAAAATCTGATCCCGAAACATACCTTGAGTGGGAAAAGAAAATGGAGTTTGTGTTTGACTGCCACAACTACTCCGAAATCAAGAAGGTAAAATTAGTTGTGGTTGAATTTTCTGATTATGCTATTACTTGGTGGGATCAACTTGTTTTAAACAGGAGACGGAATGGAGAACGACCAATAGAGACGTGGGGGGAGATGAAAACGGTGATGAGAAAGCGGTTCGTTCCAACTCATTACTACAGGGAGTTGTATAAGAAGATACAAGGTCTTAGGCAAGGAAGTCGGAGTGTAGAGAATTATTATAAGGAGATGGAGGTTGTCATGATCCGAGCTAATGTAGAGGAAGATTGAGAGGCTACAATGGCTAGGTTTCAAATGGGACTAAACCGAGAGATCCATGATCGGGTTGAGATGCATCACTACGTGGAGTTAGAAGACATGGTGCACATGGCCATCAAAGTGGAGCAGCAACTTAAAAGAGCGGGTGGTACGCGTGTAGGCCATAACTTAAGTTCCAACCCTTGGAGACCGAGTACCGCAAGGAAGGAAGACAAGCCTCAAACATCTTCAACTCCCAATTACAAATCCGAGCCGAAGTCTGAAAACACCAACCAGATTTCTAAAGGTAAAACCGATCCCTCTACTTCTAGAAACCATGACATTAAGTGTTTCAAGTGTCAAGGCAGGGGTCACATAGCTAGCCAGTGCCCGAATAAAAGGTTGATGGTGATAAATGCTCAAGGAGAGATTGAAATAGAAGATGAACAAGAAGATGAAGTCGATGAAATGCCACCTCTTGAAGACGTTTATGAAGGACAGTTTGCGGTGAAAGGAGAGTCATTAGTGGCAAGACGAGCTCTTAGCACACAGTTTAAAGAGGACGAAAACAACCAGCGAGAGAATTTGTTCCATACTCGGTGTTTTGTGAATAACAAAGTTTGCAATGTTATTATTGATGGAGGAAGCTGCACCAACATGGCTAGCACTGAGTTAGTGGAGAAATTGGCATTACGTACCTTGAAGCATTCACGACCGTACCGGCTGCAGTGGCTAAACAATTGCGGGGAAGTCAAGGTAACGAGACAAGTGATGGAAGCGTTTTCCATTGGCAAGTATGAAGATGAGGTGCTTTGCGATGTGGTACCTATGCACGCATGTCATATCCTATTGGGCCGACCATGGCAGTACGATCGGCGGGTCACACATGATGGATTCACCAATAGGTACTCCTTCATCATTAAAAAACAGCCCATATCACTTGTTCCATTACCTCCAAAACAAGTTCTTGAAGACCAACTGAAGATGCAAAGAGCGAGTGAAAAGAGAAAAGAAAAAGAGAGAGAGGCCGAGACTAAGAAGAAAGAAAAAGAAAAGAGAGAAAAAGAGAAAGACAAAAACCAAAAAGAGAGTGAGAAGGGAAATGAGAGAGTTATAGCCTTGTTGAGTGCAGGAGAGGAAAAATACAATTTTATTGCAAAAAAAAAGTGAGATCAAGAGAGCGTTACTTTCACATCAGCCCCTTTATAGTACTCATGTACAAGGATGCCCTTTTGTGTACTAATGATCTCGCCGGTTCCTTGCCGAGCAATGTTGAATCTCTTTTGCAGGATTTTGAGGATGTCTTTCCCAAGGAATTGCCTTCCGGCTTACCACTAATTCGAGGAATTGAACATCAAATTGATTTCATACCCGGTGCGACAATTCCAAACCGACCAGCCTATCAAAGTAATCCCGAGGAAACGAAGGAACTTCAACGGCAAGTCCACGAGCTGATGGAAAAAGGGTATGTTAGATAGAGCATGAGTCCTTGTGCGGTTCCGGTAATACTAGTGCCTAAGAAGGATAGGACATGGAGGATGTGTGTTGATCGCCGAGCCATCAACAACATTACGATTCTTGAGAAAGCAAAGAAACACATAGAACGGTGAACGGAACAATATGTCAAGCAAGCCAATAAGGGATGCAAGAAGGTTATTTTTGAATCGGGGGATTGGGTTTGGCTGCACATGAGGAAGGACCAATTTCCCTAGCAAAGACGTTCAAAACTACTCCCGAGGGGTGATGGACCGTTTCGAGTGTTGGAACGCATCAATGATAATGCCTACAAGCTTGAATTACCAGGTGAGTATGGTGTTAGTGTGAGTTTTAACGTTTCTGATTTATCTTCTTTTGATGTAGGTGACGATTTGAGGGCAAATTATCTTCAAGAGGGGGAGAATGATGCGAATGAGGCTGCACATCCAAGCATACATGACGGGGAACTAATAGGTGGGCTTGGAGGGACTCAAGGGCAGCACCCATGTGATCCATTAAGCTTGCCAATTGGGCCAATTACGAGACTTAGAGCCAAGCGATTTAAAGAAGCATTGAATGGGTTGATTCAAGAAGTTTGAACTCAAGTAAATTCGTGGAGGCCCATTGAGCATGGTCCGCGTTATCATCAGAGGAGCATCACCATGATTGGAGTTCTAGAAGAGTCCGGTCAAAAACCAACTTAATTTCAGCATGAATACTTTCCCTTTTGGTGTTTTAGGTCTGACTTTAAGGCTTGCATGCCAATTTACTTAACTTTCCTTATTTAGGCGTGATTCTTTTGGAGTAATTGCTGATAATAAAGTCAATTTAAATACTTAATTTTTCCTTTTCTAGTTGTAGGCGTATATTAGGAAGAGTAGGTCAGTTTTCCTTATTTGTTTTCCTTTTGTCATATCTGAATTTGTTAGAGGATAAATTAGGAAAAAGAGATTTGTACCTAGCGGCCTATAAAAAGGCATGTTCTGAAGCTAATATTAGTTTTTGGAGAATTCAGAAAAAAAAAAAAAAAAAAATGTAAGAGTGTGTTTTCTTACATTCTTGAAAAGACTTTTGAACTTATCAAGTTATTCTTGTGGCGTTCAACAGCCAAATTTATCATCTAGGTTCTTGAGACGTTCTTGAGAGTCTTGGTGTGACGTTTGTCAATATCCGAAGTCTTGGTTCTTATCTCGCTAGGTAACGGGTCAAGGCTCAAACAAGCTTGCGTCTTGAAGGTCTTGGGGTTTGAATCCACGTTTGGTGTTGGGTTTCATCGTTTCATCGGCGAGGTTCATATCAGTCCAGGTTCGTGACCGGGTCACCCTGGCATGGCAACTCCTCGAGTGCTCACGGCTCGAATTGTACTCTTCAAGATCTCGTCTCCCTCTTCTCAGGTTCCCACGCGTGCTTCGATCGCCCGTGTGCTCGACCACTAGGCCGAGGCTTCTCGACCTCTTAACTGATCAGCACCACCCAGCTGGTGAGGAGTCTTCGGCTTCTTCCTCCCGTGCGGGATGGGATAGAGCACCTCGAAACTCCCTAAAGGCGTCAATAAGAATCTAAACGGTCATCGTCAAGTTCTGAACATTCCCGATAAGGATCTCCATCTAAGTGGATTTTCGCAATGCTCGCGAACCACACCTACGTGGGGCTCGCCGAGTGGTTTGAGAATTGATCAGAGCAGGGGTTCTTCTGGCCCCAGTTTTCCTGGTTGGCCTGCTTTTCTATGGGCTTAGCAAGGTATGCAAGTGGTGTGGAGGGGCAGGTGAATGGAGAATATGGATGATTGGGAAGTGGTTGCTGGAAAGGCGTGGTGCCCTCCTTCTAGTGCCAAAATGTTGATGCCAAAAATCTTTGACACAACATCAAATGGGATCACTTAATGTGATCAACCTTGTACCATCGTACTCTACCTAGTTGCCTGTAAAAGAGAAGCATCTCAGAGTAGGGGGGACATCGCTGGGGTGTTTGCTGAAAGCACTCCGATTCTTAAGTCAGTAAGGGCACTGATGAGCAAGCGAAGAAGTAGATCTTTGGCAAGGTAAATTAGTCCATACCGGAGAGAGTTAGGCACTCCTCTATTTATAGGTGTTTCCTATAGGTCCGAGTCCTCAACTGACCCTAATGGGTCATATTCCAAGTGGTCCCGGTGGGTAAACATGCTCCGAGTGTACGGATTCTTGACCTCTACTATACGGATGAAACATGTCTTACCATTCAGTGATGGGGGGGACACGAGTGCAGGTCATTAGTATTGGTGCAGGCGGCTAATATTGTATTAGTTCGGTCAGATGGTGAAGGGTGGCGCCGAAGTAGGGATAAGTACAAGTACAGTTACAGGTACCAGATGTCAAGTGTCAGGTGGTGTAGAGTAGAGGATGTGGCATGCCTTGCCACAGTATGGTTGTCAGCTGGTATGGGACGGCGTGGTAGGAGTAGCATGGGCTGGCCATCCCGAAAGGGACTTGGTTGTTGTTAAGGAAGTGTTGCTCGGGCCAGTACCTTGGAACCCGATGGTGATATGCTCGAGGTTCTCAAAGGAAAGGTAATTCAAGGATCAGTAGGTCAATGAAGGTGCTGGTAGGTCAACCCGGTGACCCGATAAGGGACTCTGTATGCATGCGACCCGACTTCTCTGGTCTGATCGAGTTCATCGGGTGGTCGGATCTTCTCCATTGGGCAGGCAAAAGGGCCTAATGATTCTTGTGCACCTCCTTCCCCGGTGAATAGGTAGTCTCCATCGCGGGAACGATTACACCATCAATAGGTCATTTGGTAAGAAGGGAGATGTGTTGATCAATCTTGAATTTGTTCATACATTTCATATCGTGAATATGTACATTGAGTAATGCTTGCTCTGTCTCTTTTGTCGCAGCATTTAGCTAAACTAAAAGGTATCAATCTTTTCGGGTCCAAGTACCTAACTCAAGTTCCTGATCTTTCTGGTGCTCCAAATATTGAGGGCATGAATTCCAGTTCTGTGCACGTTTGATTGAAGTTCCATCACACTTTCAACATCTTGAAAAGCTTAAAGAGCTTTATTTGATAGGCTGCTCATCTTTGCAAGTTAACAGGGCGCTCACCGGACCCCTTGTGCATGATGGATCCGAAGGTGATTGTGCATGAATTCGCAAAAAAAAATAATCATTTGTTTCAATTTCTAAACCAAATCAAGTTCCCCGATCAGCAGTTGTTCATGGTTTCCCTTTTGTGACTATTCTTCAATGTTGGGAAGGTTTCGAAAAATCTCGGTGCCTGTGGAATTTATAAAGACTCTTGTATTTGATTTTGCAGCGATTAAAGAGCTACCAATTTCAATTGAAAATATATCTTGGCTTAAAATATTAGGCCTAATTTTTTTGCAAAAACCTCGAGTTTCTCACTGACAGTATGCGAACTTTAAGCTCTTTGCAAAAACACATAATTGTTTTTGTCGAAAACTTGAATCATTGTTGATACTTTCTTCGTCTCTATCAGTTCTCAATGTGAGGGGCTGCACTTCCTTGAAGATGGTTTCGGGTCCAATACCTTTGGTCAAACAAAATTGGGATGATCTCTAAAACAGCGGCTATAAGTGGGAAGCATATAGACTTTTGGGCTGTGAAATGTTGGATGGTGAATGCACGCAAAGTTCTTATCGATTTTAGGTGATGACGATAAATTGTTGTCGTGTTGAATTCTAAACACATGTCCGAGTTTGTGAACCACACTTACGGTGACTTCCTTACGTCAAGCGATGGACAATTTGATGCAAATGGGATCGACGGCAAGTACCTTAAAGCAGACGAAGGAAGATTTCATGCAAGTGGGAATGAGTTCACTCCTACTGCTACAGCCTCTTCCACATCTCATTTTTCCCTTGGAAATAAGGAACTTCCAAATATTAAGAAGTGCGGAGTCCAACTCCTATATACCGAAGAGGCGGAGCGATTTGCTTGCGTTCGAGGAGTGGAATTTGAATCAAATGGAGGTGAAAGCATTTATTCCGAGCCAGATCACGAAAAAGATGAGTGTCTGCATCAAGAGGAGGAGGTCCCATTTGTTCTGTATCAAATCAAGAACATCAAATATGTCAGGTTGGCCCTTTTTTTTTTTTTTTTTTAATACAATCTGTTTAATTCTAATTAGGTGTTTTGTAAAGCATTTCCTGTTGTAGGTATCCCTTCTACCTCTGTTTACATGTTTATTTACGTTACAAATGTGTGTATTTACATGAACTGGGACTCAAGTGACAGAATGAGAGTAGTAGTAATTAATATTTCTTATCAAAGCTTTTCATATAAAATATTGTAAAAGCGGATTACGTTTTTAGCAGCTTTTTTATTTTTATTTTTATCTTTTAATGATTTAAGACCTATAATTTTTATTTATTAAAGAAAAATTAAGCAATCTCACTAAGCGAACGGGTAATCACATTAAGAGTATTTAATATTGTTGTCTATTAAACTTGTTACCTTTCGGTAACTTATTCACAAATATTTAATGTTAACAATTTACCTTATGTTAAATCGTTATAATGTCCACCATATGGCTTTAACACCTGAAAACAAAAACATTGATTTTTTCTATTCCTCCCAAGCAATATACTTGCACCAATTTGAATACCAAAAAATAACCCCACAAAATACTTGAACATTAATTTTCTTTTCATGTCTCTCTTTGGACATTTTTAACCGATCTAAACCAATAACAAATAGTCATCCGAATACCAACATAATCACATATTCATTAACCAACCTCCAAATCATACTTAAGGTACTCGCATATAACATTTGATTTCACATACAAAGCTTATTAATCAATCTAATTAACACACTTTATCCCAAAACTTATTAGTTTATCTAATTAACAGTATACACTAAACTGAATTTTGAAAACCAAAATCAAAAATTTTGAATTTCAAATTTTAAATTTTGATCTAGTAGTTTACTACTAGTAATCTACCAACTGCCACTGGAATCAACATTGGCCGCAGCTTTCTTCGATCGCCAGTCACTAATGCCAGTGTATTTTGCCCTATCAGAACTTTTTTGTTTTATTCGCTTCGGTCGTCTAAAAGTATTAGGGTAGATTTTTTTTTTTTTTAGTAATCTACTAAAATATTTTTCATTTTTAAAAAAGAAATTATATAGTCTCTAACTCCGGTAACTGAAAGATAATCTGATAGATCATTTTTAATAGTTAACCGGTATACACTAAAATTAACTTTTTTTCAATTACAAATTTTGTCTTAAATGGTTATTTTCAACATTTCCGCCATCCAAATGTTGAGTCCCTTTTTGGATTGCTAGATGAAATTTTGAATGGTACATTTAAATGGTGTTATCTAAGCCTCCATTTGATAAGTTAACTGGAGATAAAATTTTTAAATTGAAGTTGGTTGACTTTTCAAAAATTAGTTATAAATTTTGTTAATTTAAAAAAAAAAAAAAAAAAAAAGACAAAATTGAGATGGAAAAATACAATTTAGTTAGAGTTGAATCTTAATGCCAAATAAATAGAAAATGTTTGAGAAAGAGGGAAACAAACATTTCTTAAGCATTTGAACTACAAGATCTTTCTTACTAGATTCTTTTTTGTAAGTTGGCTTACCAGCAGCGTCTTGAGTGCTTATCCAAATAGATGAATATCTACTTGAAGTCGCCTCAACATAAATCATCTCTCGGAGGAAAGTAGATCATTTCACAAACTTTTTGAAAAATCAAAACATTCCACTTTATTTTACCAATTACGGACTTTGTGTTTAAACTATAACCTTCAAATTACATGATATCCTGCATATAAATATTTAGTCTATAATTTAAGGCTTGATATTTACTTAAATAGATGAAATATACAATAATTATTTTAAATATTCATAAAAATATTTGTTTTAGAGCATGAATACGAATAGATCATATACATTTCTTTAGTATTCACGAGTTTAATACCCGTGCAACAGAAAAAAATAAATAAATAAACTGAGTATTATATAATAAAAACAGTTAATTAAGATAAATATTATAATTATAATAAGTATAATTCTTCCCAAAATCTCTCCCAATAATGAAGATATAAAATCAAAATGATAGTACTAACAATATTAAAAACGAAAACAAAATCAAAAAATAAAATAAAAATAAAAAAAATTTATGTAGTCATACTCATTTAAAAGAAAAAAAAATTAAAACAAAAATAAAACAAAAAATAAAAATCTTTAGATTCAAAAGAACCGGAAAAAACTAACCCTAACAAAAAAAATTATAACAAAATAAAATATATATCTCATTTTCTCTTTTTTTTTTTTTAAAAAAACCAAAAAAACAAAAAAAAATAAATTTTTATCAGGTTATATACATGCAAAAACGTAAAAAAAAAAAAATAAAATAAAAAAAAAAAGATTTTTTAAATATAAAACAAAACAAATAAAAAAGACACAAAAAAAATGCATGCAGAGTCTAAAAAAAAAGGATCTTTAAAAAATAGAACAAAAGAAACAAAAAACCCAGAAAAAAAAAACCCAGAAAAAAAAATCCGAAATAAAGATAAAAAATTTAAAGTAAAAAATCGTTTAAAAATTAAAAAAAGACATAGTGAGCAAAAACACAATACAGTAATAGATCGGAATCTATGCCTAAGATTTAGCATCAATTAAAAAAAATGGCAAAAACAATATTAAGGAAAAAAAACAAACTCTTAATAGGGATAAAACTGAAAACACACTGTAGGAAAAAGAAAATAAACTAAAAAAGAGGGGTAAAACCAGAATAACACTGTAGCAAAGGAAAAAAGCAACTACAAACGAAGGGTAAAATCATCCATTAATAATTTTAGAAGGATAAAGTTGTCCCAACACTGTATCAAATAGTAAAAGTAACTAAAAATCAAGGGCAAAATTATCAATTGACCAAAGAAAATAAAGGGTAAAACCGGCATAATACTATAGCGGAGGAAAAAATAGTTAGTGATGAAGGGTAAAAAAGTCATTATACTGTAGAAAAAGGTAAAAATATTGTTCATTTATTGTTTTATTACTGTAGCAAGTCACTATGCAGTACTGTAGAGGGCAAAGTCGTCCATTCACTATAGAAACAGTCTCCGGAAAGCACAGGCAGAAGGGCAAAAAAGTAATTTCACTGTTTGTTACTGTAGCAGCAACGGGGAAAGCAAATAAAAAAAACACTGTTGAACACTGTTCAAAGAACAGTAAAACACCCCTTTCCTTTAGTATATAGTATAATTTGGATCATAAGTTATATTAAATATTATTCAAACTGAACATTTATACTTAAACATCAAATTTGAATTGTGTACTCAAATTAAATATTTGTTTGGATAGTTTTACTGAATGTAACAATTGAATAGTGTAAAAGGTAAAAAAAAAAAAATGTGGTACAAATTTCTTAAAAATGAAAACTTGAATTTGGTGTTGAGTTGAATTGTAATGAAACAGTGAGAACATTTAAATTTTTCACCACCATCCAAACATACATTTATTGGAGTTACATAATAATTATTGGAGATGGTGATCCAGACGGACACTTATTTTCTATTTTCTTTCCGTCTTATTAAACAAACCACTATCCAAACATACTCCAACACAACATACACTCTGCTGGATTTAAATTATTGTTATTGGAGATGGTGATCTAACCGGACCCTTACTTCCCATTTTCTGTTTCATGTGTTTGGCTATTGTCTTTTAGAAATTAAATGAAAATGGTGTTTGGTTGGACCTAAAAACTCCTCCCATTTTAGAAATGAGATGGAAAAAGCCCTCAATTTTTGAAATAAACCCTTACACACATTTCTATTTCAAACATATTTTGTACAATAATATTTTCAAATTGAAAATTTTATCTCCTCTGCTTTAATGTTTAAAATTTCTTAACATTTTCATATCATCTCTGATTAAAACGATTCTTTTTTTCAACGTGTTCATAATTAATAGAGGAACAAATCTTATCCACAGCCAATTAAAATATGATAAGATTATTAAATTCGTTTAAAAAAACTAATTTTCAAATAATTTTTTTTTATATATGTCTAAATACCATTTCAGAAATTTCACATTTTTAAAAAATTAAAAAAAAAATTACATGTCCAAACACTATTCTTTTTTCATTAAAAAAAAAAAAGTGACGTTCTCATATCAAAACCAAAAAAATATATATTTTCATTTCAAAACCAAACATACAAACCAAGTGACAAGCCTTAAAATTGTTCAAACGACTCCTTTTTTTTTCCTTTTTTTTTTTTTTTTTTTTTTTGGGGTAAAACAAACGACTCCTTGCTTGAACAACCGAAAACATGCATGAGAGCTTAAAAAATGCAGGGGACTAGAGATGCGAAAGCCCATGCTTCAAAAGTCAAAAGGGGTGAGAAAGCGAAAGCTCAGCAACTCAAACATATCAAAGCCTACTTTCTTAAAGAAACTATAGCATGGTCCCTAAGGCTAACCCCCTCCCCCCCCCCCCCCCCCCCAAATGACACCAAAAACAGCAAAACGAGCCATCACTATATTCACTGTGCGTTGTAAAAAACGTCGTCCTTTGTTGTGTTTTCTCCATCTTTTCCTTTTAACCAAAATAGCCCTCTGTCACGTATATAAATACCTTTGCCCTAGACAACTCTACTTTTACCCATTTCGATAAATTCCTTTGAAATTGACCCCAAAAAAAAAAAAAAGGGGGAATCCATTTTCCACTAATTAAAAAGAAGGATTATTTTCATTCATGCTTTTAGATTTTATGATCACTCTTACTTCATCTATTGAATTTTAAAAACTCTTATTTTTCCTTTTAAACTTTGAATTTAACCTCACTTTACCTATTGTAACAGAATTTTAATTAAAAACAAATAGAAAAATAGGAAAATTAGTCTTACTGAACTGAGTCTTTTCTGTAAGGATTTCTGTTAAAAACAAATGACAAAAGACTACAAACTGCACTTAACTCACTTTTTTTCTTTTATTTTAATTGAAATTCTGATAGAAGGGGTTAATGTGGCTAAATTCAAAGTTCAGGTAACAAAATAAGAGTTTTTAAAATTCAAGTGATAAAGTAATAATAACCCTAAGTATAGATGAGATTTATGAGAATAATCTTAAAATAAATAAAAGCACTTCCACATTTTGAATCTTGAGTTCTTATTTAACCCTTAATCTTTCACCCGTTACGCTAGCTCCTTCTAAATCGTCCTACTAAAATGGTAATTTTTTCATACCGAGCCATAAAATTCTCTCTCTCTCTCTCTCAAAATAGCTTGAGAGGGTGGAGGACACAGCCCTAAAGCGACGGGTCCTCCCTTCCTTGCACCCAACCGTTTGCAGCGTGCTTCTTGGGGTTAGTTAATTTTTTTTTTCATAGATTCCCCAAAATACCCTCGCTCATGCATTCAATGGTGGAAAACTACTTGACGATGTGTCTCGGAATGTGAAATAACTATTTGTCTTAAAGAACAATACAAAACCTTCCTTCCTTAAGTGCAAGAAAAGGAGAGGTCCTAATTTTAAGAACCTGGCTCTATGGTCCTTTTTGTTTAGCACTGTGGAGTATTATGCTTGTCCTCGTTACCCCCCCCCCCCCCCCCCCCCCCCCCCCCCCATTTTACAAATAGGGCATTTTCTTATCTCCATTCTCTTTATGTTCTTAAGTATGCGCTTTTATATTTCCTTTGCAATTAGATGCTAAACAAATTGCAAAGGATTTGCATTGGAAGTTTTTAATAGGGCGTACTTAGCTTAGCTCAGTGTTGCCTATTATGACAATGAGTGATACTACAGAAACAAATCCAGCCGTTTCAAACTTAAAACTGACTCAACTACTTCATGTTGTTTGACCAAGTGATTATTGATTACTACAAATTTGTTATTAATTAGAGTTATAAAGCCAATTTATAACCAAGAAGAAATATCTATTGTCATTTACTAGCTTGCACCCTTTCGCTAGGCCTTTAATTAAAGTTTTTAAACAGTTCTACAAAACAAAATGGTGTGACTTGTGAGATTCTGGCATAAGGCCGGCTAGTTCACTTTCTAGAAGCTTAAGTTGATATGAGCTTGGAATTGTACTTATGAACTTCATTTAATTTCTTTTATATCAGTTCTATCTCATTAGAGGGAAAATTTTACATTTTTAAGATGATCTCTAATATTAAAGTTAAGAACATCTCTCATTCAGTACTAAATAAATTGGTCAAATGTAAATTTTATTACTTGGGTGAAAAAAATTATCTTTAAGGAGTGTTATCTGATAAATTTATCATTTATTGACTTTTGGTTCACCGGTTTGAACTTAAAATATTTCAATTAATTTTTTTTAGTCAATGAAAATGTTAACTTGTTTTTGAAAAGTCAAATAACTTCAATATAAAAATAAATAAATAACTCTAATCGATATACCAAACGCAAGTTTTGATTCTGTCAGTAATTACTTAAAAATTATAACCTAGTAGGATTTATTTATGAATCCATTATGATTTTTCTTTTTGAAAGTATTTATGATCAATCTGTCTTATAAAATTATATGCGTTAATGTGAACATATAAAAAAAAAAAAAAATTGATAGCAAATATCCCAACAAATAGAATCAACGTTAAAATAAAGTTTGATTTCTATTAGGTTTTTTTTTTTTTTTTTAAAGCGTAGGGGCTAGAAAGGTAAAATAAGGCAAGAAGCTAACATTCATCTATGGGTTAGAGAAGAGAGAGAGGGATGGGAAAGCGACGGCACAGGTGGGGATGTACGGAGAGTGGGGCCATAGCGGTCCAGCGGGCTCGTAGATCGAGGTCGAACACAATCTCTGCCGGGGCTGTCTCTTTTCTCATTTATATCTGGAATAAACTCGCGGAATTTCAGAAATTGAAAATTTTTTACAAAAGTATTTTTTTTTTTTATTATTCTCTTATTTTAAAAAATTATCTTATTTTTAAATTTATTTTATAAAGTGATATTTTGAGAAAAAAAATATTTTTAAAATATTTTCATAATATATCCTTCTCAATATTATTTTTTTTATTTTTAAATAATTTTTAATTCTTTGAAATAAAATATTTTATATATCTAAATATTATCTCATTATTAAATTAAAATAATTTTTTATTTCAAATAAGAAAATTTTTCTTTAATATAAGATCAAACAAAGCCATCTCTTATTTTAGAGAGAAAAAAAAAAAAAAACGGGGGAGGGGGGGGGGCTCACCAAGGTCTTTTCAATCCTTATCGCCTGTATGTGTGTGTGTATTTTTTATTTATTATTATTATTATTTTTTTGTTGTCGTCTAAGCTGTCAATTTTCATTTGGCATCCCCATGTTTGGTTGTGGCAAATGGCAATAAACTCTGAGAGGCCCTTCTTTTCAAAGCGAACTTGGAGTTCTATTCCTAACCATAGATGACTAAAGTGGTATTCTATTCTCCAGTTTTTTTTTTTTTTTTTTTTTTTCCAATTCTTTTCATAAAGCTATTTTGCATAACATTGTAATTCAACACGATGAAATTTGTGTCGTATTCATCGGTAATTACATATCTAATTTTATCATAAAATGTAGAATTTGAACCTTCTCATCTTATACTTTGTTTGGTAATATAACTTAAACTCAAATATTTTATCTCAGTTTTTGTCTTTTTCTGAAAAGTAAACAAAAATTATAACTAATTTTTAAAAAGTCAACCAACTCAAACTTAAAAATTTCAACTCAAAGAACCTTACATTTCAAAAAATAAAAAAAAGATATCAAAAATTGTTGATGCCGAAAACGTCTCCGGCAGCAACACCCAAAGTAACAATGTCGTCCGGTCAAATCTGGCCCGTGACTCCGCCGTCGATCACCTGCAAAAGGAAAGCACCTCGGAATGAGGGGGACACCGGTGTGGTGTCCGCCGTGGGCACTCCGATGCCTAAGTCAGTATTGATGCTGAAGAGCGAAGGGAGAGGCAGAGTTTAGACAAGGCGAAATGACCGTCCCTGAATTTGTGGGTTTTTCCTCTATTTATAGGCGTCCTCCCCGGACTCGGGTGCTCGGGGCGACCCGGTCGGGTTGGCTACCTAGGGCGCCCGGCTGGGGGCTAGGGTTGTAGGCCGCAGGGGCTACTGGCCCAATGGGCGCGCGCCACGTGGGGTCTGACACCAAGTGGGGGACAGAAGGGTGTCCGCCGGCGCCTGCGAGGGCAGGTTGTGTCAGAGTAGGTGGCGGCGGGTGGCGAAGTGATGTTCTGCAGGAGTAGGTGGGCGGCGACTGCAGCTGATGGATGCCAGGGCAGGGTTGCGTCTGCTGTGATGAGGTGGCTTGTGGGCCCGGATGACTCACTCAAGCATGGGAACCACCGGCCTGACCGGTGATCCGAGAACAATGTGGTCCGAGTACGTTGCTTGTCCTCACGACGTTGCGGGGTGTGGTCGGCAATGATTACTGGTCGGCCAACCGTCCGGCTACCGGAACCGCGCGCCGAGAAGGTTGCCAGACCGCTGCGGGTGGTCGGAATTGGTACTTCTTGGTCGGAGCAGAAAACGACATCAACATAAGCCCCCCAGCATCTTTGGACTGACTTGGCCAAGGATGCTCGAGTAGTCGGCTGTTCATAATCTGCTCGACCATGTTTTCGTAGTCGGTTTGTTGTCGGATGCTCGGACAGATAGATGTTCTCGGGAAAGGTCTGTCGTATGCCACGTGCCAACATTGCCACGTGTCAACCCGTGACTGGCGGGAAGACCGAACGACACTTCAAAATTTCAATTTCTGAAACTGGCACCGACGTGGGTTAATGGCGGGAAACCGAAGCGTCGCCTCGCAAATCGTGCCCGAATTTTTCGCTAAACCTTCGCCTATAAATAGCAGGGGGTGATCCTCATTGTTTTCCATTGTTTGCGAAAGATCAAGATTGCCGAGAGCTGCCGAAGACGATCTAGCTCAGGAGCTTGCAGACCAGCGTCGACCAGATCCGAGAAGGTAAAAGTTTTTTTTATTTTTGCTGCGAGAATGAGTGACGTTTCTGATTCCGAGAACGCGGCCTTGTCCGAGAGCGTGGACATCTCGGGGAGTGGTTCTTCGTCCTCGGGAACAAGGTCATCGTCGACTGGGGAAACGACGGGCCCGAGGGGCAGGACACCCGACCAGCTGTCGGGGATATCCGACATACCATCGCCCGGCGATGAAGTCTTTCCGAGCAGCCGAGAAAAGACCGGTGCTGCGAGACTGAAAGACATCCTCCGCGCAGGTCCGAGCACGGCTCCTGACCGCGAATTCGTCGCGGAGTTGGGTAGGGTCTCCCCGATCCAGCAGCCCCCGGTTGTTGACCTGACGGCTGAAGAGGAGGAAGCCGCCGAGAGAACCGCCAGCCAGACCAGCACCTCTGGCCGAGATGACGAGGAGACGTCGGCGAGCACTGACCCGTCCGGGGAAGACACTGAAACGCGCGGCCGCCTCAGCGGGAAGTCGATGCGCATCAACGACGTGAAAGTGTACCGCCGATCTGACGCCGAGATGACCAGGCTCGCAGGAGGCCGACCCGTGTATACGGCAGATTACTTCACATCTGCCGTCACACATAGGTATCTGGCCCTGCTCCGCCGAGATTTCGGAATCCCGGAAAACGTAGAACTCCTGGCCCCGGGTCCTGATGACATTCCTTCTCGTCCCCCAGTGGGTTACATCGCCGTCTCTGCCGAGTACTTCCGGGCAGGGCTGCGTCTCCCTTTCCACCCGTTTATGAGGCAGGCACTGTCCAGGATGAACGTTGCACCGGCCCAGCTGAACGCGAACGCCTATCGCCTTCTGGTCAGCTGCTACGTCCTGTGGTCGGCGAGCTTTGGCGAGAAGATGCCCGTTGCCGCATTCCAGAACCTCTACCGGATGAAGTCGGCTCCTTCGTCCAAGGGGTTCTACTATTTCCAGGGATTTAAGGGGACCTTCATCACCGGGTGCCCGGACTCGGACAAGCAGTTCAAGCACCTCTGGTTTTATGCAGGTGGCCAGTGGCTGCACGAGCACCTGTCATACTACCAGCTGCCACGGTCCGAGAGGGTTCCCGTCTGGTTCAGGAAGGGCTACGTGTGGACTCGGGCGCCACACGTCTCGGAGCAGACCCGGGGAAAAATAAACGTGCTGCGGGATCTATCTGACCCCGAGAGGAACCAGCACGGGCTCCTTGCCGAATCCAGCCTAAGGCAGCACTGGGTCGGCTCGTCCTCAACCTCTGGTCGCGTAGACGACCGGCCAAGGACTTCTCCTCCGACGGTGACGGTTGCGGCCATGCCCCCGCCGGATGTTTACCTCCGTTCTCGGACAAGGGGGGCAACAGCTGCCACGGACACTCGATCCGGGGTTCAGCAGGGGGTGCCCGAGGCCACGGTCCGCGGGTCTTCGCCTGGCGACCCGTCCCCGGGAACCTGGGGTCCCCGGGTTGCCGACGAGGACCTGGACATGGTGATCCGGGATTTATCCCCTGTCCGAGGTGGTCCGGGTCCTCGGGCAGGCATCCGGATCGAAGGTCGTTGGCTGTTCCGCTTGTTATGTTGTTATTTATCAGCTCTCCGAGCGCTCACGAACTTGTTCCTTTTGCAGAACCGATGGCCGGTGGAGAGCGCCGTGGGACCAAGCGCCCGAGCTTGGAGGAGAGTAGGGAACGGCTCCTCAAGAACGCCAGGCTGGCGAAGGGAAAGGGGAAGGAAAAAGAGGCCGCGCCGCCGAGCAGAGCGGTTGCGCCCGCTGCAGCCCCCGTGAAGACAGCTCCCCCCCCAGCAGCCCCGAGTAGCCGGCACTCCCGCCATGACGTTCAACCAGAGAAGTCGAGGGAAGACCGGCCTAAGGAGGATCGGTCGAAGGGGGATAGGCCGAGCAAGGACCGGCCTAGCAAGGACCGTCCGAGGGACGATCGGCCAAGCCGGCATGGGCCTAGCTCAAGTCGTCCCCAGGATGCCCTACTGGCAGTCCCGCCACCGCCGCCTCAACTGGGCCGGGGCGAGCAGCCGCCCACCGAGTCCTCGGTTCACCGAGTAATGGTGAACAAGTTCGCAGAGGCGTTGACTGCCGAGCTCGCAGCGGCCTCCACTCGATCCGACCACATCGAGGCCTACCATGATGCTATCCTCCAGTCGGTCGGGGTAGGTGCAACTGTCCCCTTTGTTCCTGATTTTCGCTTCTCCCTCTTTTTTTTTTTTTTTTTTTTTTTTTTTATAATTTTCAACACTCCCGCTGTTAGACTGTCTGCACCCTCTTCTCCGGGAGCGCGGCCGCAAGGGCTCACGCCAATCGGATGGCGGACCAGCTCAAGGCAGCCGAGTCCGACATCAGGCTGCTGAGGAACTCGGAGAGTGCCGCAAGGGCTGCAAGGGGCGCCGCCGACCAGGCTAAAACGGCAGCCGAGGAGAAGGCTAGGGTAGCCGAAGAGGCGGCCAAGGAAGCCGCGGAGGTGGCGAAGGCTGCCGAGGAGGCGGCTAAGGTAGCCAAGGACAGGTGGATTAGGGCCGAGGACTGGGCACTCGTGGCGCAGGGGAAGGCCGAGGCGGAGTTAACTTCACGCCTCGAGGTTGAAAGTGCTTTGAAGAAGGCTCAGGAGGAACTCGCTACTGCCCGAGGCGAGCACCAGCGATATATTGACGTCGCCCTCCCGGCCGCGCGCGAAGATGCTCGTGCAGGGGCGGTGACCGAGTACCTCGAATCCGAGGAGTTTAAAGCTCGCCTTGCCTCCGAGTACCAAGATGGGATGCGAGACATGAAGGCCTGCTTCATTGATAGGAACCCCTCGCTAGTCGGGGTGGATTGGTCCTTCGTCCCTTCCTGGTCGGAGGAGACAGCGACCGAGGAGCCCATGGAGGAGGGGGAAGTGTCCGGCCCTGTCCCAGTGGTCGTCGTCGATGAGCCGACACCACCCGAGGTTCCCGAGCAGGGTGCCGCGCCAGAGCTGCCGCCGCCCGTCCAGCCGACCTCTCCAGGCCTTGACATCACAATGGTCGATCTGTTCCCCGACCAACTAGACTAGGGCCATCCCTTTTTCTTCTTTTTTTTTTTTTTTTTTTTTTTTTTCTTTTGGGTTCGAGGGTGCCCAACTTGTACCCTCCTCCTTCATGTAACTGTTTTATTTTTAATGAATATAATTTTTACTTTCTATTCTTGTGTATTCTTTACTTTCCGTAGTGTGGTTTTGATCGGGTACTCGGCTCTTATTTCCATCCGAGTACCTCTCTTCCCCCCTGGTTCGACTGGGTGAACTTGAAGCTGATCCGAGTCGAATCACATTGGTGCCGTTTTTTTTTTTTTTTTTATTGGGTCCTGGACGGGCACGTCCAATTCTGGTCGGTGCCCGGTCAGATGACCTTTCTCCTTGGTCCGAGAACCATAGGAGAACAATTTTTAATATATTGGGTCCTGGTCAGGCACGTCCAATTCTGGTCGGTGCCCGGTCAGAGGACCTTTCTCCTTGGTCCGAGAACCATAGGAGAACAATTTTTAATATATTGGGTCCTGGTCAGGCACGTCCAATTCTGGTCGGTGCCCGGTCAGAGGACCTTTCTCCTTGGTCCGAGAACCATAGGAGAACAATTTTTAATATATTGGGTCCTGGTCAGGCACGTCCAATTCTGGTCGGTGCCTGGTCAGAGGACCTTTCTACTTGGTCCGAAAACCATAGGAGAACAATTTTTAAGTGGGTCCTGGTCAGGCACGTCCAATTCTGGTCGGTGCCCGGTCAGAGGACCTTTCTCCTTGGTCCGAAAACCATAGGAGAACAATTTTTAATATATTGGGTCCTGGTCAGGCACGTCCAATTCTGGTCGGTGCCTGGTCAGAGGACCTTTCTACTTGGTCCGAAAACCATAGGAGAACAATTTTTAAGTGGGTCCTGGTCAGGCACGTCCAATTCTGGTCGGTGCCCGGTCAGAGGACCTTTCTCCTTGGTCCGAAAACCATAGGAGAACAATTCAACAGCAAACTATGAACAAAATTTTTTTTTTTTTTTTTTTAAAATAAATTCCGTTATATATATCGGCCGAGGCCTTACAAAATGTTTATTGATAAAAACGCTTCAAGTGGTCGGCATTCCAAGGGTGTCCGAGCTCTCTGCCGTCTTGGTCGGCCAGACGATATGTTCCTGGGCGGACGACCTCGGTGACCGTATAAGGGCCGTCCCATTTTGGGCCAAATGAGCCGAGGCCAGGTTCCTGGACCAGGACCTTTTTTAGAACAAAGTCTCCCACTCGGAATACCCTGGGTCGGAACCTCTTGTCATAATATCTGGCCACCACTTGGTTACGGGCGGCTGTTCGGATCAGGGCTTGCTCGCGCCGTTCCTCTATTAGGTCAAGCTCGGGAAGCATCTGTTCGGCGTTGTTCTCCTCTTCGTAGTTGTCTACTCGGAGACTCGGCAAACCAACCTCGACGGGAATGACAGCTTCTACCCCGAATGCCATCGCGAATGGGGTTTCCCCGGTTGCCGTGCGCCTGGTCGTTCGGTAAGCCCAGAGTACTCGGGGAAGTTCGTCTATCCAAGCCCCCTTGTGCCTCTCAAGGTTTTTCTTCAAGTTCTCCTTGATAGTCTTGTTGGCGGCTTCCACCTGTCCATTGCTCTGGGGGTGCCCAGGGGAAGAGAACACCTTCTTGATCCCGAACTGTTCACAGAGCGCAATGAACTTGGGATTGTCGAATTGCTTCCCGTTGTCTGTTACTACGGTGTGTGGGAGCCCGAACCGACAAATTATGCTCTTCCACAGGAAGCTGGTGCACTTTGCCTCCGTCTGCTGGGCCAGTGGCTCCACCTCGACCCACTTCGTGAGGTAGTCTATTGCTACGATGCAATAGCGAAGCTGCGACCGGGCCATGGGGAGCGGTCCGATCAGGTCGAGGGCCCACTTGGCGAACGGCCAGGAGCACACCACCGAGGTCAGCTTCTCGGGATGTGACTTGATGGCCCTAGCGAACTGCTGGCACTTGAGGCATTTTCGGGCAAAGTCCGTCGCATCTTTGCCCATGGTCGGCCAGTAGTACCCCTGCCGAAGGCATTTGAATGACAGGGCTCTCCCCCCGGAGTGGTTCCCGCAGACCCCGCTGTGCACTTCCTTCATGACGTACTCGGCTTCTGCAGGGCCAACGCAGCGCTGGTAGGGGGAAGAGTAACCTCGGCGGTACAGTTTTCCGTCGATGATGCTATACCTGGCCGAGGTGTTCTTGATCCGCCGAGCCTGTTCTCGGTCTTCGGGAAGCTTGGACTCGGCGAGGTACCTGATGATCGGATCCATCCAGGTGGCGGCGTTCTCGGAACAGAGGACCTGCTCCTCTCGCTCGATACTCGGCTGGTCCAGCCGTTCAATGGGGAACGAAACCAGACCATCGAGTTCATTCCCC
Organism: Ficus erecta; assembly: GCA_008635985.1. Taxonomy (NCBI): domain Eukaryota; kingdom Viridiplantae; phylum Streptophyta; class Magnoliopsida; order Rosales; family Moraceae; genus Ficus; species Ficus erecta. The sequence goes on along the minus strand of BKCH01000135.1, from coordinate 434,032 downwards.
GAGGCGAGCCGAGCGAGGGCATCTGCCTCAATGTTCTCCGAACGAGGTATCCGAGTAACCACCTGGGTCTTGAATTGGCCGAGCAGGGCTTTAACCCTGCCCAGGTACTTCGCCATTCTTGCTTCCTTCGCCTGGAACTCCCCGGTCACTTGGTTTACAATGAGCATCGAGTCGCTGAACACTTCGATGTCTTGCACACCAAGTTCCCGGGCAAGGCCGAGCCCGGCGATCACAGCCTCGTACTCCGCTTCGTTATTGGACGCCTTGAAGTTAAAGCGGAGTGCTTGGCTGGTCTTATACTGGTCGGGGCTTACGAGGACGAGCCCTGCGCCGGAGCCCCCCGAGTTTGAGGACCCGTCAACGAACAGTTTCCACCTTGAGACGTTCATGTTCGGTGCCGTCGGGCCGTCTTCACTGGGCGCCGCGGCCTCCGATGGATCCGGAGTAGGCTCGGGAGCACCAGTGAATTCGGCCACAAAATCGGCTAGCGCTTGTGCCTTTACCGCAGTTCGTGGAACGTATTCGATGTCGAACTCTCCAAGTTCAATGGCCCACTTCGCGATCCGACCCGACAGCTCGGGGTTCTGAAGCACCTGGCGAAGCGGGTAGCTGGTCGGGACGCGGATCGGGTGTCCCTGGAAGTACGGCCTCAGCTTGCGAGCTGAAGTGACCAATGCTAAGGCCAACTTTTCCAGAGGGGTGTACCTCTCCTCTGCGCCTTGAAAGGCCTTGCTGCTGTAGTAGACGGGGAGCTGTGTCCTGTCTTCTTCTCGGATTAAGACCGAGCTAACTGCCTTCTCGGACACAGCAAGGTAGACAAGTAGCACCTCCCCTGGAACAGGTTTCGACAGCAGCGGTGGGCTAGCCAAGTACTCTTTCAAGCCCTCGAAAGCTTCCTCGCACTTGTTGTCCCAGCTGATCTTGCCTTGGCCCTTAAGCGCTTGGAAGAACGGGGAGCACTTGTCGGTGGACCGGGACACGAACCGGGAGAGGGCAGCGATCATTCCGGTAAGCCTCTGAACCTCCTCGTCGTCCTCGGCGGCTGCAAGTCGACGACGGCCTGGGCCTTGGCGGGGTTGACCTCGATTCCCCGGTGGTTCACCATGAACCCGAGGAATTTCCCCGACTCCACCCCGAAGGCACACTTGGCCGGATTGAGTTTCATCCGGTACAGCCGCAAAACGTTGAAGCAGGCTCGGAGATCTTGGATGTGGCCGCCTGCCCGGCGGCTCTTTACCAGCATGTCGTCGACGTACACCTCCATCGACTTCCCAATGAGCGGGGCGAACATCTTGTTCATCAACCGCTGGTATGTCGCCCCGGCATTCTTGAGGCCGAAGGGCATGACCCTGGTAGCAGTATAAGCCCTGGTCGGTGGTGAAAGCCGTCTTCACCTGGTCGGACCTGCTCAGGGGGATCTGATTGTATCCCGAGTACGCGTCCATGAAACTGAGCAACTCGTGGCCAGCCGTCGCGTCGACCAGCTGGTCAATCCGAGGAAGCGGAAAGCTGTCTTTTGGACACGCCTTGTTGAGGTCCGTGTAGTCTATGCAGACCCTCCATTTCCCGGTGGTCTTCTTGACCAGGACAACATTGGCTAGCCACTCCGGGTAGGTGACTTCTCGGATGAAGCCTGCCGCGAGCAGCTTCTTCACCTCCACGTTGATGGCCGCGTACCTCTCAGGGTTGAAGGCTCTCCTCTTCTGGATCACGGGCCTATGCCTCGGATCGACGCTCAGGTGATGGCACATCACTGCCGGGTCGATCCCGGGCATATCCTCGTGCGACCAGGCGAAGACATCCCTGTGTTCGCGGAGAAACCCCTCTAGTTCGGCTCGGGTCTCGGGACCGAGCCTCGAGCCGAGCAGCACGGTCCTTTCCGGGTGCTCGGGATCCAGCTGGTAAGAAACCAGGTCTTCGACCGGGTGCGCTCGGATCTCCTCCTCGGGAATCCGCGGGTCCAGGTCGCTTAGGCGGGTGATTTCCCCATTGGGGGTTTCGACCTCGTCTACCGTGAAGACGGCTGCCACGATTATCGGGGCGGATGCCTTTCGGCACACTTTGTTGACCGCCTCCATGTAGCATTTCCTTGCGCCCTCCTGGTTTCCCTGGAACACGCCGACTCCACCGCTGGTCGGGAACTTCATCGCCAGGTGGTAGGTGGAGACCACCGCCTTAATAGCATTAAGGGTCGGCCTGCCCAGGATGATGTTGTAGACGGATGGTCGGTCCACCACGATGAACTCCACCATCCGAGTCACCCTTTCCAGGCCATCCCCGATTGTGACCGGAAGGCTGACCGTCCCGGCAGCACGGACGCACTCCCCGGAGAACCCATAGAGGGGTGTTTGGGCAGGCGTGAGCACAGCCCCCTCTATCTTTAGTCTTACGAAGGCGTCCATGAACATTATGTCAGCGGAGCTGCCATTATCGATCAGGACGCGGCGGATGACGTTGTCGGCTACTCGGATCTCGCCGACCAACGCGTCGTTGTGGGGGTGGAGTAATTGGTCGGCCTCCTCATCCGTGAAGGTGATCGGCGTGCTGTCTTGGCGGCATATTTTGGATATATGCTCTGCCATATTGACGTACTCCCCCCGGGCGTACCGGCGGGCCTCCCGAGCGTAACTCCTACGGCTGCTGGCCGTGTCACCGGTGGCCGCCCCGCCGAAAATGGTGTGGACGATGTGCTCCTGCTCCGGCTCATCGGTCCGACCAGCTGGTCTCTGATTCTGCCGGGGAGCCCGCGTCGTCCCACTCAGCCCAGCCTGGGTGATGACCCTCTCCACGAACTCCCGCAAGTGGCCATCGCGGATCAGCAGCTCGATCTGGTCCCTGAGCTGTATGCAATCCTTGGTGTCGTGGCCCACGTCCTTGTGGAAGTTGCAATACTTGTTCTGGTTCCTCCGCGCTCCTTGCCGGAGTGGTGGAGGATCCCGAAGCAGCCCCCGACCACCCACCTGGTGGAGGACGTGCTCGATGGTTGTCACCAGCGGGGTATATTGCTGGAATCTCCCCGCTGGTGTTCTCTGGTTGGGGTTGGGCGTAGCCCGGTTGTCGACGACCACAGCCTTCCCCCTGTCTTGTCGGCTGTGGTCGGGTTGGTTCTTATCCGACTTCCTTCCGGGAAGTCGGGGTGGTTCTCTAGACGATAGTCCTCTTTCTCGGACGTACTCGTCGGCCTCTGCGTGTCTCCAGGCGATCCCCCTCAGCTGTGCGAAGGTGGGGGGCCTATCGTAGGCGAGGGTCCAGACGAGTCGTGCGTCCTTGATGCCTTCTCGGAATGCCCCCATCAAAGTATCGTCGGTGCAGGTCTCGGCCTGCACGACCGCTTTGTCGAAGCGCTCGAGGTACGTCTACAGGGGCTCCGTCTCGCCCTGTCTGATGCTGAAAAGGTGGGATGCCCCCAGCTTCCTAGTCTTTGAGCTCAGAAAGGCTGCTGCTAGGCCGTCGGCGAGCTGTTTGAAGCAGCTAATCGACCCGGGGGCCAGCCGCCGGTACCACTGGCGGGCCGGCCCGGACAGGGTCAAGCAAAACGACTTGCATAGGGCAGCCTCATTGGCATTTTGTATCAGCATGTGAGCCTGGTAGTTTTCGACGTGCTCGTCAGCGTCGGTGGAGCCGTCGTAGGGAGCGATGGACGGCATCTTGAATCTAGCCGGGTACGGGGCCACCATGATCGCCGGAGAAAATGGCGGGTCCACCGCCCCGAACTGGTCCATGCCATACTGCTGGCCCACGAGCTGGTCGAGCTGCCGTTGGAGCTGGTCCAGCCTGGTCTGATTGTAGTCCTCCGTCTTGGCGGGCTTGTCAACCGAGCGTTCTCGGCCCAAGCGCCGGTGGGCCGCCGGCCTGCCGAGGCGGTCGAAGACAGAGGTGGTACCCCCCCGGATGTTCACGGTATCTCCCCCCGCGGTCATCCGGGTTGCCCACGGTCGCGGCTGGACGGTCGGGCGCCCCGAAGCGGGTGGCCTGCGTGTGGCGGCTCCTGGACCGCACTCTGCTCGGCTCCGCATCCTCTTGGGGTAGCTGTCCGTGGCCCTCTCGGTGCGACCGGTCGCTCCTCCTGTCGCCTGACGGCGAGGCGTTGCGTCGTCGGCTTCCCGACCCTGTGGGCCTGCTCGGTGTGGACTCGGCCGCCTCCTGTGGCTCCTCAGGGAACTGGACAACATTAGCTTCTCTGCGTCCTTCGACCAGCGACCTGACGAGCTCTGTCAGGCCTCGGACGTTCTCGGTGAGGATCTCCGTCTGGGTGGGCCTTCGTTGCGCCCGGGCTCTTCTCGCACGCTGGGTTCTTTGGGTACCCCTCGAGGCGGAAGGCCCCGGGTTGCCCGCGTTCAAGGAATCCTGGTTGTCTTGATCAGCCATGGCTTGTGCGAACGGGCGCTCGGGGAGCGCGAGTAATGAAAGGTGCGGAGGTTCAAGCCCTCCTTCTAGCGCCAAAATGTTGATGCCGAAAACGTCTCCGGCAGCAACACCCAAAGTAACAATGTCGTCCGGTCAAATCTGGCCCGTGACTCCGCCGTCGATCACCTGCAAAAGGAAAGCACCTCGGAATGAGGGGGACACCGGTGTGGTGTCCGCCGTGGGCACTCCGATGCCTAAGTCAGTATTGATGCTGAAGAGCGAAGGGAGAGGCAGAGTTTAGACAAGGCGAAATGACCGTCCCTGAATTTGTGGGTTTTTCCTCTATTTATAGGCGTCCTCCCCGGACTCGGGTGCTCGGGGCGACCCGGTCGGGTTGGCTACCTAGGGCGCCCGGCTGGGGGCTAGGGTTGTAGGCCGCAGGGGCTACTGGCCCAATGGGCGCGCGCCACGTGGGGTCTGACACCAAGTGGGGGACAGAAGGGTGTCCGCCGGCGCCTGCGAGGGCAGGTTGTGTCAGAGTAGGTGGCGGCGGGTGGCGAAGTGATGTTCTGCAGGAGTAGGTGGGCGGCGACTGCAGCTGATGGATGCCAGGGCAGGGTTGCGTCTGCTGTGATGAGGTGGCTTGTGGGCCCGGATGACTCACTCAAGCATGGGAACCACCGGCCTGACCGGTGATCCGAGAACAATGTGGTCCGAGTACGTTGCTTGTCCTCACGACGTTGCGGGGTGTGGTCGGCAATGATTACTGGTCGGCCAACCGTCCGGCTACCGGAACCGCGCGCCGAGAAGGTTGCCAGACCGCTGCGGGTGGTCGGAATTGGTACTTCTTGGTCGGAGCAGAAAACGACATCAACAAAAATAAAAAAAAAATTTGGTATTTCTAATCGTGTAGATGAAGGGTAGTTTTCCTCATCCATCCTCTCACAAAGAATAATAAGAAAGAGATGTATTGAACAAAATTTCGTTAGATGTCTTTTCTTTAAAAAACAAAAAACAAAACAAAACCAAAATATAATTGAAAGTGATTTTTCTTTTTGTTAGTTCTTGCATAGTTTTTTTCCTTACCACGTGGAGTGAAAATTTCATGGCACATAGGAGGGGTGGAGTTCAAAGCCTTTATGCAGTGTTAGAGAAAATATGATTGGAACGGATGTTGTTAATGTGATTCTTGTGGTCGTTGATAATTCCTCCATATTCAAAATGACAATGGTGGTTTGGTTTGTGTTGTCATGTCTCTCCCTTGGAAAATATTGGAGCTAGCCCACATTTTGGCGCAATTTGCTTTCTCTTTGTCGATTGATTTTGTTATAGCGCTTTTTTTCACAAATGACACGTTTATATAGGAAGTGAAATCTATTTTCTTTTTTTAATGATTTGCCATAAACATTTAATTCTGTAATAAAATCAAACTGGCAATTTATTCTTAAAACTATGGGCTCATTTCGGAGCATTTTAGAAATGAATTTGTTTCGAATATGAAATAGAAATAAGAAATTGAGAATGTTTTAGGAATGATTTTGAAATATCTTGTGAAATTGTGCTTCATTGAGTTTCTAGAGAAATTGGTTTGAGTACAAGAAATGTAAAATTGTGCTTAGATATTTCTCTGAAAATATTTGTGAGCGTATATGCCTCAGAAATGAGAATGTTTTGGGATCTGAGATATTTTTTGAAATTATGTTTGATTGTATTTTTAGATAAATTGGTTTGAGTACAAGAAAAAAAAAAAACTTGTGTTTGGATATTTTTTCTGAAAATATTTATGAGTGTATAAGAGTTAGAAAATGAAAACAAAAATAGGAAATGAGAAAACATTTTCAAACCAATTTTACTAATGAAAACAATTTTTACTAATGTGGGTTTATAAGCCTTAGTAAAATCTAAAAACGGTTTTTTGTTTTTGTTCCTGTTTTCTAATTTTGTGTAAAATAAATACTATTTGAAAACCCTTTCTGAAACACCTAATTTATAGAAACCGTGAATTTGTTTTTCACAACATTTTGAAAACAATACGAAAAGAGCTATATATTTCCTCTGGCTAAAGAAAACGTCCCCCGCCCCCCCCCCCCCCCCCCCCCCCCCCCCCCCCCCCCCCCCCCCCCCCCCCCCCCAAAACACACACAAAGAAAAAGGAGTGAAGGGTAGTCATGGAATTATGAAAAAGAGCATGTCAAATGTACCCAATTCCCAAACTTGGTCAGCTTACACAACGTTGTTTCAACTTGTTCTAACAAAGCTAATTAATCTCAATAATTGAGTCATTGAAAGAAAGAAAGCAATTATTGCTTTTCGCTATCAATAACGCGGACAAGATATTTGCACATTTCACGTATCACAGGGGGAAAAAAAACAAAGAAAATTAAAGAGAAGTGAGTTGCAGAATCCCATCTGATCATCTGTCCATCAATATCCAATCACTCTTATTTTTCCTTATCAATAGTAACCAATCACTAGTTTTTTTTGTTAAGTACAATCACTAGTTAATCCATTTGATACATTCTCATTTTAGAAATGAAAATTTTTAATTATAAAATAAAAAAATCATTTTATTTCGAGAATAAAATAATATTTAGGTCTTATTTGGTAAAAAGTTTAGTTTAAACTAAACTGTACTTTTTTCATCATCTTTTTTATCTTTTTCTCCAAAAAGTTGTTTGTCTTTTCTGAAAATTCAAAAAAATTCAAAAAAATTTACTATTTAAATTTACAAATCTTAACTCAAACTTACACACCAAACACCCCCTTAGATGTTTAAAAAAATTTCTTCTTGAGAATAAAAAATGTAAAATTTGTTTAGATACTTATAAAATAGGGAGAATCCGTGATAAATTTTTTTTTTATATATATCTTATCGATAAGCTATATTTAAGATTATTCAAAGTTAATCGAATGGATAAAATATAGAGAATGCACAATAACTTAAATAAACACTAATCTATAAGATTGTACAAAAAAATAAAAACAAAAACTTGAACTCTTCCTCTTTCTTCCCCGATCAGGGGTGTGGGTTTCCTCACAGGAAGTTCAGGGAGGGGAGGTGGGGACTTCGTCGGAGGTTCATGCAAGTCGGGGGCGGAGTTCATCGAAGGATTGTGCAGGTCCGCCACAGGGGTCAGTGGGTTTGGCTGGAGGTTCAGGTATTAGGAATGCCCTAAGAATGAAAGATATTTTAATTGTATTTTATTTATTTTGAACTGATTAATAATAAATTTGAGGTTTTTCTATTACATATTTATTATGATATCCTCATATAAATTTACATGTTAAAGTAAATGTTAGCAAATATAGCTTATTGACTATTTGGTGTTTAAATTGTTAGAGTATTGCATGCAATGGATTTATGTATATGAGAAGATAATGTTCTAAAGTAAGTAGTCTAAATCTATAGTCCGTAGTCTATGGGGTTAGAGTGAGCATCTAACTCATATGAAAACTATTATGTTGTCTAAAACCAATTGTGGAGATGGTTTGTCTTAACCATCTGGAGCGAACCGACTCCCAAGTAGAGAAATAGATATATTGCCTAGTGGTGATGATATAATAGACTTGACCAAAGTGTAATTAATCTATAAGTCCGCTTAATTAGATTAATTCACTTTTGACGTTAATTATGCAACAACCTTAATCCTAAGTAAGCATATGACTTCATGTTTATGACTTGTATACTTTAATGCTCCAAAAGCTAAAACGTCTCGAAGTAGTAAGCTATTAGACCAGTTTGTTGGATACATGACTTATATTTGATGTGAGCTTTGCCTATAAATATGGAATCATAGCTCCTATAAAGAGTAAATGTTATCCTCTTAAACGGCATTATACATGATGTGAAAATGGATAAGGCCTTGGGTCGTTTGCTGAACAAATGACTAATTATTCACTTTGGGTGAATAATTATTTTCCTATTGGATGTATGATGGATCTTTAAGATAGCGTGATCAAAAGATTGAACGGACTTTGACTTTAAGTTGATCATGGATATCATATGAAGGTGTTGCATAAATAACAAGGTCATTGGACTAGAGCTACGCACTGGCTTATGTAATACAATAAATAATTGGGGGTGCAGTTTTAGATTTATAGTGGTGTGACTCTGAAATTAATAATTGTGTGATTAATTTATTTGGTATAGAATAATTAGTTATATAAATTATTAGAATCCGTATCATATATTTATCTAATTGGTCCCTTTAATAGCTCAATATAATTCCTTTAGAGATAGTAATCAATTGAGATATTCATTATGACTTTAACTCTTGGACTTATTGAAGACAAAAATCAGGAACACCTCCCACAAGGTGTAGGCGTTTTTTTCTACTAAGGGTAGAATAAGAATTTTGTTTCATTTAATTAATTGGGGATAAATATTTAGTTTGGATAAATATTTGTTTGAAGATAAGATTTGAAATTTGAATTAATTATATTTATCTTTTGTGATAAATATGAGATTAATTTAAATTAAGAGATATGAATAAATTAATTATTTGGATAATTAATTTAAATATCTAGATAATCTTATTTAAATAAATATTTTAAATTAAAATATGGTAATTATCCTATTTGAATTTGAAATTGAAACAAAATCTTATCTTAATCTACCTTGTGTAGGTGTTTTTTTATAAGGATAAGGGAAGGAAAATATTTTCTCCCTATTGATTTTATTTGGATAATTATTACATAATTATTTAATTCAAATAAAGTTGTCATGATTTTATTTTGAATTTAAATTGGAGTTATGGAATATTATCTATGGAGATAAAATCATAAGATAATTGGAGTTAAATTTTGAATCAAATATTGAATCTCCTAGACCTATTGTGGGCGATTTTTCTGTCTCCCAAGCAAGAGAAAAACGCAGATTATGGAAGGAGGAGAGAGAAAAATCTTTTTCAAGTGTCCTATTTAAATTCAAATTTCACCCAATCTATTTACTATAACTAAGACCCTAGGGGCTCCTATTTTGGAAGGAGAAAGTTGCGCACAAATACCAATCGAGAGACAGAGTGCTCACACACTCTACCGTCCGGGAATTGGAGAATAGTAAAGAAAGCTAGTTGGTTGAAGCTCTCTTTGATCACATCCTCTGGCATTCATGTTGTCTTCTCTCAAGGTACGTAGATTGTAGAATAATTTATTGTATTTGGCAACATGAGTTAGTACGATCTTATGAATTTTTTTTTTTAAATTCCGCTACGTAAATTACCCATTTTTCCTACATCATGCAGTTACTTGAGGGGGGTGGTGAATTTCGCCGGAGGTTCGGGAGGGAGGAGGGTTCACAGGTGGTTCGAGGGGGGGTTGGTTTTCGTTGGAGGTTGGGGTGGTTTTGCAGGTCATAGGGCCGACCGGGGAGGTTCGCAGGTCTAAGGCTGCCTGGGGGGAGTGGGGGTACGACGGTTGGTTTCGCCATAGGTTTGTGCAGGTCCGCAAGAGGGCTCGATGGGTTTCGATGGAGGTTCATGGGGGTTGGTTTTGGTCAAAGGTCGGGGTGGTTTCATAGGTGGGGCTAGTGGGTGAGGGGTTATATTTTTGTTAATTTCTTTTTTTCTTTAATTTCTTTGGCTATAATAATACTATGTGTTAAGGTACATTATAATTATCATATGCAAATAATATCTCAACCGTTGAGTCTATAAAATGAGCCGTACCAGTAGGGTTTCTAAATGATATTCTATTACAGCCTTTCCCTATAAAATAAGAAGAAACATTATTGAAAATAATGCATTGGAAAAAAATTCATTTTGAATTCTAAAAGAATATTGTACAAAATAGTTTGTCCACCTTTTATTTTTTTTCAAAATTAGAAAAATGATGGAAAAGACATAGAAAAAAATACATATATATATTTGCTATTTTTTCCTACATTTCGGAAATGGGCATACGAAACAAACTCAGGATTACACTATGTCTGGTAAGAGTGAGAAAAAAACATAAAAGAAGGAAAGAAAACGTAAAATAGGGTGAGAAAATGAAAATGAAAGAAAAGAATTTCATTTTCACTTCATCTTGTTTGGTATAATAAAGGAAAAGAAATAGTTGATAAACTAAATGACTATTTTGTCAATTATTTAACATTAATTTCAATTTTAGTCTTTGTTTCAACCATTTCTCAACATTCAATTTTTCTATTACATTTGAAATGGTATGAAAAATTACAAATTATTGTCATTTACAAGTTTTAGGCAAAATTTTAATTATTAAGGGTAACATTTTAGCCATTTTGAACGTTTTTTCACAGTGCTAAATGTTTCATCAAAAGGTTTATATTCAAATGTTTTCATTCTAAATGTTTTCATCCAAATGTTTTTCCTAAACGAACAATTAATTATTTATACAAGTTTAAAATTCTATTTTGTATTTTTGTTACTATATCATTTAGTGTTTGAAAAGTGTCCTATATATTTTTATCTTCCTAACTAATAAGTCTCTCTCTTTATAAATGATCATTTTGCGAATATTTAAATGACAAATCGGATAAAATTCAAGTGTTTCCATTGAAAATGTTCCCAATATTTGAATGCGCGAACCAAATGGACCTTAACAACTTATAACAAGGAGGAGTGCCTGATATATCTCACTCTTTTCTTCTTAAAGAAAATAAGGACATAAGGTGAGTGACAAAAACCTTTATGTAGTTTACAAGAGATATGTTTATAATACATGTATAGCATATCATTTATTTTGAACCTAAGTATATGTATCAGGAAATTTTTAATTGTGTCTCGGACTCAAATCATACAAGGACCAATATTTAAATTTAACTAATGTAATGAATATTATAAAAGTGCAAAGGAAACGAAGTAGAAGTGTATATATATATATATATATATATATATATATTTCAAACAAGTTTTTTGCTTTGTTTTTGGGCTTTTTTTCTCAAAATAATTCTTTTTCTTATAGGATATTTGTAAGATTGTTCTATTCAAATTTGAATGTTGACCTTCTTATATTATGGATTTTGCACACTTAAAATGCCCCAGTATACATGCCTACACATTTTTTTTTCCCCCACTATTTTCAAAATAATTGATACATTTTCTTTTAAATAAACTTAAATATAAGATACTTATAAACAAATTCAGTTTAGATTCCCAACTCAAATTGGAAACTTATACTCTAAATAGAAGGTAAATAATCCGATAGAAATTTTATATCTAATTTGGACCCAAGTCAATTGAGTTCGAATTGTGGGAGTTCATCAAGTTGTTGGGTTTGCTCTTCGTTTTTTTTTTTTTTTTGAACATTTCCTATTTTATATTATCAATAAGAACTGTTACTTTAGTAGTAGATTTTTAACAGTCTGAGTTATGATTTAACGAGTTTTGTGCCAAGGCACTGTAAAATTTTAAGGGGTACACTATAGATCATATCGTTAAAAAGTTAATCCAACAATTAAAATGAAAATCCTGTCGACATCACATAATGAGATCCTGTCAAAGCAAAAAGGAGAAAGCACCTGAATGACACAAATTTAGCTTGCGTTTGGTTCGTCCCGTGGAGATAAAAATTTTAAGTTGGAGTTGGTTGACTTTTTAAAAACTAGTTATAAATTTTGTTGATTTTTCAGAAAAAAGACAAAAGCTGATATAAAAAAGTACAATTTAATTGGAGTTGAACCTTAATGCCAAACAAAACTTTAAAGACTATTGCATCAATATGATACAAACACTTAATACTAGAGCAATAAATATGACACAAAATTAAACTAAACTTGTGCCATTTGGTTGAAATGGGAGAATTTGTGTTATGTTAGTTAATAGATGAAAAAATAATGCTAGAGATACCAACTGTAATCCCAACCTATATGACATATGAGTTGTCTTTTTTTTTTTTATAGCAAGTGTTTAAAATATTTACATATCAATTGATTGTATCTACCAATAAAAATATGACACGTGAATTAGTACGTAAAAAGTTGACATTAAAATTGGTGTCTCTAACACTAGTACCACTAGACGAAAAAGGTGGTTATTTGCATAATTTTGTGTAAAAAAGAAATCTTTATTTCAAAGAAACAACTAAAAGACACAGTTTATAATGGTCATAAGCATAGTCTCCGATAGGTGATTTCGTACATCACTCAATGATAAAGTATAGAGTTGGAATATCCTGTCTCCAAGTTAATATATATATATATATATATATATATTTATAAGATAATCTTTGAGGAGAAGTAAGTTTTTACGTTTTTAACTTACCAAGTTTTTATTTGATATTCAAATTTAATTCTAACTAAATTATATATTTTTTAATTTAATTTTATCTTTTTCTTAAAAAATTAACAAAATTTATAATAAATTTTTAAAAAATTAATTAATTTTAATTTAAAATTTTACCTCCAATTAAAATAGATTTAAAAAAAAAATTTCACGTTTTAAACCCAAGTGTGTACTTGACCACCCCTCCCTTGTCACTTCCCCATCGTAACGCTCTTTTCAGGCTTTGACACCCTCAGACAACGCGCCGAGACTTTCAGACACTGAGACACACCCACCACCACAGTAGAGAGAGAGATATATATATATACATATATATATATAGAGAGAGAGAGACACACACACACGCGCGCGCACACAACACAAACACACGTACCTCAGCCTTTCAGCTTCACCAAACCCCATAAAAAAAAAAAAAGAGAACATCTTCCTCTCCAAGTCAAGCCAAGTCACAGACCCAGATTTCCTTCTTCTCTACCCTTCAACTTTCTTTCCCTTTTCCTTTCCTTTCTCTCTCTTTCCTTTCTTCATTTTTGCTCGTCGTTTTTGGGGACTAGAAAGAGAACTTAAGAACAATGGAGGGTGGTGTGCATAAGGTGATGGAGTTGTGCTTTGATCCAAATAATGTCATTTTGGTCTACGGTAAAAGGAGGCTGAGGAGATTGTTTTGGAGGGTCAGAGCCCATATTAGAAGGCAAATCAAGAGCCACAACAAGCTTGACAACCAGAGGTTCTCCTTCAGCTATGATCCCTTCACTTATTCCCTCAATTTCGATAATGGCAATTTCGGTTTCTTCTGCTAAAACCCCCCCAAAAAAAATAAATAAAATTGAGTGGTCTTTTTTTTTTTTTTTCCTCTATAGTCGTTAGTCTTTAGTTTGTTTCTCATGTACTCTTCTTCTTTTTGATGTCATGGAGTTAGAATATGGATGTAATCAGAAGCTCAATTGACTCCTAATTTCTCTACTTACATTTTAACTTCTTTTTTTTTTTTTTTTAATTTTTTTATAGGTTCCAAATTAAAAAGGAAAAGGAAAAAAAGGAAATGGGTTTTTTCATATTTTTGTTTTGATGATAGAATATTTGTGAAATCAAAGCCCATATCCCTGCCATTTTAATGGGGAATAATGAGACAAAACAAATTTTTTCCAAAACCTTTTTTGGGTCCACTAAAAGTAGTCTTTTATATTATAAGCCTCAAAACTCAAAAGCATGTTTAAGTGAACAAAATCTTGCCCTTTTTTTTTTTTTTTTTTTTTTTAATTTAATTTTTGTTCTTTTAACTGAATGGTGGTGGTGGTGGTCCAAAAGAAGAAGGGTAGTTAGTTCCTTTTCATTGAAGAAGATGAGAGCATGGTTTGGGGGGTGTGATCTCAACAGTGAGTTGTAGATTTCTTTTGCTTTAAAGTGCTACTGCCACAGAAAAAGCTTGAAAACCACCGATATATACATATATATATATATATATATATACGTGTGTGTGTGTATACATGTACATATATGTTGGCTTATTCATTCCTCTTATTAAATGTTTCCGGTAGACGCCATAACCCCTTTCAAAGTACTTGCTCCATAAAAAGGCTTTTATTATTTCGCTCTGAATCTGAGAGCCCCAGTTTGTTACCACGCGTGCACTTCCACGCCATAACCTCTTATTTATTTCTTGTTTTCTTCCTTTGTTTCTTCCTCGTGTTTTTTTCTGTCATCTTTTTTTTTTTTCTTTTTTTAAATGAATAAATGAAGATTTATTTTTAATGAATTGTCATGTTCACTCTTACGCTTCTCTTTGCCTGGGCCAAATGTGTTGTACATGTTTCAGCTGAATCTTCGTTAATATCTTTTGTGGAATTCAAATGTTCTTTTTGGATTGCAACTTCAAATGTAGAATCTTATTAAGAGTTTAACTTTTGGGTACCGTCAATTGTTAGCTCCCTTTCGAAAATGGAAGACAAAGGCTCTGTTTGTTTCAATCGCATGTCCATTTTCGGAAAGGAATGCTCCGTTTGGATGGAGTGTCCATTTTTAAAAAGGAAATTTTTTTTAGTTTTAAATGGGATGTCTTTTTATTTTGAGAATAAGATTGTGTTTGAATGTGTAAAATATTTTCTTCTTGAAAATAAAAAGTTGTTTGGAGTAAGAAAAAATGATGTTAGAAATTGTGCATTGTGAGAAGATTTTAAATATTTTATTTTATTTTTTCAAAAAAGTACTGTATAAAGTAAGTTGAAAATGAGATAGTTTTTCTTTTTCAAAATGAGAAAATGATAGAAAAAGTTGAAACAAATACATTTTTACAAAAATTTTCCAATTTCCAAATTTGGACATGTCATCCTAACATAGGGGAAAATTTTCTAGTTTTAAATAAAAAAGTTTCACTTTGAAAATAAGATGATGTTTAGATGTGTAAAGAAATTTCTTCTTAAAAACAAAGAGTTGTTTGGAATGAGAAAAAATGGTGTTGAAATTTGTGCATTGTGATAAGATTTTAAAAATATTCATTTTTTTTTTCAAAAGGGTACTGTAGAAAATAAGTTTGAAAATGAGATAATTTTCTTTTCTAAAATGAGAGAATGATGGACAAAATTAAGAAAATACTCTTTTGTAAAAATTTTTCAATTTCCAAAATTGGATATGTCATCCAAACAAGGGGATAATGTGTCTTGTTTTTATCTGTAATAGAGTTTGCATGCGTTTGGTGCACACGTTGGAATTGAGTTTTTTGGATTGGAATTGAGTTGTACGTTTGATGAGGTATTTGAATTGTTGGAGTTTAAAAATGTAAAAACTTGGAATATAATTGGAAAAATTATCAATACAGAGTTTGTTTTGTTTGCCTCGAAATTATATATAATTTTAAAAAAATGTATATCTAATTTGGACTTGTATATGCAGACAAGTTTGAGTTACAAAGTTATAATAATACATATGAATAATAAAAGTTGATTGACTTAAAAGAAAAGATAAAAAAATTATGATTCAAACTGGATTGAACCAGTACACCAAACAAGTCATTCGAGTTCAGGTAAGGATATGCGTGGACAAGTTCTGCAGGTGGCAAGCGGGGTGGGTTGGAGGACCATAAAAGTTTTAAAAACCCAACCAAAGATCACTCGAATCTTTAGACCTATTTTTGTGGCCCTATGTTCTAGAGATTTATATATAGATATATATATATAAAAGTAATAGGAAAATAAGATTTATGGAACGTTTAACTAATTCATACAATCAAATAACAAAATCACAAATAAACTATAATTAAAAGTCTCAAACTGCTTAAACTTCCTAAAGTCCAATTGGTCATATATGATTATACTCAATTCATATATAAAAGTTCACAGTACATAATCATGTAACATACTGAGGTATTTTTGAGTGAATACAAAGAGAGACGGCCATTTACTCACGGCCTGTTTGGGGTTACGTTTGGAGACGGTGTTTTAGAAGTTAGAGATGATTTGAGTTTTGAAAATATGTGTTTCGTAAAAATAAATTATTTGGAGTAAAAAAGTGTAAAAACTTGAAACGTGTTTGGAAAAAAAAAAATTTAACAATATGTATCTTGTTTCGTTCCTCTAGAAATTCTATGCAATTTGAAAAAAAAAAATCATCTCATTTCAATTTAAAATGATAAAGTTATAAATTTTTAAAATTTGAATTTTTTTAAAATGTTTGGAAAAGTGAATAGTAAATTTGGAGGAAAATGATAAAAAAAAATGTTTGGAAACATGTTTTCAGATGTGATCCCCAACATAACCCTAATGAAACAAAATATTTGGACATTTCTTTTAGAAATAGGGCTCTAAAAAAGTCAAAATCCTTATTTAAAGTCTCAAACTCTCTTAAATCTAATTAGCATAACCGAAAGGAAAGTGTTCATAGCAAAATGATGATTAATCTTGTGACAAAATGATACTAGATTTCTTCCTATCTATGTGTGCAACCAAGAACAGATGAAGTTTTGTTGAAGAGTCAGCTTACTCAAGTATATAAGCCGAAAGATATCTTGATTGTACTCTCTGATAATATTGTGCAATAACACTCAACGCGAAAGTGATTAATGATAACATAGTTGGTGGTGTGAAATAGTTCCCAAGTATGTAGTGGAAAATTAGTGACGAGGTCAAGAAGTTTTGTTAGGGAGGTTAATAGTTATATGGAAAATATTTTATGGATATGGATTAGATTTTTCATTTGTTTAAGGGGGTTTAATGCAATTTTTTATATAATGCTCGTATACATAAATAAGTAAATAAGAGGGTAAATGATTGAGGAGGGGCTCAAGTCCCATGTCTAATGCCTACGTCCTTGGTTGAAAGGGCTTTTTGAAGAGTGATAAAGTTGGTGATGATGTTGTGAATTGAGACGGACTCAAACAAGAATTTTAGTTTGATGAATCTACGGGATAAGTTTGGTTGCTGACAATGACATACAATCATTTACAAATTAATTAAGATACCAATTTGACAAAGCAAAATGCGGCTGAACTTTCAAAAAATTTGTTCGAGAACTCCAAACCGCCGAATCTTATTGTTCTCAATCCAATGACTGGTGTGTGTGGATACACGTTGTAGAATTTCCAAGTATCTAATTGTTGTTAATATAAGGTTCTATTAAAATATCTATACGTTAGATGTATTTTGCCTTTATTACGAAAATAAAGATGTTTGCAATTTAGATCTATCTATAAAAAAAAAAAAAAAAAAAAGGATTATATTCGTTCATTCAATGTAATTATAAGTAACACTATAAAGATTCCAATACTAAACAGCTTGTGTGGTAATTTATTTTTATTGTAGGATAA
The DNA here is from genome assembly GCA_008635985.1 of Ficus erecta. Taxonomy (NCBI): domain Eukaryota; kingdom Viridiplantae; phylum Streptophyta; class Magnoliopsida; order Rosales; family Moraceae; genus Ficus; species Ficus erecta. The sequence continues at coordinate 416,647 of BKCH01000135.1, read as the reverse complement.
AATAGCAATAAGAATATTTAAGAAAAATTAGACTTAGGTGGCCTTTTTTAATCACCTAATCTAATAGATGACCCAACTTTTTTTTTTATTTAGGAAAATTTTATTTTGTTATTTTTCAAATTTGGTTAGTCAGTGATTAACTATTAAATTTAGTAATTTATGTTATGGTTAATCAGTGATTGACCAAAAATCAATAATTGACTGACTATTATGTGGTCAATCACTGATTGACCATTCAAGAAAATTGATGAACTATTTTAGAAAAAAAAAAAGGGGGCATTTTAACTAATTTTTAAAAATTTTGGCAAGTTATTAAAAAACTTCTTAAATCAAGGCGATTTAGCTACAATTCCCAATCTTTAATGAATTTGTGGGAGTAATAGAGAAAATTAGGTGGAGAGCCTAATTTTGAATATCTTATTATAATTTTGCCCATCTAACATTAAAGTTGATAATTTTAATGTTATGAAATGACAAAATTATCAATTTTCATGTAACTAATAGTGGACATAAATACAAGGAGGTGTCAAATTTATGACATTCTTGCATATAACCCTTATCAATATTGTGAGTGTATTTTTCAATTTAAAATGGGGCTATTTCCACTAGAGATGTCAAAATATGTTGAGCATAATGGGCTGACACAAGTACATCACTCTAAAAAGTGGGCATGACACGATTATTACATGGGCCCAACCCGATACATTTACTTAAATGAGCCGTGCTTGATGTAATTTTTACGCACAAAGCACGCTAAGGGCATGGAGACGTTAAGGACACGGCACAAGCACGGGCATGATAAGGGGCACGGAAATAGTACGACAACATTAATATTTTTCTATGGTATTTTTAATAATTTTCATATAAGACTTATGATGTTTTTTATTTTATTATGAAGATTTTATCTCTTTTGATTTTTTACTTGACAATGTTTTCAATATTGTAGTTTCTTTTTAATAATATGCTTTGTTTTTGTAAGAAATCAATTTTTTCTATATGGTATTCAAAACTTACATTTATTAATCTAAAATTTTTGTTATTGGGCACGATGCGTTTATAAATGGACTATGGACCAAGCTTGACACTATAAATTTTTTATGAGCACAGCATGGCATAACATGTTTATTAAATAGGCCGGCACGAGCATGACGTAAAACACTAATGGGCTTAAAATAAATGGTTCTGGCTGGGCCGGATCGGCCCTTTTCACATCTCTAATTTCCACAGCTTCTCTCCACCCTAATGGGCTTCCTTAAGGTCCACTTATGAGTTGGGGCTTCCAAAGCGGAAAACACAAGGAGGCAAATCCAATCCACACCGTCAATAACTTTTAAAGAACGGACGGTCAGAGATGAAGACAAGTCATCGATCCAAATCTCGCTCGGTAGAAAGGACACAAAAAGAAAATAAAAATTGGCGCGAGGGTTTTCGTTTTCACACTTTCATTTTTGGGGTGGTTTTTTTTTCCTCTCATTTTCGCGGCAAACAAATGTTTGGGGAATTTCAAACTTTCCCACTTTCCAAACAGAAATTAAAACACTCATCTACCCATATTTAAAATACATTTCCTTCCCTTCCGAAATCGCTTCACTCCATAACTTCGAATCGCTCATTTTCTATCTGCAACTTAAGCTGTTTGGTTACGAAGAAAACGAAAAGGAAAATGGCTGGTGGGTCTGTGAAGTCGAATCCGACGAAGGCGAGGAAGAGAGTCGAAGCTTCTCAGGAATCTACTGCTCCCTCTCTCGTTCGCGCTAAAGATGGCAGTGCTTTTGCCCGTTGGTACTACTTTACTTCTTCTGATTTATTTTCTTTCTTCTTCTTATTCTTCTTTTTTTTTTTTTTTTTTTTTTTGAAATTTTGTAATGAGAGAAATTGATGTAGGACTGTGAACGTTGTAGAGAAAATGGTCAACTCTGTGGATTTGTTTATTTATTTAAATTAAGGTTTTGTTCTTTTGGTTTTGGAGAATTCTTTACTTGGGAATGATTTTTTTTATTATTATATATGTATTTGTAAGACAATTTTTTTTTTTTTGTTGGGGGTACGTTTTGATCACATTATAACCATACTAGATTAAGAAGATTATTGTATTTTGATGGAACTGATGGAAATTCTTTTTATTTTGTTTCCTTCCAAATGATTTTTAGTATGCGTTTTACTTTGTGACATAGGCAAATGATTTTATCAGGGTTTTAATTTTCATGGTTTCTTGTTTTTGTTTGTTTTGGTCTTAATTTTTAGTTTTTGTAATTTGAATTTGGTTTTAAGAAGTTTGTTATTTTCGGTGAAGTGAGGAATGCAACAAAGATGTTCCAGTTGCGTTGATCAGCTTTCACTGTTGCAGCCTCGACGCCAAAATCAAAATGAATCTCGGTAGCTCTCGCTATCATTGATCCTTTAGTATTGTGAACCCTCATGTTCACTGATCCAAATGTTTCTGAAAACTGGGTTTTTTTTTTTTTTTTTTTTTTTTAAATTTTATTTTTGTTCTGTTAACTTCAGAGGCTCAAGTTGTGGAGACGCCTGGTGAACCGAATAAGCCTACTGAGAAGTAATCCCTTTACCATTAACCATTGTTTTGTTTTCAATTGTGTGATTTATGTTGTTCTTTTTGGTTGTGGGAGTTTTATGTGTTAAATTTGGTTGTGTGGGGCTGTGTAGGAAGAAGTCCTCATCAACCGAACCAAAGCCGAAGAAAGCCAAAGTTGAGAAGGGCAAGAAGGGGAAGGACCCGAACAAGCCCAAGCGTCCTCCAACTGCCTTTTTCATCTTCATGTAAGGCACATTCGTTTTCGGTCCTTATGTTTTGAGGTCTAAGATGTTGTTTTTGGTGTTAATGTGGCTTGTGAATCTATCAGGGATGACTTCCGAAAAGAGTACAAAGAAGCACATCCTGACTCTAAGGATGTTAAGACGGTGAGTTGTTTTATTTTATCTTACTCTCTTGTTATAGTTTACAAAGGGTCTTGGAATTCAAAAATTATACTTTTTGATGGAATTTAGGTTGCGAAGGAGGGTGGTGAGAAGTGGAAGTCTATGAGTGATGAGGAGAAGAAGCGCTATCAGGACAAAGCTGCTGAGCTTAAAGCGGAGTATCAGAAGGCCTTGGAGGCAGATAATGCTGAAGATGCAGAGGTAAATCTTTCTAGTTTTCAAATATTTGAATACTTGCCGGGTTTGTTATGTTCCTGTTGTGTAATAGTGGTTTGTATTTTTGTTCAAACAGGAAGAAGAAGCGGGTTCTGAGAAAGAAGTTCCGGAGAAGGACGTACAAAAGTGGAGGAAGTTTCTGATGGAGAGTAGGATAGTGGTGGAGATTTTGAGATTTTTGGTTAAACGTCTTGTAAATTTTTTGATCTGGTTGTTAAGTCAAGTTGAAAATGTAGATCATAGGCGGTTTCCAATTTCAGTGTAGTTTATGGATTTGCCCTTTTTGGCTGCTTGAACGCTTGATGTTTTAATCAGCATTTATAGTCTAATTTTAAATTCTTGTTAAACAATTAATGTCTATTATTTGCTCTTGCATTTTTGCTGTTTTTTGATTTTACTGGCTAAACACGGTGCATCTTATTTATGCAATGTACTTTTCTCAAAACCCAATAAAAAAAAATGTATGCTGTAAATCTAAGATTTTCCTTTAGAATGACACAAATAATCTCCTTTTGAAGTACTAATAATAGAAATGAATAAATATAGTAGAAGATTATATAGATAGAATATGGAGCTATATCTCTTGCTCTCATCTGGCATGAGCAGCATATCTGCTCCTGGGGTGCGGAGTCAGCATTCTACTGGCTCATCTCTTCCGATTTCTTTTCTCTACAAGGCGGCAATGGCTTGCCGCATAGGCACAAGTTGTGGGCGTAAGCAACTGGGGGGAAGATGTTGAACGGCCGGCCTTGCGGTATCTCCCCGCATAATCTGTTTGCCCGAAAACTTGCATGTCGCAGAGCTTCAATCCCCAACAAGCTATTTGGGATTCGACCCGAGAGACTATTGATGGAGAGGTCAAGCCATTGAAGTTTCACCAGTTGGCCTAAACTTGTAGGAATGGTGCCCGTTATCAGGTTCCTTGAAATCGACAGCTTTTGAAGGTTAACAAGGTTGGAAAGTGAACTAGGGAGTTGTCCGCCAATCTTGTTGCTTTCTAGATTGAGCACTCTCAACCTCAAGCCTTCTCCGAATTCCGGAATTACCCCTGAAATTTGATTCCTCGATACGTCGAAGACCTCCAAAAAGCTACTCGTACGGTTTAGGATCCTCGATAGAGATCCCACAAGCTCATTTGAACTCAAATCGATGACCAACAGCCCGTCTGGCAAGTTGACTTCTGAAAGATCAAACTTCAATTTGTTGTTCGAGAGCTTGAGATTTTGCAGGCTTGACATGTTGGTGAAGAACTTGGAAATCCCACCGGTGAAGAGATTATCCGACAAGTCGATGGAGGTCAAAGAATCCGGCCGTGTAAAGCTTGGAAGGACTCCTTTAAGCTGGCAGCCAGCGAGATGGACATCTGAAAGTTGTCGGCTTCCGATCCAATCCGGAACAGTCCCTAAACTGAGATTGTTGTAAGAAAGGTCTATTGACAACAGAGAAGGAATGCCACTGGCAAGGGTATTCGGTATAGGGTCGGAGAGTCCATTTCTGGACAAGTTAAGGTACCAAAGATTCGGTAACCTTGAAATGGATGCGGGAATATTACCGGTGAACCGATTTCCACTCAGCGAGAGGCTGGTTAGGGATTTTAGTCCCCCAATCTGGACAGGGATTTTCCCGGTGAGTTGGTTATGGCTCAAGGACAAGTCCTGAAGCTTGGCCAGGCTGAACAAGGAAATGGGCACCTGCCCCGACAACTGGTTACTCGAAAGGTCAATAAAGGTGATGGTTTGAAACTGCCCTACAAAATCCGGGATGAGGCCGGAAAGCTGATTGGAGCTAAGATCGATATACTGCAAACCATGAAAGTATTGAAAAGTGGTTGGAATGGGACCTTTCAGGGAGTTTCTTCCCAAGTTGAGTTGGAGAAGATTTCTGAGGAAACCTAGACTCGGAGGAATTTGCCCAGTCAAGTGGTTGCCACTCAAGGAAAGGCCTTGAAGCGCGGTCAGACGACCTAAACCCGAAGGGATAGTACCTTTGAGGGAGTTGTCTTCAAGGGCCAGTTGGGCGAGGCGTGTCAAATTCGAGAAGCTCTCCGGGATAGGACCTGTGATTTGCTTCAACCCGCTTAGGGTCAACACTTCCAAGAAGCGCAAATTGCCGAGAGAAGGCGACAAAGTGCCCTTCATGTAAAGGGCATTGTCCTTGTTTGGTCTCTGCAGCTCAAGGACAGTGACCCTCCCGGCCTCATTGCACTGAACGCCTTCCCAGCCGCCTCCGCAGCAGTCTTTGTCGATCCATGTCGAGAGAGAATCCGTCGTGTCCTTGACGATCTTCGCCTTGAATCCGAGAAGAGCAGCTCTATCTTCTTCCGAGCAGGCCGGGGATACCTGAGCTAGAGACTTGCAAAACAAACCGAACAAGGAGAAAATCAACAAGAGAGCTTGAACCCATCTCAGGATTCCCATTTTCGGGGAGGGGGGTGTCTATCGAAACCGCAAAACAAGGTGAAAATACAAGTGGGGAAAGATATAATTTCAATGAAACTTTGAATGGAGAAAAAACATAATTCTATAAGGGACAAGATTTTGAGAAAAGTTTGCAGAGGGTTTTATTTATGTTTTCTTCACGTAGACAGGAAGGTATAATGATGAGAAAGAGAGATGGTGTTGGTGTTTGAGACGTTTGAAGTGTGAAACACTGTCTCTGGGTATTTATAGTCACCAAAGTGAAACACTTTTTGCTTAGCGAGGGTTAAAAACACTGTGTTTTTAATTTTGGAGGGGGGGTTTTTGCTAAAATCCAATTTTAATGACATTCACATGGAAATTTGTGACCGTTCGATGAATCACGGGGATCCTAGTTTGGTTTTGAACGTTGGAGCGCACTAAGATTCAAAAATTCTGATCCAACTTTTTTTTTTATTTTTAAAATCTATATATTTATATATATTTCTCATCTCAACCTCAATTTGCTAGCTCGTCCACAAGTTTCATGTTGTGAACTATCATTTACCCTCTGGCCATCATTTGGATTTTCTCTGGATGGGAGTCAGAGAGGGGGGCCAAAAAAAAAAAAAAAAAAAAAAAAAAAAAGAAGGAAAAAAAAAAAAGAAAGAAAAGCAATTTAATGTGATTTGGCTGCATTCTAAAAGTTCATCTTCAGGCCATAACTTTAATTCATTTTTTTTTACAGCTATTTAGTGATCATATAGATTTTGGTTTGTTATAGACGAAAAGAAACCGTTATATCTGGTAATTACTCTCTTCTTAATTTATCTAGTCATAAATCGTGTCATATTTGGAGCCACATTAGTGGTTCTTCACATGCGTCATCTTTTGAACTTACTTGAGACTCTCTCTCTCTCTCTCTTTTATTTTATTTTTTTTATAATTTTTTTTATAATTTTTTTAAAGAGTGAATGTATATATTTTAAGTTTTTAAAGCTTAATCTATTAAGACATCGTAAGAAAATTTTTTATGTTTTTATTTTTCTTAAGATTTTGTAATGGAGTATGAAAAAAAGGGAAAGACTGTGGTAGCGCTCAATTGAGGAGCACTATCGGTAGTAATCAATCTAACGGTTAAAAATGATTGTGTGAGTAAATGAATGACTATGATATAAGGTGCATTCAATATTAATATAGTCTTGTTTACACACAATCATTTATACTATTTTAGATTTACATTTTCTTAATTTTTTTTTCCTTCCACAAATCCCAGATCTGAAGAAAAAAAAGATCTGATTGTTGCCGACCCATTGCCGGAGAAGAAGAAGAAGACACAGATTCGACGTTGTCGTTGGCCTCGTTCTCTCTCTGGCCACTGGCATGCAGATCGTGATTGGCGGTTGTGGCGTTTAGATCATGACCAACAAACGGCCGTGTCGTCTAGACTCCAGCAACGCTCGCAGATCTTGCTGTGATGTCAAGATCGTGTTTCTAGAGTCTTCGTGGCCGAGCCTCGCTGAGCCATCGAAGCACAATGCCGCAAATTGCGATGGCCAAAGATGGAGGGGAGATCCATAGCAGCGTCAGGTCACAAACCTTGGATCGAATGGGTAGCGACCGTGATAGAAGGGCTTGTGGTCGGACTCGCTGATCTCCTCACAGGGAAAGGATAGTGGACCGAGAATGTGGATCTCGCGATGGAGATCGGAGAACCAGACTGTGATGGCAAAAGGAAAGAAGAGAGATAGGGGCGGAGGGAGATCTGACGCTCTACCTCCTCCATGGTCGCCGATTGTTAGCATGGGGGGGGGGGGGGCTTCCTCGGCGTCGGTCGGGGGGCTCTGTCGGCCTTGGGGATAGTTTTTTAATTTATTTTTTAATTTTTTAGTCTATACTAGTATGAGGTAATGCATTATAACTATTATATACAAGTAAAATCTTAGCCGTTTGATTACATCTTAATGGTTTAAAAAAAAACTCTACCAATTGTATATATAAAATGGTATTTATCACAGTTTTACACTGAAAAAAATATTCTATTGATAAATTATAATTTTTAATCGTTATATTTTTATCAAGTTTTGTTAATTTAAATGAAACTTTTGACATATGTGAGTAAATGACCTTTTTAAAAAGTTTTTAACAAATAGCTGAAATTCTTAAAATTAAGAAATTGATCGTTTTTATTTTTTGAAAAGGTCAATAAATGATCATAGTTAATTAGTGATCGATCAATATTATGTATTTCTCATTAATTGACTATAATAAATGGTTAATCACTGATTAACAATCATTTTTGTAAATAAAATAAATTTCGACCATTTTATTCAAATATGTTTAAGAACTGTATATTTACATGTTTCTTCTACTTTTTTAATTCCATTGTTATGATCATATCTTATGACTGAAAAATTACATCTTCGAATCATAGATTTTTTTTTAATGAATAGTAAGAAACTTTTTGATGACGAGCAATTAAAGCGTAAGAAGTTACATGCCGACATTAATTTTCTAAATTATGACAGTAAAGCACCTCCGTTTTCCTCTAACAAGGAAAGAATATGAAATCTTTTAAGCCACCTCAAATAACGGTTTTATTTTTACTTTTTTTGCAGTGTGGAAACGACGTTATAAGACAAGAATAATTAAAAACTTGAAAAAAGTTCAACTTCAAAAAAAAAAAAAAGAAAAAAAGAAAAAGAAAAAGGGTTCTATGTCAACAAAAACAAATGTTTAATTGTGATTACATGTATTATTTAATGGTATTATTATATCTAACTCTACTAAAAAATGCAGTTGAACTCGAATTTTCCACTCCAGAAAAAAAAAAAAAAAGTGAATTTAGATTTGATTTCAATGTACCGAGTTAAAAGGGTGAAACACCAAGCATATATTTGCCCTAAAAAGACAAACATGATACTATTTCCTTTTTCTTTTCTTATTTAGGAAGTTTTCTAAAGAATATATTTTATTACAATAATTTATCTTAAACCGGAAATTGTCAAGTCTACTTCCACTTCCGTCTTCCATCAATTGGAATTGGGAAAAAAAAAAGCCTAAATCACATGTTTAATTTTTTCTCTTTTGGAAGATTGTCAATTCTCTAGATATCCGTGTGTTCATTTCTTCTTTGATATTGAAGACAGTATCTTTAGCACTTGCAAAATTAGTCAGACTTCTAGAATTATTATTATTATTATTATTATTTGGAGCAAGATTGTCAAACTATCATGCTTTGCAATTTGACTTTTAATCCTCCTCTTAATTTTTCGAAGTCCTAAATATCCTTCGTTCAAATTATGACGTAATTCTCTGGTAAGGTATTAGAAAAAAAAAGTTGGATTTTATCAAATTTTGTTAAATCATCTTATTTTTTTTTAATGTAATATGATTTTGATATATTCTAATAATGGTCGATATGTATACATATATTTTTTAAAACCCAATTACATAATTCTAAATTATTTGAAAGTGAAGATTACAAGGGATGTCAATTATTATTTATAAAGAAAGGGGGCCAAGTTTTTGGATAGAAAAACAAAAATCTTTGTCCAAAATCAATGCACCTTTAATTAAAATGACACAAGTGAATAATGAATTTTGTCTCATCAATTAATTAAAAAAACCAGATTAAAATCACATAAAGTGATTATTAGGTAGATAAGCTAGTCTCTAAGAATTTTCTTTCTAACATGTATAGTATAAGTAGTCCCCACTCCTTTTCATTTCCTTTAAATTTCATTTTTTCTCTTGCTCTTCAAGTTGGCAAATGCCAGTTTGCAAAAAAGTGAAATTGAGGAAGGCATTGATGATGGCTTTGCAGATTAGTTGTTATATTGCATGAGAAACATAAAAAATTAAGCATTAGTTTAGATGTCTCTTCCACAGGCTAAAAGTTCATTTTGATTGAAATCTATTGGTCCATTTATAATTTTGAAAACTTGCTTTCTTTCTTTCTTTCTTTCTTCTTCTTCAACTCTAATATTTGTTCCATAAGAAAATACTAATATTTGCAATTAACTACTTAATTAATTGTTAAATTTAGCCTTGAATTGTACATCTTTCATGCACATATATTGGACGATAGGGGATTGTCTAGCAACTTCTTTTTTTTTTTCCTTTTTGGTTCTTTTTCCTTTAAATTATTTGGATAAAAAGAAATCTAGTTTTTTTTTTAGTAGGATATTAGCTACTAAAATAACATGCAAAAAATTTGGAAGGAAACAAATAGTGTTGGTAGGTATATATACCTTATAAATAATTATATAACAGAATAAGATATAATGGATAAAAAGAACAATATGTAGAAGAAAATTTTTAGTCGATAATTTTCAATTTTCTATTATAGAAAGAAAATGTTAGGACCGATATCATTGCGGGACGATAATTAGTCATTCGATACACAAAATTATCAAGTGTTTAAATCTCTCTATTTGTTTGTTTTCTTTATTCTATAAATTCCGCGATTTAGCACCATAAAGTAAAGATGATATTGTGCATAAAAAGAACAACTGTATAGATAAAATTTATTGGATAATTCGCAATTTTAGTTGTTTGGTTTGTTTTATTTTATAAATTCTGCCCTTCTAAAACCATAAAGGGAATGGCTTGTCCTGACATCTACATGTGTAGTGGCTCAAGCTCAGAATTCCTATGACATGAGTCCTAGTCGGGGCATCACGGTCCATATACCGGCGTCACTTGCGTGATTTGTTCTTCTAATGGGTTCCATTCAATTTAATTATGATAAAAATGACCCTTTTTCCTGAAAAGAAAAAAGAAACAAAAAAGAGAAATGACATTCCTTTTGATTTGTTAATTGTTCATCCCCTTGTAAATTAAGCTTATTTTGTAGTTTCTTTTCTTGGTAACCTGTATATAATTTACATTTGTTTTTTATTTTCTTTTTATTTTTTACTTACAAAATTTTGAACGACATATTTCAAGTTCTGAGATATTGCTTAGAAAGTAATGCATCTTTCACTCACATTTCACTTTCATGGACACCTTTCATCATTTATTTTAAAATAAAGGAACAAAATATAAATATCCAAAGACTTTTTCTTCTATTTGAAATACTAAATCATTGTCATGGATTAGAATAATAATAAAATGGGTATGGGTGTGGAGCAGCTTGAACAACGGTTCTTGAATTAATACTAATGACTAGCTAATGACAAGTTTAATATTGTCTTACTATTGTAAGTCTAATCAATTTCTTCACTAAAAATAATAGAAAAAAAATAAAAAAAAAATAAAAAAATAAAAAAGTCAAATCAAAATCCAACAAAAAACTTCAGAGCCCTTTGGAGGAGACAAAAGCGAGCCAACTTGCAGTGGTGGCAGTGTTTTTGCCTCTCCTGTGAATCTCACTTGTTTGCTTTGCTTGTTTGTAACCTCTCAATTTTTCTTTCCCCAATTCTATGGGCTGTGACAGTTACTACACTACTCGAGAGAATCTCACATGTCTACTTTATTTACGTCTCTTTTCATATCCTTAATTTATGTCTATTTTTGTGTATTTACAATAATAATATGACATATATTTAACAAACATGATGTTATGAATTGTTAATAAATGTGATATGATGTTGTAATTTAATTTTTTTTAAGTTGATATATCATGATATTATTAGAGGGATATGAATGTGATAAGATTAGAACACGTGACTTAGAATTCTGGATTTCTTCATGTTTTGTGCAAAAGTCTTTTTTTTTTTTTTTTTCCTTCCTGTGTGGAAGTATATTTATCTATTTTTTTCTTCCATTAATTTTAAATTGCTGTGGAGGATCATCTCCACTCGCATTAGAAAGTGCGTGGACACAAAGCTACTTTGAAGTGGGATTTTTATTTATTTATTTATTTTTCATTTCCCTTTCGTTTTTTTTTAAGGAGTTATTATTCGTTTGTTTTTTTTTTTTTGAAGATAAAGGAGTTATTATTTGTAATAATTTGGGGACAAAAACTTTTGTCGAGTAAAGAATGTGATAATATTTAGGAATAAATACTTCAAAAATTTTTTTAACCACTAGATCAAACTATATGGACGTAAGGTGGGCGTATTGCATTTTATTTAAGAGAATATAATACCATATTTACGGAAATTAAAATAAATAAATTAATATATTTAAAAACTATTGACATTGAAAAAAAAAATACTATTTATTTATTTTCTCATCCGCAACTATGTCATTTATCTCTTTCTCAAAAAGTTATATATCGTTTTTTTTTTTAGTAAAATTGTTTGACAATATATTTAAAAAAAAATTGTTTGAAAATAAACGTCTTACTTCGAGTGTAAAAGTGGACGAAAGAAGTGGAATCTCTAATTTTATACTACTTGCAAGTCTTTCTATTTTATATTATTTTATTTTTAATAATTTGGACTTATTTTATCCTTAGAAAACACACACCAAAAAGAAAAAATAAAATGAAAGAACCAAAGAGCCTCCAAAATAATAATCAAATATGAAAAATTCACATTTATACGAGTTTATGAATATTTTATGTAAGGCATTAAATATTGGTCGTATCTCTATCTTAGGAATTAAGAATTGACAAGACATATGAAAATGAATTCTCTAGTAATGAATTGACATAGGAAATTTTTTTTTTTTGGTAATTGAATTGATATAGGATTTGCTGTCAAAGACAAATTCCTTTTCTTTATTCATTTTCAAAATATTGAATACTACCTTTCTCTCCATCGTCTACGGTCAATTTTATATTTTATTTCCAATGAAATATTGCTATCCATTTTGAAAAGAACCGTGACAATGTTGTTGAATTAAGAAATCAATAAAGAATTTCAAGAAAACACAATAATTTAATTAATTAATTATTTTTGAAACGATAACTCAATTTTTAGAAAATTTTGTTAAATCCAATGGGCGATGAGATATGATCGTTCAACTGTGCTTTGGATTACAAACAAAAATCTTTAATTGTCTAGCTTTTAATTCCCCAAAAAAAAAAAAAAAAAAAACTTTTGTCTAATATGTTGCTCTTGATCTCTGTATACCAAAATTTTAATACATTGCCTAAAGCAGTAACCACGGTAAATGACATTATTTCACTTTGTCTTAGAGATGTTACATCAAAATTCCAATTATTTAGACCCGCTTCACATGATTTTTACTTTTGCTATTAGTTAATAGAAGAATAGAAGAAAAAGCAGCTACTTTTCAGTAAGTATTTGATAGCCATATTTGTAAAAGAGTTTTTAAAATCAAAATGATTTTAAAATTTTTCTAATAAGTAGTAATAACATTAAAATAAAATTTATAATGTCTAACTTAAGATTTGATACAAGGTCTATTCAAAAGAATTTTTTCTGAAAATTGCATTTTTTGGCTGTGACATAAAGTTCTTCTGACAAATAATATACACTTTTAGAAGCATCTTTTGAACTTATGAAGTCAAAAATAGCTTTTTCTAAAAGATGTATTTTTTTGGCTTTTGACAGAAAACTCTTTTGCTAACTAAAAGCACTTCTTATAGATCATCTAAATACTTTTAGAATAACTTTTGAATTCAGGAAGCCAAAAACAACTTCTTGAATGCTATTCCAATAGATCCTTAACGTGACATGTTAAAAGCTTAAATTAGGTGAATTCTGAGCAAGATAGAGACACTAAACTAGATTTTATACTTTTAAGCTGATTGCCATTACATAGGCAATTTATTAAATAGCATTTAGTATGATAGTGTTATATATATATATATGTATATATATATATATTTATGTTTTAAAAATTGTATATAATCAGTACTATCGATCACACCTAAAAAGCAATAAGTGATCATCAAACTAACATTGATTTTCAAGTGTTAACCACTGGCAGTCAGTAAATTATTTTGATGCCGGATATGAATATCTAGTGATAAATCCAATATCGAATATAGGTACCTGGGGCCAACTGGTAAAGGTCTATTTGATAAGGATAGGGTGAGTTAAAAAGAATTCACATTAAAATTTTCAAACTAGCTAATAATATGGAAAAAAATAAAGAAAAAAAAGGTGGTACAAGACTAGTTGATAAGGATAGGGTGAGTTAAGAAAGAATTCACGTATTCAAATCTTGAAACTAGGTAATAATATGTTTTAAAAAAAAATTGTAGCTGAGAATACAATTTTTTGTTTATTGACAATGATCGAATAAAAATGAGATGAAAATGTTAATAAAAACGGGTTTCATTTTATAACATGGTCAATATGCATTTGCAAGCACATCAATTCATTTTATAATTATGATATCAAAATTTTACAAATATATTGTACTTTCAGAATAATCACATGGTCACAAGTAGATTCTACTTCCGATATCAGAGCCGAGAATTCTTCTACCAGCACAATAGAAAAACCCCATTTGAAAGAAGGAACACCTATGATTGATGAAAATAGTAATTGTCACTAGGAGAATACAAATGATTTAAAGGCTTTACACGAAATATTCGATAAATAATGAAAGTGAGATAGGTCGATCAACGCGCTTAAAAAAAGCAAATAGAGCAGATCATGGCCAAAGAGCAGTACTCTATAATTAGTGGGATATGAACTGTACTCTTCTGATCTTTTGCACCTTGCAGATAAGTTCCCTTTATTATTATTATTATAATTTATTTTTTTTCACATTGTAACTCCAAAGTTAGATAGATAGATAGATGAATTAGGTTGCGTTGATTGCGGAACAAAGGGCATTGGCCCATGTGGATAGACTATATTGACTAGAATTAATGAAAGTAATTTTGGCACATCACATGAAGAGAAATTCAAAATTTTTTTTTTTTTGAGTCCTTAGATTGAAGATTATCGGAAAGCTTTCTTATCCGACAACCGAATCTGTCTAATACTTGTAACATTCTATTAATTATCTTATAACTACTAGTTAATTTATATATAACTATTTATTTTAAATATTATAATATGTACTATATTTTAGAAATATTAATGTAAATAGTAAATTAATATTATTAAAATATTATATTATAATCAGCTGATTATTAAATATAAGTACCGTTTTATAAGGTTGCCTGATAAAATAGTATACCTCTATATATAGAATTTTTAGGATGGTCCCCAGTATGCCTATATATAGAATTTTTAAGATGGTCCCTAATTTCTTAAGATGGTCCCTAATTTCGTAAAGGGTATGGATTATTGTCCAAAATGGTGGTTAAGGGTCACCCTCTCCCACTGATCTCATTTTTTTCAATAAAAAAAATAAGGGGGTCCCACTTGATTTATAACCTAAGAGCAATGATTAGTATTGTTGTTCAAACCATCTTGACCGTGTGATGTGAAATGTTGCCGCATTGCTTTTTGTTCCAATAGTATTGATGAATGTTCTTGTGTTTTTATTTAAAAACATTTTATATGACAAAAAATGGATGGATGAAGTTACAGAACTACGAAGATATAATTCTCAACAAAATTGTATAATGTCACAATAATGCGATATTGGATATTCCTATTGTGCTAAGAGTATTTCATGATCTGTTTGTTGCTTATTGGATATATCAAGTAAGAATGCACAAATATCACGGGGTTCAGTGAGCTCACAATAATAAACTCAAATCTTCTGTCATATTTTTTAATATCTTGAATGATATATAATAAATAATATTATATAATATAATTTAAAAAAATTAAAATACTTTATAATTGATTTTTTTAAATTTTTAAATTTAATTTATTTTAATAATATATCAAAATATAATTAATTAGACATCATTTAATACATCAAAATTGAGCAATCCTACGATAATAGGTGTGGGTTTGCCATGCCCCTGAAATTCAAGGTATTGCATCGCCACGTGTAGAATAGTGCTTGCTGACATTTCAACACCAATGAGCTATACAGAGAATTGCTTTTGTTTGCTTGTAGGCAGCAAATGTCAAAAAAGAAAAGAAGTATAAAGGACTAGATGATGTTCAAAAAAAAAAAAGAAAAAAAAAAAAAGGAAGAAAATGGATGATTGGAAAAATACTACAATATTATTTGGACAGTACCTCAGGCAATATGTGGGCTCTAAATATGTTATTGCCAAATGAATGAGTATACGTCTTTTAACATATTCTGTATATAAAAAGAAATCATATTTCTTAGTCATATTATGTTAGAATTTATAATTAAAATTTAAAAACATGACTAGTGAAATAGATTAATTTATCAACATAAAAAATGCTGGTTATCCACCTGTTTATATTATTAAGGGTTGTTGTCTAGCCAATGATTAATGACTAGGAAAACTTAGTGATATTTTAATATCGTTTGGCGATACATGGAATTATAAGGGGGAGTTTGGTGTTTTAACTCAAACTCAAATTTTTCAACTCAGTTTTTGTATTTTTCTGAAAAAGTTTTTTGTCTTTTCTACAAAATTTTTTTTATCTTTTCTAAAAATTCAAAAAAAGTTACTATTTAAACTTAAAAATTTCAACTCAAACTCATTCACCAAACAAATAATCTTATCAGCATCCAACTAATATGTTTTCGTACAAAAAAGAGGTTACCAAAAAAATACCAAAAAAAGAAAAAAAAAAGAAAAAGAAATGCAATGATTGGGTCTCTTATCAATCAACACGCATGGATGTCAGAAAAATATTGTTTTCGAAGCCCTAGTATTAAAAACATCGTCTAGGTTGTCAACCTTTACTTGACACAAATGATGAGCGGCTCTCCGAGCTCCCAGTTCGGTAGCTCAGCACTCTGATCAGAGTCTGGACCCATGCTTTATTAGAATTTGGAGCTGTGAGCTTGTCATGAGATTGAATATGAGGTTATGTTTATTCACTTTAAATTGAGTAGTCTGACTCTGCTCTTTACTCTAAACTATCAAGGAGAAATTTGGGAATGGATTACATTTTCTTTGTTTGCAAGAACAAATGAAACGTTGAAATTATTGAAGTGATTTTTGTGCCTTTTTAAGTCTAGATATTGAAATCTACATAAATTGGTACTTCCTTAACAATAATTGAAAAAAAAAAAAACCCCCCTTCCACAACCTCCTTTTGCGAAAGAGAGAGATAGAGAAAAAAAAAAAGAAAAAAGAATAAAAAGCTATTTTGGAAAAAGAGAAAAGATTCCTCTACCTAGTTTTCTGGGTTTTTAATTTGTTTCCCTATAGTTTATAAAGTTTGCATTTAAGACCAATCCAACCGCGTAGTTCTTTTGTCATTTCATCCACCAGCAAGATAGAATTATTTACTCTTTCTAAACTCTCTCAAAAGAAAACTATTTGACCATAGGAAGCAAAGATATGGTCCAAAGGTGTTTCTCACTTCTCACTATCCATGCGCTGTCATAACCAAAAAAAAAAAAAAGGTATATATATAACTCGTATATGGTACTGCATACCATATGATATTTGTAATTTTTTATTTAGAAACTCATAATAATTAGTTGTTTTACATATAACTTTTTATTTAAAATCTTGTCACATGATATTATTAAGATGTTTATATAAAAAGATAAGTATTACTGAAAAATATTAAATTTGAATTACCTGATTGATATAATATAACACAAATCATGTTACAAATGGTGTATGAAAAAAGGTGCCGCACCCTCCAAATATTATATACATAAATTTATGATTGGTGGGACAATTGGAAAGTGTACCATTTTAATGCTACCCAATTATCGTGTATAGTTTGGCCTACATATATTTAAAGCCCAACTACAAAATATAATATATATGTAATCTTCTTAATGTTACTTGTGAAGGGTTCCTTTTCCAATCTTAGGACACACCAACTCATTTCCACATTAACATTCCATTCTTATAAAGTTTATTTTTTCTTCCTCAATTTCTTCTTCTTCTTCTTCACCAATTTCTTTTTGTAGGGGGACAAACTGACAAAGTATTTCCCACTTGAATATCCTTCCCATACCTTCAGACTTACTCTTGTAGACATGTGTTAGAGTATATATATATAATATATAGGTATATATGCCTAGTGCATATGGATGAACTCATTGCAAAGTACGTCATTTCAGCATAAAGTCAGATACCCTCATTATTACTAGCTTATTTTAAGTATTATTTCCTCAACTTTATTCTATGATTAAGTCCACTGTCCATGGTACATTGTCAATGTAAAATATACTACGATTTATTTAATCTACACATCAATGGGAACGAGCTTCCCGTGGGAAAAAATGGACATTGTCAAGATCTATGCCTGCTAGAAGCCTTGCCTTTTTGGCTTGAGGGGGGTAGTTGAGGAATTTTTTTTTGGTTCGGAAAGGATATCGGTGGAAGGAGAAGGACATGGAGGGGTAGACGGCGGACAGCTTGTGGGCAGTTTGTGAAATGTCCAACCCATTATTGTTGAGTGTTTGGATCCTAACGCTGAGTTAATACGCAGATCGATCTTTATATTTCTTGCACATATGTTTTCAGTTGCCCTAATTATATTTTATTGTGGGGGGATTGTAGGTTTAGAGGGGAGAGAGATAAGCACAGAGATTGAGAGTGTGAGGCATGTGATTTCTCTTGTAATCTTCTTCGTCATGTGGTGTTAACATATCTTTGTCATTAAGGGTGAACCAATAGAGAGAGAGAACTCAAGAATTTGGCATTCAGTTAAAACTAAAGAATTTGACATTTTGCTTCACTGGTAAACTCTTTGACCCTAAAAAAACAAGAGGAATAAGCTGCAACCTAACTTTGGGACTTCGTTAAAAAAAAAAAAAAGATGAGAATACGAGAAAAACAAAATCAGGATACTAGTTTTCCTAATGTTTATTTTTTCGTTGAATAAAAGGGATTAGCAGTAACATTATTTGTTTATTGTAGGTTGACATGAAGATATGTGTGAGCATCTTGATACCTACGCGAAATCTGATTTATTATTCCCTTTATAAACAATCATTCCTGCCAAAACTTGGAGGAAAAAAAAAAATTCTTCAAGTAACCATAAAAATGTCAGTGCTCAACCTGCAAATGCAGCTTGTATCCCACTGATTAATCTGAGTTTTGTATGAAAGTTTTCAGATTAAATTCGATTGAGGATCAATAACAGCCGTGCATACAATTTAAACAATCGACTAGAATTATCAATAAATTCACTCTGCAAAAGCACTCACAAAAATAGTGCTATTTCGAAGTTTTAGCCATTAAGGTAGTTCGGAATGAAACGTTGAAAATTACAAACGGACAACCATAATTGTCAGACTAAAACTAAGATTCATTTGTCTAACAGATGGTAACCCAGTTACTCCCAATTCGTCCACTAATTCTGTGTACCAACTAGACACCCTTTTCAGATCAACCAAGCAGTCTAATGTAGGGAATTTCAAGTGTTTATTTTGACTGGTAAATTTCATAACTAAAAAAAAAAAAAAAAAAAAACAACAAAAACAAAGAATAGTATATATGTGTACTTAATACTTGTACATGGTCATTACCAACTACCAAGCACCAATGTTTTCCTGACTTTTGAACAACAATTATAAAGTCACCATCCTTGGATACGTAGGGCTGAAAACAGAAAAAATGAGCTCCCAGATAAGGACGGCCTGCTATCAACCAAATCGGTTAAAAGCCATGATCATGTCAAAATGGTCACATTCACACACCCAAATTAGATGACATTCGACTTCGCCATTTCACTGTCTAACGGCTTCTAGTTTTTAGTTCTATGAGCTATACTTGAAAAAAAAAAAAATGAATGTACT
The DNA here is from genome assembly GCA_008635985.1 of Ficus erecta. Lineage (NCBI taxonomy): Eukaryota > Viridiplantae > Streptophyta > Magnoliopsida > Rosales > Moraceae > Ficus > Ficus erecta. The sequence goes on along the minus strand of BKCH01000135.1, from coordinate 397,409 downwards.
TGACAAATCTTCTGAGTTAATTGAAAAGACAAAAAGAAAAACTGTGGTCCCAAAACTTGGGATGGCTCCTTTTTCTGTCTTCAAAGAGCACCGACAATTGTCCTGGTCAATAACATAAAAAAAAAAAAAAAAAAAAAAAACAAAAGAAGAAACATGTTAATAACCATCTTCTACGAAAACAAGATAAGATCAAAATATCAATAAAAAAGTGCAACACACTCGTACCAGATTTTATCTTCGGCTGAGAGATTAGGGAAGCCCCTCAGATTAAGCCTGGACTAGTAGTTGTACTGCTTGACAAACCTCCTCGCACTTCTGACGAGATCATTGCCTCACCATCAATAACGATGTTTGGGATTAGAGAAATCTTGTGCCAATCTTCTCCAACCCTGACTTGGCATTCATCTATAACCAAATTTTGCTGCTGTATCTCTTTAAGGAAGTTTGGCGGTTCTTCAAGGCTGCTGCAATCTTAAATTCGCAATGAGTACAGCTGTGGAAGTATCTTCGGACGATTGCCCCTTTCTTCCCTTGCGATTGTGTTCCACTCCCATGTTTTCCAGCCATGCAGGGAGTTAAAATGAAGCTCTTTTAGTGCTGGAAACGACGTTGCATCCACTCCACTCAGTCCCAAGAACTCAGAGCCCACCTTTTCTACTCGATCCATAATTTTGACGAGTGCTTCAAGAGAAGGAAAATTTCCAAGTGGAGGAAGAGTCTCCCAAGTTTGACAGCTCTCCAGAACATTTCTTTTCAGACTTCTTAATGAATCCATCAGACCGAGATTGATAGTTGTGCTTCTGCGTCCTCGAACTTCTAACCTTTCCAAGTTTGGAAGTTGCACCAACAGATTCTGATCATCCGCGGTTTCCATGTTTCCGCTCCTGTTTATTTGTATACTGAACCGTCGAAGGTCTTTCATTTGATCCAAGTCTTCATTCCTCAAGAATGCTTACTATTTCCCTCATCTCCAGGAGAAGGAACTACGAACATATCCAGGGTTCGAAGGTGTATCAATCTCCGAATTCCATTTGGCAATCCCTGCAAACTATTGCATTCTTCAGTCTACAGGTGTTCTGAGTTCTCTAGCTTTCCCATTTCTTTTGGAAGCTACTCAAGATTAATGCATCTCTCCACTCTTAGGGTCTGCAGATTAATCAACTCGCAGAAAGACTTTGGAAGTTTCCTAAGAGGGTTTTCGGAAATGTTAATGTACCTAGAGTATTAACCTCCCGATAGCTTTTGATAGCTTCTCCGATATGGCAGCATTGCAAGTAGAGTCTCCAAAGACCAGTTAGCTTTACCAGCGCATCACAGAGCAAAGGAGGCAGTGTTTCCAAGTGCAAAACGAACGATGTATGCAGATTTATATTAGTCTTCAATGTAGGAATTCATGCCTCAGATGTTTTCAACAATAACATAAAGCAGAGGTCGGGCATCTTATCGGCTTGACTCCTGCCCAACTCATTGAAATTATCCATAACAAAATATCCATCTTTGAAAGGTAAACGATGAAAATCATGAACGAATTTATGCATCTTACATGCTCTGACATTTCCTTTATGATCTTTCTCCTTAACGTGCAGCCAATGACGGTCTACAAATTTCTTGAGGCAACTTAGTAGTTCATCTTCCAAGTTCTCAATTTTGTTAGAGTGATGGAGTCCCAAAACCACTCCACCATTGAACTACCTTATTATCCCTCTTGATGGTCCAGTCTCCTGGAAAAACTGAACATGATAAGAGACAACTACGTTCAATAGCTATTGAAAGCTTCCTGTAGCTTAGCAATAGACTTGTGTAAACTTGTCCCTTGTTAATACTACCAATATCACTTTGAAAATGGGCCATCCAACCTGCTATAGCACTTAATCTCTTTGATCGCCAGTTGTACTCAAAAGCGCATGCAAGTAGCGAAGTAGCTAGAGAAGGCTGAAGGGGTTTAAGCCCCCCTCAACTTTTCTTTTTTTGAAAAAATACCCTATTATTTTGAAGAAAATTTCATAATAGCCCCCCCTAAAAATTAAAACTTGTACATAATCTCCTCTAATTATCTACAACATAGTTTTATCCCCCCTGATGAAAATGTCTAGCTTTGTCACTGCATGCAAGAAGCGGTATGCCATCACACGCCCACTCACATTCTCTCTCAACCTTGTCCAGCCATCCATTCGTTTCCCCATCTGTTTGGGAAACAATCGTAGACCTCAATATCAACCAACAATCATCTTTTGACAACAACTGATGAGTAAACAAATAATCACCACTTGAAATCATTAGTCAAGCGATATCTTGATTTTGGGTTGTCGCCACTTTTGGGATGACAGTTCTTGAGAACCCCTTTCAGTTGGAACCACCTACTTTCATCAACTGTACCAACATCGTCCAAGACAAGAAGGGTACTCTTTTTCCCTTGGACACACTTATCCACATTTGTGACTAAGAAGTCCAACGAAATAGAATTCAAAAAATACTAATTGATCTCTAATCACTAGAATTTCTCTTGCGATTCTGGGTAAATAAAAATTGAATTGAAGGCACACCCAAATTCTTTTGCTGAAGCATTTTTTTCACCTTCCTATCACAAAATGCAAGCCTGGCAACAGTGTTTTATCCTATTCTGACCTGTTAGGATTTTGGCTTAATAAAAGGGGGAGTTTAGTCCTACATTGGAAAGGAAGCAAGATTTGGGGGTTCTGAAGGCTACATGAGGAACTTTCTTAATTGCTCCAGTCAAAAGCACTCCAAGATTGTATTTTGACTCTAGTTAAATTCCTCTCTTCTTTCTCAAATTTTTGAGTGTAGAAAGGTATTGGTTGGTGTATGCTTGGGTAGAGTGTGGGTGTATTGGGGCTATGGGAGTGTGATAGGTATTTTTTGCAAGTACACAAGTTGGTTCAAGTAATAAAGTGATAAGAAAATATCGTTCCCAACGAGCACTTTTTACTACCAAGTACCATTATCCCAATTCTATTTGAACAATAAAATAACGAGAGACAATAAAATAAAAGCAAATTAAAATAAATACAACGCACGAATTTAGTAAAGAGAAATTCAGTATATTAGGATATCTAGGGTTCCGATTTCATTGGATTAATCCTGCTCAAAGCACCAAATTTAATCAACCAACGTTTATTCCTATGCTGAAAAATCACTAGTTTTTGTACTGGAAAATTCAATTCAAGCGCCTAGGCACCCAAAAAATTGATGCGTAGGCGCCCATTTGCTTCAAAACGCACAGACTTCACACCAAAGTATGCCAAGTGCTCCATTTTAGCTTCATTTGCACCGAAAAAATCACCGAGCCCACCTTTTTTACCAAAATCCTACAAAAGATAATAGAACAAAGTGAAAGAACCTAAAAACAAATTGAAAACTAACAAAATTCTAAGTTAAAAGTAACCAATTAATTAGTATGAAAATAACTTATCAAATACCCCCAAACTTGAGAATTTGCTAGTCTTCAAAGGTGCATGGAATAAGAAGCTACCGTTGATTGAATTCTCCTACAACAACAGTTATCAAGCGACTATCGGGATGGCACCCTATGAAGCACTTTATGGTAGGAAGTGCCGATCACCGGTACATTGGCATGAAACAGGGGAGAAGCAATTGGAAACCACCGATTTCATTATCAAGACCACTGAAGTAGTCAAGAAAATACGACAACGAATGGAAGCAGTTCAATGTCGACAGAAGAGTTACGCCGACAAGCAAAGGAGGCCCCTTGAATTTCAAAAAGGAGACTTCGTTTTCTTGAAGGTAGCACCAACGAAGGGCGTGATGCGATTCGGAAAGAAGGGCAAGTTAAGCCGAGGTACATAGGACCCTTCAAGATCACATAACGCATTGGTAAGGTAGCTTATAGATTAGCATTACCGTCAGAGTTGTCAACCGTGCACAATGTCTTTCATGTCTCAATGCTGAAGAGATATGTTCCGGATCCGTCTCACATAACAGAACATGAACCAATTCAAGTTCACGAGGACCTCACCTATGAAGAAAAACCGGTGCAAATTCTGGCTCGTGAAGAAAAGACTCTCAGAAACAAGACCATACCTCTTGTCAAGGTGTTATGGCGAAATCACAAGATCGAGGAAGCCACCTGGGAACGTGTGATGAGGACATGGCTAGCACAAGAGCATGAATGCGGATCTTATTTCAGTTTTAGAAAAATAGGCATTTTTTGACTTTTCATGGATGCTTATGGTTGATCATAAAGACATTTAAAAAACGTCAAACTTTCCTTTCTAGTGAAGATGTGAGATCAGCCAATTAAAGGGCATGTTGTTTCCTTTTTCATTTTTTAGGCAAGTAAGAAATTTTAATTACCAGATTTTAGCCTTAATTAGTATAGTTATTTTAGGAATCTTTTTGTAATATTCAGCCTATAAATAGGCATATCTGTAATAGTGAAAGTAGAGATAATTTTTGGAATTCAGAAATGTGAGAGAATTTTCTCTTCCGTTCTCTGACGAACCATTCGAACTTATCAGAATTTTCCGTGGCGTTCACTATCGACCTAGCAAGCAGATTTCCACCACCGTTTGTGGCGTCTTCCTTATACCGAGGTTCTTTTTTTGCAATAAACAATGGGTTGAGGTCAAATATACCAAAGTTCTTGTTTTTGTTGAAGCAATGGGTCGAGGTCTCCCATCCAAACCTGATCGTAAAATGTTCTTGGGTTCCTTCTTAGATGACGGGTTTCGTCACAAGTTGGCGTGGTACGCATCATTTGGTATCAGAGCTTCGGTTCTAGTCTCAGGTCTATCTATCCTTTAAATTTTTATTTTTTATTTTTTTTCTTTCGAATCATAGTTTATCTCAGTTTCTAATTAAAAAAAAAAATTCAAAAAAAAATTTGAATAAAAAAATATAAAAAAAAAAAGAGAAAAGAAAACAGAAAGGAGTCCGTCAAAAAAAAAAAAAACAAAAAGAAAAAAAAAAAAGAAAAAAAAAAAGAACAAGAAGAAAACATCGTTGTAGATGCCTTTTTTCACAGCTGATGTACTTGATTTGAGGACAAATCCTTTTCAAGAGGAGGAGAATGATGAGGACATGACTAGCACAAGAGCATGGAATGCAGATCTTATTTCAGTTCTAGAAGAATATGCATTTTTTTTGACTTTTCATGGACGTTTATTGCTGATCATAAAGACATTTAAAAAAACGTCAAACTTTCCTTTCTAGTGAAGATGTGAGATCAGCCAATTAAAGGGCATATTGTTTCCTTTTTCTTTTTTTAGGCAAGTAAGAAATTTTAATTACCAGATTTTAGCCTTAATTTGTATAGTTATTTTAGGAACCTTTTTGTAACATTCAGCCTATAAATATGCATCTTTGTAATAGTGAAAGTAGAGATAAGTTTTGGAATTCAGAAATGTGAGAATTTTCTCTTCGGTTCTCTGACGAACCATTCGAACTTATTGGAATTTTCCGTGGAGTTCACTATCGACTTATCAAACGGATTTCCACCACCGTTTGTGGCGTCTTCCTTATACCGAGGTTCTTGTTTTGTAATAAACAATGGGTTGAGGTCAAATATACCAAGGTTCTTGTTTTTGTTGAAGCAATGGGTCGATGTCTCCCATCCAAACTTGATCGTAGAGTATTCTTGGGTTCCTTTTTGGATGACGGGTTTCGTCACAAGTTGGCGTGGTTCGCATCAACGTGAAGATGAAATGAGGAAAAATTATCCGTTTTTGTTCTAATTTTCGAGGACGAAAATTTTGTAAGGAGGGTAGATTGTGATGCCCTAGAAATTCATAAGCTTGATTCATGAATTATTATTATGGATTTCCTTCATTAATATACTTGTAATAAATTATTTTGATGAATATCAAATTTCAAGATCATGAATGATGGTATATGTATCATCAGTGTGATGATATCGATAATTTAACAATGTCGAGTTTCACTATTCAAATGAGAAATTTTAAATACATTAAAGATGGGTTGAACGGCATATAAATTTATACAAAAAATTTATTATGTTGTATTAGAGGGATAATATTAATTTTTGGGAAGAACCTCGATTTTTATTAGTAGGTCAATTTAATGATCTTAGTATTTATTTTTGATCATGCCAATAGTTAAGTTTTGAGAGCACGATTGGGAAATTAATGTGTCATATAGATAGAAGATGAATATTAGTATTTACTCTTAGGAAATCCAAAGGTGGAAGATTGATCAAGAATTATGCTTGATTTGAAATCAATGGTGTAGATTTTATGTTAAGGAATCCTAGGCAAATCAATGGCCAAACTTTGGATGATAAGTGACCAACAAGAACTTAAGGTAAGGATTAGTGTGATGGAAGATCCAATGGATGAGAATAAGGATGACAACCTTGGATCAATGGTTGAATTTGGAAGAAAGAAAAACAAAAAAAAAAAAAAAAAATTGAGATAGACTAGAGGGATCCGGATTTTTGGTTCAAGAAACAAGAAGAAATTTGAACAAATGAGAAGAAAGGAAAGTGGTGCATGCATGTAACCTCATGTAAGAGATGTCATGGTTTATTTTGGCAAGTTGACCCAAGGAAGAGACAAGTGAAAGTGACCCCTTGTCTCCACTCTGTTGAACCAAATTTTCACCCCAAAAACCCTCCCTTGAAGTGGCGGCAATGAAGGAAGAAATCAGCCAAAAATTTTCCAATTTTTCCCCTCAAAAGACAGCTCCCCTTAAGGTAAAAGTTGGTTGAAATAAACCCCTAACACTTCATTTTGTTCTCACACAAGTTAAGCTCAAAAACCCTAACTTCTCTAGCCACCACCAAGCTCAAAACAAAAACAAGAACCACCAACACTATTCTCCATCTCCAACACCTCTAGCACCCTCCTCCATCCATTTTCAAGCTCTAAGAAACCCCGTCACCAAGATCGAAAAAGTGTGAGACGGAGTTAGAGGACGTTTTACTAGAGGTAACCTAGTGGTATTCTTTGTGTTTTAGTCATTTTTGGAGAACTAAAGCATGATGTTTAGATATGATCTTAATGTTAGACTTCTTCTTACCTAGGAAAAAGTTTTGAGAAAAACTTTGGAGATCCGAGATCTTAAAGGAACCACGGAGCATTTCGGTAAGATCTAAGAACTTTGTTAGAGTTTGTGGTTGTTGTGGTGATATAGCATGCATTGGAAACTTTGGTATGAAAAATGAATTATATATTGAGATTCTACAGAGGATAAGCTTCATTTTAGGCTTTGGAATCACTTGATTTGCTATTATATGTCTAAAGTTATGTACATTTGAAGTTGTGACACAAAACTAGGGAGAAAATGGATCTCTGGGGTATAGACCAGCCACGAATTTTTTGTACTCCGAACCCTTTAGACTCAAAATTTTGGATTGTAAGTTAAATAACTAAAAACTAGATTCCTTAAGCTTTCCAAGAAGGCATCTTACGCCTTGAAGGGATAAATGTGCAATTTTTGGTAAATTTTACAAGTTTGGACTACGAATCGAAAATCCTTGCTGGAACCCCGTTCTAGCCACGGGTTTTATAGATTTTGAGTTAGTAAACCATAATGTTTTACAAAACTGTTTTTAGCATACAACATAGACATTATAAGCTTTCCAATGACATATCTTTTGCCTTATTTGGACTTGTAAGTAAATTATTATGATTTTTCTAATCTTACCCATGATCTGGACTTGTGGTTCAAATGTGGAACCAACAGTAACAAAAGCTAACTTAATGGTATGAAATACTCAAGCAATAAAAGAAATAACTTTATCACTGTAAAGTAGACATCTCAAGCTTCAAAATGAGATATCATGCGTTTAAAACGTGTATGTACATAAATTTTAATAAAGCACATAATATTGTATTGTAATCTGGTAAACTGAGATTTTACCATAAGATACTAGGAAAACGTCCACATTAATGTTTGAAATGCTTGAAATCTTGGAAAAAAAATTATAAAGACAGAAACTAGATGTTTCAAGCTTTCCAACAAGTCATCAAGTGTCCGAAACGGAATAATACTCAAATCTAAATAAATCTTACAAGTTAAAATCCTATACCGTTAAATCGATCAAACATTAAAATGTGGCATAAGGGTAAGTCATAACATATGAATATATTTAGTTATGAAATGAGTTGATTTTAAGTGTATGATCAAATAATGTGAAAAACCCTAACCTTATAAAGTTGAATAAGAAGTTTTAACAGGCTAAGATAAAGTACACTAGAGGGTTACTGGGTATATACCAAGAGACTACCTTAGCCCAACTAAATGAACATAACTAAGGGGATTGGACTAGCCCAATAATAAAAAAAGAGGTATACACTTAGGTGACTTCTAGTCACCTTGATTGATTAATTAATTAATTACTTAATTAAGTAATTAAATAATAAATACATAACCAAATGTAATTAATAAAGTAATTAATTAATTAATTGATTATTAATTAATTAATTAATTATACGAGTTAGTAGATGATAATCAAGATTATTATGTTAAACAACTACATAATTATAATAGATGATTAATTAGAGATTAATTAATGATTAATTATTAATCATTGATATAATTATCAAAATAACTATGAATGATTAACTAGAGATTAATCAAACATTAGATTAATCAAATTATTAATTATTACTATGAAAATTAATAATTAATAATTATTCTTTATAGCTTTATAAGACTTAATAATGGTTTGCATAGTCAAGCATAAGGCCTTTTGAGCAAAAATGGTAGAATAAAAGTTTATGATTTTATTCCGATCAATGTTTGACCAGAATGTCTCATGGCATGATTACGACGGTACTACAATATAGCAAGCAGTATGAAAATTATACTGTGAAAAACCATCATCACAGATAAAATAGTAAGAATAAGGTTAAAGACCACTATAGAAAAATCAAGCACATTATTTAGGACAATAAGGGCTAAGTAGCTTTAAGTCATAAGAAAAATTTTACACAGTCTAATAATATGCAGATGAATTCTGGACTGCAGTCCAGTATGACAGTACTGTTATTAGTAACAGCAGTATTTGTAATATCTGCATTAGTATGAAAATGGACTGCATTTTAAGAGGAAAGCCAGACAAGGCCCTATTGGGAGGACATCTCATCCTTGGATAATTATATGATTTATGGATTTTTAGAAAATTAAGAAAGATTAGATACTTGGCCTCCAAGGCATCCTAATGGTCAGCCACCTCATTGGTTTTTGGGCAAATATTTTGCTCTTAAAGACTAATATTTAATTTTGGAAATAAAAATAAATCTAGAAAAAAAATTATTTTCACCTATAAATTGGTGATTGGGGAGAGGGGGGGGGTGGGGGTTTGGATCATTTTATGTGATTCTATCCCAAAACTATGGCTCATTTCACCTCATCTTCTTTTCCTCATAAGAGCCGAACCCCAAAGAGAAGAGAAAAGAGAGAGAGAGAGAGAAAGAGAAAATAAGGGTGGCCGGATTTGTGGTGGAACCAAAGTAGGAAGGAAGGTTTGATTCAAGGCTTAGAACCAATCTCCAAGCTTAAATGTAACCTTCTAAAACCTTTAAGCTATCCCATTTAAGTTTTGATTCAAGGTTTATGTGTATTTCATATAGGTATGTAAGAGCATAAGCTCATTTTATTTTTTATGTAATAGCTTATATTTGTTCTTGATTAGGGTTAATGGTTTTGATTTATGGTTTGGTGTATGGTTATGATTTTATTTGTTAGAGTATGTGTGTTATGTATGAATGCCTAGTGGATGTTTGTAGTATGTCTCCACACACTCAAGAAGATGTATGGTGTGATTGATTATGTTGATGTTGATGTATGATGCAAGGAGGATTAAAGAAAACCCTAAAAACCCTAGTTGGTGAAGATTCACCATATGGGTTTGCATGAATGATTTTATGAATGAAAATGAATGCATGGTAATGAAAATATTATGTAATACGTTGCATGCTTGATATAGGCTCACGGTTTTAACCGTTCGAGGTAGTGTGTGCGTGATGTTATGTAAGAACCAATTAAAATGGAAACTGCCAGTTTCGGATCAAAACTGGGCAGCAGTCGGGAAACAAGATTTTGAGACCTTTAGAGGCCGCATTTGAGGAAAGTTAAAACTGCAAAGTTGTAGAAAATGGAAAATTCTAGGGGATAACATAGATGGTTTTTAAAAATAAGGCTCCAATGGCCTCTTTTTTCACTAAAATCCGAACCTGGTCATGCCCAGACCCTGTGCACGGCCAGGCATGTTCAACAAGGAAAAAGAGAAGGTTAGAGGCAGAATTGGGTTTTGAGCAAATAATGAAAGTTGTAGGATTTTTAAGATCTAAAACTTTTGTAAGAAAAGTTTTTCAAATTCAAAACGGATTTTAAGATAAAACTGGATTCTAAAAACTGTGCAGAAAACATGAAATTCCTACACAGGATTTTTAAAATAGTACAGGAAGATGCCATTCCTGCACATACACTGATAATTGGATAATGGGATTGTTTTCAGTAAATTCCTCTAGACTTGGACAGTTTTGTAAAAACAATTTATAAAATGGTTAATTAAACCAAGTCTAGTAAGGAAAAAGAAATAAATGAATTAGGCCAAGTAATAGGGTAACCATAGTAAGATATATGGTCATCAGATTGGTTACTAATTTTTATTTGGGCCAAAATTATTTTAAAGTATAGTAACAACATGATGACCATTAGTAACTGGATATGTTACCATGTTATTGGGTTGGGCCTAAAGTCCATGGTTACCAATAGTAACCTAGTAGGACATGATTTTAAAAATTGAGCCTTAATAACCCAATAGGATTTTGATCCACATATGACTTGAGTTTATACCTAAGGTTACTAATTGTAACCTAATAAGATACTAAATAGAAATGGGGCCTTAAACTCAAAGTTTATTAAATAATCAAACAAGATATTGTTTGATTTAAATTGGGTCATGTGCCCTAGGGTTAAACTTAGTAACCCAATGAATTATCATTGGTAGTGTGTGGGGGACATGCAACTAGGATTACTAAGGAATGCTGGTTAAGGATACTAGCTTTAAATGCAATAATTTATGACAGGATAAGATGACCCTTATCTTACGTACTTTTGAAAATAGAGAAGTAACCTGTTGTTGCAACCTGATTTGGAGCAACAAAACACAGGACGTAGCCTAACCTGTAAGTACAACTCTGCCTACAACATAGGCTACTTGTTTTGCTACTTGCATGTTTTGTTTAAAACTTATACTGTTATGTGATGTGTATGATTTATGATTTATAATGTGACATCGTGAAACATGTTCACTAATTCATATGGTAAGACTAAGACCAAGTTTCAAGTATGAAATGGTTTATTAAATATGTTTTAAGATAAGAACAAGTTTTAAAGATTTAAAGTAAGTTTCAAATATGTTGGCAAGCAAGTTGCCTCGTGTCGTACCGACCCGCACTAGGTCGGGTTTGGTCCATGGTTTAAGTTGGACTGGGCTGGCTGCCCCAACCACTCCATGGCTACGCGCCATGGTACGTACACTTATGTTAAGCAAGGGGCCCAAAGATATGCTAACCTAAGAAAGCATAATGAAGCATAATTGGTTCATGCATTGTTTTATTAAGTTTTGTTTTGTGGGTTTATAGTTGTACTTGTTGAGAGAAAGCTCATAACTTACGTCTATGCTGTAGGTAAGCAACCTATCGGCAATCCTTGATACAAGACGGTGGGGCTTGGCACGGCGAGATATGAAACTTGGGATGAAGACCGCTACGCGATTTGTTATATTATGTTACGATTTACGAAATATGTTGTATAGAGGCTTGGTAATTCAGTACTAAAGTAAGTAAGTGTGTGTGTATGCATATGTAAGTATGTTATGAGATAGATTTTAGTTTCAAGTGGTTTTAAAAAAAAAATATTTCGTAGTTCCGCTAAGTTAAATAAGTTAAGTAATTATGTAAGATAAGTATGGTAACGGCCTACGTAAGACGGGGCGTTACAATTTCCACATACTTTCTTGTGATAGGAAGTCCTCGACAAAAGTCTTGTAAGGATCATGTCGAAAATTCGTTGCAGCTTCACCACAGGATTTTAAACAAGCAATCCAAAACCCTTCATCCACTGTGAAAGAAGTAATGGTTTCTTTCCAAATTAGGTCTTTCGTTCCATCTACATCACGAGATCTCCAATCTTATATCCATATTAGAACGTGTTCTTGTGCGAGTACACCAATCCAACTCATCAATTCATCACCATGCTTCCCTTTTGATTGTCCTTTCTCGTCAAAGGTGACTTCCATTCGTTCACCTCTATTCCTTACTATATGGACTTATTTCACTAGAGTTGCCCTTCATTTACCATTGGCATTGGGATTAAATGGGTCTCTTCTTCGTGGTCTTTCCTTTTTGCATAATCTAGCTCTATTTTGTGTCATTTTTATTGCAACACTCACTTATATTTCTTGCAACAACAATACACAAAACAAACAAATAATCGATCCAATTTAATCTAATCAAATTCACATTCATCAAGAACGTTAAAAAATCCAAGCATACTACACTAAATCTATGTAATTAAAACACCACTTTTTTGCTTGTATATTAAATAATTCTACAAATTGCCCCTGCAAATGCAAGAATGCCCAAAAAAAAAAAAATGTATAAAAACACTAGAAACAAATTCCATATGATTAACAAAACGAAATTCTATTTTTGACATTTCATCGAGCATGTGGCAGGCTGAAAAAAAAAATGCACAGAATGTAGTCTTCAAAGATCCTAAACTGCCAAAAAAATGCACATGCAGAAGATTTGTCGACAAAGAGCAACAACAAAAAAAATTGAACAACAGTAAATACAGAAATTATACTCCAAGAAAGTTACTTAAAAATGTTGTGTTTGTATTTTTGTTGTAAAACAATAAATAAAGCTATATGGAAGTCACCTTGTTTTTCTTTGCTGCAAAAGAGTCACGGACTTGATGGGAAGAGAAGGTAGTGGTGACGGCGAAAAAAGGAGAGAGAGGGGAGAGCGGCGTTGAGGACGACGGGAGAATAAGAGAAAGGGGAGTGCGGCGGCACCATCGGTGGGAGAGTGAGAGAGAAAGGAGGACGTCGACAGTGTCGGCATTGGCGGGAGAATGAGAGAGAGGGGAGGGCGGCGACGTTGTAGGCAGGCGAACGAGAGAGAGGGTAGGAGAAATTGTCGAGTAGTCAAAAGGGAGAGAGAGGTGAAAATGATGAGAAAGGATGAAGAAAATGAGTTTAAAAGTAAAGGGTTTACGCGCGAATTTAAATGCCCAAAAATTCAAGTTGTAAAATGTTTTTCGGAAAGTTTACATGACGGATTCCAGAATTCATCTGCGTATAAATTTTTCTTATGACTTAAAGCTACTTAGCCTTTATTGTCCTAAATAATGTGCTTGATTTTTCTATAGTGGTCTTGAACCTTATTCTTATTATTTTATCTGTGATGACGGTTTTTCGCAGTCTAATTTTCATACTGCTTGCTATACTGCAGTACCGTCGTAATCATGCCACGAGGCATTCTGGTCAAACGTTGACCGGAATAAAATCATGAACTTTTATTCTACCCTTTTTGCTCAAAAGGCCTTATACTTGACTAAGCAAACCATTATTGAGTCTTATAAAGCTATAAAGACTCACACAAAATCTGATAAAAATCATATCAGACATTTCGTAAATACTTACATAATACAACTTAAATTCCTTAAAAAAGGAAATAGTAATTTCATAAAACGTTGGTTATTACAGTGTCAACACACTTTCTTCATCAATATGATCCTTGACAAAAGTTTGGTAAAGATCATATCTAAAATTTTTGGCAGAGTCTGCGCATGATTTCAAAAGCTGATTTTTTAAATGAAAGTTCCACAGTAAAAGAAGTTAGGACTTCCACCTACACTCTTTCTTTCCTTGGGGCTAAATCAACATTTTTAAAGTTAGCTATCCATATGGGAATGTGCTCTTAAGCAAGCACTTCAATCTGACTCTATAATTCATCCTCCCCCTTTCCTATCAGTTGCCCTTTAGGGTCCAATTAGACTTGAATTCTTTCTTCCCTTTTCCTAACAATATGGACTCGTCTCAAAAGAGTCGCTCTTCGTTTACCGTCTTCGTCAGGATTGAATCTGGTTATAATTATTCATCGTGGTTTTCCAACTTAGGAAGTCTTTGACACATCCTCCTCATCTTGTGATATTTTAAATCAGTCTTAATCAAATCCCCACCCAAACATGTGAAAAACACAAAATCATACAATAAGTTAACTCATACTCAAACTTCGATGTCCGCAATTCAAAGGTCTAATACTTATTTTACATGATCACAATATCAAATACAACTCTCAACCTTCACTATCCATAATTCAAGTTTCGAACTAATTTCACGTTGTCACAATATACACTTTTTCCCAAAACCTAAAAAAGTCATAATAGCTAAAGAAATTGTACCTAAACATGTAAAAATCATATATCAGACTTGTAACATTTTAAATCAATCTAAACTAAATCTTAACATAATTATGTAAAAAAATACATAATCATACATTGGAGCAATTTTTTGAACATGTAATAGTGCTGGGAATTCGGGCGGGCTGGCCCGAGCCCGATGGGCTTTTTCAAATATCTGGGCCGGCCCGGCCCGGCCCAGATTTTTGAAAACATAAACCAAGTCTAGCCTGTGGGCTTAGAGCGGGTCGGGCCGCGCCTAGTCCAATTTTTAAAAATTTTTATTAATTTTATTTTTTATTTGTAATTTTTGAATAAATTTGTATATTTTTGATAATTTAATAATTTATCTTAATATTTTATCTTAGATAAAAAATAAAAATTTTATACTTTGTTAAAAGTTTTTTTATTATACTATTTCTATTAATTTTTATATTTATATTTATATTATAATTGCTTAGTTAGTACTTAATAATTATAATATTAGTTAGTTAGTTAACTTAATATTATAATTAAACTTTTAATTTTAGTTGTTTAAGATTATAATTATTAATCAGTGTTTATTTAGTAGTTAGTTAGCTTAATATTATAATTAAACTTTTTAAGTATTTTTTTATAAAAATAACGGGTGGGCCGGCCCGGCCCGCTGGGCCTAAGAGGAGAGCCCAACCCGCCTTTTACTATCGGGCCGGTAGAATGCTGGCCGGGCTGGGCGGTGGGCCAGGTCTGAATTACGGGTCGCGGGCCGGCCCGTTTGGCCCGGCCCAAATTCCCACCTCTAACATGTAATATGCAAAAACATAAATCACAAAATCAACACTTTCTTCCAAACAACAATCACCCAAAATTACAAACACAATTAACAATTGAAATATACGTGTGGTGCAAGAGAGAGCAAGAGAGAGAGAGAGACATATTAATTCCAGAAAATGGGTTCGTGCGGCGCGGCAACGGGGAAGGCGGCGGTATTCTTGGTTTCGAGGGAGTGATTGGAGGGAGGAGTCACGACGGAGATTGGAGGCGAGAGAGAGAGGGACAGCCGTGAGAGAGAATGAAGGGTGGAGTCGCGGCCGAGCTTGGAGGGGAGGGAGAGGTGCGAGAGAGAATTGAGGAAAGAGTCACGATGGAGGAGATGGGTTTCGAGGGAGAGATTGGAGGCGATATGGAAAGAGCTGCTAGAAAGAATGGGTTTTGGGAGGGAATGAGGGTTTTTTTTTTTTTTTTTTTTAACCTCTAAAACCAGATGTTAAGCAAAAATAAATAAAAAATTTTTTAAAAACAATCCATAACCGACCGTTTTTTTGAAAAATATCGTGGTAAGTCCAACATTAGAATATTGTTTTTTTAAAAAACCATTGTCTAATGTTGGAAACCACGACTGTTTTTTAAAAAAATGGTTGTGGTATGTTTTTAAAATTATAAAAATATTAGATCGTCGTCTAATATTGGAAACCACGACTGTTTTCTAAAAAAAATATAACGAGCTACGTGGGCCGTTACCGTACTTACTTAACTTACTTCTTAGTTTTAAATCCTTGAACTTACTGAGATTTTAGAATTTAAAAAAAAAAAAAACGCAACATAAATAAAGTAATCCATATTCATTTGGGTAAACTTTACTATGCTTACACATTACTTGTTTAACAAATCATAAAGTCTCACCTAATCCTTACTTTTATCTGAAGTATAGTATGGTACAAATTATTTAAACATATATGCATATGTTTATAGTTAAAAAGAGTTTGCGGGCAAGTCTGCGTAGTGGTATTCCACACTGCCTTTCACTTGCCATGTCATCTCCATGGCCCACCAAATTAAGTTGCAGGCATCTTACCATTTACCTACAGCATAAGCATAAGTTATGAGCTTTCGCCCATCAAGTACAACTTTCTTACTGCAAAATCATTTTAGTAAGAGAATGCATGGACCAATTATGCTTTCTTATGTTAACTTAATATGAATCAATTATACTTTTTTGTTTTAACTTAGTTTTGAGCCCCTTTCATAACATGAACATGAGTATACGTACCATGACACACAGCCATGGATTGAACCCGCCCTGTGGCGGGTAGGTTTGGCACAAGGCAACTTGCTTGCCTTCATTCTTGAAAACTTGTTCTTAATTTGATCATACTTGAAAACTTAAATCTTTATTGTTTCTTACTTGAAAACTTGATCGTATTCTTGTCATGTGATTTATTATTAGTGAGCATGCTTACGTGATGCCACAATAATAAAACATAAATCATATTCATCACATACATTAATACATGATACTTTGAAAAACATGCAAAGCAGAAAAAATATTTAAATCAATGCATGAGCTTTTGAAAAACATGCAAAGCAATAAAAACATTTTTGCGTATGCTGTATGCGGGGTTGTACTTACAAATTGTCCTTTACTCTTGGTCTATCGTTCCAATAAGGCACGACAACAGGTTATATTATATTCCTATTTTCAAACAGGGCGTAAGAATCATTCCATTCTACCTTAACAATCCATAACATATTCATTGAACCATAAATCGGTCTCCTAACCGACTACCATCCGTCATAGAATTATTTCTTATACTTAAGTAACTTGGGCCTATTTTTTTTTTTATTATTTCATTTTTCTAAAAAATATCTTATTTTCTTAAAAGACACCTTATTTACTTGGAATATATATTAGCTTCATAAATCAAGTATTTCTTGATACAATACTTGAAATTACCCTTTAAAAAAAAGTCATTTGTGAAATTTCAAATGGATTTAAACCTCTTTGAAACTTATCTTCATAAAACCATTGTTTCTTTATAAAAGTTATAAAACCTTGGAAACTAATTTTTCCAGATAAAAACAGCCTTTTAAATTATATGTGTGCCGGAATTTATACATCCATGTCCAGTTTTGAAAATTCAGTTTTATCTTTAAATTGGTTTTGAATTTGGAAATTTTTCTGCACGTAAGTTGTAGATCTTATCGGAACCTACAACTTTTGGTTTTTATCTGAAACTTAAATCTGTCTTTAACTTGTTTAGTTTTCTCCTTGAAGAATTCTGGCCGTGTACAGTACCTGGACTGGCCAGTTTTGAAAACTCATAAAAATAGAGGCCTTTGGAGCTTTTTTTTCAAAAATTGTCCATGCTGGCCCCTAGGATTTTCTGGTTTCTACAACTTTACAGTTATAAATGTTTTTAAATTCGGTCTCTAAGGGGCTCAAAATTCAGTTTCTAGAAAACTGTCCAAATTGTTTTCAAAAACCGGCAATTTATATTTTGTTGTTTCTTGCTTAAAATCCTTGCACACTACCTCAAATGGTAGAAACTGTGAAACTACATCAACATGCAGTGCGTTGGATTCATTTTTAAAATTCAGCCATCACTTATCTTATGCACTTGAAAAACACAACATTGATAACTTGTTATTTTTACCAACTTGTGTCTTTACATTGATTTTTTTTTAACCAACATACATATAATCATTCACATAACCATCATACATAAAATATCCATATTTAAACATGTGAGAGCATAATTACAAGCACATGGTGAGCATACATAACCTTAAAACTCATCCTAGAGCATAAAATCAAACCCATGCTTAGATCTAGAAAACCATGTTAACCTAAGCATAAATCAAGCATAACTCAAGCATAAATCAAAATTTAATAAAAATCTTAGTTAGAGGATCAAGATAATACCTCTAGAGCTTTGAAAGAGTTGATTCTAGTCCTTGAATGAGCAAAAATTCTTGCTCTACCTCTCCACCATGACAACCGGCCACCCCCCTCTCTTTCTCTCTTTTCTAAGGGCTAGAGAGGAACAAGTTTGAAAAGAACTAAAAGTTGAGAGACTAACTAAATAATCCAACTCTTCACAACCCACCTCTATTTATAGATGGAAATTCTTAAATTTTCCACAACAATTTTTTTTTTCTTCACCTTTCTTGACTTACATATTTGGCCTTAAATACATAATTTTTAACTTCCAAGTCCTCAAAGTGGCTGCCATATGGAGAGCTTAGACCAAAAAAGAAAAAAATATTTTCATACTTATCTTTTCTATTTCTTTCCATAAAATCCATAAATCCCAAAATTTGCATAATTATCTATAATGACTTGGCCTCCAAGTAGGGCCATGTTTGGCACCCCCTCCTAATATGCAGTTCATTTCCTTAATAATCCAGATAGTACAAATATTGTTTTAACTATCAACAGTACAGTAATACTGAAATGCAGTCCAGAATTTAACTGCACTTAACTGGACCACGTATAGGTTTTTCTTAGGACTTGAAGCTAGTTAGTCCTCATTACTCCAAATATTATTCCTGATCATTCTGGAGTATTCTTAATCCTTATTCTTAATTCTGCATCCGTAATGACGGTCGGTCACATCATAATTTCAATACTGCTTATTATACTGCAGTGTCGTCTTAATCATGTCATAAATTTTTTTTTTGGTCATACATTGGCTAGGAAAAAACCATAAATCATGATTTGCCTTTTTCATCATAAGGCCTCATACTTAAACTTAAACTGTCATTGAGTCTTATAATACTATAAAAACTCGAACATATTCTGGTAATCGGATCATGAGTTTCCTATTGATATCCATAATTTTCATGAAACATCACAATAATACTTAGTACGGACTTAAATTTCTTTATATATATATATATATATATAAAGAAATCATGAGTCTAAAAAATTCGATTATTACAAAAAAGATCGTGTTTTGTTTAAAAAAAAACATAAAATATTTAACGAACATCCTATGGGCAGCCAATCCCGTGTGCTATGTATACAACAACCCTTTATTAATTCCTATTCTCATTATCATTTAATAAATGTCCAAAAGTAATATAATGTGTAGAATTAATAACTAATAAAGTGTATAAATTATATACAAAGTCAAAAAAAAATTATCAAGTTTTTTTTTATTTTTTGTTTTTCGTTGATTTCTCAACACGTGTCCATTCAATGTCTAAACAAAGCAAGTGTGAAACATCTTCATCGAAATCATCAATCTCTTCCACCGGTGGCAATCCTTTAGTGAAAGATGGAATGTCGGTGCAATCTTCAACATCTTCTTGGTCATCACAGATTATTCTTGGCTTCATCGGCACAACTAAGGATAACTCTAAATTGTCAGGATACATTGTAAAAAATACTTGAACTGCTTGCGACGCCATAATGAAAAGATCATTTTTGTATCTCGATCACCTAAAGTCCACCATTGTCATGCCGTCACTATCAATCTTAATATATTTATTGTCCGCCCACTTGCACTTAAGCAATGCTATCCATAAGTCGCAATAATCAAGTTCTCAAATATCTTCAATGAAACTAAAGTAGTTCATGGAACTGTACCCTGGATTTTTGTCCTTTACAGAGGAAATGTAACGACCCACCTTACGTAGGCCGTTACCATACTTACTTATTTACTTACATCTTAACTTAACATGCGGAAATAAGGACTGAATTTTTTTTTTCTTTTAAAACAACTTGAAACTGAAATTTATCTTAGTATATACTTACATATATAAATATATATTTACATATACTTACTTACTTACTTGCTTACTTCAGCACTGAAGCATTAAACTTAAATACAACATATTTAAGTAAATAACAATATAATATAACAACGCGTAGCGGTTTCCATCCCATAGTTTCACAGTTAGCCCTGCCACGCTCCACCATCTTGCATCACATACTAACATTAGAATGCTTACCTATAGCATAAACGTAAGTTATGAGCTTTCGCTCAGCAAGTAAACTATTAATCCGCAAAACACTTCATAAAACATAATGCATGAACCACTTATGCTTTCATTATGCTTTCTTAACTTAACATAATTTTTGGGCCCTTACATAACATAAGTGTATGTACAGTGGCGCGCAACCATGGAGTGGTTGGGGCAGCCTGTCCTGTCCAACTCAAACCATGGACCAAACCCGTCCTAGTGCATGTCGGTATGACACAAGGCAACTTGCTTGCCATCATACTTAAAAACTTGTTCTTACTTTAAAACATATCTGAAAAACCATTTCATACTTGAAAACATTTCATACTTATAAACAGTTTCTTACTTGAAACTGGGTTCTCATTCTTACCGAGTGATTTATCTTTAGTGAGCATGCTTCATGATGCCACAAATATAAAACATAAATCATATGCACCTCAACATGTATGCATGAGCTTGAAATCATACATGCAGTAAAACATTTTACGTCTATACTGTAGGCGGAGTTGTACTTACCAGTTATGCTAAGTCCTGAATTCTGTGTTCCGCCAAATTATAATAATAGGTTACGTTCCTGTTTCTAGAAAAAGTTGTAAAATAAGAATCGTCCTATCTTATTATGAATCATATCATTAAATGTTAGTATTCAACCAACATCCATAGGTAACCCTAGTCATATGCTTATCATGTTACATTAGTATCCCATTCGGTTACTATAAGTAACCTTAGATCCAAAACTCAACATATAACATTTGTATCCCATTCGGTTGTTAGTGCATGTGCAGAAATTGCCAGTTTATGCGCCGTTTTTGAAATCCTGTGCATGAATTTTTTGAACCCTGCACGGTTTTGGAAATCTAGTTTTTTTTTTCTTAAACATATGTTTTGAATTTGACAAATTTCCTTCATGAAAGTTTTAGATTTCATCGAAATAAATAACTTTTATTTTTGGTCAAAAACCTAAATCTGCCATTAACTTGCTTGTTCCTTCCTTTAAAAATTTTGACCATAATCACTAACTACATAGATCAGTCTCAGATTTTGATCAAAAAGGAGGCCTTAGGAGCCTTGTTTTTAAAAACAGTTTGCGTTGCCCCCTAGAATTTTCTATTTCCTACAACTTTTTGAGTTTTGACTTGTTCCAAATTATGCCTTTAAAGGCCTCAAAATCCTGTTTCCAGAAAACTGTCCAGTTAAATCCGAAAATGGCAGTTTTCATTTAGGTGAGTTCTTACGTAAAATTACGCACACACTACCTCGATCGGTTAAAACCGTGAGCCTACGACAAGCATGCAGCGTGTTACATAACGTTTTCAATCATTACTTATCCATAAAACTTTTTTGCAAACCCAAATGGTAATCTATACCAAATTAGGGTTTTTATGGTTTTCTTGAACCCTAATTGCACATACATCACCCTTTTCCATAATTATTCATCCAACATCATTTTTGGGTACATGAGAACATATATCAAACATATAGTAAGCATTCACACAGCCACACACTTACTAGCACAATTAATCATAAACATGCATCAAACCATAATTAGAAACCACTAAACCCTAATCAAGAACATACAAGCACTTAACAAAACCCTAGTGCATGAAACTTAAAAGTTTGCTTATGCTCTTACAATCCCACATGAAAATACACTTAAATCTTGAATCAAACTAAATTAAAGAGCTAGGGGGTGGAAAAGATTACCTCAAGATCCAAGAGAATGGGTCTATACTTCGGTTTAGAAATTTTCTTCTCACTCTACTAACATAAAAAATCCGACTACTCACTCTCACTTTTTCTTTCTTTTTGGCTCGGCTTCTAAGAGGGGAAAGCACTAGAGAATGAGCTGCAAACTTTTGGGTTTCACAAAATATTCACAAAGTGCATTAACCTCACCTATTTATAGGTGAAAAATAAATTCATTCTTGAATTATTTTTACTTCTAGAATTGCATAATGGTCTTCAAGAGCAAAATTTTTGCTCATAGACCCCATGTGGTGGCTGGCCATATAGGGCCATGTGGAAGGTCATGCTTGTTCAAGCTCAACACTTGGCCAAGTAAGCAGGGCTAATGTGCTTACTCACCAAAGCTAGAAGCACGACTTGTCAAACTCTCAAAAATAGGGTAATTTTTATTTCTAAATTGCATATTGGTCCTCAAGAGTAAAATATTTGCTCATAGAACCAATGTGGTGGCCGGCCATGTAGGGCCATGTGGAAGAACATGCTTAAGCCAACTTGGTTCACCTATCCCTAACTTATTCTCCTTGGTTTTCAATGCAACTATGGTAGCTAAACTTGTAATCGATCATTGGCCTAGTTGGATTTGGAGGCTTAGTTAGGAAAATACATCATAAAAATTTTACATACTTATATGCAATTATCTTATTTTCTTAAAATTACACATTGGTCCCTAAAGATAAAAATATTTACACTTTAATCCCTGTGAGGTGGCCGGCCATGGGATGTGCTTAGTGTCCAAAAATTCCTCCAATGATCATCCATTTTCATCCAAGGATGAGGTGTCCTCCCATTAGGCTCCGTTTGTCCCTCGTTATAAAAACAATCCATTTTCATTCTAACACAGATAGTACAAATACTGTTTTCAACTAATAACAATATATTTGTACTAGACTACTGTCCATAATTTATCTGCACTTAACTGGACTGTGTTTCAATTTTTCTTAGGACATGAAGCCACTTAGTTCTTATTGCTCTAAATATTGTGCTTGATTTTTCTACAGTGGTCTCGTATCTTATTTTTGCTTATTCATTTGTAATGACGGTTATCGTAGTATAATTTTTATACTGCTTATTATACTCGTAATACCGTCTTAATCATACATTAGGTCAAACTGGTCAAACATTGACCGACATAAGATCATAAATCCTAATTTTGCCTCTTTCAACAAAAGGCCTCATACTTGTTAAATAAATCATTATCGAGTCTTATAATATCACAAAGAACTCAATAATACTCTGGTAAATCAAATCAAACATTTCACATAAATATACATATTACAAACTTTGATTCCTTAAAAAGGAAATCGTAAATTTGTAAAAAGGTTGGTTATTACAATCTACCCCCCTTAAAAATTTTCGTCCCTAAAAATTCAACAAGTTGGGATAATTCTTTCTCATTTCTTCTTCTAGTTCCCACGTTGCTTCTTCAACGTTATGATTCCGCCATAACACTTTAACCATCGGAATGGTTTTGTTTCTAAGGACCTTTTCTTCCCGATCCAGAATCCGTATTGGCTTTTCTTCATACGTCAAATCCGTTTGCACTTCAATTGGTTCTTGACTTAACACATGGGAAGGATCAGGTACATACTTTTTCAACATGGAGACATGAAAAACGTCATGCACAGAAGCTAATACTAGCGGCAAAGCAAGCTTATAAGCTACTTTTCCAATCCTTTCGAGGATTTCAAATGGTCATGTGTATCTCGGACTAAGCTTTCCCTTCTTACCAAACCTCAAAATTCCCTTCATAGGAGCAATCTTAAGGAAAACAGAATCTCCAACTTGGAATTCTAAGGGCCTTCGACGTTTATCAGCATAACTTTTTTGTCGACTGAAAGCTACGTCGAGTCTTTGTTTGATCATCTTAATATCCTCAGAGGTTTTTCTGATAAATCCGTAGTTTAAAGTTGCTTCTGTCCAACTTCTTGCCAATGAATGAGAGTTCGACATTTCCTTCCATATAACGCTTCAAATGGAGCTATACCAATTGACGCGTGATAACTATTATTATAAGAAAATTCGATCAAAGGTAGCTTCTGATCCCAGCTTCCTTTAAAATCCAAAACACATGAGCTCAACATATCTTCTAGTGTCTGAATAGTTTGTTCTGATTGTCCATCAGTCTGAGGGTGAAAAGCTGTACTAAATTTCAATTTTGATCCTATAGCCGTGTGTACACTTTTCCAGAATTGAAAGGTAAAACGCCCATCCCGATCTGAAATGATAGATTTTGACACTCCATGCAGCCTAACAATCTGGGATACGTAAATTTCAGCCAGTTTCTCGACTGAAAAGGTAGCTTTAATGGCAATGAAGTGAGCTGATTTGGTTAATCTATCCACAATCACCCAAATCATGTCATTTCCACTTGCAGTCCTGGGTAATCCAACAACAAAATCCATAGTAGTTTGTTCCCATTTCCACTCTGGGAGCTCGATTTTCTGAAGATCTCCGCCAGGCTGCCGGTGTTCAGCCGTAACTTTTTGACAAGTTAGGTATTTTGACATAAAGTCAGCAATTTCATTCTTCATGTTGGGCCACCAAAAATTTTCTCTGAGGTCATTGTACATCTTAAAAGCTCCGGGATGTACCGAGTATGGCGTCTCATGCGCTTCAGACATGATCTGCTTCTTAAGAAATTCAAAGTTAGGAACACAAATCCTTCCTTTGAAAAGATAAAGCCCATTCGTAGAGGTCTTAAATTCTTTATTCTTTCCATCAAAAAGTTACGCTTTTAGCAGAAAGGAATCCTTCCCTTGATGATACTTAATGGATTCCATGAGATTGGGCTGAAGAGTCAGAATAGCCAATTTCCCAGTTATCATCTCCATATTGAAATCAGAAATTTCCTTTTGAAGTGGCTTGGACAACGTTCCAAGAGACATAAGCATACCGGATGACTTCCTGCTTAGAGCATCTGCTACTTTGTTCGCTTTTCCAGGGTGGTAAAGGATTTCACAATCGTAATCTTTCACAAGTTCAAGCCATCTACGCTGCCTCATATTGAGCTCCTTTTGGGTAAAGATGTATTTGAGATTTTGATGATTAGTATAAATCTCACATCTATTCCCATACAAGTAATATCTCCAGATCTTTAATGCGAAAACAACCGCCGCAAGCTCCAAATCATGCGTCGGATAGTTCCGTTCGTGATCCTTTAATTGACGTGAGGCAAAGGTGACCACATTTCCTTTTTGCATTAGGACAACCTCTAGTTTGGTTTTAGAAGCGTCACTATAGATGACGAAATTTGATGTGTCAATGTCAGGAATTATTAATACCGGTGCACTAGTAAGCTTCTTCTTGAGCTCTTGAAAGTTTTCTTCACACTTCTGTGCCCACTCAAATTTTCTCCCTTTTTTAGTAAGGGCTGTTAGTGGCGCCGCAATCTTGGGGAATCCTTCAACGAAACGTCGGTAGTATCCGGCCAAACCAAGAAAGCTCCGTATCTCCGTAACGTTTTTGGGCACTGGCCATGCACTGACCACCTCTACTGTAGCAGGATCAACACAAATTCTTTCCTTTAAAACCACATGACCCAATAAATGCACTTTTTCCAACCAAAATTCACATTTTGTCAACTTGGCATATAGCTGATTCCGCCTTAACGTCTCCAAAACCATCCTAAGGTTCTGCTCATGTTCCTTTATGGACTTTGAGTAAATCAAAATATCGTCGATAAAAATGATAACAAACTTGTCTAGGTACTCCTTCAACACCCGGTTCATAAGATCCATAAAAGCAGCTGGTGCATTGGTTAATTCAAATGGCATGACAAGAAATTCATAATGCCCATATCGTGTTCGAAAAGCCATCTTAGAAATATCCACCTCCTTGATTCTGAGTTGAAGGTATCCCGATCACAAGTCAATCTTCGAGAACACTATTGCTCCCCTGAGTTGATCAAAAAGATCATCAATGCTAGGGAGATGGTACTTATTCTTAATTGTTATCTTATTCAACTCACGATAGTCGATGCATATCCGCAACGATCCATCTTTCTTTTTAACGAATAATACCGGTGCTCCCCATGGGGAATGGCTTTGTCGAATGAATCCCTTGTCCAACAGTTCTTGCAACTGCACTTGGAGTTCCCTAAGTTCGGCTGGGGCCATCCGATAAGGTGCTTTTGATATTGGTCCAGCTCCAGGTAATAATTCTATCTCGAAATAAATTTCCCGCTCCGGAGGAAGTCCTGGTAAGTCTTTTGGAAAGACATCCACATATTCCCTAATAATGGGAACATCTTCCGGCTTTAACTCCATTTCTTGCTCTTTGTCTACCATGTTAGCTAAGTATCCTTGGCATCCATTAGCCAACATTTTCCATGCCTTCATTGTTGATACTAACCTAGTTGAGGAATTTCGGGACTGACCGTAGAAGTTGAATTCCTCCTCACCATAAAGACTAAACATAACACAACTCTTCTGACAATCAATCTTAGCGTTGTACTTACCTACGAAGTTCATTCCTAGGATAACATCGTAATCTTGAAGCTTAATCGCAACCAGGTCTACATATAATTCTCTACCGCAAATGACTACTGGAACATTTCGCATCCAGAAATTGGACAACAAAATTTCCCCTGACGGAAGGGAGGTTCTGAATGGTTGTTCTAGGTTCTCTACACCTCTTTCTAATTTCTGGGCAAACTCCATCGATACAAATGAATGGGTGGCACCAGAATCAAATAAGACAATTGCATCATTTGCAGCTATAGAAATCTGATCTGTTACCACATGAGAGGTTCCAGCTTCAGCATCCCCCTTTGTGTAGGCATAAATCCTAGCTTGGGGTTCAGGAGCCTCTAATCTACCTTGTGCAATCGAAGGGCCTTCAATCTTTGCTTGCACCGCATGCAGCTGTCGGCTTGCATTTCTATTCGGGTACTGAGGGTTCTGGTTCTGGCTGTTAGAGGTGCAATTTCTCGCATAGTGGCCTTCCTTGCCATAAAGGTAACAGGCATTTGTTCCCAATCTACACACTCTCAGGTGCTTCTTTCCACATTGAGCGCACACTGGATAGTCATTGTTATTACCCTCATTTCCACGGTTATTCTTCTTTTGAGGGTAGTTCCTGATGAGGACATGGCTAGCACAAGAGCATGGAATGCAAATCCTATTTCAGTTCTAGAAGAATATGCATTTTTGACTTTTCATGGACGTTTATCGCTGATAATAAAGACATTTAAAAAACGTCAAACTTTCCTTTCTAGTGAAGATGTGAGATCAGCCAATTAAATGGCAGATTATTTCCCCTTTTTTCTTTTTTTGCTTCTTCTTTTGATAATATGGGTTTTTTTTTTTTTTTTTTTTTTTCTGACTCAATACTGGTAATCAAGACTCAAGGTTAATAGAACATAACCGTAAAATAAAGGATAGGATAAGCAAAACCTGATTAGAACCCTAGGTTCTGGTACCAAATGATACGAACCACTTCAACTTGTGACGAAACCCGTAATCTAAGAAGTCTCCAAGATCGTCTCTATGCACAGGTTCGATTGGGATGGAAACCGCGACCTGTTGCTTGAATCGTGACACGAACCTTGGTATAGAAGACCGCGACCCAATGCTAATCCGCAAAAAAGAACCTTGGTATTGTCATAGACGCCACAAACGGTGGTGGAGAACCGTTTGATAAGTCGATAGTGAACGCCATGGAAAATTCTGATAAGTTGGAATGGTTCGTTAAAGAACCAAAGAGAAAATTTTCTCACATTTCTGAAGCCCAAAACTTATGCTTTCACTATTAAAAAGACGCCTATTTATAGGTTGAATGTTACACAAAAGGTTCCTAAAATAACTATACTAATTAAGGCTAAAATTTGATAATTAAAATTTCTTACTTGCCTAAAAAAAAAGAGGAAACAATATGCCATTTAATTGGCTGATCTCACATCTTTATTAGAAAGGAAAGTTTGACGCTTTTTAAATGTCTTTATTATCAGCCATAAACATCCATGAAAAGTCAAAAATGCGTATTCTTCAAGAACTAAAATATGATCCACATTCCATGCTTTTGTGCTAGCCATGTCCTCATCAGTTCCTTTGTTGACCTGACTGGTAGCATTCCTTTTCCTCTTATTCTTCCCAGACTGTTTGGAATTTTGGCCAGAATGACTGGTCTGGCCCTTCGAGTACAATTCCTGGTTCTGTCTGGGCTGGGACTGTTTCACAACCGCTCGTTCTTCTGAGCTTTAAATATCTGAGCACTCGCCTCCTTATCCTGGTTAATCTAGTACTCAGCTCTCAATGCCCGACCTATACAATCAGCTACAAGGGTTGGAGGGCTACTTCCGGCACTAACTTGCTTAGCAATGTCCGTCCGAAACATCTTCATCATTCTTTTTTACTTTCTCTGTTTCGTTCGACACAAGTTCTGGACATAGGCGGGCAAGCTGTTCGAACTTCTTAACTACTTTCAGTATGGTCATCGACCCCTGTTTTAAACTAGTAAACTCATCTTGTTGAGCTGCAAAAATTTCCCTGTTGTAGTACATCATTCTGAATTCAGCAACAAAATCTTGCCAACTCATATTCGCAACATCTCTGCGCATTTGAACTGTCATCCACCAATGTCGTGCATCCTTCTTAAGTGCAAAGGAAGCACAAAGAACATTTTCTTGCTCTGTAAGTCCCATAAAGTCCAAAATCACTTGGATGTCGATTAACCAATTGTCAGCTTCAATCGGGTCCGTGGGTCCCTTAAACTTAGGCGCCTTCATTCGCCTAAAC
The DNA here is from genome assembly GCA_008635985.1 of Ficus erecta. NCBI lineage: Eukaryota > Viridiplantae > Streptophyta > Magnoliopsida > Rosales > Moraceae > Ficus > Ficus erecta. The sequence goes on along the minus strand of BKCH01000135.1, from coordinate 368,787 downwards.
CGCTCATACAATAAATCCACCTTAACTAAGGGTGGGATCCTTTGTAGCCCCGCGGATGCTAACGGAACTCCTTGCTGAACCTCTGCTACCTGGGGTGCTACTGGGGGTACGGGGTTATCCTGAGGTGGGACTTCGTTAGCGCGAGGGTGTCTGATTCAAATGAGCCATCTGTTCACGAAGCTGATTTGTTTCCTGCTATTGTTCCCGCAATTTCTGTTGCAAAGTAGCTACTATATTTGCAAGATCAGGCTCTTGTGGAATTGGATTTGCTCGTGTACACGGACGGGCCATCTTCTAATTTCTATCTAGTCACAAGAAAGATATTGTTATACTTCAATCATCTCCTCGTCCATTCATATCTTATCATATTATATCATACCATCATATCATAATATCATCATAACTTATTATATCGTAATTTTACATCATCGTCTCATATCGTAAAACATCATATTAGAGATCCATCGTGATCTCATCATATCGTATCATATCTTTATCATGAATCATTCATATACTTTTCATAACTACTACTTAATCATAACATCGTAACTTCATCGTATACATTCATTTTTAAACTTTGTCCTTTTGTACATCATACAAAAGTACATCATTTTGGTATTATTATGAATATATCTCATACACCCTATACTTGCTATACATACATGGTCAAAACTAGGATGGAAGTGGCTACCACTTTACCATCATACATATGTACAATCCTACTTCTAAGCTATCTACTCTATCATTACATCGGAGAATATTTTCGTCACCGAATAAAATCTCCTCTAGGTCATCCTCAACGTCTTCTATATCTTCCTCTACGTCTTCCTCATCTTCACTCTCAATGTTGATTACGGGAGGATCTTCAGGGGGTTCTAGGTTGTTCAGAAAATCAGCAGGATCCATATTATCAGCATCTGCACTGACTTGTGCCTCCTATGGAGGAATCTCCTAAAGTGGCATCGCCGAAACAGGGTCCACTGGCAATAACGGACCTCCATGAAAGGGTGGCTCCTCTATACCGACATCGTTGATTGGCACTTGTCCGTAGTCATCCACTAGGGCATCTGCCTGCAACATATGGGCTATTAATTCGGCCTCCATAATATCATTTATCATGTTTTTCAATGTCATCCTCACCATTGGTGTCTGAACAAATGCCCTGACTTCGAGAGGTAATTCATCCCTAAGCAGTTGATTCAAACCACACCAACTTGTGATAAAACCCGTAATCTAAGAAGTCTCCAAGATCGTCTCTATGCTCATGTTCGATTGGAAACCGTGACCCGTTGCTTGAATCGTGACAGGAACCTTAGTATAGAAGGCCGCGACCCAATGCCAACCTGCAAACAAGAACCTTGGTATTGTCGTAGAGGCCACAAACGGTGGTGGAGAACTGTTTGATAAGTCGAATTTGAACACCACAAAATGAAGTCTTGATAAGTTCGATTAGTTCAGCAAGAACTGAGAGAAAAATCACAAGAGTGAATAGAATGCCAAAAGTTTTTATTGATCTGAAAATGAGGCCTATTTATAGGCTGAGAATTACAATAATATTCCTAGAATATGCTGAGCTAAATAAAAGGAAACTAACCTAATAATTTTAGCCTAAAATAAAAAAGGGAAACTAACTTAATTGTTTGGCTTTATTTTCCAGCCATTTACAGCCATTATAAGGAAAAGGAAACTAACTAATTCTTGCACAATTAACCCAAAAATGTGGACAACTAAATAGGGAATCAAATAGCTTGGTTTAAACTAATCAAATCCTCCAAAATGCATGCCCATTTGTAAGGATTGCATGGCTGGCGTGGATTCTTCAATTACATGGCTGAACTTGAATTAAATTGACTATTTGAGCTCCATTTGTTGATTCCACACATGTAGACTTGCCATCCTCTATCACAATGTTTTGCACTAAAGTATTTAAAGCCTCCTTGAACCTCTTTGCCCTCGCTCTTGTAACTGGACCAACAGGAACTAGAACCGGATCCTTGGCCTTATCATTCCCCTCCTCTTGAAGAGGATTTGCCCTCAAATCGTCACCTGTATCAAAAGGACTTAAATCAGAAACGTTAAATGTTGCACTAACATTATACTGACCTGGTAAGTCCAATTTGTAAGCGTTGTCATTGATGCACTCAAGAACTTGAAACGGTCCGTCTCCCCGTGGAAGCAACTTTGAGCGCCTTTGATTTGGAAACCTTTCCTTGCGCATATGCAACCAAACCCAATCACCGGGCTCAAAAATAAGCTTACGACGCCCTTTGATGGCTTGATTAACATATTGCTCCATTCTCCGCTCGACGTTAAGCCTTGCTTTCTCATGTATCTGCTTAACAAATTCAGCCTTCTTTTGTCCATCTAAGTTAACACGCTCAGATAAAGGTAATGGAGATAAATCCAATGGAGTCAAAGGGTTAAAATCATAAACAATTTCAAACTGCTATAGTATTGATCCCGGTTCAACAGTAATGTTCAATATATATCAAGCAAACCTAACAAAATAAACTCTCTACTACATAGCAAATTAAAATAAAATGGTAATCAAAAGGAGTCAATAAAAAATAATGATATACAAAATGAAATCAGGGCTGGTAGGGATTTTTAATTAGAGATTACATGACGATTTAAAAAAATCATGGTTAAAACTCATAGATTACACGACAGTTTTCTGACACTATCGTGGAAAGTGGTGATTACATGATGGTTTCAATAAACCGTCGTGTAATCTTCACTTTCCATGATGGTTTCAATAAACCATCGTGTAATCATAGGGTGATCCATTTTAGATGACGGTTTTTGTAAAACAGTCGTGTAATCTCTGTCGTCTATTTCAGCTTTTGTAGTAGTGGAGTGATGAGGACATCAAGGCTCAATGGAATTCTCAAGAACCGATTCAAGTTCTAGTTGGTCCGGTGACTAGAGCTTGAGTGAAAAGATTCAAAGAAGAGTTGAATAACCTAGTCCAAAAAGTTCTACAATAAGAAGAGAGCATGTTCACTACTGATGGTGAACAAATATTGATTTTACTCATCAAATTTGACCCGGAAGAGAGCCAAGACTGATGTGGACATTTTATTTTCCGACGTTGAAGTGGACGTTATTTTCCAACAAAGAATCAAGTCAAGATTACGTTTTGAAGAGTTCAAAATGTTCAAAATTCAAAACAAGATCTGATCAAGATTTGATTTCTTTGTAATCTAATTTTTTAGTTTTTAGTTTTAGTTTAAATTTTGAATTAATTCCGAATTTAATTATTTTTTTAATTAAATCTGATTCCTAGGTTTTTAGGCATGTTTATCCTTAAGGGTAGATTAGGAATTTTACAAATTGTAAGTTTGCATATATAAGGCTGATTTCAGATGATGGAAATAAGATTTTGATGTTTGTTCATATTGTGAGTTATTCTTCTAGAGTTCTTGAAGAAACTTATTCGAACTTATCAAGGATTCCTTATAGCGTTCAAATCGACTTATCAAACAGACTTCCATAACTGTTTGTGGCGTTTTCACCATACCAAGGTTCTTACTTCGTTAAACAACGGGTCGCGGTTTCCATCAAGCTTGAAAAATCCTGGGTTATTGTTTCCAGATTTGGTATCGGGTTTCATCACGTTGTTGGCGTGGTTCGTAACAGTTGGTATCAAAGCCTAGGTTCTTCCAGTTTGCCTATCCTTTCCTTGTTTTTTTTTTTCTTTTCTTAAATTCGTCCTAAAATAATAATAATAATAATAATTGCTGCACTAAATCTGGTTTGTTCTCTCCTCAAATCTGTCATATTAGTGTTTGATTCAGAGTCAAATTACATGCTTTGAGATTGAGACCTTGTTGGATTTTGAAACCATAATCTGATCCCCATTAGGTTCCCAAAAAAAAAAAAAAACAAAAAACAAACAAGCAGAGGCATTAAATTTGTATTCCTGCAATCACTAGAGTCATAAAATCCATTTAAAAAAACAAAAAAGAATCCGAAAATTAAAAAAAAAATCATCAGAATCCGAGATAAATTTGGGTGTTTTCTTGTTTCATACATCCTAGACCCATTTTTTGCCAATAACCCCACGTTTGAGTAGCAAAAAAAAAATCATCAGAATCCGAGACAAATTTGATCTGTTTGGTTCGCTTTTCGTTTTGAATTGCTGCTTGAATCCTTATTAGTATTGTTCGATTAGTTTTGAAAGAACTAAAAGAAGAACAAGAGTGGAAAAAGGTAGAGCATATGAGAGTGTTCGAGGGTAAAAGCCAATTAACTTGAGTGAAACACGAGTGGATTTGAGTAAATTATTCTTTGAGTGAAACACGTAAGGGAGTGTAGTGAGGTCCTTTATTTTTATTTTTTCCATACTGTTCTAACCTTGTTTGCAAATTTCAAACGATGTCGCAAGATCAAGAGAAGAACACAAACGAAGAGCTTCCACCAACCGATCTTCCAAACCTGCAAATGCAAGCGTTATTGGGGGAGATGAGACGGATGATGAAAGTGGAGTTGGAGCATATACATGAGAGGTTGGATAGGGTAGAAAAGGGAACACAACGGGGACAACCACGGTTTGCTCTGAATGCCCCAAGGAGGAACAGGTTGCATCAAAGGGAAATTGAGGAAGTTGGTGAATATGAAGGGGACGATTTAGAGGAGTTTGATAGGATGTTCGTGGGCAGCCGTAGGAGATACGGTAGGAATGGAGACACTAGGAACTGGGTAGACAACAACTTGGGAAGTATTAAGATGAAAATTCCTACGTTTCAAGGAAAAAGTGATCCCAAAGCATACCTTGAGTGGGAAAAGAAGATGGAGCTGGTTTTTGATTGTCACAACTACTCCGAACTAAAAAAGGTAAAACTTGCCACAATTGAATTTACTGATTATGCTATTGTATGGTGGGATCAGTTGTGCATCAATAGGAAACGGAGTAGAGAATGTCCTATTGAAACTTGGGATGAGATGAAGAGAGTGATGAGACGACGATTTATACCGAGTCACTACTACCGGGATCTCTACTTGAAGCTGCAAGGTCTCCATCAAGGTAATATGAGTGTAGGTGAATATTATAAAGAGATGGAGATGGCGATGATTAGAGCCAATGTGGAGGAGGATCGGGAGGCGACAATGGCTAGATTTTTGAATGGTTTAAACCGAGAGATTGCCAACACCATCGAGCTGCACCATTATTACATCAGAAATCTCTTGGTTTCGTGCAATAAGCCTATATCACTGCTAGCAAGCAGTATGTCATCGACATATAACACCAGGAATATGTACTTACTCGCACTAAACTTATAATACACAAATTCATCAACCTAATTTACCTCAAAATTGTACGAGATAATGACTTGATGAAACTTGTAAAACCATTGACGTGAAGCTTGCTTGTTTGAGACCATAGATCGATTTCTTTAGTTTGCAGACCATTTTCTTTGAATCACCGGATACAAAGTTTTCTGGCTACACCATATATATCATTTTGTCAATGGCACCATTGAGAAATGCAGTCTTTACATCCATCTGATGTAGCTCCAAATCAAAATGAGCCACAAGTGCCATTATGATCTTGAAATAGTCTTTCGTTGAAACTGGAGAGAAAGTTTTTTTGTAATCAATGCCTTCATTTTGAGTGAAACCTTTGGCAACTAGACGAGCCTTGTATCTCTCAACATTGCCTTTTGAATCCCTTTTGGTCTTAAATATCCATTTGCAACCAATGGGTTCTTCAGGCAATTCGATGAGATCCTAAACGTAATGGTCCTTCATGGATTTCATCTAATCATTCATGGCATCAATCCACTTTTGAGAATTAGAACTTTGTTTGGCTTGATGGAAATTGATTCGATCATCTTCTACCACTCCTATACCAACCTCATGTTCTTGGAGAAAAACAACAGAGTCGTCCAGAATCGCGTTTCTCCTTTCTCTAATAAATCTTCTCAATGACATATCCTCTTTCGTTGTTGAGTTTGCATTTCAGGTATAATTTGTTCATTTTGCACAGGGGGTTCTTCTACATTATCTTGATATTCCGGATTTTCATTTTGAACAATGTCAGGAATAGGAGCCTGATTATTATCAATAACAATAACATGAAGAGAAATGGATTCCTCTTCAAAGACAATGTATCTAACCTTATCACCCCCCACAAACTCAACTTCCTCAAGCAATCTTGCATTTCCTGTCTCAAAAAATATCCTAGTAGTGGGATCGTAAAATTTGAAACCCCTTGACCGTTCAAAGTACCCAACAAACTAGCAGCTTACAGTTCTTGAGTCCAATTTCTTTTCATTTGGCCTGTAAGGCCTTGCCTCAGCTGGACAACCCCAATTGTGTAGATGCCTAATACTAGGCTTCTTGCCTGTCCATAGTTCATAAGGGGTTTTTGCTATCGCTTTGCTTGGTACCCTATTGAGGATATATGCTACAGTCTTTAGAGCTTCTCCCCAGAGGGATTCTGGTAAAAAATAATGATTAATCATACTTCTTACCATGTTCTTAAGCGTTCTGTTTCATCTCTCAACAACACCATTCATACTTGGTTTGCCTGGCATTTTCTATTATTCCTCTAGGAATTTCATGAAAGGTCCTGGACGTTTTTCACCTGATTCATCATATTTACCATAGCATTCACCACTATAGTCAAATTTGACAGCTTTAATTTTCTTGCCAAGTTGATTTTCAACTTCAACTTTGAAGACCTTAAATACATCCAGGGATTGTGACTTCTCAAGGTACCCATACCTTGAAGAGTCGTCTATGAATGTAATAAAATATTGTTGACCATTTCAAGAAGCTACAGGGAATGGTCCACAAATATCAGTATGAATCAGTTCTAAGACATCAGAACATTTGTTGGCACCTAATTTCCTAATGTTTGTCTGCTTCCCCTTTACACACTCAATACAGACTTGGAAATTTGTCAAATTAAGGGGATCAAGAATCCCATCAAACACAAGTCTCTGAATTCTCTATTTAGAGATATGGCATAAACGCTTGTGCCATAGTGTGGCGGAATCCCTGTCAGTTAATTTTCATTTTGTATCACGTGAACTTATATGCAAGGTTTCATTAAATGAGGCAATTATATGAAACAGATATTGGTTATCATGCAAAGATAAAGAAGCAATACCAATAAGATTCGAATCTTGAAAAAGCCTAAATTTATTATTTCTAAATGAACAAGAACAACTGAATTTGTCCAAAATGGAAATTGAAACCAACTTCTGTCTAAAAGACAGTACTACATAAGTCTCTTCCAAATTCAAAAAGTGACTAGTCTTTCGTAATAACCTAAAAGTTCCTATAGCCTCTTCTGCAACTGTTTTGCCATCGCCTACATAGATGAATCTTTCAACATCACTTGGCTATCGGCTCCACAGACAACCCTGTATAGACACACTTATGTGAGTAGTAGCACCAGAATCTATTCACCAAGTGTGTCTAGGTACAAAAGCTAAATTAACTTCAGAACAAACCAAAGTAAGAAGCATACCTTTATTTACATGCCATGTGGTGTACTCGGGACATTCTTTTTTTCTTTTTTCTTTTTTTTTGTGTCCAGCTTTCTCACAAAAGTAATAGGTAAACTCCTCATTCTGTTTCTTTTGCATCTTGTGCTGTGATGTCCCAACTACAGCTTCTTTTCCTCTTTTCCTTTTCTTATCCTCAGAGACGGATGCTAAGTTAGTACTTTCAGTTCTTTCTCACTTTAGCCTTTCCTCTTCTTGCACACAATGGGATGTGAGCTCATTAAGAGTCCATTTATCTTTTTGAGTATTGTAACTCGCTTTAAACTGATTGTATTGTGCAGGAAGAGAAATCAAAACAAAGTGCACCAGCAACTCCTCAAACAACTCTAACTTTAGTGCATATAGTTTGGAAGTGAAATGAGACATCTCCATGATTGAAACAAGGTTAACCAAAAGGGTACTTGTTTTAGCCTTTTCCTTTTTTAGCAAAACGCTGTTCTATTTCTTCAAGGAACTTTGTACCATTCTTCTTTTAGGACATAGATCCCATAAAGGTTGCCGAAATGGAACATTTCATGATCATAAGACTCATAAGATTAGAACAGTCTCACCTCTCCATGTTCACCTTGTCATTAGTGGAACTTTTCTCACTGAGAGGTGCAGGCCGTTTTCCCAAAGTGTAAGGTCAAGATCCATGCAACCGAGAACAATCATAACGTTCTTTTTCCAATTCTTGAAGTTTGTACCATTAAGCACGGGAATGGAATTAATATTGGCAGATATTGTTGAAGTAGAAGCAGTACCTGAAGCAAGAACTAAACAAAATAACAAGCTCACAATCAATAATCATGTCACAAAGCAAGAATACTCAATTAATAAATCCATACATGACATGATCAAACAATGCACATTATGGTGGGCCCTAACACAAGATACCTAGCACAACATTGACATTTAGTCTTTGGATAGAAATATCAACTTTAAGTGGTACTCTCCGTGCAGTAATCAAATATTGACAATTAATCATATCAAGCAATAAGTCTTTCTTTGGGCCGACTCATTGTTCACGTGGAAAACCTAATAATCGTCACATATCTAGTACCATAGGTATGCCAATTATTTGGCCAAACAACAACCTTCTTTTGGACCGATCATTATTCGCATAAACAATAGACATACACGTCTTAATATTCCAAAATAAACAAATTTACATTTTAAAGGTTACTTTTACAACATATAATTTCAATCAATTTTATTTTAAAATATCAGACAAAAAATAAATTTTTTTGGGTCAAAGTCAATGGCCAGGGTCAAACAAGTCCGTGTTGACTGGGTCGATGTTAGACTGGGTCGAGTCAACCCAATTTGGATCCTTACCCAGCCCTGGATCTTTTACCACTAGCCCAAAGAAAAATGGGTTTAACGCCTAACTTGACCTCTTTTGAGCCCTTAAACCTTATGGGCTCAGTCTAGCAAACTTCAAAACGCTAATTATTTCTTCTCCTTCAAACTTACAGGCGCATCCACCATCATCATTTTTTTTAATGCATAATAAAAAAAATGAAAACCTTTGATGATGATAATTGCTAAATTAGGGGAAATAAAAAAACCAAGAATTTGAAAGGAAAAAAAAATCGTATTTAATGGTGTATATACACACTTTCATCCAAAAACAAAAAACAAAGAAAACAACAAAAACAACAAAAACAAAAAAAACGTTTACTGAATCCAACAACCAAACAATATGCAATCATTATAATATACATATATACCCAAAATTGAATCGGAACAAATTGAAAACCGAAAATATATATATATATATATATATAAATATGCATACATTAAAAGAAAAAATTGTTGGGATATAAATGTGCCTAAGGATAGAAAATCAATATTAGGGATTTTCTGTAAATATAACATTTTGATATTAATAAGAGGAGGTTATTCATGTTTAATAAGTTGTGTCATATTTACTTTCATTTGTTGATTGTATGGTTATTTTGAGCAAACATAAAATACTCCTTGACTGTTGGTAATATATCGGATTACCATATGTATACGGGGTATACATAGAAGACGTGGTAATTTGATAACAGTCTAAATAAATAGTCCGCAATCGATGGAATAAGATTTGGGGATCTTATTCATGATAAGATTGTAAATGTTGTCTACTTCCTTGGATGGATGGTTTGTCTTGAACATCGGATAGGTTCCGAGTAGAAACTTTAATGTATACCAGTATTGAGGTATGACATTGGACTGGACCTAAAGTGTTAATTGATTCGGTTTAATAATTTCGTTTATAAGAATCAATGACACTTTAATTATCATTCTGCATTAATCTTAATCCTAAAATGATTACTTGAGTTTGCATCCATGCTTATGTACTTTAATGCACTACAGGTGAGACACTGTTAATTCATGGTCAATATACTTATATTTTGGGTGCATGACTTATGGATGGAGAAATCAAGATTCATAGATACGGAATCCATAGCTATATTAACGATAGTAAATGTTATCTACTTAAAGGCATTATTCGGGGATTGAAAGATAGTATAACAAGATCTTGGCCATCGGTTTACTTTGTGTTCTCTGGTGGTTTACCAATTGTATGGTTTTATAATTGGTGATTCTTTCAATAGAGAATAATGGAACTTTAAGTTAAAATGATTGAAAAGGTAAAACGGAAAAAGTCCTTAATTCAATCATGGATAACATATGGGGATTAAGCAAGCGATGAATAAATCATGGAAGAAGCACTACGTAAGAGAGCTTTCATAATACGGTATGTAAACAGGAGTTCAGCTTCAAACTTTTAGTGGAATAGTTTTGAAGTTGATAATTGATGAATAATTAATCTGGGATTAATTTTTCACAATTATAGGAGTCTCTCTATATATTTCCATCGGGTCCCTCTATTAGCTTATATAGTTCCATATAGCGTCTCGGGATTTGTTCCTAACGAGATCGGTAAATTTAAAAGGCATTTAGTAATGTCTATTAAGACATGGTATTCTCTAACATGCAATCCAGAAAGGATTGGACATGTGAAATTTGTAGACAAATGATTTGTCAACATGTGATTGGTTAATTTGAATTTTGGAAATAAGATTATGTTTTGAATTATTTAATTTTGGAAAACAAATTTTTCTCTCCTAATCTAAATGTGGTATACGGTTTTTAGATAGGTGGAGGGAAGAAAATTTTGTTTCAAAATTGTTCAAATATATTCCTAACATTAAATTATTAATTGATTTAAATAATGGAGATTATTTGATGGATTTTTTCTTTCCTTTAAAACGTTGTGAACGGTTTGAGAGGAGAAAAATTTCAAATATTCCATTTATTTAAATTAATAAATATGGTTGATGTTTGAGGAAAATATTTAATTCAAATAAGTGAATCTTATTTAAATTCAAAAAGGTTTAAAAGGAATTTGAATCTAGATAGGACTATGATCTTTTGACTAGTCTAGATTCTTGATTTAAGATTTGAACCATCAATCAACCTTTGAATTTCAAAGCTGGCAGAATTTTTTGAGGAAAGATTTCCTCTTGGAAAAACGTTTTTAGGTTCAATGAATCTAGCTCTAAAGTTGTATGATCTTTTGGTTCAAAATTTATCCGGAAAAATAATTATTAATTATTTTTAAAGGAGATAAATTTTGAAAAAGGATTGGACTTCTATATAAAGGCTAAGGATTCTTGAAAAAAACAATTTTTGGTAATTCACAAGAGGAAAAATGTTTTTGGTAGTGAGAGAAAAACCAATAAGGGTTTCTTCTACTTCAATAAAATTCGGCTATCTTGTGAGAGAGAAAAAGAGAGAAAATTCCATTGAATCAAAATTGTGAGGAAGGTTAAACCGAGTGATAATTTTCATAGGAGGTTAACCGATTCATGTTTTGTAGTTTTGAAGAAAGAAGTTGGATTATATTCTCAACGAGGAACATCGGAATTGAGAAGGAAGGATCTAGGCTTCGGAAAGCATTACCGGTCGCTTGGATTCATAGAACATGTGCCCACACACACTCTGAGACGTGGAACTCGAGAACAGTAGAGAAGACACGTTGGTCAAACGCTCTAGTAATTCCGGAATCCAAGAATTAAGGTACGCTTGATCATGAAATTAATTTATTATTATATGCATCAAGAGTTTCTTTTTCGAATCGGCATAAAAAATTTTAAACTTCCGCTGCGCCGTAACTCTGATACAGAATCCGATTTTTCCAACAATTGGTATCAGAGCCAACTCATGATCATGTATATAACATAAATTATTTGATCAAATAAATTTCTCTTTATGCATTAATGAAATATTTTAGAGAGTTGGCACTCTAGGTTTTATTTTGAGTATGTTAAATATATTATGAATGGATGTATGGATGAATGAATGCTTTATATAATTTTTATAATATATGATGCTTGTTCAATTTTACCGGTCATGATTCCATAGAGGTTAGAATTTGTATCTAGGTTTTTCAAGTGTAAATGATGTGGTCTATTATCACCGCTAGGTCGTTCTTTCAATTCCTAGAATTTTTTGTAAGCCCGAAACGGTGTAGGAATTTTTTTTGTAAAATTCGGGCTACAATGGATTCGAGGAGATTGAAGATGAACGAAGGTATAGAAATTTTCAAAGGATGTGATTTTTTTTTGTTTTTTGGAATTTTTTTTAATTAAAAAATGTTTTTTAATAAAATAAAAAAAATCACAGAATCTTTTTGAAAATTTAATTTTCCAATGATATGTGATCTTGCTAATTTGAAAATCAAAATTAGAAATTTAAATTTAAATTTAATGGATATTATTATGAATTTTAAATTTTTGAGATTTAAATTTGAAATTTGGAAATTTCAAATTTTTGAATTTTAAAATTTAATAAATCGGATTTTTATTTAAATTTTAATATTTTGTAATTTTGATTAAAATTAAAAATCACATATAATCTTTTTGAAATTTAAATTTAATTTTAAATTTAAAAAGATGTGACATTGGAGAAGGAAGACACATTGAAGAAAGATATAAGGCATGGATCTACAAATGAAAGCCGATATATGTTTTGGTTAATTTTTGTAAATTTTGCAATTTTCTTTTCTCTAGGATGGAATCATGATCCACAGCTATTTACATATTTTGCAAACCATAGATGATGTGTTGCTAGATGAATTTGTTATACTATTTCGTGATGTATTGATAACATGCCATATAGACTAGGGGGTGCCACTCAATAAATATTGTTTATGCATGAAAAACAAAAACCCTAATTTAAAATAATGAGTGGGAGAAGGTTTTACACACTAAAACCTACGGCCTCCATCGTTGGTCCAATAGTTACGCATGGTAGTGCCTACTACTCGGTTTTTGCCCTTCGGATAGGTATCTTACCTAGAGCGCACACTGATTTGGATTTCCGAAAGGATAACAATTTTGGACATATTTTATGTTTAGATCACCCCTCGGTGGCAGATGTAAAATATGGATTCAAAATTGGAAATGATGGTTACACACTCATGCTACTTTATTTATTAACCCTCCCTCGAGGCTCTGTTATATAAAGTAGTGGCCAAATAAACGATAGTTAATATATATTTAATGGAACTTGCTCCATGGAAGAATATGTATTAATCGGAAGGGATCCGTGTTCTTGGCTAGTTATTCTATGACTACGCCTCGATAGCTTAGAAAGCAGAAGCTAGGAATTATCGTTGTAAGGTATGTGTTTTAAGGGTTTTACACATAAACATTTAGATTGCATATAGATCTTTTTGTTTCATTACAAAACCATATTTTATAAACTGATAGGATGTTTGCTCATACTTATTACATGTTTTCTTATTATAGATCAAAATGTCACGCCCTTTATCTGTGATACTTACGCAAAACAAATTAACTGGCGAAAAATTTAATGACTGGAAAAGGAACTTGCTTATCGTCCTAAACTTTGAGAAACACAGTTTCGTCCTAACCCAACCTAGACCACCTACGCCTGCGATGGATGCTCCTGATAGGGATTTTGTAGCGCTTAAGTGCTGGGACAATTCCAATCTAAGGGCTATGTGCTATAATCGGGCGAGCATGTCTAACGTGCTCCAGAAACAGCATGAAGAGCATCAAACTACTAGGCAGATCATGGATAACCTGGAGGAAATGTTTGGTGAACAAACTATCCAGGCTAAGACCGATGCTATCAAAGGTCTCATGAACTGCAGGCAGAAGGTTGGAACTCCCATCAAGGAGCACATGATGAAAGTCATAGCTTATTTATCTGAAGCTCAGGCAAATGGGGCTGAGATCGATTCTGCAACTCAGTTGGTCATGGTTTTCCAAACCTTGTCCAAGGATTTCGATTTGTTTCAGGCATCCTACAACCTTAACCGGAAGGAGATGTCTATAACGGAATTGATGAAAGAGTTACAAGCCTTTGAGAACATTTTTAAGGGTGTTCTGGATCTAAGGCTGAGGCAAATGTGGCTGAACCTAGTTCGCCTGCTCCTAATCCCAAAAGAAAGAAGGAAAAGGGGAAGAACAGGGGGAACAAGCCTGCGGTGAATGCACCTGCTTCTAAGAAGTCTACCAAGACTAAGAAGCGGAAGGTGGATCCCAAAAAGGTTAAGTGTTTTCACTGTGGGAAGAAAGGACATTTCAAGAAGGATTACAGAGACTACCTGACTTTGTAGAAGCAAAGAGGTAATTTTGATATCCTGTATCTTGAGGGTTGTTTAGTGGAAGAATCTAAGGACAATTGGGTTATAGATTCTGGAGCTACTAACCATGTTTGTATTTCTCTACAGGGGTTCAAGGTAACGAGAAGTCTACATGAGGAGAACTTCACGTTAAGAACCGGTGATGGGACATTGGTGCGCGCTGAAGCATTAGGAGAAGTGCATCTTTATTTTGATGAATTTAGGTTTATTGTTTTGAGACATTGTTTTTATGTTCCTAGATTCAAGAGGAACCTAATTTCGGTAGCTTGTTTGATTAAAGATTCTTATTTAGTTTCTTTTAATAATAAAGTTGTTATTAGGAAAAATAATTCTCTTATCTGTAATGGATGGATGCATGGAAATCTTTATTTTATCAAACCTAAGATGCACTCACTGCTTGATACAGAATTGAAAAAGAACTCTAAAATACATAAGTCTTCTCACTCTAACAAATCATATCTTTGGCATTTACGACTTGGTCACATAAGCCTTAACAGAATTCAAAGGATGGTAAAGGAGGAATGCCTTGACTTGTATGAGGTTGAATCTTAGCCACAATGTGAATCCTGTTTGGAGGGCAAGATGATTAAAAGGCATTTTGCTGCCAAGGATGGTTGTGCCGAGGAACTATTAAAACTTGTGCATACGGATGTTTGTGGTCCCATGAACATAGAAGCATGTGGTGGGTATGAGTATTATATCACTTTTATTGATGATTACTCAAGATATGGATATGTCTATTTGATGATCCGCAAAAGCGAAGCCTTTGACAAATTCAAATAATTTCAGGCTGAAGCAGAGAAACAATTAGGCAAGTCCATTAAGACACTTCGATCGGATCGAGGTGGGGAATACCTATCGGATGAGTTCTTAGGATATTTGATAGAGAATGGGATACAATCCCAGTTGACTACACCTGGTACTTCTCAACAGAATGGTATAGCTGAGAGAAGGAATAAGACCCTATTCGATATGGTCCGGTCTATGATGAGTTACTCCACATTACCTTTATCATTTTGGGGGCACGCCATACAAACTGCATGCTATCTTCTGAATAACGTTCCCTCCAAATCGGTTCCTAAAACTCCTTACGAGTTATAGACGAGTAGGAAACCTAATTTGAATCATATTCGAATTTGGGGTTGTCTGGCACACATCCTGGATAAGGAAGCGAAGAAGTTGGAGTCACGATCAGAAGTGTGCTTGTTTGTTGGCTATCCAAAAGGGACAAAATGTGGTATGTTCTATAATCCGAAGCAAAATAAAGTCTTCGTTTCTACACATGCAACATTCCTGGAGGAAAGTTACATAGAAGACTTTAAACCTCGTAGAAAAGTAGTGCTTGAGGAGATGACTTTGGGTTTGGATGTTCCTAAAGTCACAGAAAACCCTGTGGAAAAACCGCTAAAGAAACAACAACCAGGGGAGCTTCGTCGTAGTGGGAGGATTATCAGGGAACCTGAAAGGTACATGTTCAATGGTGAAGTTTTTGAAGCAGAATCCATAGAACATGATGATCCGACTACGTACAAGGTAGCTATGGAGGATGTTGATTCTAGTCTTTGGCAAAAGGCTATGAACACCGAGATGGAATCTATGGATTCCAACGGGGTCTGGAAACTTGTAGACTTACCCCAAGGCATAAAACCGATTGGGTGTAAGTGGGTATACAAGAGGAAGAGAGGTGTGGATGGGAAAGTGGAAACTTTCATGGCAAGACTTGTAGCGAAGGGCTATACGCAGAAAGAAGGAATCGACTATGAAGAAACCTTCTCGCCTGTAGCAATGCTCAAGTCAATCCACATTCTTTTATCCATTGCGGCTGCTCTCGATTATGAGATCTGGCAAATGGATGTCAGGACAGCTTTCTTGAATGGCTCTCTTGAAGAAGATATCTATATGATACAACCAGACGGGTTCAAGGCAAAAGGCCAAGAAGACAATATATGCAAGTTGCTTAAATCCATTTATGGATTAAAGCAAGCATCTCGTTCTTGGAATATTAGGTTTGATCAAGCGATCAAAACCTATGGATTCGAACAAAACATTGATGAACCATGTGTTTATAAATGTATCAAGAATGAGAAAGTGATTTTCCTTATACTTTATGTGGATGATATATTGCTTATTAGAAACGATGTGGCAACATTATCATCTGTCAAAGTTTGGTTAGCCAAACAGTTTGTAAGAAGGACTTAAGAGAGGCTAGTTATGTTCTTGGTATACAACTCTTTAGAGATAGAAAGAACAAAACGATAGCACTTTCTCAAGCTTCATACATTGATAAAATACTTGAGAAGTTTTCTTTGAAAGATTCCCAGAAAGGTGCCCAACCTTTCAGGATTGGAATCAAGCTTTCTAGAGATGACTATCCCAAGACATCTGAAGAAAGGGAGCGTATGAAAAATGTACCTTATGCATCAGCAGTAGGTAGTCTTATGTATGCTATGTTATGCACTAGGCCTAACATTTGTTTTGCGGTTGGTATGGTAAGTCGATATCAGTCGAATCTAGGACCGAACCATTGGGGTGCGGTGAAGCATATACTTAAGTATCTACGGAGAACGACGGACTATATGCTAGTGTATTCCAGTCAGGACCTTGTTCCTAGAGGATACACAGATTCTGATTTTCAATCAGATCAAGATTCAAGGAAATCGACTTCAGGATCTGTTTTTACCCTTGGAGGTGGTGCCGTTGTGTGGCGGAGTATTAAGCAATCTTGCATTGCTGACTCGACCATAGAAGCCGAGTATGTGGCAGCCAGTGAGGCATCAAAGGAAGCGGTATGGCTCCGCAGGTTCCTTGGTGACCTTGAGGTCGTTCCTAGTATGGATAAAGCTACGGTGCTCTACTGTGACAACAGTGCAGCAGTAGCTAATACCAAGGATCCTAGGCATCATAAGAGGAGTAAGCACATTGACAGAAAATATCACATCATCAGAGGCTTTGTTGAGAGTAGAAATGAGACGGTTTGCAAAATCGCATCAGAGGACAATCTTGCTGACCCGTTCACGAAGACTTTGCTGGCCAGAAGATTCGAAAAACACGTTGAAGGCATGGGGATGCGTAATATGTCACATTTACACGCTTAGGACAAGTGGGAGATTGTTGGGATCTAAATGTGCCCTAAGGATAGAAAATCAATATTAGAGATTTTCTGTAAATATAACATTTTGATATTAATAAGAGGAGGTTATTCATGTTTAATACGTTGTATCATATTTACTTTCATTTGTTGATTGTATGGTTATTTTAAGCAAACATAAAATACTCCTTGACTGTTGGTAATATATCGGATTACCATATGTATACGGGGTATACATAGAAGACGTGATAATTTGATAACAGTCTAAATAAATAGTCCGCAATCGATGGAATAAGATTTGGGGATCTTATTCATGATAAGATTGTAAAGGTTGTTTACTTCCTTGGAGGGATGGTTTGTCTTGACCATCGGATAGGTTCCGAGTAGAAACTTTAATGTATACCAGTATTGAGGTATGACATTGGACTGGACCTAAAGTGTTAATTGATTCGGTTTAATAATTCTTTAGAAAGCATTACCGGTCGCTTGGATTCATAGAACGTGTGCCCACACACACTCTGAGATGTGGAACTCGAGAATAGTAGAGAAGACATGTTGTTCAAACACTCTAGTAATTCCGGAATCCAAGAATTAAGATACGCTTGATCATGAATATAATTTATTGTTATATGCATCATGAGCTTCTTTTCTGAATCGGCATAAAAATTTTAAAACTTCCGCTGCGCCGTAACTCTGATACCGGATCCGATTTTTCCAACAACAAAAAAAAAGTAGTAAACTTGAATCCAAAATAATCACAAAAATTCTCAAGTTCAACAATTAATGCCTAAAATTTCCGAATTTGAAAACACAACACATATATCTCAATGATTCAACATGGGTGTCTGTAATAGCATTTATTGGGAAAAAAAAATCTTTAATTGATGTAAACAATCACCAAATCCAGAATCTCATGTTAAACCATCAAGAGTAATTAATCAGATGCGTTCTTGAATCCATGAAGACAAATTAGAGAAGGATATAGTCTTTCACAGTCGAATCTCCTTAGGTTCCTAAGATGCTCTGTGGATTCTCTCTCTTTAATGGGGAAGGAGGAGGAGAGCAAATATTACATATTATGATTTGACTTGGGGATCACAAACCTTATAATGACCCTTATATACTAACTTAAATTAGATTCCCATCAACCCTAATTTAATTACTATTAGGTTTCTACACATTAAAACTCATACCCAATAGATATATCTCTAGAACCCAACTAATAGATCATTTATTTGGCCCTATTAAATTAGATAGCTTATAATATAATTGTCATTTAATATTTAAGTCTATAACAGGAAATTAATAAACTCCCAACATTAGTTTCATATACCGAGTGAGGAACTATTTCCTGAGGATGAGGACTTTTGAACCTCCTGTGGAGCAATCTATGGAATCACTAGCAAAATTAGCTAGAAAAGGGGTTGCAGGAACTGCATTTACAAGGAAAGCTTATACGGAAAGTCTGGCTTCTAATGGTAAAGGAAGAGATCGAGCAACAGAACACACCTGGAGAAGAAAATTATGGTCATTGTTTCTAGATTTGAAAGTTCGTCCGAATTTATCAAGAATAACACTAGTACAAAAAAAGGATACCACGACGGTTTTTAACCGTCATGGTATCTTTCCACGATTGGTTTTTTACCATTGTGGTATCCAGGGATTCCACGATGGTTTTTTAACCGTCGTGAAATAAACAAAACTGGCGTCAAATACAGGATAGAGAGGGTTATTCCATGACGGTTTTCAGTAAAAACTGTCGTGGAATAGCCATAGTCGTGGAAAGTTCTTCTCCAGGGAGATTCTATGATTGTTCTTAGCAAAAACGGTTGTGGAAAGATTACAATAAAAAAAATTCACAATTCATGCAATTTCCCACAGGTGACAAATCCCGTGTGTTATCCATTGCACAGCCCAAATTAAAATAATAGCTAATCTTTAATTAATTTTGTGTCAAAATGTACAACAATTATTACAAAAACATACACTACATTATAAAATTTATAAATTGTCTTCAAACTATATTTGCTGAACTGCATTACAAAATTAGCTCATTCTTACCTTACTAAACTCATCTTAACATCAGTATAAAAATTCTTAGTTTGAAGTAAGGATAATCCATCGAGAGTCAAGGTTATTTCTCGCGTAAAGGCTGAAACAAAATATCTGCATTCAACATAACCTTCTTGTAGAGGATATCGAACAGTATCAATCAATATTTCATAGTTGCGTCGTTTTCTTACTCTTTTGCCCACCAAAATCTTCTAGTAATTAAGTGCCCTAACAATTTAACAAAGTTCAAAACAATTAAAACAAGAATAATGTAACGTCAAATCACAATTTGGAATATAAAAATATACTTACAACTTAATTAGGTCGAACATGTAATATTCAAAAGCATAAATCACAAAATCAACATTTTTTTTTCCAGAAAATAATCTAAACCAAATCCTCACCCAAACATTTTAAATCAATCTAAAACTAATCCTCACCCGAACACATAAATATCATACAATCGGACATTTTGTCGAACATGTAATAGGCAAAAGCATAAATCACAAAATCAACACTTTTTTCTGGAAAACAATCTAAACCAAATCCTCACCCAAACATTTTAAATCAATCTAAAATTAATTCTCAACCAAACACGTAAGTATCATACAATCGGGCATTTTGTTGAAGATGTAATATGCAAAAATATAATCAAATTATCAAAATAACAATTTTTTTCGGAAAAACAATCACCCAAAATCACAAACACAATCAACCAAATGGTCTTCAAAATCATAATATGTGCGGTGCAAGAGAGAGAGAGTGTTGGAAAAAACGGTTCCGATATCAAAGTTACAGCGCAGCAGAAGTTTTAAAATTTTTACGCCGATTCAGCAAAGAAGCTCATGATGTATATAACAATAAATTAAATACATGATCAAACGTACCTTGTTTCTCGGATTCCGGAATTGCTAGAGCGTCGACCAACGTGTCTTCTCTACTATTCTCGAGTCCTCACGTCTCAGAGTATGTGTGGGCACACGTGCTATGAATCTAAGCGATTGGTAATTCTTCCAAAGTCTAGATCACACCTTCTCAATTCCGATGTACCTCATTGAGAATTCGATCCGGGTTCGTTCTTCAAAACTACAAAACAGGAACCGGTTAACCTTCTTTGAAAAATAACACTTGGCTTAACCTTCCTCACAGTTTTGATTCAATAAAAATTTCTCTATTTTTCTCACACCCAAGAAGGATGAATTTCTCAAGCCCGAAAAACCTAGTTTTTGTTTTTCTCTCTCCCAAAAAAAACGTCCACCTATTATGTATGATGATAGTTGGTTTTTTCAAGAACCCCTAGCATTTATATAATACTCCAATCCTTTTTCAAAAATATCTCCTACTTGAAAAATAATTAATAATTATTTTTCTGGATAATCTTTTGAACCAAATGATCATTCGAATTTTGGGCTAGGTTCTTTAAACCTTATGGACGATTTTTTGCTTGGAGAAACTTCAAAAATTCGTGCTCCCCCTTATGTGTAGAATGATTTGTGGTTCAAATTTAAATCAAGAATCTAGACTAGTCAAAAAGTCCTAATCCTATATAGATTTAAACTCTTTTTAAATCTTTGAATTTAAATAATATTTTCTTATTTGAATTTGAATAAATATTTTCCACAAACATTATCCATATTTAATTCATTTAAATAAATGGAATATTTTAGATTTCCTTTCCACCAAAAAAAAAACGTGCACCATTTTTTAAGAAAAGAAAATCTATCAAATAAGCTCCATTATTTAAATCAATTAATAATTTAATGTTTGTAATATATTTAAACAATTTTGAAACAAAATTTTCTTCCCTCCAACCACTAAAATTCGTGCACCATAGATTAGGAGAGAAAAATTTTGTTTTCAAAACCTAAATAATTCGAACACAATCTTATTTCCAAAATTCAATTAACCAAAATAATTAACAAATAATTATTTTGTTTACAACCAATCATATGTTGACAAATCACAATATTTGTCTACATTAATTTTACATGTCCAATCCTTTTGGGATTGCATGTTAAAGAGTACTATGTCTTAACAGACATTATTAAATTCCTATTTAATTTACAGATCTCATTAGGAACAAATCCCGAGACGCTTCGTGGAACTATATGAGCTAGTAGAGGGACCCGATGGAAATATGTAAAGAGGCTCCTATAATTGTGAAAAATTAATCCCGAATTAATTATTTATCAATTATCAACTTCAGGACTATTCCACTAAAAGTCTGAAGCTGAACTCCCGTTTACATACTGTATTACGAAAGCTCTCTAACGCAGTGCTTCTTCCATGATTTATTCATCGCCTGCTTAATCCCCAAATGTTATCCATGATTGAATTAAGGACTTTTCCGTTTTACATTTTCAATCATTTTAACTTAAAGTTCCATTATTCTCTAGTGAAAGAACCACCAATTGTAAAGCCATACAATCGGTAAACCATCAGAGAACACAAAGTAAACCAATGGTCAAGATCTTGTTATATTATCTTTCAATTCCCAAATAATGCCTTTAAGTAGATAACATGTATTCTCATTAAGATAGCTATGGATTCCGTATCTATGAATCTCCCTCCATAAGTCATACACCCAAAACACAAGCATTTTGACCATCAATTATCAGTGTCTCATCTATAGTTGATCAAAGTGCATAAGTCATGGATGCGAACTCAAGTATTCATTTCAGGATTAAGATTAATGCATGATGATAATCAAAGCGTCATTGATTCTTATAAACGAAATTATTAAACCGAATCAATTAACACCTTAGGTCCAGTCCAATGTCATACCTCAATACTGGTATACATTAAAGTTTCTACTCGGAACCAATCCGATGGTCAAGACAAACCATCCCTCCAAGGAAGTAGACAACCTTTACAATCTTATCATAAATAAGATCCCCAAATCTTATTCCATCGATTGCAGACCATTTATTTAGACTGTTATCAAATTATCACGTCTTCTATGTATACTCCGTATACATATGGTAATCCAATATACTACCAACAGCCTAGGAGTATTTTATGTTTGCTCAAATTAACCATACAATCAACAAATGAAAGTAAATAGGACACAACTTATTAAATATGAATAACCTCCTCTTATTAATATCAAAATGTCATATTTACAGAAAATCCCTAATATTGATTTTCTATCCTTATGGCACATATAGATCCCAACAAAGAGAGACTTACCAGTTCCACAGGCGTGGGTGCGGGCGGCACGGTAATGGGGTAGGCGACAAAGGATGGATTTCGAGGAAAAGATTGGAGGGAGGAGTTGCGGCGGAGATTGGAGGAGGGAGAGAGAGGGAGAGGCACGAGAGAGAATGAATGGTGGAGTCGCGAACGGTGGAGATTGGAGGCGAGAGATAGAAGGTGAAGGGCGAGAAAGAATGGAGGGAGGGCGGCAAAGATTGGAGGCGAGGTAGAGAGGGAGAGACACGAGAGATAATGGAGGGAGGAGTCACGGAGGAGGAGATGGGTTTCGAGGGAGATATTGGAGGCGAGTGTGAAAGAGGCGTGAGAGAGAATGGGTTTCGAGAGGGAATAAGGGTTTTTTTTTTTTTTTTTTTAAATTTATGCTCTAAAACCCGCAGCTGAAAATCTGAAGGAAAAAAAATTAAATTTAAAATTTGAAAATTCATGTTTCCATGACCGTTTATAAAAACCGTCGTAAAAGCTTCGGATTCCATGACCGTTTTCATAAACGGTTATGGAAGCTTCAGCTTCTATAATGGTTTTTAAAAACGGTCATGGAAGCTTCGGCTTCTATGACCATTTTCGGAAATCCAATTCCGTGTTATGTTTTTTTCGTACTTTGCACGACCGTTTTTTAATGGGTGCAATTACTGGTCGTGAGACCCAGGCCTATAAAGCTGAATTGTTCACTATTCGTACAATTGTGTCCGTTGATGACCTTTAGCTCTTGCATGACATATTTGACCTCAATGCTAGTGAAAGGCACTAATCTGATTATCAGTTGGTTTGACGTTTGTTCATTTGGAGCCATTGAATTTTCATCACAAGGTCCAAAAATTTTACCCCGTTGGTGGGGAAAAGCAAGCGTCCCCACCATAGAAGTCCCCTACTAATAATGACATTAACTATAATAATATAACAACAACAACAATAATAACAACATCCTTTGAAGAAACAGCTCAATGAGTCACTTAAAAACTAACTTATACATCTCTTATTCGATATAATTCGTCCGATTTTTATTTTCCTTTCACTTTTAACAAATAACGACAGTTCGATTATAACTTGTGATGACGACAACGAAGAACTAATATAAATAAAGTAAATAGCATTTTTAAAAATGTTTGAGGTAGATACCATATTTATGATAAATTGTTTAATGATAAAGAACTAACATAAATAAAGTAAATAGCATTTTAAAATATGTTCGAGGTAGATAACATATTTATAATAAATTGTTTATTTGCAAGAAATTTTTTAAGGCAATTATATTGTAAATGTGCTTTGTAAATAAATTATTTATCATAAATATGATATTTATTGTAAATATTTTATTTATAGAAATATTTTTAAATATTTACTGTGAATAAGCTATCTACCTAAAACATTTTTAAGTTATATTATTTACCACAAATATTTTCAGAAAAAAAAAAAAAAAACTATTATTTTCCTCTTTATGTTGTTGGCTAGACAGGGCTCGCCCAATATGTTTACCTTTTTTAAACCTTATTCGAGAAATTCTCAAAATGTCAAAAAATAAAAATAAAAAAATCAATTTCCGGTTTGTATCACGAATATTGAAGCTTCGAATTTGTTGTGCACCATTAATAAACCAGTCAAAGATAAAGAAAATATGTTTTAATTAAATCATCCGCACTGTCAAAAGCATAATCAATTTGATTATCGTTAATAATCTACTAGCCATGAGAACCAATTCAAGATAAAAGTATATGATATGGATGCAAATGATATATACTTTACTTTTAAATTTCCAGTTCACGAATAAATATTATACACAAGTTGTTTACCGAAATTATGGTACTTAATGAAGTGATAATTCGTTTTTTATATTTAATTGGCAAAGTAACTTTAATCTAATTATGATTATTTGTATTTAATGGTTGTAATTAACCTCTGCACAATTAGTGGCTGTCATTTTAACCCAAATAATAAAAATAATAAATCAGTATCTTAAGTTTGTTATATTTAATTGTAGAGAGTAAAATCCACAGTCGAATCAGATCGAGTCGGGTTAGAGCCTATGACTGTATTGTTGAGCCGATTAAGCCCATGTTGAGTTAACCGAGCATGTTAGCTGCAAAATAACAGTAAAGTAAAGTAATGAGACAAAAAACACAAGAGATTTATAAAAGTTCACTCTCAATATGAGAGCTAGTCCTCTGTGGTAGCTCCATGGGTTTCACTATTGTTGATTAAAAGTACAGTGACTGCCGTAGCAATAAGAATGGGAAGAAAAGAGAAGGGGATTGCATGAAATAGAGAGAGATAGCAAGGAGTAGAGAGAATTAGGTGAAGATACAAGAATTCTGGGACGATTCCGAGATGATTCGGCCTCCTGTGGGATGATCTCAATGTGGTCAAAGATGATGTCTGACAAACTAGGAGGATTTCCAATGCTTTCTCTTATGCTTTAGGCGAAAATCTCTTCTTTGGGCATGATTCTCGTGAAGATGGAATGATATTGAAAATGATATTAGATCATATGAGATGAGAACCGGATCCTTTGGGCATATGATGATGCCCTATATTTATAGATGATGATTGTAGTCCGTTTTGGTGTTGAACATGCCGTATTTGACGAAGGAAAGTTGCCTCTTCTTAATTTTGGAGAGCTTTTCCGGAAAGGGAAAGTAATCTTCTTGGCTAATTCTTGACTTGATTAGACATGATCTTCGTATGATTCTTGTGCAGGAATGAATCTGGGAAGTTTCCTGATCTTTCTGTGCATTGACCTTGAATGGGTGCTCAGTCGACTCTCGAGTCAATTTCTTGAGTCGCTGGCCTTTGACTCGACCTGACAGGCTCTTGGGTTGATTTGGGTCTCGAGCTGATCCGAGTTGTCTTCAAGTGGATTCATGCACTATGATTGACCTAAAAGTGATGTTGATCGACTGGACGTTAATATCTGTCAACTCGGGAGTCGAGCTTCCTTATTGGCTGATGAAGTTGTTCAGGCCGTTTTCGAGTTGATCCTTGATCTTGAGACAATCCAAGTTGACACATGGACAGTGAAAGATGAGGTGCAAATTTTGACCTCAACATTAGTCATTATGTTAATGCCACATGACCACGCACATTAGTAATGATATTATAGGTCGTCACATGCTGATACTATAGTGCATTAGTTAGAAAGTAAGATTTGTCAAATGAATAATCAGCCATATAGTGTTACTTCTTAATAAACTAATATATTTGTGCATTACTAACTTTCAACATTAAAAAAAAAAAAAAAAAAAGTTTTAGAGTGCGTTTGAATCACGTGTCCATTTTAGAGAAATAAAATTTTCTTGTTTTAAATGAGAAAGTCTTTTTTTTTTTAGAATAAATTGATGCTTGAATGTGTAAAAAAATTCCTTTTTGAAAATAAAAAGTTGTTTGGAATGAGAAGAAATAATATTGAGAATAATACACTATAAAAAGATTTTTTAAAAATATCATTTTATTTTTCTAAAGGGGTACTGTACAAAGTAAGTTGAAAAATGAGATAGTTTTGCTTTCTCAAAATGAGAGAATGATGGAAAACGTTGGGAAAAACACTATTTTGTAAAAAAAAAAAAATTCAATTTTAAAAATTGGATATGTCATCCAAGTATAAGGTTAGAATTTGGTGGGCTAAAAAGCAAAACTTATTCTCTGACGGAGGAGGCAATAGAGAGCACAATAGTCCTCTTATACGATAAATATTTTGAGAAAATTAAATGAAGAGTCATGTTTTAAATACCTCCTTATAATTTTGTCTACTCTAACTTATGTTATGTTTAATAGGATGGAAAAGAGGAAGGAAGGAAGGAAGAGGGATGAGGGAAAAATACATGGAAGTTGGTGGAATTGGTTGTTTTATAAGGAGGAAAAGAGAAGGGAATGGAAAATAGGATGGAAAATGATTGTGGTGGAATCCACTTTTCTATTCCCTCCAAAAGTGGAAGGAAAACTAAATTTCACCAAATAACTACTAAAATTACTTTTTTACATGCGTTTAAAGTAAAGTAATAATATATAGAGACAAATAAATAGTAATTACATAATTTAATTATTTTCTTTCCTATAATTATACCAAATATCATAAAGGAAAAACAAAATCTTTTCTGTCACTCTTGTTTTCTTTCACTTCCATTTTTCCCTTCCCTCTTGTTTTCTTTCCTTCTCACCAAACATGGGCTAAAGTTGATAATTTTAGTGTTATGAAATGGTAAAATTGATAGTAGACATAAATATAAGTAAGTGCTAAATTTATGATATTCTTACATATAACCCTAAGATTTTTAATATGAAAAATCATATTTTTATTTTTCAATAAATTTTCTTAACATGCTTAGAAAATAAAAACTACAAAAGTGCTATAACCAACAAACGAAAATTCAACTGATGGTGTTACTACTTAATAAATTACTATATTGTAGATAAAATTAAAATTGTGGAGTACTTGCTTTATACATAAATTACATTAAAAATAAAAAAAATAAAACCTCAGATTGTATCATACTAAACTACAACTGATCGATATCATAACTAAAAAATTGATTATAAGTGTCTGGTCAAGGATTTAGTTAGGCATGAAATTTTAACTACCATCTCTTTTACAATAACAGTATTCAGAAAGCACTAATTGCATCTAGTAAATGGTGGGCTGCTTTAAAAGCCCCATCTCTCCCAACTAATTGGTGACTTTAAATGTAAACTTTATCATCTAGATAAATTATTATACTAGATAATGTGAAAAATCATATTTTTATTTTTCAAGAAATTCTCTTAATATGCTTATAAAATAAAGACAGCAAAGATTGTACAAGTTAGAAATCAATTACAATCCAAAGATAAACGGATGTGGGACTTCCAAAAATACAAACGAAAATTCAACGTAGAGTGTAAACTTTTTTTTTTTATAAATACAATATATAGTGTTACTACTTTCTAAATTATTATACCGTAGGTCAAATAAGATTATTGAGTAGTGGCGTTTTACATAAATTATATTAAAAACAAAAGAAACAGTTCAAAAATATTGATTGATGGGGTTAAAACTCATATTCTTTATTTTTTTTTAACTCAGATTATGTTATACTAAACTAGAAGGATTTGTTCATAAATCACTAGTTTAGAGAAACATTGTTCATGAGCATCAAACAAACGCTACTTTTAAATCAAGACTGTTTAAATTGTCACAAACATTGAAATTATAAAACAAGAACTTGATGAACTTTTAGCATGTATATGGTGGGCTGCTTTCAGAGCCTCATCTCTCTTTTATTTATCTATCTTTTTAATAACAAATTTCTTCTTACTACTTTTCTATCACTTTGCCCTTCAAAAGCCAAACCTAACACAAAAAGAGAGGCGAAAAAAAGAGAGAAACTGCCCTCATGGTGATCTAGTTCCAGTTTTAAATGCTTGCTCATAATCAAATGCTAGATGATCAATAGAAACCTGATACAAATTTATATCACTAAACAAGACAGTGGCAGGTTTTCTTTCTCTTCTTTTCCATGCCAAAAACCACACCCCCTAGAGCTAGCCATAAGTACAATAAGCACATAAATTCATTCAAAGAGGAGCACATTTATTCCTCATCAAAAAGAGTCTATGAACAGAGTAAGTTTCATATCCTCTTTCAGTCTTGTTACTGAAGCTTACCTTAAACTCCATCTCAGCTTGAACAAAAACAAAACAAGGGCACTAATAAACATGACCAGAAAACTTCATTAACATTCGCGAATCGAAAATTGTCGAATCTACTTCACAAGTCCCAAATTGAGAACTCCCCAAGCAGTTTGAGGCCAAGACTTTTCCTTTGCCTTCATAACCAAGACTCTAGCCCAAGCAATCCAACCCTCCCAAGACATCCTCTTGTCCCATGGACTCGCCCACTCCAACATGAGCCTCAACCCTTTTTCGGCCTCTCTCTCGGCCTCCTCAAACCTCCCTTCCCCCAAATAAACCTGACCCAACACCACATGTGGCTCCCCAACAAAAGGGTTCTTCTCAACACACCTCAAAAGCAACTCCTCTGCTCTCTCCAACCCGCTCTTTGACACATCACACACAGCTTCCCAATACAAATCCCTTGCAACTATCTGATCCCCTGCATCCAAAACCCTCGTGCAGTTCTCAAAAACCGGAGGAATTACAAGCTCCAAATCCTCATTTCTCTCTTCCTCCACAACTTTCTGGTCATCATCTCCAAATACCCTTTTCCTCTCTTCAACAAAAATCTCTTCCTCTCTCACAATCAAACTATATAGAGCTCCCATTCTCGATACCGAGTTCATCCACAACCCCGGTTTTCCGTCTCCGGGCCAAAGCCCTCCCGGAACATTGTTTCCCTTAAACTCCAGCCTCCCATCAAAATTCTCAAACAGAACATCCTGAAAACCGAATATCTGATCGCTGAAATCCGCCATAGTCATCAATAGAAAAATCGCAGCCAATCTTCTTGACACCTTAACATCTTCACCAGTCTTTATATGCTTCACAACAACCCCATCAGCGGGAAGAACACTTCTTAATTTCTTCCTCCAACCTTCTTCTTCATCGAACACGCCATTTTCCTTAGCGTTCCTCACCGAAATCTCCGAACACTTGAGGTGTTCGACGAGTTCGGTGTCGGTGTAATGGAAGAGAAGGTCGTCGTGGATTAGAGGCTGCCTCGGGACGATGCAGAAGAGGTGAATAAGCCTCTCGGCGGCCTCTCCGACGTGCTTCGCAACGACGTCTCGCCCCGTGGAAGGGTCGAAGATGGCGAGGTTAACGTAGGAGTTGGAGTAAGCCGAGTGGAAAAGGCCACAGAGACAGACGGAGTCTTGGGCATTCCATAGCTTGAGGATGCGGTAGGTGTCGACGAGGTGATCGAGGAAGCTGCCGTGCTTGTGCCAGCATTCGCCTGCGCCGACGGAGCGGAGGACGGCGACGAGAGAGGGGAGCTTGTCGTCGACGGATTCGAGCTCGCCACGGAGGAAGGGACGGGCGGATTCTAGTAGGGTTTGGAGGTGTTGCTGGTGTTCAAAATCTCGGGGTTGGTTTAGGGAAAGTGATGAAGAAGATGGCATGGTTGGGAAGTGGTAATCTGGTGTTGGTATTTGGTTTTGGTTTTTGTTTCGTTTCAGGTTTCAGAAGAGAGGGAAGAAGAAGAAGAAGAAGATGAAGATGATGGTGGTGAAAACGGTGGGATCAGAGGAAGAGACGTGATGAACTTTTAAGTTGAAAGTAGATAGATATTAAAAAATAAATAAATAAAATTTAAATTGAATTAGTTTTTTTTTTTTTTTCCCTGGAGAGATTCCTTCAAGATGATACTAATAATCTGGAGAGATTTGTGGGATACAGATAAGCTTTACAGCGACATAATCTAATATGGAATAATTTTTAAATTCCAAAAAAAATAAATAAATAAATAAAGGAATGTTTGATTTGGTTGCTAATCTTTTTTAATTTTTTTTTTCTTGTAATTAAAAGTTCACGAACTCTTTAAAATGGTGTATATGGATCCTTTTTACTAAGAAAAAAAAAAGTTCGAAATTGGATCGAATATTTCATATGTATAATAGAAAATTAAGGAAATAGTTATAAATTTGACACCTCCTTATAATTTTACCCTTTATAAAAGTAAAGTTAATAATTTCATAATTTCATAATATTTAATTAAATAATTAAATAAAAAATAGTAAATAGACAAGAATACCCTTATCTCTTTATTTCCTTCTCTTTTTTATTAATTGGAATAGTCTTCATATATCTCCGTTCCGTTCATCAATCGGTCTCTGGTCGGTTGCCGTCGGCAGGTCACCAGTTGCTGGTCTTTGGTTGCCAATCGTCGGCCGCCGACATGTACTAGTCACCGATAGAATGCGAGATGAATTTTGATTAAAAGCAAAACAAATTTCGATAAAATGCAAAATGAATTCTATCAAAATCAAAATGGATTGTATCAGAATCCGAGAAGGCAAAACGGATTCTGAGAGAATGTAAAATGGTTCCTGATAAAATGTAAAACAGATTATATCATAATGCAAAATGGATTTTACTAGAATCCGGGAAGGCAAAATAAATTTTGATAGAATGAAAAACTTATGTACAAAAAAAAGTATTTTAAAGTTTCTGCATTGAAAATCGATATAAATTTCATTTGTTTTTCACTTTGCTTACTTTAATCGACGAACTGTGTTCTCTGTTCAGTGTTGTATATTATATATATTTTATGCACACACCCACTTACACCTATACATGTGCACATATATGTATATAATTACATATAAAATCAAAGCGATTTAAAGAGAAAGAGAACCCTAGTATTTTAAGGATTCTATTGGGATCATTGGTCATAATCCAATCAAGATGCCAACCAGGTGCAGACTATCTCTTTGATACAGAACCAACTGTAACAACATGCACAATGAATTTAATGATTTTAGTATTGTGAACTTGGGAAAAGTACTTGAACATTTCGCTAAAATCCATTGGAAGCATGTGTTATTTTTCTTGTGAAATGATTTGCTTGTTTTTGATGGCTTGTTTGCCGAGAAAATTTATTTTTGTTTGTTTGGTTTGTTTTTAAGTGATTTGTTTATCGGTTTTCTTGCTTATGTTTGTTTGTCGGGAAAATTTTTGGTATTGTAAGGTGAAAATAAAAGCATTAATGATATTCTGTTTCAACCGGATATGCACCAAAAAAAAAAAAACTATGAGAATCCATTTTGAGTTCGATCAAAATCCATTTTAGATTCGATCATAATCCGTTTTGCATTTTATCATAATGCATTTTGCCTTCTCGGATTCTGGTGGAATTTATTTTGCATTCTGATATAATCCGTTTTGCATTCTATCTAAATCCATTTTGCCTTCTTAGATTCTGTGAGAATCCATTTTGGATTCCATTAGAATGTGTTTTGCCTTGTCAGATTATGGTAGAGTCCATTTTGCATTCTGATAGAATCCATTTTGCATTCTATTAGAATCTGACAGTTTGCATTCTATCGGAATCCTTTTTGCCTATTTTGCATTCTATTAGAATCCATTTTGCCTCTCGGATTCTAATAGAATCCATTTTGGATTTTAACATAATCTCTCTGACTATCAGAGCCGAATACTATCAGAACCGAATACGTCCGGCCATCTTTGTTGGAATCCAAAAAATATATATTATATTAGAATCCATTTTGGATTCTAATCTCTTCGACGACCAATATCGACGCCAATAACTAGAGTCGGATACATCCAGTCATCTTTTTGTTGAAAAATGAAAAAACAAATTCCAGTGACCAATGAGCAGAGCATGATACATCTAGTCATCTTTGTTTAAATATGCAAAAAAACAAAAAAAAACAAAAAAAAAATCTAATGACCGAAGACCAACCGGTGACCAGAGACAGACCGGCGACCGGTCAATGAACAGAGTAAGAGATATATAAAAAAATATTCTAATAAATAAAAAATAAAATAAAATAAAGAAATATAGGTATTTTTGTCTATTTACTATTTTTGTCATTTAATTACTTAATTAAATATTATAAAATGATAAAATTATAAACTTTACTCTTATGGATAACCAAATTATAAGGAGGTGTCAAAATTTAGGGCATTCTTGCAAATCCCCCTATGTATAACACATATAAGTTAGATTATGCTATTTTTTTCTACTTAACCTTAAATAGTAGGTCATATATAATTCACATGATATTTTTTTTTGTTAAATTGGAACATTTTTGTATTAAAAAGAACCGTTCTGCACTTGTTTAAAGAATTTAAGGACCTTAATTTTAGTCCAAAAAAAATTTGAATATCAAATCGTAGTTTTGTTAAAAATATATATATATATATAAAAAAGAGAAAATTATTGAAATAACCATTTTTTATTTATTTATTAATCAACATGATACAAATTCTTTATTGTATTGTGAAAAGGAAAGGTAAGATAAAAAAGAATTCGACCTTTAGTTAGGCTTTAAAAAAAATGAAAAGTTGGTTATTTATCTCTTTATACTTTCTTTTTTTTTTTTTCAAAAAGTATACCTTTACTTTTAGAAATGATGTAATTTTATCTCGATCAATTTTTCTTTCGCCAACACTTAATTATGGTCTCAAAAATGTCCAAAATATCTTTTGTTATAAACCCTTTTATACTTTGAGATTTAATTTTATTTAAAAAGTATTCCATGCATTCTAAAGTCCTATATCTTTATACCATTATAATACATTGAATATACAGATGAATAACCCAACAATTAATTTTAATCTCAAAAATTCCCAAAACAACAAAAACATATATAGTAGAGGGACTCTACCAGGAGTTAAAATGCAGTCGATCCGGTTATCAAGCATCTCAACCAAGAGTTGTGACGATAGTCTAACCAACGGTGGGTTCAACTTGCAAAGTAGAAAATAAGGTGGGAATAGGAGATTGCTAATAGAGTTTGAAACGAAGATGGAGACAACTTCTTGTCCCCAAAGAAAGGCAGGGCAAGGACGAAGGGAACACACCCTACCTTGCCCCCTCCCTAATATACATATTTAAGGACAAAAAAGAAAAGAAAAAAAAATAGTCATTATATATGTTTTACCTTATATTTACTACAATTATCCCTAAGCATAATATTCTTATCTATACATATTACGTTGGAATTGGGTTTTGTAATGTGAGAACATTGATTTAGATTGCATTTAGGATGAATTTCAACTTATATTTTGTATCTATCTTATTAGATTTATGTCGAAAATTTATCCAACGGGACCCGTCTGCACGTTTATTTAAGCGTGATGGAGAGATATGAATGAGAATTGTTTTAGAGGCAGAGATGAAGACATTAAAGCATTCACCGACACCACCTCATCCCATTACCATCCTTAGGACGATAAGGGGGAAGGATATTGGAAACTTTGGAGATATTTGTTACTTACAACACAATCCACCTTCTACTAAATAATAGTAATTATTTTAACTCTCAAACTATGGCCACATCGTAACGGGACCAATCCAGCTTTTGCCTATAATTTAACATGACATGAGTGGAAATGGACGCATGAATCACTACAAGAAACGAAATTAAAATCAATAAGAGATTCAAATCGTCAAGTTGTACCAATTTTGCAAATATTTTTTTTATTATTATTTTTATAGAAGGTGGTTGTTCATTCATGTGACTACAGTAAGTGACATGGGATCAAGTTGGTTGAATTGGCTCTATCGTCTCATCATGTTGTTTTGTGTGTACGACTGAAAACAGGACCAACTTCCAATGATAAAGGGAAAGCCTCAAGGCTAAATCCAAGAGGGTTTGAAGCTTGTGGGTTGGGAATGAAATTGATGAAGTCATTGAATCAGAATATGACATGATTTTGTGATTCGAGAGCGTTTCAATTTTATTTTTGAAGGAAGTGTTTAAGGCTATGTTTGGAGTCACATTGGGAAACATGTTTCCAAACTTTTTTTTTTTTTTTTTTTTCATTATCATTCAATTTTACTATTCACTAAACATTTTTAAAATTCTCAAACTTTAAAAATCCATAACTTTATTATTTTAAGTCGAAATGAGATGATTTATTTTTAAATTGCATAGAATTTCGACATGAACGAAATAAGATCTATATTGCTAATTTTTTTCTAAATACGTTTCAAGTTTTATATATTTTCACTCCAAACGGTTCATTTTCAACAAAACTCAAATCATCTCTAACTCCCAAAGCACCATCTCCAAACGTGACCGCAAACAGAGCCTAAGTCTTTTAAATTCACATTAAGGGTGCATTTGGTGTTCGAGTTGAGTTTGAAATAAAATTGAATTTTTAGGTTGTAGTTTGTTGAGTTTTCAAAAAAAAAAAAATTTTAATTTTGATTGAGTTTTTTAGAAAAAGATTAAAAAAATCAACTGTAAAATACAGTTTAATTTAAAATATACTTGAATGTCAAATGTAAGTTAAATTAGATTTTCACATTAGAGTGTTTAAAATAAATTCTGAACCCACTAAATTATGTGTAAAGTCAAGTCAAAAAATAAAAGGTGTGCTGAAACGACAGTTGCATTTCTAAAACACAGTCACATAACATTGTGCATTACCACCACAAGCTCTTGGATAATCATTACTAAGAGAAATTAAATAAGAAAATAATAATAATAGAAACAAGAGAGGAGAAGAGAACACTAACATATGTAATACAGATGTGTTTATAAAAATAGATTAAAAATAAAAAATTTATTAGTAAAGATCATAAATAATAAGATCACATATAAATATAAATTACAACATATATAATTGTACAAGTTATCTAATATTTATTGATTTATTAAAATCAATACTTATTTTAAATTACAATAATTATAAATAAAAAAAACTTACTCATAAAGAATATTACAAGCAAAACAATAACTTTTCCAAATATAAATAGTAACTTTTCTAATAATTACAATGACCAACTTGTTGGATACCAACTATTTTGAGGGACTAAGTCATGTTTAGGCGTTACAACTTGTCATAACCGCAAACCGCCCGCTAGGAGATGTCTCGGTGCGATTAACGGCCCGACATTGTCAGTGATGTCGCGTCACCGACCATTCGGGCAGTTGTCTTTGGCCCCTGCTTAGAGTAGCAAAAAGTATATTTTCAAAGGGATAAAAAAGGCAATAAGCATGCTTGTTAAGGCAGCTGGAAAAGAGGCATCCATGTTCCCATATAAGGATTCGTACCCACAACGACGTCTCGCATGGGGGATGAATTTGAGCACGCCCTTAAGACCACTCAACCTTCTCGTATTTGAGCAACATAATTGGAAAACATTTATATAAAAATTAGTGAATTTTAGAGAGAGAGAAGGGACCGGGGGGGGGGGGGGGGGGGGGGGGGGGGGGGGGGGTGGGGGGGGGGGTGATTGGGAGAAAGAAGGAGCAAAATCGAAAGATTTCTTATTATCAAAAAATCAAAAGAATCCTCGATCAAAATCAAACCTAAACATTTCCCTGCTTTCCCGTTTTCCCTCCCCTTTTCCCACTGCTCTTCATACGCTCTCTTCTCGTTCATTTTTTTGTTGGAAAAATTCTTGTCCGTAAGAAGCCTATCACAATAAGTTCTAGTTTCTTCTCAATCTTTTGAATTCTTGGACTATTAATAATGACTTTTATCTAGAATTTGGCTATTTGGTTTGACTCACTTCTAATATATTATGTTAATATAAATTATAACTGTTGGAATTTTGGTTCTTTTTTATAGTGACAATTATATGTCTCATGATTAGGGATATTTGTGATTTTTTTTTTTTTTTTTTTGCTTATTTTAATGATAGGAAATGTTACTAGATTTAATCTGATACAATATTTTTTTTTTTTTTTTTTTTTTTTGGAATTAGTTGGATTGTGTTCTTGGTTTTTGGTTCGCACAACCTACCGCGGCAAATGCTTGTCAAAAAGGTTTTGTAACTAACTGCATTGAAGATGTTGGTTTATTATTAGAAATTTTAGGTTTTTATTGGATAATGGGTAGTTTAGAATTTTGGGATTTGTTTAAAATATGTAATAACTTGGTTTCTAATAATGAAGCTAAACTTTTTTATGCTACTTTGTGTACCTTTCTAATATTTGCTAGTGTAATTGCTAAATCTGTCTAATTTCCCCTTCATTTATGGTTACCCGACGCTTAAGAATACTCGCGTCCAATTCAACATGATTAAGAATACTCCATCCAATAGGCATTGGAGTAATATCCTTATTAAGTATTTGCCATACGAGTTGGGGGACCCGGATAATGAAAAATAACTAAAAAGAGGTAAATTATTGTTTGTTGAAACGGAATTTAACTCGTAAACAAAAGATAGACAAACACTTGTAAAGAAACAAGAATACTTGTAAGGAGCTTGAGAGCCCTTTTTAAACTAAATGAATTATCTTTGGATGTGTGCTTCACCACAGATGACAAAAGACATGCCACAGCCGCCGGCCCCCATGCGGCGTCGTTGTTTATTGTTTGAATATCTAACAAAAAAATGGGAGATAAATCGAGCTAATACAAGGAAGGGATATATTCGAAATAGAAAAGGGTATACCGGTTGTCAAGTGCACCGGTTGCAATCCAAAAAAAAACTCAACTTGGATGGTTTTTTGGCATTTGGTGCGACAACTCCAACTACTGAACAGTGTTCCCAATAACTCTTTTTTTTTTTTTTTTTTTTTGGGAACTGTGTTCCTAATAACTTTTACTATGCAAAGTATTTATTGTTTTTTTTCTTTTCAAAAAAATAATGTCTAAACCCTATTTTGTTAGCAACAATTATTTTTCTTTGTTAACTTACGGACAGGTAGACAAATTTTCAATTTCTTTTTTTTTTTTCGTATCAGTTGACATAATTTACAATGTTAATTCCTTTATATAAAAATAATTAAATTTCAGCTTTCCATAAAATTAAAAAAATAATAATAATCAATTTCAAGACACATTCTAATAAAGCTAAAATCTCATTTATCCGACCAAAAACTCAACTCAAATCTAATATTTTTCAACTCAAATTATCCATCCAAATGTATAACTCAACTCATTTCAAATCAAACTCAAAATTTTCAATTTCAATCTACATACCAAACACCACTACAAGAATTTGAATTTTTTGCTATCAAAAATTTGGTAGCCGAATGTCTTGTTTTTGGTAGGAAAAGGTTTTTGCTACCAAAATAATCTAGTAGCAAAAAGTATTTGTCACCAAATTTTGATAGCAAAAAGTTTTTACCATCAAATTTTTTTTTTTGTAACAAAATGTATTTGGTAGTGAAACGTATGAGATTCGGTAATAAAAAGTATATGTAGCGAAAAGTATGAGATTTAGGGGACCAAAATTTTGGAATTTAGTGATCAAATATTCGATAACAAAAGGTATTTGGTAGCAAAAAATATGAGATTTAAGAACTAAATATTCTGGTAGCAAAAAGCATTTGACAGCGAAATGTACATGCTTAGAGATATTTTATTCAAATTCAAAAACTAATGATTTATATGGTTGGAAATTATGATACGTCAATCCATCAAAATCAAGTCACGATTTAGCAAGATAAATTTTTTTTTTAAAGAGCAAAACTAGAGATATTTATATTTAGAGTCCGTTTGAGGGGATTTTTAGAGATAGTTTTGAAGATGTTTTATTTGGAGTTGAAAATGGATTTTGAAAATATAAATTTGGAATAAACACTTTTAAAAAAAAAATTGTTTTGAATAAAAACACCGTTGGAAAAGACCGTGAACTAGTATATTTTTAAAAAATTAGATTTGAAAACTAAATCCACCTCAAACACATTGATGCATAAGAGACTGTTAAACATGGTCTCCAACGATACCCTCAAACAGCCCCCTGACTGAAAGAGTACGAGGTAAACGACGTAAGTGGACAAGGCTGGCTTTTTTTCTGTACACTCGCACACTATGAAAATAATATATTTCATTTCTTTTGGAAGCTATGAAAAAGGCACAAAACCAAAGCAAATTTGAACGACACATGTAAAGGTCACAACAGAACAAATTTTATGTCGCTGATAGGATACTAAAAATTAAGACCCCGTCAGAATCAATGTCTATTTTTTTAAAATGAAAATTTTCTTATTTTAAATAAGAAATTCTTTTTATTTTATAAATAAGATGGTGTTTGAATTGTAATAACATTTCTTTTTTAAAACAAAAATTTATTTGAAATAAGAAGAAATGATATTAGAAATAGTACATTATGAGAATTTTAAAAAAAAAATTTTTTTTTTTTCAAAAGGGTATTGTATAAAGTTTAAAAATGATATAATTTTCCTTTTTCCATGAAGAGAAAATGATGAAAAAAACATTGAAAAAAAAAACTCTTACAAAAATTTTCAATTTTTGAACTTCGACGTAGCATCCAATCAAAGAATAATTCTTCATTGTTATATTGATTTTCGGTACGAGTGAAGGTAAGATCTTCGTTTTTGTTTTTGTTTTGTTTTTTGTTTTTTGTTTTTGTTTTTGTTTTTTTTAGGAGATCTAAAATAGTGTATTTTTTTCATTGTCTATTTCTTTTTTATTTTTTAATCAAATATAGACCACAAATATGATTGAGCTTAATTTTTTTAGTTTAAATCCAATAAATAAATAAATAATATATTCAAGTAATATTGTAGTTTTTTTTTTGTTGGGGGTAAATAAGTAATATTCTAGTTGTACTTTAGTTTATTTGACTTTCTAAATGGGATAGGTAAATGATCATTTTTTGAAATTTTTTAAAAGGGCCGAAGATTTCTAAAAGTAGAAAAATGTCCTTCGAAAAAAAAGGTAGAAAAATGACCTATTTGGTAAAATAATCAATCAAAAGCAAAATAGAGAAATACTACCTATTTGGTAAAAAAAAAGGTAGAAAAATGTCCTTTTAAAATTTAAAACAATGCAGTATAAAAGCAAAAGTAAAATACCAAGAAATCTAACAAATCCTACCATCACTGCAGGGAAAGCAAGTAAAAATAGAGAAATACAACTCAAAGAAGTTTTCAAATTGTCAGAAGAATATACGGCTCTTCAGAATGTATAACTTTAAGAATTCCCATGATTTGTTTAATCGATACAAATTGAGAGTATTATAGATAGTTGTGAAGTACTATCATGGTAAACATCTTGAAATTTTGGTAGGAAGTCGACTAACCACCATTAATTAGCTAATGATAGTTTTATAAAATTCAAGCTACACATAGGAAGGATCTTTAACGATAAACTGACTACCATTAATTTAAGTCCCACTATAAGCATTGTGCCATTAATTTAAGAATTGACAAACGAGTTCAGAAATTTGGCAGAGATAACCAAAAAATCATAGTAACAGAAAGTTTTACAAAAATAGTTACACTGAATTTAAAAAGTCTGTTCAATGTTGTTGAAAACCCGTAAAACCTACAAATTTTGCATTTAATCTAACAGATTCTTTAACAATTATATTAAAGTCAAATTGACACAATGTTTATAATTCAGGGACTAATAGTAAATACTTCTCCAGTGAATTCTATTTCAACCGCATTAAAATTTCAAAGTAGAAAGTGATCAAACTCGTTCAATCCACTTTGTGTAACAAGCAGTAAAAAGTAGAAATGATGTTGATGAAAAATACAGTTACACGCGTAATTCCAAGCAATAAATCTTTTTGTCATTGTTTTAGAGCCGGTTAAATGCAGGCCATTGAATGCATTTGGAAATAATCACGAGCAATCGAGGATTTTTCCAATTCAAACCGGAAAATCTGAACCAAGAATAATTTACCATTCCTAAACTTCCCTTACCCCTTCTTCGAAATTCTATCTGAAATAATTAATTTAAAGCAAGGACAAAAAGTTCAATTATTTATTGGCACTACCTCAAGATAAAACGTTGTCATCAGGATTGCCCAGAGCTCTTGGCTGGAATTATGTTGAGAGCCTTCATTAGGAAAGCCAATGTGAAGGCATCTTCTTGGAGCTTCTCAAATCTGAACCAAAAATAGAAAGAAACAACAAATTGCATTACTAAGACCGCCAATAGTACTGGACTTCTGTTAAGCAGACGTTAACAGTGAATCTGGAAACGAAAGTGTCAACATGTACAATATCTTCAATGGCAGGAGGTGATTGAAGAGAACCATTGTTAAATTAGATGCCCTCCTAACTTTGTCAGGATGTACTAAAGTTTGTTCCGCTTTTTTCCCACTGTTCTTTTTGTGTGTGTGCGTGTGTAAAACTTCAGAAGTATATAAATATAGGTACAACAAGTAGCATGGCACGCGCGAAAAGCAAAGCAAAAGCAAAAAAATAATTATCCAAAAAAAATCCACATGGCGATGATGTGGCCACCATGTGAAGATGGCGTGACGACCACATGGCTGTCACATGGCAAGCAAGGAAGCCATCTAAATAAAGGTAAGAGATTGCTGAATGACTTTACCTTCCTGACTTCGAAAAATGCCCAGCACCCATTTCACATTTAAACACTAGGATGTTGTCATCAGTCTTCAGTTCCCTTAGTTTCGCCACAAACTTGGCAGGTTCCGAATACAAAACTCGTGGATCTGTTATCAATAAACCAAACAGAGCTCAGACTCAACACTAATAGGCTGGCGTGCATCAGATATAGACTAACTTTTAAACATATGCTCCTCCTAAGTATGGAATCAACAAAACAACAAATAAAACAATGATAAAAAAAAAAATGACCAAAGATTAAGCTCCCTGGCAAAACTAGATCAGCTCGGAATGAAGAAATTATTATAACAAGTGTTAAGCTTGTATTCATACCATTCAGACCAGCTGTAACAAGAACGTGTGGATAGTTTTGAGCATTAACCTGTAGAAAATAAGTTCAAGCTCCAATCATTGATGAATAAGTTCCAGTTATCACAACTATACAATTTAGCCTAGTAGCAGTTCCGATTTGCGTTGTACTCACATTATCAACAGGAGAATATGACTTCATATAGAAGTAGAACTCTTCCTTCCTTGGGTCACCCCATTCCTGCAGCAACATAAACAAAGTAACAAGTTGGCAATAACATTAGTTACTTCCATATTCGGAATGAAGTACCACCAACCTCATCCACGTGAGCTTCAAAGTAAATAATAGATTACAATACGCGGGAAAGTGAGATGGTAAAAAACCCCATATCAACTAAAGAACATATAACAACAAAATTCAAACATAAAGTTCCAATACAACCAGAGATGAAACAACAATGCAGCATTCAACAGCTGAGGTAACCTCAAACTTAGAAACAACTTTGTGCACAATGATGTTATCGTATATGTCTTTATAATTTAATTTCATGAGCGAAAAAGTACCTCCCACTCTGAAGTTGTGAGGGGATAGTTGGATCAAGCATTGTAGTGACAACATCTACAAAAGGTACTCCAGCAACAGCAGCTTTGAACAAATCAGGCCTCATGTTGAGAACAGCACCAATAAGCAACCCTCCAGCACTTCTTCCCTCAATACAGAGTTTTTTCTTTTGAGCAGTACTTTTCTCTGATTAAATACTCAGCAGAAGCTATGAAATCGGTGAATGTATTTTTCTTCTTCAAGAGCTTCCCGTTCTCATACCACTGCCTACCCATCTCACCACCCCCACGAATGTGAGCTATAGCATAAATAAAGCCCTGGTCTAGCAAAGACAGCCTTGAGGTTTTGAAACTGGGATCTACGCATACCTGTCCAAGTAACAAGATTATGAACTTTGAGAGATCGAAATGACTTCAGTGAAAATAAAATAAAATCACTAATTTTGGTGCATGCTTATTGGACTAACAAGTACTAATGAAAGCATTATGCCACCTTGCAAGGGAAGGGAAAACCAAGGGCTTATAACTATTTATCTTGTAATCTTTCCATGTGAGACATTGGCATTTAACACATTGACTGCCTACACACGAGTGTTTTGTGGGAAAGTGGCCCAAAATGTTGCCCCATATACACAGCTAGTGACTATGAAAATCAAGCTCTAATTTTTACTGGCCTGTAAACAATGTACCAACGGCACAAAAAAGAAACATAAAACAAAAATTCGCAGCCAACTTCAGAACACCAGAAAGAATTATCAAGACGTAATTGCTATGTGTTAAGCATGATTACTTTGATAAAACTAGTTGAACACAACAAGCTACGTTAGTTAATATAAAAAAAAATACTTCATGCATCAAGACCCAGTCACACAAAGGAAAAATAACATCAAAACTACACTTTAAAATAGAACGAAACTCTTGCTGAACCTATCAGTCGAACTACCACTCACTCTGCATAATCCCAAACTGGACTTCTCTTAGAATTGTCATCACTAGGCTACACTTAAAATGCCTTGGGAAGCTCCTATTTGTAAGTACTAAAAAATACTGATTGTTGACACTTGAAAACTATCCAAGCTATACATTAGCATCACAACATACATTAGCATTATGGTATTATTTATAGCACATAAAACATGAGAGCTTCCACAGAGTGTAATATGTATATGTGGGATAAGCTTCACAGAAATAGGCCACACTCACGAAGTGGCATGGGTTTTTTCCAAGTGCTTTCAATCAGCCCTTCTTTTGTGCGTATGAATAAGCACTCCTCCAAGAAGAAATTTGTGCACAGCTACTTGAGGCAATCAGAGAGTAGTGATCATGTTGTGTCTGTGTGAAGAGTTGAGCAAGTGCAACAGGTTTGGTCATTCATAGAAGTGGGCACTGCCGTATAGTGATTTCTATAGCTATTAGAACTGTTTTGTCTAGCTACAATAATGATGGCTTTATAAAGTTCAGATTGTTTTGCTCGTATCCTCAAGCAAGTACTTTGTCACACTTGTACAAATTATAGCATTCTAAGTCCTTTTGCGTCATGTTGTTGTTCAACATGAAAAGCCAAGAAAACTAAGGATCAATTTTAGGGCATAATATTCAACATAAAGCACCAAGATGGTCTCATGCAACAAAAAAATCTCTCAAAAACAAAAATATAATCAAATATAACCAGAAAGAAATTTTTTTAAAAAACAAACGAAAATTTTCCTTGTTTATGCCAGTACCCAATCAACTTGTAAATGCTTTCCTACCTCATAAGAACCATAGCCATAGAGTAGTAATGGATCAGACCCATCAAGTTTGACCAAGTCTTTTCTATAGACAATAGATAACGGAATCTGTACACCATCTGGAGCAGTAGCCCATTTTCTCTCAGTCACGTAGTTCGACGAATCAAAACCTCCCAAAACCTTAAGAAAGTAACAAACAAAACAATGCAAGTGAATCATGACATACAATTTCAATCTAACAAAGCAGAGGGAAGAAAAAGAAAATAGTCAATCAAATTGCATAAGCAATACGGAAGTAATTGAAGCTATATTCAAATTGTACTGCACAATCACGTAAATAGAAGAAGAAAAATCTTTCTGAATTGGTGACATTAACAGTTAAATAGGCTATTTTTCATCAGACAGGTCACTTATTTCAAGTGCTCAAAGGAATATGAAGTTCTATGAGTACCCAGTACAACTCAGAAACGCAAATATACATTATTCACCACATGCCTCATCCATATAAGAACTAAAGAAGAAAAGTTGGGTAACAAAATAATTCTAAAAAAAATAAAAAAGACAAAAATCAAATGTTGGAAATAACAAGTTATAACAGATCAACTTAAATCCCAAATGCATCAGGGAGAGTCTGGACTGAGTAGAACCTAACAGTTGCTGTTTTTCACCCAAGACATAACAACAAACTAACTTTAAGAAGAAACGTGATACGATATAGTGTCTTAGTAAAATCAGAACACTCCTTAAATTTCAGATGCAGAACACATTCCATTAAACCAGAATTTGAAAACTGTCATGCTGCTGTGAAAACTAGTCTGCACTCTTTTGACTTTTAAAACTTAGCAAACTGAAACATCTTGTAGCTGAAGGAAGGGAAACCAACCGAGACCCCGTTAGTAGCGATGGACCGATCCTTGCCTGGAAGTGGATAAAATAGGAGGCAAGACCCAGAAATTGTTCTTAATTTCATAAGGTCATAATGGATAGAATATATCACTTAATGTCTTAATCAATGGAATATGGATGTTTCTTCATAAGGAAAATTTATAGGCATTCCTAAAAGGATGAAGAAAGTTAATGTTATAGGTTTTGCTATTACTGTCAAAATGGTTCCACTTTCTTTACACCAACTTTATCATAGAACCACAAATGCAACACAAATCAATTACTATGACAGTTTTTTTTCTTCTAGGGATTTTTTTCTTCATGGGAATATGACATGCAGTTTCGAAATAGATGTTTTCAAGTATGGGGGTGTTTGGTGTGTAAGTTTGAGTTAAGATTTGTAAGTTTAAATAGTAAATTTTTTTGAATTTTCAGAAAAGACAAACAACTTTTTGGGAAAAAGGACAAAAAACATGATGAAAAAAGTACAGTTTAGTTTAAACTAAATTTTTGCCAAACAATATCTTTTCCCATCCAAGTAGCACAGAAAGATTAATTCTCTTAAACTTAAACAGAAGCTTCTTTTGTCAAAAGTTAGTTGATATTTTTGGGGGATAAAAGAATTTCACTTTAGAGAACCCATCTGTGATACATCAAGATATTTCTAGTTTGCTTCTTATAACTTGTCAAAATTCAAAAATAAATAAAATAGTTTACTTTGAGATTCCACTCGGAAACTTTAAATAGCACGAGAGTTCAACTCTCTTACCAGAATTGCCTTCATAATTTAGGGCGAGAAAGAGAAAGAGGTAAATAAATAAGGTATTTCTAGAAAATGGGAAAGAAAAGGTATTTCTAT
This sequence comes from Ficus erecta, assembly GCA_008635985.1. Lineage (NCBI taxonomy): Eukaryota > Viridiplantae > Streptophyta > Magnoliopsida > Rosales > Moraceae > Ficus > Ficus erecta. Next base: position 324,021 of record BKCH01000135.1, on the reverse strand, counting down.
TACAGAGTGACAAGGAAAAAATCATTTATATTTTAACAGGAGTTATATACTTCATCAAAAAAAAAAACTAAACTGTGCAGTGTGCAATGCAGGGGGAACTCCATAAATTCATATGTCTGTCTTTGTAAGTGCGTGACCCACATGACCGAATCAACAATGTTCTTTCTGATTCTTTAACCCGTTTCTCTTTCTTATCAAAGATTTCGAAAGAGACAATTGGACACAAGACAGACAATAGTACAATTTCAAAGCTTTTTAAGATACTTACAGTTTCAATCTTCTTCAACACTGAAATTCCTGACTTCATATCATAATCATAGACAGATTGAGGCGTCTTCAACGAGCTATAGGAGAATCTTAAAATGCCAGAAGAAAATTCTGATTCTGAGGGAGCCACAGAGTATATAGGATCCAAAAACTCCACAGCCTGACCACCCTGAAGTTCTTTAAGTGGTTTCTCCAACATCTGGAAGGCCATAAATAGTTATTTTTTGTAGACCATCTTCACGCTCATTTGCAACAAGGTGATCACTATAGAGCTTTATACCCTGAATTTTAACACTGAAAAGAAAAACACAAAACATAACCAGCTTTAAATAATAGACAAGAAAATAATTAAAGGAATATCAAGTGATGGTGATCAAAAAACGTATATAGCTAACACGATCATACAAAATTATAAGCAGAAAAATTGCATTTAACGGAGGAGAGTAAGTAATACAAGAGTGGAATTTGTTCATTTATGGTAGAAGGTGTAGAGAAAGAAAGAGAGATTTCTATATTATCTTGGTAGCATATCATTGCAGAAAAGGTTAGAAACTTAATATCCTACAGAGATTTAAGGCCTGACAAGTGTCCCAATCATAGAATATGGTAACCCCTTGTAGGGCCTCTGAGCTCTAATCAACTATGTTAAAGCAACTAAATAACACAAGGCAATGCTAGCCGGGTGGTAAACTCCACTAATTTCAAGCTCCTAGAAAGGTGTTTTTAAATATTATCAACTCTATTTATGGCAAAACAATTAGACACTATTGTCATAGATACAGAAATTCCTAAAAACGAGTTTCTCCCCCCCCCCCCCCCCCCTTTTTTTCCATTAGAGATCAAAAAACAAGTTGGCATATTGCATTTAACGTCACAGCAATCCATGCATTAATATAATGTCATAAATCGGATCATAAATGTAGTTTTTCAAAAAAATAAAAAAATTAAGTGACAAATAAAAAACATAAATGTAGTTTTTCAAAAAAAAATAAAAAAAATAAAAATAAAAGGTCAAGTTTTTACCTCTCCCTATGGGGAATTAGTACTGCTGTATCAGATACATTATCCAGAGGACAAGCAACTACTTCAGAATTGAACAACTCCTCACTCCGCCTTGTAATGAAAAAATGATTGCCACGATGGCTAACAGCTGTATCGATTCCATCCACACGAGGTGTCAGAACCACCAGCCCGTCTTCAGGCTTAGAAACATCAAGATAAAAGTTGAACCTTGTCGTTTTACTTTCAGATGCAACAAACAAAAACTTCTTGCTCTCAGAAGCTCCAAGATCAACCGAGAACATATCATCCTTTTCGTGATAAAGACACTTGTCACTTGACTGTTCTGTTCCCAACTTATGCAACCACACCTGATAGAAAACGAAAAACATGTTTATGACACTTACGGATATGCCTCACGAACTAGGGGTCGTCTTACTTTGGTCCTAAGTTTCAGTTTGTGCAACCCAGAGTCCCTAGACTTAGAAGTTTTTAGTCAATTTAGAACATTCTGGAAACGAAATCCATATCTACTGAACAGGAGTCATCTTCCTTGACTCCTCAATTTCAATTTGTTCAACCATGAGCCCCGAATCTCATCTCATCTAAGTAACATTCTGTTAATTTCACAGTTAAGCCCGAAAAAATGACGAAATGTGACAAAACGGCAATGAGGTAAGCAATATAAAATTCAAAGAAAGTCTCAAAACTGTAAAAGCTTTTGCTAATCCGCTTGACAACTAACCTTGTCAGGTCGTAGAGTTTCATCCATGGTGATATAAACCAGATGCGAATTCCCGGCCCACTCGAGATACGACGTCGTACCGGACAGAGTATTCCCTACAGCGGCTCCGGTATCGGCATCAATCACACGAACATTATAAATCTCATCTCCCTTGGTATCCTCTGCATAAGCGACCAATTCATGATTCGGACTAACCTCGAAAGCGCCAATGGAGTAATAAGCGTGGCTTTGAGCCATCACGTTCTCGTCCAACATGACGCGTTCCTCCGGAGCGCCGTCGTCGACCGGCATCGAGTCGTTGACGGACGGCGGAAGCCGAGCCTGCGACTGCGGAAGAGGCCGGCGACAGTGCTGAACGTACTCCTTCCCTTGCAACGTCCTCGTGTAGTAGTAGAAACCTCCTTTCCGCAAAGGCGCCGAGGCGTCGTCTTCCTTGATCCGAGCCCTAATTTCCGCGAACAGCTCTTCCTCGAATTTCTTCGTATCTAATCAATCAATGAAAGAACCAAAAACCCCCCATTAAAGTTCAATCCTCAAAATCTGAGATTACGATTGAAGATCATTCGTTCGAAACGTACCGGACATGATCGAATCGGTGTAGGCGTTCTCTTGGTTGAGATAGGAGAGGACTTCGGGATCGGAGCGGGAGTCGTCGCGGAGCCAGTAGTAGTTGTCGATTCTGACGTCGCCGAACAGCTCCATGACGTGCTTGACTTTCTTCGCCACCGGCGGAGGCTTCGCCGGTTCGGACACCATGGATGATCTGAAATGCTTGGCTCCGGCGACGGGACGAAATGAGGAAGAGGAGGAGGAGGAGAGCGAAGAGAGTAGTAGTGGGAAGTGAAGAAGGCCAACAATGCCTATACGGTGAGTGAAACGCATTGTCGTTGAAATCAACATCTATTTTTCCTTTTATATTTTCTTTTTTAAGGAAAAAGAAAGAAAAGGAAATTTGGTTTAGTATTTAGTATAATTATCATCGTCTACATAGGATGTTCTGTTGTATGAACATGAATGTTGGGAGTGATTTGCATGTGCAGATCTTTGCTTATGTTCTACTTCCAAGAACCTTTTTGTTTTTGTTTTTCTAAGAGCCATGAAAGTTGTTTGAATGAATGTGTGGAAAGAATTGGAATGAAAGGGATGTGTATTTTATCCAATTCAATGCGTAGTTTTGTGGCATGCAGCCAACAATAATGGTATGGTTTTAAATTCGGTGGGGTAAATATTAATTTCTTTTTTGAATTTATGTCACTATTAGTCTATTTTTAAGTAACGTTAGGTAACAATATGTATAGTACGTTACATTTCAAAATTTTTGCTACAAATGACATATCATGAATTTATATCACACAGCATTAGTCTTAATATTATATTTATCAAACCGTACAATCGTCGGATTTAAGACCTTTTGTATTTTTAATATATATTAAGATAATATTGATATATGATCTCGTCAATTACCATCATCTTATCTGAATCTTATATTATCTTAACATATATAAATCTTAATATTACCTTAATATATATCTTATCTTAGCATATACAAAAAACCAAAAATGCTTTCTCCTCTTTCTACCACTTGTCAGTCCTATTTTTTTTTTTTTCTTCTTCTTCTTCTTTTTTACCCTTTCTTTGGATGAGTCTTACCTACGGTGTCGTCACATATGCCATTCATCAGGCGGAAGATTTTGGACCGTTAAATAGAAAATGAAGGTATGTGATTCGACTTGTGCAAAAGGAAGGGCAATCTAATGAATTGACCGACACACTGGAGTACTAGCTGCGTGTAGACAGTGGTCAAAGTAAGCATTTTTTAAAGTAAAAAAACTAAAGTTTGGCTTACCCATCTAAATTTAAGGTTTAAATTAAAAATTTTATCTTTTTCTAAAAAAAATTTTTCTATTTTCTGAAAAAAAAATTTTATCTTTCTAAAAAGTCTATAAAAATTATTATTCAAATTTTAAAATTTCAACTCAAACTATTCCACCAAACACCAAGCCTCCGTTGGGTTAATTAATTAGAAATAAAATTTTTAAATTAGAGTTAATTGATTTTTAAAAATTAGCTATAAATTTTATTTACTTTTTAAAAAAATATAAAATTGAAATGAAAAAAATACAGTTTAGTTAGAGTTAAATTAACTTATCAAACGGAGTATAAAAAAAAATTTAAAGAGATGGAAAGAAGCAGTCGAAAGGTTCGTCGTTTTTTTTTTTTTTTTTTTTTGTCATTTTTTTTCCTTTTGTTGCTCTGGTAGAGGAGTGGGTTAGTAGAGGAGCGGGTTCCATGTAGGGGAAGGGTCTGGTGTCTTATTGTCCCTCGTTTGCTTTTACTTCATTAATATGAGTATTTTATTGCCATCTTAATTAACTTTGATTAGCATTCACTTTCATATTCGGTTATATGTCTACCCGATAGACCTGACATTTCCACTTTCCCACGTAGTACATCGTAACTTGCTCACTCCATATTTGTTGATGCAATTTCAATTACTCACATTGTCATTGAGCTATATTTCACTTGCATTTTCAAACTTTTTTACATTTCAACATTCTTCCCACCACATTCATGTCCGAATATGTTTAAATACACATCTCACTTTTTTTTATTTAGTCCATAATTACCTTTATGCCCTCATTTTGGATAAACAAAGCATTATACTTCCGACAACACAATATAAACAACTATTTACACGGTAACTTACTTCAGAGAGCTACTAAGGGGGTGTTTGGTGTGTAAGTTTGAGTTAAGATTTGTAAGTTTAAATAGTAAATTTTTTTTGAATTTTCAGAAAAGACAAACAACTTTTTAGGAAAAAGATAAAAAACATTATGAAAAAAGTACAGTTTAATTTAAACTAAACTTTTTACCGAACAAGGCCTAAATTTCTTTGTACCTTTAGCTGTTTTCCTTACATTTGTCACTCAACCACCCCTCGTAGACCTCCATCTCATCGCCATTTCTTGTCCGCCACCGGACGTGGGACCTGGCGCCTTCCTTTTATCCTTTTCTTTTCTCATCTATATCTATATATATACTTGTATACATAATTTTGTATTATTCAGCAATTTACCTCTTTCTTTCTCAATTACAAAAGTGAGAATGTAGATTTCTTTGAAGTTTTTTGGAATTTCTTAAAATACTTTAATCTCTTACCTCTATATGCTAATTATACTAAAAGAGCAAGTATTACTTGCACTAATTCACATTCAGGTCGTCCAAAACGTTTTTCTTAGACTGTCGTTTTTTACTTTTTCTTTGCACGATTCTTGTCCTATACAGAGGTGGTCTAATTGATGGAAAACCACTCCGAGGATGTGGGTTTGCATCCAACCGACAACATTTTTTGCTCAAGTATCTTTATTTATTAATTTTTTTTTTCATTTTCTTCTTATTTTTCACCCTTTTTTTCCCTCTCTAAAACAATATTTTACAATAAATTTTCCACTTTCTCTCTCCGTTCATAACTTAGCCGCCCCACAACCCAGTATTCTAATACTTTATTCACCTTTTACCTAAACTCACATTTCTAATATACATTTTGGAAATATTTTTATTGTAATTTGTCTCGATCAAAATTATTTTAAAAATATGTTTTGATTACAATGTTCTAATACTTTATTTTTCTCCTTTATTTTCGTTTTAACATTTTTTTTATAATCACATTTTTTCTTTTTCTTTTTTTTTTTTGGCTTTTTCCCCTGAAATCATATTTTTCAAATCCCTAACAAAAGCATATATAAATGTGTTAAATACGTTTCTATTTCAATTTTTCATTTTAAAAATTGATGTTTCAAATACGTTCTTACGTAAATATTTTTACTTTAATCTTCTAATATTTATTATGTCAAAGTGATTATTATGAAAACGTTTTATTAATTGTGACGTAATTCTTAACAATTAGAAAAGATTAATAATGATTAAATTAAAAAGTAAAATTAATTAAATTTATTTGTTTTATTTATATATTCAGTTTTTTTGTTGCACATATATGTTATAAAAAATCATCAAATTATAATACTAAACGTGCTTTTGCATGTAACTACTTCTTTCTCTTTCTTTTAAAGGATACATACTCGGCTTGAATGGTTTAAATGGTTACAACTATTCATTTAAATGTTCTATTGTAACATATCATGTATTCTCACTGTAAATTCTCACTAAAAATTATGTCTATTAAATGAAAGGTTTTAATCGTTCAAAAACTACTCATCTTTCAGTTACATCTATCTAAGGTGACTCTTGAATATTTTTACAAACACTTATAAATGTGTTCGTGCATTATTCAGTTCTCAATCATTTATAACAACTGTGGAAGAATTATTTTTTACTTCTGAAATTCTCATGCTTGTAAGTAACTAGAATTCTTCACGCAACCCCTCTCTCAAGGTACATATTAATCTCTCTCAATCCTAACAAACTCAAAGAACATGTTTCTCCTTTACACTGTTAATAGAGGTCATCCAAAATGATTGCTTTGGATTGTCTTTTTTGAATTTTTGTTTTCACAATATTGATTGCCTTTTTCCTTTTATGATTGAATTATAGATTTTATATTGGGGTTATATCAGCCTCCTGTGCTCTTTTTTTTCGCTTTTATTTTATTTTATTCCTCTTTTCTTTTCTTTTTATTCCGTTACCAGTTTTTTTTTTTTTATCCTTTCTTTCAAACAGTGTATTTCAAATACCGTTCTTCTTCTTCCCGGCCCCCCCCCCCCCCCCCCCCCCCCCCCCCCCTCAAAGTGCACTTACTGTCTCTTCGTCCTTTCTTTCTTTCTTTCTTTAATCTCAAATTATAGTCAAATTATAGGTCTTCTTGTAAACTTTCTTTCTCTAATCTCAAAATCAAAGTGGATGGTGAACTCAATTTGGCTGAAAAAACAAAATGGACTTCCAACACGTAATTATCCCAAGAAAAATGAAGAAAATGACAATGAATTTGATGATGCAATGAACCATTAGATGAAGACGACAAATTTGTTTTGAATATATAAATTTCTACTTATATAAACCTTAGATTTGACATATCTCCCGCTCAATTTATGCCTTTGTTATAAGACTACTAATTTTTTTTTTTAATATACTATAAGATATCTCATTCTTTGAAAAAATAAATAAATAATGGCAAATTTTATTTTGTTTTCTATATCATCATATCGCAGACATTGATGTTTCAAATAGCTTATATAATAAGCCTCCATAATATTATGGATACTTAATGTTACTTTTCATATGTAATCATATTTTAATGTCTTAAGTATTATAGATATGTTGTCTATTATAGCGATTTTAGTATACTGTTTTATTATTATTTATGAAGTCATTATTATTTTTTAATCTTGCAGGATTCAGAAACAAATATAATCTTACTCGGTTACCAAAATAAATATTTTCTTAAGATAACATAAATGGCCATCTCTCTCGACATTATTAGACTAGATATTTTTTAAGAAATAAAAAAATATTTAATAAATACTACTTTTTTGAACTTTTTGACTCATACATATATACACAACTAAATACATTTGAGAGCTTTTATCAACCTCTATTAAATATAAATTTACACTATTATTTACTATAATATGTATAAAATACGTTTAATGCACGTATACAAACTAGTATACTTAAAAGAGTCATTGGCTCTCCTGGTTATGGCTTTCTTGCTTACCACGTGACAGTCATTTGTCCGTTACATCATCACCACGTAGTAGACATATTATCGCCACATAGATTTTTTTTTATTTTTATTTACTTTGTTTTGTTTGTCTATTTTGCACATAACTAGTATATATATATATGAACCAAAGAACGCTTTTTTTTTTTTTTTATGGTTTTGTCTTTTTTTTTTTTCCTCTCTTTTTTTCATCCTTTAATTTTCCCATATATATCTATCTATATATATATATATATGCATATTTTTGTATCTATTTATTCAGTAATTTACCTATTTGTTCTCTTTTAATAAAAGTGAAATACAAGCTTCTTTAACATTATTAAATACCTTATTAAGTTTTTTTTTTTTTTTTTTTGGAGTTTGGTTAAAAAAATTTCGTACTCAAATTTTAACCTTACTAAAAAGAATTTTGTCTAAGTTTTCTATTTTTTTTTTTAAGGTAGAACTGCGGTAAACCCCTTTTTATATACCCTATCGATAGAGCTTATTTTTAAACCGTTCAGATATAATCAGACAGCTGAGATGTAGCTTGTGTACGGTAATTATTATATACTTTTACCTTATAGTAGTGTTTGACAAATAAATTAAAAAATAATAATAAATAATAATTTTAAAAAAATCCAACCTCCTTCCCCGACACCGACGACTTCCCCACCGACGCTGGCGATGGACCCCACCAACCCCCCTGCATTGACTTCGACCCAGCCCTCCCCCCTCCCCCTCCCCCCTTCCCCCCACCCCTGACACCGACAACGGACCCCGCTCCCCCCCGAAGCTGACCAACCCAGTCCCCCCCCCCCCAACCGACCAGCCCACGAGCCCCCCCCCTCCCGCCGATGCCAACAACCTCCCCCCTTGCGAGCTCGAGCCCAGGCACCCCCCAACCCCCATCCCCCTGGATGTCGGCGACACCCCCCACCAAATCTGCCCCCCCCCCCCCCCCCCTTCCTCCCAACGTCGACCAGCCCACTCCCTCCCTCCTTCCCAACCTCTGCAACGGAAACCTCCCTACCCTCTTTCCCCCAACCTTCCACCACTGGTGGATTTTTAATAATTTTTATTTTTTAGTCAAATACTATTATAAAGTAAAGTGTATAATAATTACCATACATAAATAACATCTCAACAATTCGATTTCATCTAAACAGTTTAAAAATAAACTCTATCAATATAATATATTAAAAAGGTTTTACTGCAGTTTTATTCTTTTTTTCATTTAAATTTCGTAACAGACTTTCCATCTGTTTTTCTCTTTTTAATCTTTTCTTTATTTTATCGTTTTGTGCTTTTTCTCTCTTTCTTTTTAAATTCTTAACTAATATATTCAAAAGAGGGAGAGAGTAATGCATTGAGCATTGCTTGTTTATGCCTCTATCACACTTTAATGCACGCTTGGCTATCAATAAATATCTTTTATTCTGTTGGTTACCTTTTTCTTCTCACTTTAATACACTTGTGCAAGGAGTGGGTATTTGGATTGCCCTCTGAAACAATAAAGGGTAACCAAGAAATTATACCTTTAAAAGAAAAACAAAAAAAGAAAAAGAAAAAGACTGTGAGTGAGTGTATTTCCCCACGTGTAGATCATCCGTCTAAATTTATAATTTATTATACTGCCCTTACCCCTTACGCTAGCATACAAACAAAAAGAGGCCCCTATCATTCAACTAAAGATGGTAAAGATTACTCCTGCAATGAAAAATCTTCTAATGTGAATTAGCAAAAACTTATTAACATGAAAGTGGAAAAGGGTCTTATAAGTTTGAAGCATAAGAAGCCTTTAGAAATGGAAAGACAACAAAAAGAGAACTAAGCAAATAAGGAAAGGATTGGAAAAACAATCCAAGAAAAAAACATATATATTTGTTAAAAACTTTCATTATGAGTTCAAAGTTGATAAGTAGATGATTTTTTTTTTTTTTAACTCAATGTTACAAAATTTTCATCAATATATTTAATATGTAATGTTTCCCAAAAGCTTGACACAACAATTTGCATTTTTTTTTTTTTTGAAATAATGATACGGTAAACATTATTTTACGGGAAAAAGGGTTTTATAAGTTTTAAGCATAATGATATATTTAGTAAACATTTTCTTCTTCTTTTCTATCCTATTACTTTTAGTATTTTCTTATTTAACTTTTATGTTTAGTACATGTTTAAATCATAGAATTAAATGTACAATTCTAATGGTAATTCAATTTTTTTATGAAACAAAACACTATAAATTTTTTTGTTGAAATATAAGTTTCAAATGAGATGTTTAACGACAGTTAAGATCTGACCACAAGGTGTTGAATCGGACATGACAGGTGGATTTTTTAAAGACAGGCTCTTCTTAAGAAACGTCATAAAATATCATACAAATTGCTTGGAATCGATCCTCATTCCTACAACAGAAGCCCCTGGCCAAAAGGGTTGATACTTTTTTTTTTAGCCATTTTAAACTAGGGCTGAATTTAAAAAAAAAAAAATGGACTCAACCTAATTAATCCAATCAAAAGATGAAACATTTTCAACGTTATTATCCAAATGCCTGAACAAGAATTCCATTGAGAGCCTTCATTATGAAAGCATATGTGAAGGCATCTCCATGGAGATCCTCAAATATGCATTTTTAATGTTTTATCGTTTTGTGCTTTTTCTTTCTCTTTTTATGTGAAGACATCTTTAAGAAGATCCTCAAATCTACATTTTCAATGTTTCATCGTTTTATACTTTTTCTTTCTCTTTTTTCTTTTTTCAATTTCTCTTTTGATTTTTATATCATTTAAACAATATATTATTTTAAACGTTATTATCGTGTTTCAACTAATATTATCTTAAAGAAAGTGGAAAAGAGGGAGAGAGAGTAATGCATTGAGCTCTACTTGGTGTATGTCTCTATCACAAACACTTCAATTCATGCTGGCTATCAATTTATGACTCTTATCTTCTATTGGGTACCTGTTTGACTGTTTCTTCTCACTTTTAATACACTGACGCAATAGTTGGATTTTTTTTTTTTTTTGGTGACTTAAATGATTGGATATTTGGACTACCCTTTAAAACAATAAAAAATATATATCAAAAGAAAAAAGAAGAAAGAAAAAGAATGCGAGTGCATTTCCCCACGCGGGGATGTGATCACATACTGCCTAGCATATACAAACAGAAAGGGAGGGCCACTATCATTCAACAGAAGATGTTAAAGATTACTTCAGCAATGAAAATTATTTATATAAATTGGCAAAAACACTTATTAACAAGAGAATAGAAAAAGGGTTCTTATAAGGATTAAGCATAAGAATCCTTAGAAAAACAAAAACAACAAAAAGAGAAGTAAGCAAAAATAAGAAAAGGATTAGAAAAACAATCCAAGAAAAAAAAATTTCCTAAAACTTTCATTATGAGTTCTAAGTTTAGATGATTTTTTTTTTTAATTTTCGGGTCAGTATTCAATTTTTTACGTCAAAATATGCAAGGGAGAAAGAAGTAAATAGAAGTTTTCGAAAAGAAAAAATTGAAGTAAATAGTAAGCTTTTAGAATATTTTTAGTAAATAGTAAATTTATCAGGTAATCTCAGGTAACAATAATCTTCACGTCGCATCACTGTAGTAGTTATCTGTCCTGACGTTGCCAAACATCTCCATGGCGTGCTTCACCTTCCCTACCGTCGGAGGCAACAGATTCACCGGTGCCGAGTCCATCTTCATCAGCGACGAGGAGTAGAATTAGAGTGTTGCTGCTAAGTAGAGAAGAAAAAGAAGATAGGCAATGCTTATGCCACGACGTGATTTCAATCTCGTTGTCGGAATCAATATTTAGATAAGCTTATTAATATTATTTATTTGTTGCTCTTACCACTATTTTACATTGCTCGTCATTATTTTCTACCTGAATTTCAAAGAGAAAAGCACTTGAATTACACAATATAAAGATCATTCTAATTTGTATCTCATTTTATTTTGAATAACAATTTCTCCTTTTTAAAAAAAGTACTTTTTTTTTTTTTTTGCTAAATTTAAATTAAAAGAAGAAGAAGAAGAAGAAGAAGTATAGTTAAACACATTCTCTACTGCTTCCTATTGTCGAATTAGATTTTAGGATTAATTTCAAAAATAACACCTGTGGGGAAAAATTTATTAAAAGTAACACTTTTGTTTCCTTTTATTGCTAACACTGTCACGTCATCAACATCAATTGAGGTAACTGTAAAGAGTCAAAAAGACCCTCAGTCAACCCTAAATCTTTCATTTTTTCCCACTTTCCTGCACACCCCCCAACCCCCACGCACAATATATATGTCCTCTCTATATATCTCATTTTTTTCTTCCTTGTTTTCCTCTCACCCTAGGCTCACGCACTCTCACTTCACCATTGTTGAAGATTTGAGCTCAGCTATTTCATTATGAGTCCAACAAATCTCTCTTTATCATTGTTCGCTCTATTCACCTCACCATGTCTATCCTCACCATAGTTGAACCGAAACTTGCAGCTCATCTCCTAATCCACTTGCCGCTCTTCTCACTTTCCATCAGTCTCGTTTTAGCTTAGATCAGGTACAAATCTGAGGTAATACTGCTTGTTCTTTGGTTTTATTTGTTTCTATATGCTTTAAATGGGTTTGCATTTTGAATTATAATATAAAAAATGACTATGTTAAACTTTTGAGGGTAAAATCTTACAACATATGTTGTCTCATGTAACACATGTGGGTAGTAAGATAGATTTTCTGTGTTTTTTTGGTCTCTTACTATAATATTTCTTATTCCGAAAAATTTTCAACAGTGCTATTAGTAAACAACATAATGACCTTTTGGTCATTATTATGATGACTAAATCGGTCAGTAATATTTTTACCAAATGGTAATTATAATATTGACGATAATGAAAAAAAATATAGTTTTGCATAATATTTGACACTTTAACACAAATGGTCATTTTCATAATGACCAACAGATCAATTTCATTATGACATTCTCAATGCTAATGGTTTGACATAAATATATAGAAATTGATGTAACATCTGTGGTTCTAAAACACAAATGGAAGTTACCATACGTTGTCTATGATTAAAAAAAATATAGATTTGTATAACATTTGACAGTTTAACACAAATGGTCATTTTCATAATAACCAACAAGTCAATTTCATTATGACATTCTCAATGCTAATGGTTTGACAAAAAATATATTGAAATTGATGTAACAACAGGGGTTCTAAAATACAAATAGAAGTTGTCATACGTTGTTTATAATGAAAAAAAATATATATAGATTTGCATAACATTCGATACTTTTACACAAATGGTCATTTTCATAATAACCAACAGATCAATTTCATTATGACCTTCTCAGTGCTAATGGTTTGACAAAAATATATTAAAATTGATGTAACAACGGCGGTTCTAAAAGAAAAATGGAAGTTGTCATACGTTGTCTATAATTAAATATATATATATATATATTTGCATAACATTTGACACTTTAACACAAATAGTCATTTATAATATGACATTCTCATTGCTAATGGTTTGATAAAAATATATTAAAATTGATGTAACAACAGGGATTCTAAAACACAAATGGAAATTGTTATACGTTATCTATGATGAAAAATAATATAGATTTGCATAACATTTGGCACTTTAACACAAATGGTCATTTTCATAATGACCAGCATGTCAATTTCATTATGACATTCTAAGTGGTAATGGTTTAACAAAAATATATTGAAATTAATGTAACAACAGGGGTTCTAAAACACAAATGAGAGTTGTCATACGTTGTCTATAATGAAAAAAAAATTATAGATTTGCATAACATTTGACAGTTTAACATAAATGGTCATTTTCATAATGACCAACAAGTCAATATCATTATGGCCTTCTCAGTGCTAATGGTATGATACATATATCTTGATATTGATGTAACAGCAAGGGTTCTAAAACATAAATAAGAGTTGTCATACGTTGTCTATAATATAAAAGTATAATTAGATGTTATGCATGGGAGTTTCCCAATTTCCCGCCCAGCCCCGCCTCCACGCATAATATATAAGTCCTCTCTTTATATTTGTCATCTTTTCTATTTCTCTATAATGTAATTATGATATTGACTAACTTATTGCTGTTTCGTTTAGGAATGACTGCGGTTTATGTTTTCATCAATTATAATAGTCAGTGGGATGGTACATCGAGATATATTGGTGGTGAAATGAAGGGAATATTGGTGTCCCTTACTGCAACTTATGTTGGTCTTATTGAGTTAGTGATGAGTGTTATTGGAATGAGGGGCCTTGAAAAGACTATAGTCATAAGATACGTCATTAAATTTGGAATGCCTCCTGTGAGAATACAGTGTGATACTGACGTTAATTTCTATATACAACTGAAGAAGAAGGATGTTCGTGTGCTTATCAAATTTTCAATTAGCATCGATGTATTAGATGAGTCAGTGGCCGAAGCGATACCACCTGAGGTAGGGGAAAGCAACCACATACATGTGCAACCTTTTAGGGATGGTGGACAGAGTGATAAAGTCGTGCAACATGAAGTTGTTAACAATATTATCACCCTTTCTCCTATAATAGGTCTGGATTTGCACATGGAAGATGGACTTGAAGAACAAGATGAATTCTTGAACAATGACTTAGGCATGAACTATGATGATTATAATGTCGGGGAATTTAATGTTGACGAAGCTGCTCGTGATTCAAACGAGAGGAGTATCGCAGGAAGCATTGGAGCCCAATCTGTTCATGTACCTAGTAGTGACAATTTTTCCCGTGCATTAGTATTTGCTGATTTTACACCTATCACAATGCGTATAAATAATATTTTTGATAACAAAAAGTCACTGCACTAACATTTTCATCACAATGCCATGAGCAAACACTATAAATTCAAGGTGAAGAGGTCGACCACTACTCTATTACACGTGGTATGTATAGATAATGAGAAATGTCCATGACAGTTACATGCTACTAGGATGAAGGGTAGTGAATTGTTTGTTGTGAAGAGGTACAATAATGTTCATACATGCTCTATTGAAATCGTTCGAGGGCATCATCATCAAGCCAATAGTCGGATGATTGGGGAGTGTGTAAAGGAAAAATACTTGGATCCGACTAATACCTCATATAGACATCGGGAAATAATGCGGGACATGCAGAGTGTCTTTCAATTATCTTAGAGTATGGCGAGGGAAGGAAGCTGCACTGATCAACATGCAGGGCGATGCTGCAGAGTCATACAAAAGTAAATTCTATATTGACCATGGTAGTTATTTTAATGACCGGTATGATAACTTATATATTGACCACATGGTAATTATTTTTTAATAATGACCTCTCCTGGCCCTTTATAGTTTTGTTCGCTTAGGGTGAAATGGTTAAGAGAAAAAATCATGAATCTGACATTCACATTGAGACCGACTCAGAAAAGAGTTTAAAATACTTCTACATGTGCTTAGCTATATTGAACCAGGGTTGGCCTCATTGTCGTCTAGTAATTGTGATTGATGGATCGGCATTAAAGGCTAGGTTTGGAGGAATGTTGCTTGTTGTTTGTGGCCACAACGCAGATGGCTCCATATTTCCACTCGCTTTTGGTATCGTTTCATCGGAGAGCAATGAATCGTGGAAATGGTTTTTCGAGAAGCTAAGGGATTCAATAGGCACACAAGAGTCTCTTGCTATTGTGGCTGATAGGCATAAGGGTATCGAATATGTAGCCAGCGTTGTCTATCTAGATGCTGATTTTGGGATATGCATTCAACACTTGGTTGTAAACTTGAAGACGAGGCACAAAGATTTCACGGGCCTTATGAAGACCTATTTTGATGGTGCATTGAGGGCATATCTTGTCAACGAGCACTAGCGTCATATGGAATCCATCTGGAATCGTAACCCCGACATGCACCGATACCTTTTGAAAGCAGATCCTAAAAAATGGTCACGAGCATACTTCAATGGACAGAGATATGCAATCATGACAACCAACATTTCCGAGTCATTGAACAGTATGGATTGGAAAGCTAGGTTAATGCCAGTGAGATTCTTGATAGAATGGTTAAGGGAACTACTACAAAAGTGGTTTGTTGACAGACGTGAAGAGGCCCTGAAACTTACATCAAAACTGGCCCCCAAGGCATAGAAACTTCTTCACATACACTTTTCATTGGGACTAACAGTAATAGTACATGATAACTACTAAAAATGACTTACGGTATACGCTAAATTTTGTAATAATCAGTCATCTTATAAATGGCCTTGCTACTATGTTGACAATGACTTCAAAGAAACTAATGGGTTCAACTTCCTTTTGTTTACAGCCTCAGCCAGCTAATCAATTTGAGTACACTGTTACTAACAAGGATGCTTAAACATGGATTATGGATATGAGAGAAAGGACATGTACCTGCAGATGCTTTCAAGTGGATTAAATTCATTGTCCTCATGCTATGGCCGTATATAACCACGACGAATTGATCCGTACAATTATTGCTCCCATTACTACACAAAAAAGGCTCTCTATGCAGCCTATAAACCTGTAGTCCATCCGATTGGCAGCGCCGAAGGCTAGGATGTTTCTGAAGAAGTCAGATCCCAAGTTATCATCCTCCCAAGACAAAGCGTGGTCCCGGAAGGCCAAGGGTTACTAGGATTTTGTCCCAAGGTAAGGAACCAGATACTATTCGGTGTAGCAGATGTCATGGTTATGGACACAACCAGCAAACTTATACTAACCCAGTACTGTTATGCACAGGCCCAACAACAAGATCACAGAGATCTTTCACATCTCAGAGCACTGTTATATGATTGTTTTATCACTATTTGTATCCGCAGTTACGCACAGTTTGCTATGACTTTATGTCATTGATTTTAAGTACTACGTTTGTGGGTTTCTTTTTTAGATGTTATGACTGATTGTGTTTGTTTGGTTATCTAGATTTGCCAAACATTTGACAGTTGAATACATATGGTCATTTTCATAATGACCAACAGGTTAATTTCATTGACCTCAGTGCTAATAGTTTGACAAAAATATATTGAAATTAATGTAACAACAAGGGTTCTAAAACACAAATGAAAGTTGTCATATGGGGTATATAATAGGGAAAAAAAAAAACAAAGATTTGCCTAACATTTGACACTTTAACACAAATGGTCATTTTCATAATGACCAATATGTCAACTTCATTGTGACCTCAGTGCTAATGGTTTGACAAAAATTTATTCAGGAGTAAAGATAACATGTTAACCATTACGTGTTGCAACAAACGGAGTTCTATAACTTTAAAAATGGTCTCTAATGAAGAACATAATAGAACTATTTACATCATTGAAATATAAAAATATTAAAAAAAAACACAAAAGTTATTTATAAGTCTATCAAATCCTGCTCCTTGTCATTCTTGTAAATATCTTCAACCTTCCTCCTTGTATAAGACCACATATAACATGTTAGTCACTCCCGAAATATTTTCATGCGTCCCTAAATAACCCAATAACGGATGTTCCTCTCTTCTATCAAGCATTCAGCATTCTTAATAATAAAAATGTCACAATCACCCATGTTTCACGGTTCACAAATGAGAAGAAATCACAAACCACATCATTATCACTGTTAAGAAGGTTGTTGGAATGCATTATCAATACATTAACTCACCTATTTTTTTGTCGAGGAATATCTTGCATGATAGTGACAAGTATTGGGTAAGTTTTCAGCGGGTTTCTTGGTTTGAATTCAAATAAACTTATCCTTTTAGCTAGCATTGGAATAAACTTGGACATACATTCTAATGCTTCTCAGACCTTGTAATTGTGAGGGCCTTCATGATTAAGAGAGTCGTACACTTCAATGGTCCAATTCAGAAGGTCAAGCTTTACTAATAACAATCAAAATGACTATGTTTGTTTGTTACAAAAATTAGTAACAACCTTATCATTAATGTTTTCCTCTTGTTCCTTGGTTGCTTCTTCATTCTTTCTCTCATCCTTATCTTGTTCCATAGCTATTTCTACATCATTTGTCTCCTTCTCTTCTCCCTTGGGTTTTTCATCCTTTTTCTCCTCTTCTTTTTCCTTGCCTGCTTCAGGCTTTTTCTCCTCCTCCTTTCCCTTGCCGTTTTCACACTTTTTCTCCTCATTTTCCTTGGCTTCTCCCTCCTCTACTTCTTCATACTCTTTATAATTTTCCTGTGTAATTTCACAGTTAGGTCATAATAATAATTACCAGTTGGTCATTACAAAAATGACCATCTGCATATAAGTTATACCTAACACAAAAATTTTCAGGATTACCTTATCGTTTTCTCCATTGTCATCTTCATCTTCTGCAATTTCGTTCTCTCCATCTCCCTCTTCATTTTCATCTTCCTACAAAAGGGAAGCACATCAGCGGTCATTACCATGGGTCATTATATAAATGACCGTTTGGTCATTATTATATCAGTTACCATGGGCCAATACGAAAATGGTCATCTGCATATAAGGTATACCCGACATAGATTATTTCAGGATTACCTCATCGTTTTCTCGCTCGTAATCTTCATTTTCTTCCTCTTCCTCATCTTCTTCTTCATCTTTTTTCTCTTCATCTTTGTCTTCCTGCAAAAAGGAAAAACACCAGCAGTCATTTTATCAATTATCATGAGGTCATCATAGAAATTACCGGTAACTACAATCAATCACCTTGTCAGCACATAAGAAGTCCAGGGCTGCTTTCACACCTTTATTCGCAACTACACCAATGTCAGAGTTGAGGAAGCCATCATCTTGAGGGCCGAATCGGGGGTCATCGGAATCAGTCTTCATGGCATCCGAGTCATCTTTCTCACAATGGTTGGGTTCCCCTCAATATTGTCATTGAGGTTATACAACAATTTTAGAACTCTACGCAGGAATTTCCTGAACTTTTTCTGTCCCTTTTTCAACTTTTCTATTTTTTTGTTCATTGAATCGACCTCTCCTCGAATCTCTTTCTGAAACTCCAGCCATTTGGAGTTTGTCTCGGTACTTGGTTGCATGACATGTGTCTTACGGGGTGCCTGAGGTACAACTATAAGGTTCTTCAAATATAGTTGCGCAACACATGGCTCCTTTAACTCTTTGTCGGTTGGCAACATCACAAAACACTTCGGCTGCACACGTTTGATTTAACAAAAAATTACCACATGATATTATATAAATGATCAATACTGGTATTAACACAATCAAAAGTATGGTCATTACAAAAATTACCATCCAATCATTATATAAATGACCAACACTTGTATTAACAAAAGTATGATCATTATAAAAATTACCACCTGGTCATTACGTAAATGACTAACACTGGTATTGACACAATCAAAAGTATGGTCATTAAAAAATTTACCACCCGGTCATTATGTAAATGACACTAACAGTAATAATAATATAGTATAGAAATTACATGTTTCTCGCTAACAACAGTTAAAGCCAACATCATAGCATCAAACTTCACATTATCCGTGGAGGTCCATGACAGCATACGAGAAGTGACCTCAACGTGCTTGGTCGTGAATTTGCCTGCTATTGTTGGGATGCTCTCATATGCCCAAACAAGTAAGGCATGAGGAAAGCCCGCAATACTGTAATGCACTTTATCAGCCTTCTTTAATGGTATTCTCTTTGAAGACAACCTGTTTTCAACTGCATTACATATTGCAACTCGGGTTGCCTCCTATGAGAGCACGCCCCATGGAAAAGCATTGAATTCTCCCAAGTTATCAGCTAAGGTAAAATAGTATATTTTTACAGAATTTGTATTTGCAAGATGAATGCAAAATATTATGTACAGTAAACTAAGCTTGATAGCATCGTTGTCGTTGTCAAATTTTGCATTCGACAGCTGCATCTCCAAATGTTCTCTCAACACTGCTCATAATGTAGGAAATTATCTACTTATTAATCGGTTATCAACCGCCGGTGCCAGATGGGTAGAACCTACACATTTCATGCCGGTTATAAAGTAGACTCGTTGATGGAAAATCTACCAAGGTCTTCACCAACCTCAAACCACAGAGCATCACCCATTCCTAAGTGATCCGTCAAATGCATTATAATGTTATGCAAGACCTGCCCAACCCAGCCAAGCGTCTTCAACTTCAGAAATTTCTTAATGCATGTCTGCCGGATCACTCCCTGGTACTATCGGGGTGACAACCACTCTTTCAAGTTTTTACAAATCTCTGCAATGTTAATGAACGTATTTATTTTTGTACGGATAATTTTAGTATCCGGTACGCGGGAAACATACCGAACCTGTGGTAATGGTATCACAAGAGATTAATAATATTTATGACCATCAAGTAATCATAAAAATGACTAACTGGAAATAATAGAACTCTAAGTAATTAAATTGATGACCAGAAAGTCATCATAAAAATAACCTATGGATAAAATTACAATATGATCTCAAATAAATAACCACACGGCCGCATTTTTTAATATCACCAATAATTAACCAAATATCAACACAAACCCAAACACCTTCGGCAACGAAAAATTTATATAAACCAATACACTCAATTTTCCTCTCAATATCCAAATACCAAACCAACAAACTTTTAGTTTATGTCACAAAATCAAATAAAAATACAAACTTTACATTTTTTTATGTAAATTTTTTTCAACAAATCAATTGGAAATGTAGAATCTCATCAAAAACACATATAAAAATGCAAACATTTTTTTACATAATCAATCAAAAATGCACATCCTCATTAAAAATGCACATTTTGACCAAATGTATATTAAAAATGCAAAATTTCTACCTTTTTAGCATTCGAGTTCTTCTTCTCTTCTAAGGTTCTTTTTGCCTTCTTGGATTCCTTAACTTCGATTTCCCCCTACTTTCTCTTCAACCCTTCCTCGGGCGCCCTTCTTTTTTTCTCTGGTGCCAGCTTTTAAGGATTTTTCTCCGACGGTGGCCTTTTCTCTGTCGAAGCTATTAGTCGGAAAGACCTCTTTTCAGGAGTAATGTTTTTCTCCGCCGACTTCGTGGGTTTGGACATGGGAGACTAAAGAATTTTCGACTGGGTTTAGGTGGTTTTAGAAGATTCTTCACCCATTACAGAGTTCGAAAAGCTTTATAGAGGCCGTTGGTTGTGGTTTTTGATGGTTTCAAACGGTTTCCGAGCAGTTTCCGACAGTTTCTATGGGTGGTGGTCTCTCTTTCTCGTTCACTCTCTTTCTCTCTCTAAATGGGAGTTTCTCTCTCTAAAATAGTTTAAAATCAAGTTAGTGCATTAGAGGTAGATTTGGGCGGGTGGGAAGCGGGGGTAATCCCGGAAGTTGGCATCCCTTAAAAGCTTCTGGGTCCCACAAATCAGAAGAAAAAATGACGTAGCAGTGCTAGCAATGAAACAAAACAAAAGTGGTTCTACTTTTAATAAAATTTTTCTCACAAGTGATATTTTTAAAATAAACTCATAGATTTTAATGGCCACAAATATAAATGCAAGCATTTTAATATTGTATGGTACAGTACTTTAACTTGAACACTTGTAGATTGGAAGTTAAAAATTTAATCCATCTGTTAAAAAGACTTCCTTTACCAACATTATTAAAATAAATTTCTTGTCATGAATTTCTCCTTATGTTTAAGATGCTAAATTATGCAATGAACGTCTGCAGCTTAAGAGCCATTTGTTTCGCATATTTAGTCCAATAAATGTCTTTTATTCTACTGGTTACCTTTTTCTTCTCACTTTAGTACACTTATGCAATGATGGGTATTTGGATTACCCTCCGAAACAATAAAGAGTCACCAAAAAATTATACCTTTAAAATAAAAATAAAAAAGAAAAAAGAAAAAAGACTGTGAGTGAGTGTATTTCCCCACGTGGAGATCATTCGTCCAACCGAAAAATTATTAATAATTTATTATACTGCCCTTGCCCCTTACGCTAGCATACAAACAATTAAGAAGAGGCCACTGTCATTCGACAGAAGATGGTAAAGATTACTTCTGCAAATCATTCAACAGAAGATGGTGAAGATTACTTCTGCAATGAAAAATCTTCTAATGAGAATTAGCAAAAACTTATTAACAAGAAAGTGGAAAAAGGGTCTTATAAGTTTTAAGCATAAGAAGCCTTTAGAAATGAAAAAACAACAAAAAGAGAACTAAGCAAAAATAAGGAAAGGATTGGAAAAACAATCCAAGAAAAATATATATATATTTATATATATATATATATATGTTAAAAACTTTCTATATGAGTTCAAAGTTGATAATTAGATGATTTTGTTTTTAACTCGATGTTACAATCAATATATTTAATATGTAGTGTTTCCCAAAAGCTTGAAACAACAATTTGCATTTTTTTTTATTGAATAGAATATAAATAATGAAACAACAATTTGAAACAAATCCTATTACAACAAAATCATATTACAATGAAAAAAATATATGTATACAAAATTAATAGAATAAAATATAAATTTGACGGTCAAAACAAATTGTCAGCATTTCTTCTAAATACTAATTGTTATTTTTAGATGCGGCTACTTAAAATCGGAATGTTCTAAATATTAAGTATTAGGAAAGTTAGTACTAACATTAGGAAAAGTTTTTTTTTATTTTGGTATGTTATTTATCTGTATTATGAACTTTTAATTTATTTGTAATTATTGTAATTTAGAATCAATCTTAATTTTGTAGATTTGTTAGTATTAGACAACCTATCCGATTTTGTATTTGTAAACTTGTATTTATATGGAAGTTTATTTATGGTGATATTTACTAATGAATTATTTATTCTTAGTCCGTGGACATAAATATATTCATGTTAAATATAATTGTGTTCATCTTCTTTTTTATCCTGTTACTTTTATTATTTTCTTATTTAGCTTTTATATTTAGTACATGTTTAAATCATAGTATTAAATGCACAATTCTAATGATAATTCAAATTTTTTTTATGAAATAAAACAATGTAAATTTTTTTGTTGAAAAATAAATTTAAAAATGAGATGTTTAACAAGAGCTAAGATCTAACCACAAGTTGTTGAACCGGAAATGACAGGTGGGTTTTTCAAAGACAGGCTCTTGTTAAAGAAAGGTCATAAAATATCATACAAATTGCTTGGAGTCGATCCTCATTCCTACAACAGAAGCCCCAGGCCGAAAGGGTTGATACTTTTTTTTTTTTAGCCATTTTAAACTAGGGCTGAATTAAAAAAAAAAAAAAAAAAAAAAAAAAAAAGACTCAAACGAATTAATCAAATTGAAAGATGAAACATTTTAAATGTTGTTATCCAAACAATTATAATAGCATATGTAAATGCATCTTCACGGAGATCCTCAAATTTATATTTTTAATATTTTATCGTTTTGTTTTGTGCTTCTTCTTTCTCTTTTTCTTTTTTCACTTTCTTTTTTGATTTTGTATCATTTAAACAATATATTATTTTACACCTTCCGCTCGTGTTTCAACTAATGCATCTTTAAAGAAAGTGAAAAAGAGCGAGAGAGAGTATGCATTGAGCTCTACTTTGTATTATGTCTCTATCACAAACACTTCAATTCACGCTTGGCTATCAATTTATGACTCTTATCTTCTATTGGGTACCTGTTTGACTTTTTCTTCTCACTTTTAATACACTGACGCAATGATTGGAATTTTTTTTTTTTTTTGGGTGATTTAAATGATTGGATATTTGGACTACCCTTTAAAACGATAATATATATATATATATATAAGAAAAAGAATGTGAGTGTATCTCCCCACGTGGGGATGGGATCATACACTGCCCTTATCCCTAGCACATACAAACAGAAAGGGTGGGCCACTATCATTCAACAGAAGATGGTAAAGATTACTTCAGCAATGAAAATTATTTATATAAATTAGCAAAAAAACTTACTAATAAGAGAATAGAAAAAGGGTCTTATAAGGATTAAGATTCTTATTAACCTTATTTATTTGTAGCTCTCACCACTATTTTACATTGCTCTTCATTATTTTTCTACCAGAATTTCAAAGAGAAAAGCGCCTGAATTACATAATATAAAAATCATTCTAATTTGTATTCTATTTTATTTTGAATGATAATTTTTTCTCTTTAAAAAATATAGAGTTTTTTTTGGCTAAAAAAAAAACAAAACAATAAAAAACAGAAGTATAGTTAAACACATTCTCTGCTGCTTCCTATTGTCGAATTAGATTTTAATGGCCACAAATATAAATGCAAGCATTTTAATATTGTATGGTGCAGTACTTTAACTTGAAAACTTGTAGATTGGAAGTTAAAATTTTAATCCATCTGTTAAAAAGACTTCCTTTACCGACATTATTAAAATAAATTTCTTGTCATAAATTTCTCCTTATGTTTAAGATGCTAAATTATGCAATGAACGTCTGCAACTTAAGAGCCATTTGTTTCACATATTTAGTCCGTCTCATTTGAAAAATGAAATGAAAATGACATTTGTTTGAACTTAAAGTTTATCTCATTTCAGAAATGAGATAGAAAAAAATATCCCTTTTTTTTTTTCTATCTTTGTAAAAATCAACTCTTACACTCATTTTCATTTCAAATCTATTTTGCAAAACATATTCAAAAATTTATCTTATTCGCTGTAAGTTTAAAAATTTCCTAACTTTTTTATTTTACCTTCGATCTTTTTTTTTTTTTCCTTTTAATGTGTTCATAATTAATAAAGGAAAAAATATATGTCTATGCCTTTTTAAAATATGATAACATTTTATAGATTTGTTAAAAAAACTAATTTTGAACAAGTTTTCTAATATCTATCGAAATACAATTTCATACATTTCACGTTTTTCAAAGTTCAAAGGAGAAAATGGCACGTCCAAATGCTATTTAAAAAAACAAAGAAAAGAAAAGGAAAAAGTGAATTGTCATTATAAAACAAGAAAACTTTTCATTTGGAAAGCAAACATACGAACCAAACAAACTGTTAGATATCCCAAACTTGAGGCTTGTGCCAAATTTGAAGGAAAGAAAAACAGAGAAATTCCCATACAAACTAGAATCCAAGAGCTAATTTTAAGAGTATTACTTAAAGTTTCCATCATTATCATCACCAAAACAAAGTTCCATACAAGCAATGCCATGCAGAGTTGCAGTGATAAAATGTACCCAATAAACAAAGCCCGCCGTATTAATATATTAATATATTCTGTATATAACAGTATTCGCGAGATAGAGCGAACAATCAGAAGAAAAGGAAACAAATAAGTAGCTGTTTGGCTCTCCATTTGGGTATGCATTTTTTTTTTTCCCCCCTGATAAGTCAACAAAATTTTTTACCTAATTTTTAAAAAATCAACCAATTCGAATCTAAAAATTTCATTCCAAAACAATGCACCAAACGCAAGCTAAAACTCCGAAGCGTCAACTGAAGCTGGCATTTACAACTTGAAAATCAAATGCAACAAGCACAAAAATCAGGCAATTCAACTGTGTAAAAGATATAAAACTGGGTATAATGTTAAGAGTTGTGGGAACATAGGAAAAGAGCCAGTTTTGGAGACGTAAAACATCATGGAACAAAACAGCCATGGATTGATAATCGAATGACAAACTTAGAAAAAAAATAATAATAATTCGGAGTCCACAGATTTAAAAAAAGGCAACCTAAACAATGGAAAAAAATCTCCGGACTGAGTGTCAGAAAAGGCCCACCAACGAATTGCAATGACCTATAGCGAGAGTTGAATCAATAATTATACAGGTTATGCAGGCTATCATGGAAATGACTACAAGAAATACGGAACTCCCGTCCTCGGTCCTCTCATCTGGTTGTTCTCCTCCGTCTCCGTGAAAAACTTCACTTCTCTCTCCTGCAATAATAAGTCCAGAAAAACAGCATCATCAAGAGGAACAGCACACGTAACCGAGGTTACTTGCATCGTGACCGAGGTTACTTGCATCGTGACCAGAATTAGATTTAAACAACTAGCAAATGGTGTCAACACTTGAATCAACCTCGAGCCCAAATTTTATGTTCGTAACAATAGTGAACTAGGTAACAGTTATGCATTGTTTGATAGTAATGCATTGTTTGGTATCAAGATCTAAACCAACTTTAGCCTTGTGCCAAAATCTAGATTTTACTGTTTCTTAGTAAAAAAGAAGCACCCCCAATATAGTATAACGCTTGTTTAGGTCAAGAAACATGATAATGTCACGCATCTATCTCAACACCAAGACATAGCAATTTGGATTACCATGTTGTCGTTTAAAACTCAATATAGAAGCTACATTCCCACAACGATAACAGTAATTTGGCGCAGACCAAACCTGAAAAGATCAAAAGAACCAAACTCCTCAAAAAACATGTTAAAAAGAGAAAAATTAAACCATTGATATCGTACAATAAGTAAATAGTCTCACCGTAACAAGCCCCTTGTCTTGGAACATGTACTTAAGGCCTTCTTGTACAAGCTGGTGTGCTCGACAGACCAAATCGAGGTTGTTTATGTGGTTAAACTGCAGCGGAAAAAAATAATCCTTAATTTTTCATTTTCAGTGTTATGCAATACATCTATAAATTTCCAGGGAAGAACTCTGCATGTATTGAGATCAGATGATCACCTCAGAAGTGACCCTGGACCCAAAAAGCCAACCTGCTCCACGTGGACTGACTGCCCATGTTTCAATATCTTCGGGATCACTCCACATAAGATCACAAAAGGGCCCCTCATGTGGAATTTCACAATTTCGTTCGATGACCCTTATCTGTCAAAGGAAAAGTTCATTATGCTTATGATTAATAATGGTGACATGAAACAATGATGGTGATAATGATGAAATGCAAAAGTCGTCTATATAATGCCATAGCAGGGTTTCAATGCTTAAAAGGAGAAATATGGAGATTAACATAAATTGTCTAGAAAAATAATATTTTCCATGATATGCAAGCACGATTGGATCTCAGTTGTAGGAATTGGATAGAAAGGATAACCTAGATTGCAAAAAATTAACTGTGAGAGAAGATGATATGAAAAAGGCTGGTCATAGGAATAAGCATCGTCCAAATGTAATTATGCACAAAGTATAGAACAGTTTTCAACATGCAAACTGTATGAATCAGACCGGTGTAACGATAATAATACATGAAGTCCATGCATGAACGAGCAGATGGTTAACTCAGAAAACATATATCCAGAAGTCATATACCAAAAAGTAAATTACAGATATTTATCCAGGTGGTTCAAACTACAATTAAGAAGAAGAACCTGATCAATCGTTCGAATATCAGGAGAAAGACCACCATGAACACAAAGCACCTGGATGACAAAGCAAATAAATGCTATTTGTTAACAAAAAGCACCGACGCACAATTGCGTCAAAGAACACATAATGTGCAGGAACATTTGTAACCATGCACACATGCAGTGATAAACAAGTGTATCCATCCACGTTTGTGCCCGTGTCTTGCATATTTAAAGCAAGGGAAAGAGGTTTACAGTGCCGTCTATGATTGCCGAGAGTGTCAAATAATCAAAAACGTCTGTACAATAGCGCCATGCATTGGCATTTCCATACTTCCTCTGGCACTCATCGTAAAACCCATAAACCTAGCAAGATAGAATTATCCAATATATAAAAGATTAATGATAATATCAACAATTTCTAGAATTGGTATTCATAAGCATTAAAATTTCATTCAAAATAACAAAATTATGGGAGTTGAAAGTTTACGGTTAAGGTGTGGAAAATAACAAAATCCCTGCCATTCATCAAAACCCGATGACAAAATCAATATTTTGCCTTTGTACGTACATGCTCCTTGAAAAATTAAGCTGACCTTGACCCCAAGCATAAGAGACTGGGAGAAAGATTAACGGATACATTGTATTTTTTTTTTTTTTTTTGGAAATTAAAAAAAAAGTAAGGAAAACGAAGAAAAACTTCCACCCCATAAGAAATAGAACCCTTACGTGTTACTTTACACCTTAAAAAAGTAAACCAATAACCACATTCAATTATAGGAGGAGGAATGCTATAATGGTTGCTGAAAGAACACTACAGCTGAAGGTTTTGCACTATGATAACAATTGAGAGAAACGGATAACAAATAGAAAATACATAAACATGTTCTCAATACAAATATGTACATATATATATATATATATATAAATATACGTGTTCTTCAAAATTTCTTCGTATCCTGATCTATAATTATTTTAAAGGAATAAAAGATATTAATGTGCAAACTCTTTAAACATTTATGAATCAAATACTTGGCTTCATCACCTTCAAACCCTATCATTTCGCGGTAAGGTGTGTTCCACAATGTCCAATATTTCATCTCAATGATTGACCAATCACATTAACGAACCACCACTTTAACTCATTATAACACTGATTAAAGAAATTTTTTGAGGGAAAAAAGAAAAGCTAAGGACTTGAACCTGAAAAATTCAACAAAGACTAGCTTTAACCAGACAATGCTCATTAAGAAGAAAAATGCAACTGGAAGATTTAGATAATAATAGATTTAACCAGTTAAGAGTATGAAAATGCAAACAAAAGCAAGTACGGAAAGTAATGCCGCATGAAAACTGAACTTAAAAGAAGTTAAATCATCCTTTATCGTATTCTTTCATACCATTACCAAAACAAGCAAAGACGCATGCACACACACACACATAGTATTTGCTACCTGAGTCAGTTGCCTGCTCTCATGATTTCCACGCAAAAGGGTTATGTTAGCTGGGTATCTGTAATTATACAAAACATAACAACGAACATTAGCTTCTAAAAGGTATGAAAAAACTATAAACACATGAAATCAGAAACAGAGCATATAATAAGGACCCACTTGGGGGCACATTTGATATCTGGTTTCCGGATTTTTTTTTTTTTTTTTTTTTTTTTGGTCTTTTTCTTCAACTCAAAATTAATTTTCACTATTCATGTCTCCAAATATCTACACATAAACTCAAACTTTAAAAGTCCATAACTTTGTTGTTTCAACTTAAAATGAGATTTTTTTTTTTTTTCTTTCATTTAAATGAGATAGAATTTCGAGAGGAACTAAACAAAAATCCAATTGATATTTTTTTTAGAACATATTTTAAGATTTTACACTTTTTCACTCCAAACAGTTTTTTTTTTTTTTTTTTTTTTATAACTAAATGCACATTTCCAAAGCTACATCTCATTTTCAATCCAAAACTACATCTCCAAAACCTCCCCCAAACAGGCCCTAAAATAATTGCAGAAAAAATTATATTTGCATTTCTTACCAAGGTTTTAAAAAGCACCAAAGGAGTATACCTTGATGCACACTCCATGATTAGGCGCATAGAGATGATTTCAAAGCTTATGCTTTGATGGCCACAATATGAGGCTTACGCCTTACCCTTGTGAGGTGTGAGCCTCCGGGCATACAAGGCTTTTGCCTCTTGTAAACGAGGCAGCCGGGCTACATTTGTCATGTTTCGAACATAGAAAGTCTAGCCCAGACTATTTTAGGCCCAATTTATTTGGGTTCTAAAATTAGAAGAAAACTTTATTTAGAAGCTGGAAACTAAAATAACAGTAGAAAAAGTTTGTGCCCTAACTCCCACCCTATCTCAACAACACAACCCTGTCCTCCATTCATCGACTGGCAGCCAGTAACCTAGTACTGAACCTAACTTTTATATTTGGAATGACTTTTTAAGGTTTTGTCTTGGATAATGACTAGTTAAGTTTATCTACACTAATCATGCTTTAATGAGCACAACTATAACATCCTAATTACTATCATTTTCTAGTTTTTTACAAGCACTCTTTGCGGTGCATGCTTCCAAGTGCCTTCAGACGGCCTCATCTCACATAGGCAACACACTCAAAACCCCATTGGAGTTTTTTAAGCATTGCTACAAAGAAAAATGGGGGCAACAGGTTCTCTTTTCACAGGTTAATGAGTCTTAACAAAAAGAGAGAAAGTTCCCTTTAAATTTACATAGTAGAAATGCATGTAATAATGGTTTTTTTTTTTTTTTCCTTTTTTTTATTTCAGTGTCTAAAAGAACAAAAAAATAGGGTCCAGGGGAAAAAAAAAATTAAATGCATCATTCATGAAATTGAATCATTTAACAACTGCCCTTGGTTAAGAAAAATTCTATTTAAAACAAAACAAAAAAAAAAAAAAAGGAAATGTGAATCTAGAACATAGGTGTCCTTAAAACTATATGCTATAAACAGTGGAATAAAGAAATCAACATCCTTGTTCCTAACAAAAAGTCAGAGACAAACTTGTGTACAAAAAAGAAATAGAAACATACCTAGCTTTGAGAAGCAAAAGAATTGTGAAAACTTCAAGACTATTGTAACCTCGATCAACAAAATCCCCCTGCCAAACGTTAAGGAATATTAAGCACCCAGGAAAACATGTAAATGTTTTGATGGCAATGTTATAAGCAGTATATATGTATATATATATTCACACACACACACACACATAGATCATACCATAAATATGTAATTTGTCTCTGGTACATGACCTCCTGTTTGGAAAAGTTTCATTAGATCATGGAACTGGCCATGAATATCACCACAAACAGTGACTGGACTATTTACAGGCTGCACATTGGACTCCTCAATAAGAATATCTTTAACCTACAAAAGATTGCACAAATTGATAAAGGATCCATAAACCGCCATAGTTTCTTAAAATAAAAGGCATATTTGAGTATTTCTTTTGTCCGTCAAAAAGCTCGTCTCCCTGCCTTCTCGGGTCCTTGTCTCTCGTCAAGATAATAGTCCAGGCAAAAAAACCAAACTATCTTAAAAAATTGAAGAAGTAATATCGCATAATATCATAAGGATTATTTAATAGTTAATAGTTAATACAGCTCAGAAATTTTTCTAATCATTGCCTTCCATGGGTTCACAGAACATATGTAAGTGCAAAAATCAAAGAATTCCAAATTAATTAAAATTGACCAATTGAAGTAGAGTACTAATTCTTAAGAACTTGGACTTGACTTGGCGGTTCTTCATGCGCATCCTTCATCAGTTTTCTCATGATTTCTTGAGAGTAATGTCTAAGAATTAAAGAAATGGCCATGTCATGTCAACACTAGCTAACTATTTCTTTTGATAAAAAATGGAATAACTCCCACACTTGAACAGGAAAAAACGTCTTCGCTCAAAATCGGGAGCCGGGGGTTGCCCAGCCAGACTTGAGGATCACCTTCGTTCAGTTACATTCCATCCCGGCTTGAGGCAAGAACGCTTTCCTTCACCGAGAACTCAACGAAATTATATATGTCTATAGATTTAACATATATAATATATCTCCTATTGCCTACTTTACTTTCCAGTAATACCCAATTAATCCTGAAATTTTCCAAAGATCCCAAAACCCAACAATGACTATGAGGATATATAGCACCTAACAGAAATTTCTAGTCAGAAATCCAATCAAACTACTATATCTCGTAGTTTTCTCGTATACCACCCATGGAATTGCAAACAAATACTACTTAAACTACACTGAAACTAAGTTCTTCAAATTCAAATATCCGATAATAATCACAAATTCGAACAATAAATCGAAATCCAGTCGCTAGATTTAAAGAGGAAATCATTATCTTTTCGGATTT
Source organism: Ficus erecta (assembly GCA_008635985.1). Classification (NCBI taxonomy): domain Eukaryota; kingdom Viridiplantae; phylum Streptophyta; class Magnoliopsida; order Rosales; family Moraceae; genus Ficus; species Ficus erecta. Next base: position 292,747 of record BKCH01000135.1, on the reverse strand, counting down.
TAAAATTCCTCATTGAGCCCATTTTCCAGATCTCCCGCAACAATACAAGTACCTTAACGGCGAATCGATTTCGAAATTTTCTAGGCAAGCAAACAGAAATGAATAAAAACAAGAAAACCGAGATCAATCTTGGCGAGAGAGAGAGAGAGAGAAACAGATCGCGAAACCCTAACTAGAGAGAGAAAAGGGGAAAAAAAAAAGAGGAGAGAAAATCCGGACATATTCGCAGAGAAGTTGAAGCTCATCCTCCAAGAGATGCTGGCCTTCCTTGACCTTTGAGATCCACTGGTCCAAATCCATCTTCGTTCTTCGTTCTTTCTTCGTTCTTCGTTCTTCTTCTTCTTCTTCTTCTTCTTTGTTTGCTTGTTTCTTTCTTTAACCTCGTCTGAGTTTTCTTTCTTTGTTTCTAGGGTTTTCAGTAGATGAGATGAGAACGAGAAGAGAAGAGGAGAGAAGAGAAAAATATCCAAAAATTATTATTTACTTTTACTTCATGTATGTGCGACTATCCCAAAAGTCGAAATTAGCAAAATAATATTATCTCATTTTGAAGAACATTTGACGTTGGAATTGAGTTTCAAATAAAATGAAAATTTTAAATTAATATTAATTAATTTTTTAAAAATTAATTATAATTTTTTATTTTTTTTTAATAAAAATAAAAAAATCAATCATAAAAAATAATTTAATTTAAATAAGATGAAACCCTAAATATAATTTTAATACAAGAATAAATCTTAATACAAAAATAATCGTGATCATTCTGATTATTCAAGATTATTTTATTAATTAATTTTTTTAATAATTTTACAAAAAATTGTTAAATCATTTTATAAATTGCCTCGGTATACTTTCTATATAATTTATTAGCATTGGTCTAACACCACTGAATATTTTAAACCGGCCACCATATTTATGCTTTCTTTTCTATTTTTCACTTTCTTTTTTCTCATTTCCTTTTATTTTTCTTGTGTTTTTCATTTTTTTATTATTTTATTGTAAATTTTGGATTTTCCTTTTAGTTTTTTCTTAGGAAAATTTTTGCTAAAATTTGTAGACTACTACTCGATTTGTCAAATACTCGCAATTGTGTTTTTTTCATAGAAAATATGTTGTTATTTTTAGTGGGAATAAAAATTCATTTATGTAATTGCAAACATAGATTAACAGTAATTTCACACATTAATTTATTATAAGGTGTAGAGTTTGAATTCCCTACTTAAGTCCAAAAAAAAAAAACTTAAAACAAGAAAATTAAGATGGAATTAACGCAGTTTTTCATGGAATGGTGTGTGTGTGTGTGTGTGTTTTAAGAGGATGTAGTGGCAAGTTTAGGCTAAGAGAGAAAACAAATACAAACAATTGAATAATGGACGATTAGTAGTCTTTTTATTATTAACAATGCTTTTAGAGTTAAGGGAGATTAGATGGTTTGTTTAGCGCTTCCTAAATTTAGGCATACAATATTTAATGCTAGTTTTCTAATATATGTCTGTGTGAGATCTTCAAAAGAAAAACATGTGTGTACTTGTGCGTTACGGATAGATAATATAATCTACTTTCAATAAGAGTATATGTTATACAGTAATACGTATATAAATATTTATATATATTTCTCAACAATATATATTAATATTCATATAAGACAGTACTTTCTTTTACTTTTTTTTTTTAAGTATATTATAGTGTTTATGATTCTTATTTATTAAAAATAAGTAGATTTCAAACTTGAAAACACATAAACAGTAACATGTTTGTTACTGAGTATTGGAGATTAGCAATAAATAATAATTATCATGTTGGGTCCCTAGTTAAATATTTGAGTGCTTGAGGGTTTTTAGTGGTGTATTTACTTAAATGTAACCGGAATGTGTATGAATTAGAACAAGTAATATTCCCACACACCTCATACCCAGAAGATAAAATTACTCAAATAATCACATATTTTTCATCTATTGACCAACATAACACAAATTCCCCTATCTTGACCAACATAACACAAACTTTAATTTATTTTAGTTTGATTTTGTATCGTATTGGTCTAATGTTACGTGTTTTGTATCATATTGGTGCAATAATCTTTAAATTTGTGTCATTCAGGTACTTTCCCCTATTCAAAATGAAGATACAGAAACTGAATAAGGTTTTTTTTTTTTTTTTTTTTTTTGTAAATTAGAGTCAAAATTAACTATTTACTTGATTATATGATTTAGAATCGAAATCAATAGGAAAATTAGTCGTGCATCTATTTAAATCCAAAATAAATAAAATAAATAACGGTTAGAAATATACTTGTATATTCCTTCGTAATTATGCTTTCAAAAATTTTAAAAAAATTAATTTGTAAATTTATTATCATATTGTGAATCATAATTAAACTAATCGTTACAATATTAAGATATTAAAACAATAAAAATAAGTTGTGTGATTTTTTATTTTAAGAAATTGAAAAAGTGTAAAATCTTGAATTAAATAAATATAAATAAATAAAGTGTCAAAAATTGAATACATATTATTTTATTACAATTAAAAATTATTTGTGTTGATTCTGACAAAATTACTAATTATTTATTCTAACAAAATTAATTAATTAGAATAACTTTATAATATTAGGTATATAATAATTAATATAGGTTGTTATTATTTCTTTTTTACTATTGGAATAAATATTTAACTGTCATTATTCTCATATATAATTCTAAACTTTATCTTCTAAATTTTTAAAACTCTTATTTTGTCCAATGAGTTTTGAATTTATCACACTTAATTCCTATTATTTGAACTTTGGTTTTATTAGTTAAGGTGGTAAAATGGGAGTTTTAAAAATTCAAAAGGTAAAGTATGAACGATCTTAGAGTTTAGTGGGCATATAGGATATTTTGCCTCTTGAACTTTGAATATGTCCAACTTAATCCATGTAACTAGAATTTTGGTTAAAAACAAACGGAAAAATACGGGTATCAATCTTACTAAACTTATTCTATTAGGATTTTCATTAAAAACAAACGGAAAAAGGACCACATGACTATAATTTTTTCCATCTGTTTTTTAAATTCTAATAGAAGGCGTTAAGTGTGGGCTAATTAAAAGTTAAGCTTACGTTTGGTATTTAAGTTTATTTTAAACTAAAACGGTACTTTACGCTGGTTTTTTGAAAATCAATAAAAATTATAATTAGTTTTTGAAAAGTCAACCAACTTAGAAAATTTCATTTCATTTCAAACTCAACTCAAACACCAAACACACCCTAAGTGAGGTAAAATGGGAGTTTTTAAAGTTCAAGAAGCAAAGTGCGAATGATTCTAAAGTTCAGTTGACATATATGATATTTTGCCCTCGAAATTTTGAATTTATCCTGCTTAATCCCTGTTACTGGAATTTTGGTTAAAAACATATGGAAAAATATGGGTATTTATCTTACTAAACCTATTTTATTAGGATTTTTATTAAAAAAAAAAAACGGAAAATACCATTTGACTACACTTAACTAACTTTTTTCCGTCTGTTTTTAATTGAAATTCTAATAAAAGGGGTTTAGTGTGGGCTAATTCAAACTTAAGAGTTCAAAGGGTAATTTTAAAATTCAAGAGATAAGGTGTGAATGATCCAAAATTTCAGTGACCATAGAGGAAAATAATCCTATTTTATAAATAAAATGAAGGTAAAATAGTAACTATATATATACCAAGCTTGGGAGCTACAATCTCAAATTGATGTGGGCTCACCATTCCCACTCGAAAGAAAAATACATAAGTAAATAAGTGATTAATCATTTGATCTCATTCCAATTTTTTTTAAAAAGAGACCTCATTATGGGGGGTTTGGTGCTAAGGTTTAGATCGTAGAATTTGGGTTTGAATTGAATTGTGTGTTTGAATTGAATTGTGTGTTTGAATTGAATTGTGTGTTTGGTTTGGTGTTTGAATTGCTAGAATTCAAAAGTGTAAAAACTTGATATATGTTCGGGAAAAAAAATCAATAAGAAGCTTGTTTTGTTCGTTTTAAAATTCTATGTAATTTAAAAAAAAAATCTCTTTGGATTTATATATGAAAAGTTGTATACTTTTAAAGTTTGAGTTTAAAAACTACGAATAATAACTGTAAATAGTGAAACTGAGAGGAAAAAAATTAAAATTTGGATTGTAATTTTAGAGTTTAAACCCTTGCACCAAAGATCCCATAAATTATTAATAAGTAAAAATGCTATAAATGTGAAGACTTATTTTTATGCGCCTTCATGCATTGTTATAATTAGCACATTCAATGAGATTGACATGCTCATCATCAAGCAATAGGGCCTTTAGTGAATATTAATGTCAGCGTCATGAGAACTCCTTTGGTAACATCTAGACTTTGAACTGTTTAGTGTTATAATCAAAACCCTATAATCACGATCCAATTTTTATATTTTTTCCCTCAGCTTCACTATTTATACAATTTTGTAATTCAAACTTTAAAAGTCTATAACTTTGTATAGACAAGTCTAAATGAGATGATTTTTTTTTTTTTAAATTGCATAGAATTTTGAAACGAACGAAACATACTCCATATCGATTTTTTTTTTTAACACATTTCAAGTTTTAACACTTTTTAACTTCAGCAATTCAAACGCGTCGATAAACACATGATCATTTCAAACTCAAATACTACGATCTAAACCTTAACATCAAATGCATGCTTTGATTCTTTAGTAAATAATATAATAATTTGCGAATTTTATATTTATATTTGCTAATTGAAACAGTTCCATAATTATTTATGTGCTATAAACTTTTCACTCATAGAAAAAAAAATTAATATGATAATTGAAAGGCAAAAAGAGGGAAATAAGCAAAAAACCTCTAGTAATAAAATAAATGACAGAAAACTTTTTGTCTGATGACAAATAACATATGTATATCTATGAAACATATTCGCGATAAAAATTAACTTAAATAGCAACAAAATTCTCTTAAATAAAGTACTTAATAAATAGCAGAAAACATTTTGCGTGATGGTGAATAACGTTTATATGATAAATAATGTATTTATGAAATATATTCAAGACAAAAGATTATCTTAAAAATATTGCTATAAATAATATGTATGCGCTAAATGTAATATCTATAATAAACAATTTATTTACAAAACATTTACAATAAAATTATCTTTTAATAAATAAACAAATTTACCATAAAAATGTTACCTCCGATATTTTTATAATATACCATTTATTCTAAATATTTTTTTAAAAGTTTTTATATTTACTATAATTTATCCAAGTAAAAAAACAATTTCTATCAATAAGGGTAATATTTCACCTCAATACCTTCAAAAAAAAAAAAAAAAAGGGAATATTACACCTCATTCATTATTTAAAAAAAAAAACTCTATCTACCTCACATATTTTTTTTAAGGACAAATTTCATTTTTTTCCGTTGAACTTTAGATCTTATCACAAAATACCCTTGAACTTCAATTTATAACATTTGTTCCTCGTAAACTTTGAAACTTTTGAGAATTTCCCCTTTAGTGAAGTTTTTAATGGAAAATAACACGTGTCACTCATTCACAATAGGAGTTGGGATGTGAATATACAATTACTAAATTACCCTTTTAGCATGCATTTGGTATTAAGGTTTGGATTGTAGAATTTAGATTTGAATTGATTGTGCATTAATTAAGATGTTTGAATTGTTTGAATTAAAAAGTGTAAAAACTCGAAATGTGTTCGGAAAAAAAAATCAATAAATAAACTTGTTTTGTTCGTCTCGAAATTTTATGTAATTTAAAAAATAAAATTATCTCATTTAGACTTGCTATGTAAAGTTACGAACTTTAAAAGTTTGAGTTATAAAATTATGTGAATAGTAAAGCTGAAAGGAAAAAAACAAAAATTAGATTGTAGAAGTAGGGTTTAGATTAGAGGTTCAAACACTTGTTTAAAATGCCCTTAAATTTATCAGCATGTGCACTGCACATGTCATTTTCCATTGAAAACTTAACTGATTGGGGACATATGCAAACGTTTCAAAGTTCTAGAGAACAAATGTTATAAATTGAAGTTCATGGGTATTTTGTGACAAGACCTAAATTTGGAGAGGGGGGAATGAAATTTGAATTTTGTATTTTTGGGTAATTTTTTTTATTTTTTTGGTAATTTAAATTTTTGTTTTTATATTGTACCACCACACTAGACTTCATAGGAAAATTTTGGACCTTTCTATCATTTTTCTGGGGCGGCGAGACGGTGGTGTTTAACAAATCAATCCCGACGGCCACCACAGCGGCTGGCTAGCCATTCAATTGGAAAGAGGAACGATCGCAAGAATTGGAGCTTAGGGTTTCTTTTGCATCCTCGGAAGAGGAACGAGTCGTCTGTGTGCCGCAGATCACTGAGCAGGTTCGCTTTTCCCTTTTCATTTTTTTTTGAGGATAGAATTTGTTAAAACAATTCCTAATTTCGAATTTGGGCTAAAAATCATGTTCTAATCATACCGTAATACGATGAATTATGTTGAAAGATTGAGAATTTATATAGTAAGATGAGCTCTGCAAATATTCTGTAGTTAGGGATTTGAATAATGTTAGCAATTAGGTTTCTTAATTTGATTGAATGAAAACAGATTGTTGAAAATATTCCTGTCTTAATTTGAAATTTAGTTTGGTTTGATCATTTTGGTTTAGGAGTAATAATGGAAAAACAATTGGAGGGTTCCAGTGGCTCAGCGACAGCGATCGACTCCTCTAATATCGGTTTTAAGGTGTTTTTTCTTGAATTTCTTTCGTCTTTTTTCTTATTTCTTCAAGTTTTAATATTACAATTCGGATTTCTTCGGTAAAGGTTTATCTTGTTTTGATGAAGTAATTAGGTTTGCTTTTGGGGTTTTGTAGCTTCTGAAGAAACAAGGTTGGAAAGAAGGAACTGGTCTTGGAATTTCTGAGCAGGTGGGCATTCTACTTTTCCCTGTTTACATTTTTTAAGGTTAATTTTTATTGTATTTTTAGCTGGTAGTCTATGAGGTGAAAGTCATGAAATGCTGTCTTTGTAAATTTTACATTTTAGAGATAGTAGGCCTGACCTGAATTCCAGACTCACGATGTTGCATCGATATTTTTACGTTTCGTACTAACAATGGTTTGAATGCTTGTTTTCTGCAATTGGTATATGATATGGCTCATTATATATTATTGGAAATTGTTACCTAAAGTCTTTCCAAGTCTTTTCCAAGAAATTTTGAGTTGAAACATGGTTGCCTCCTAGTCAATATGCTTGAAACCTAAGGTCTCTGACCTTGGAATTTGAATGGCAATAGCAAGTGCAAGATAGTTGGGTATTTGTTTTAAGAACCTGCAGTCACACCTTAAAAGTGTCGTGATTGGGACGGTGGACCGACTGGCAGATGAACAAGGTTACATGGCGGTGCCAAATTTTAATTGACAGTTTTGTTTTGTTCATCTTTTTCTCTACCTTTATTTATTTATTTATTTTTGGTTTTGAGGGTAATGGTTTTGTTTTTTGAACAGGGTAGATTGGAGCCGGTGGAAGCATATTTGAAGAATAACAAGCGGGGCTTGGGAGCTGACAAAGTTAAGAAGAAGGCCCTTAAGCCTCTTGATACTAAAAGCACTACCACATCGGATGGGAAAAATAAACAGGTAATTTTTAATTATCATTGGCTCTCAACTTAACTCCATTTTTTTTCTGCCTTTTATTTTATTTTATAAAGGACTGCACTGGTTAATGATTCTATAATTAATACATATGTTATCGGGACTGTGAAGAAGAAATAAGACTCCACATTAAATAATGAAAAGTTAAGAGGGGGATAATCCTTGAAGGTTCTTGTATGAAGTAAGAACTATGAAAATCTTGTAAATATTATTGTAACCAGTAGAACTCGTCATATTCAAACAGATTGAATGTGAAACAAATGCGTTTGTTCATCTAAGTAAAAGATTGCACTTTGGAAGAATTAAGAATGAACATGAGTGGATTAATGCGATTTGGATCATGAAGAGATTTAACATATTGATCCAACCATTCCAACTGGGCAACCTTTATTGGGAAGCTAGTTATCTGCTTAGTTTGTTATTTTTCTTCTGATTTCTTTTGAGTTAATTTAAGCTATGGAACAAGAAAACATTGGTTTTCTCTTTTTAATTTTTATTTTGGGATCGTTGCTCTGTGCGTTTTCCAGCGCGTTTGTACTAATGTCATGTTGATTTAGGAACCGCCATCAAAAAAATCTAAGCCACTTACAAAAAAGATGAGGAAGATGCAAGAGCTCGAAAGACGATTGCAGGAGAAGGAATTTGAGCGGGCGTTTTTCAGGGAGTTCTGGCCAGATAATGTTTAGTGGATGATCTATATTTTTGATTTGCATGATCTTTGCCTCTCTTTTCATCTTCTGGGGATCATGATTTTGTATAGATCTTCTTTCTCCGATTCTTGCTCGCTCAGCAACGCCCTTTTTGTGGTTGATGTTGTAAAATATGCTAAAAAGCAGTTGACATTCTGTGTCCTGTGTAGCTGAAATTATAGAAAGTGTACATACATAGACCAATTAATTTTGAGATAATTACAGAAATTCCCTTTTAAATTTATTCCAAATTGAAGGTGTTTCACGACTAAAATAAAAAATTAACTATGCAAAAAGATTGCCGCGTATAGAAGAAACTATCTATGCTTTTAATTCAAGGACAATAACTTTTTTCTGAATGAAATTTTCAAAAAAAAAAATAAATAAATAAAAGAGAAGATAATTTTTAGATGTCGTAGAAGTTGAAGATTTAAGCAAAAAATTATTATTATTATTATTATTATTATTATTATTTTATATATACACACACACTAGGAAAGAAATGCACATGCATTAATGTTAACTATTAATTAAAATAAATATTATTTATTTTAAACTTACTTAGCACGTAAATTTTAATATTTATCCTCTTTTCTTCCAAAATATATGTGTGTCTATATATATATATATATATATAAACTCAATAGTGAGTATTTGATTGATAGAATATGTAAAACTGTTAATCGTATTTTGACAAAGAAGATTAACATTGACACTCCTAACATATATCAATATACATTACTAAATTTTATTAGAATGACTCCCCTTTAATTTTAACTTTATTATATTGGCTGCCCAACAAAAATTAACGTATCACTTTTTTTAGAGATCAAAATTTCTTTAATTGCATAAATTATCCTCAGAACATTATCATATAAATTTACTCTGGTAAAATATTTATAGAATGCACTTTTTGCACTTAAGTATCATATAAGGAAAATTCTTTTTTTTTTTTTTTTTTCATTTTTAAAAAAATGTGAATCTAACATTTTGATTATTTGAGTAATTTCAAATTTCACTTAAATTTTTTCAAGAAAACTCCGCTCTTAACTGGATTGGGGTTTTGTTTAATAAAAGTATATGATGTATAGTTTTTTTATGAAATAAAAGATATATGAAGTATTAAAGAATTATTATTCTAGCTAATCTTTCCTTTTAATTTTTTTAGTTTTATTTTTTTATTTGTTGTGATTTTGCAAGTAAACCTTTTCAATTCACTACAGAAGATTTATTTTTCACTTGCAACTGGATTGAAACGGTTAATAATCTTCTGTGGCCTCTAAAAAAAAGAGGGCTGCTATTAGGCCCAACTCGTAAGATTTATGATCCAAGTGCCTTACTTTTAGCATGCTAACAGATATGTGAATTTAATCAATTCATAGGCTATATGGGGCTGGCCTCATAATGTCCATTATTTTATTTCATTCCCAAAAAATCAATTTTGGATAGCATCTTCTTTTCTGATAGCATTATTCCATGTTGTCTGGTAAGGGCTTCGAATTTGGGTCAAGTGGGCTAATTGGGCTTCTTGTGATGGGGAAAAAATGAGGATGTCGTCAATGTAAACGAGAGTCTGATTAAGGATTGGGCCATAAATTCGGGTCATGGCTTTCTGAAAAAGAAAGGGAGCTGTTTTGAGGCCAAATGACATAATAGTCCATTGAAAATGGTGATTGGGTATATAGAAAGTTGTTTTGGGCTGATCATGAGGTTTGATTCCCAATCGCCAAAATCCCGCTTTCAAGTCAAATTTTGAAAATACTTTTGCATTGGAGAGACTTGAAAACAAGGTATGTCTGTTGGGTAAAGAGAATTTATCATCGGCAAGAAAATGGTAGAGAGGTTGATAGTTGATTACCAACCTTTGCTTTCCCCGTATTTGCTCTGATATCTTGTTCACATAAAATGCATGGCATGCTCATGGTGAGTTTGTTGACTTAATCAATCCTTGTTGCTGGAGTTCTGCATACTCATCAGTTGTAATCTGCTGGTGTTCTGGGCTCATTCCTGGGTAGCTTGCCTTTGTTGGATTAGCATCTTCATTCTGTTTGAAGGGAAGAGAGATGAAGAACGCTTCATTCTTCCATAAAGACATAGTGCATTTCTGTAAAAATTCAGAATGAGTGGTGGCACAAGAGTGTTGTATGAGTTTTTCTTTGATCTCTTAATAAGGATCCAGCTGCAGTTGGAAATAGTTTGGAACATATTCTCATGCAGTAAAATTCTGCTTGTAGGCCATACCATATGGAAGGATTTTTAATCCTGGCTTCTTCATATACAGATCAAAGCCTATAATTAAATCTTTTCCAGGTAGGTTAGATCCAATAATCCGATGGACTATAGAATATCCTGGGAAAAATTGTAATTTAATAGGCTTATTGATAAGTTCTGTACAGAAAACTTCTCTGTTTGCAGCATGAAAGAACTGTTTCCTTTTTTTTTTTTTTTCAATATGTTGGAGGGAGGATGTCTGGATTCATGATAGAATAGGTAGCACCTGTGTCAAAGAAAACAGCAACCTTGACAAGGTTGGCGTATTTGGAGGGGATAACCTTCATTTTGATGATTGGGACCTTCTGGGCCATGTTGACAGCATTCATTTGGAAGACTTCTCCCGGGTCTGGTTCAAAATCTGAATTGGATTGGTTGGTTTCAGCATCAGAGTCTGAAAGTTATATTGCACACAGAGTCTGATCGTTGATTTCTTCATCAGCAGAGAATATGGATTCCACCTCATTATCGGAGAGTGAAATTCCAGTGACCTCTATGATATGAGCAATCATCTTCTGTGATTTGGATTTGGGACAATTCTTCATTAAGTGGTTTTTGTTGCCGCAGATGAAGTATCGAGTTGATTTCTTCTTTCCAAAGTTTATTATCTTGCAGAGAAACTTCCATGATCCTTTCTTCTTGGAAAAGAACTTATTTCTTCTGAAACCTTTATTTTTTTTTTTTTAACTTCCTGGTCCTGTGCCGTGGCTTGGTAGAACATGAAGCACACGTACATCCTAGAGTAGGATTGGAAGGACACTTGGTATAAAGTTCTTTGTTGATGCAGACTTTATCAAGATTCTTTGTCTATTTCATGTATTCTTGGAGAAATTTGTTATGAGAGCACATCTTCTCAAGTGCTCTGAAAACAAGCTGGCATAATTCTCCAAATGTGGTGTCTGCAATGGTTTTGTTGGTGGCAGAGAGTAGTCTGAATGTTTCTTCTCCTAGTGAATCTAGGATAGAAGACATAAACGCTTGCTTGAGATTGGGTTCATTGAGACCTCCAATTAGATAGAAGCAGCATGACATCTTCTGGAAATGGACTTCAAGATCTTTTTTGTTCATTGAACAACACCGCATCTTGAAGAAATATGAACGAGCTTGCCCAGTGATCTGAGTCTCTTGTCCACAAAATTCTGAATACAATTGGGCTAAAGCTCCTTCAACTGATTCTGTTTGGAGGAACATAAGCTGCCTGTTTTTTCCCAAACTCATCCACCAATCTTGTAAGATTCCTACGAATCTTGAAACAAATTGGAGCAGGATCTGGCGGGATTGAGCATTAGGCTTTTGGACCTCAAGAATAAGCCAAGCTTTAAACTCTTGAAATCTATCTCTCTATTTAGAGGGAGGGATATCATCGAGAGTAAAAATTTGGACTTTTCCATTAGGGGTTGCTGATGTTGAGGTTGCTTCTTGAGGCTGATCTGGCTGATTCACCGTTTCATCTTGTTCTTCTACAGGTTCTGTCACTTCTATTACTGTGGGTCCTTGTTGAGTGGAAGGTTGTCCTTCTTGAGCCATCATTTGAGGCTGAGGAGATGTTGGTTCTTCTGTCTCAGAAATCTCAGAAGACCAATTTTCTTCTTCAGGGATACTTTCTTCATTAGAAGAAATATCCAATTGTTGGAACTGAACTTGTGCCAATTGCTCCGTACAATGATCTTGAATCATCTTAGTGAGAGGATTTCGGAAGGGGTCCTTCTGCAGCATCATCTGGGAGGAGGTTGATAGCCTATGTGGCTGAGGCTCTGTTTCTTGGACCTTTTGTTTTCCTTTTTGTTTTCTGAGGAGATCATCTTGGTTAAGAAGTTTTTTGAGTCGCAAAACATTATCTTCTCTTTGAGGGACCACTGGTAGTGGTTGCTATTCTTTAGGAATTGTAGCAAATCGCCATGGGATGATGTTCGGCATTGAGAGTCCTGTTTGCGGTTGTACTTGGAGAGCAGATAACTGTGTCTTTAGAGACTTCATTTCTGCTTCTTTCTCTAGAAATAATGTTTTTTAGAAAGAACTAGTACTGGCAAGTCTCAAGAGCTTTAGGTAAGTTTTCTGAATTTGTGATTCAAGTCTTTCCAAGAAAGTTTGTGATTTCATCATTCCAATATTAGAATGATCAATCTTAGATTCTACTTGAGAAATCTTGTGGACAATCTTCTGAAGGACATTATTTGGAGCAATAAGGTTCTCTGATTGCCAATTCAGAACTGTTTCTACAAGGCTGACCTTCTTGGTTGTGCCATCGGGTTCAACAGCTTTTGAGTTGTACACCTTTGGCTGTCGTGTCTCTGTTCCGTCACTGGTAGTGCATGCCTCTAGAGGAGGAAAATCTTCATCATAGGAGACTAAAGACATCATGTGGACCTGACGAAAGGCCATCAGTGGTGCTCAGTCGTATGAGGCTGGAAACTGTTGTCCCTGCTTCTGTAGGTACTTCTGAGCCTGTTTGTAGCAGGGTAAAACTGGAGAAGATTTTGGTGGGGCTCTCGGAGGTGAGGGAGGCCTTCTTGGATGGTCATCCTGGTCATCGTCCCAACTAGTGGAAATTATTCAGTGATCCTTGGAGGTGGGGCATATCTGACTATAGAGTCAAATTTTCCCGAGGGTTGTCCAAGAGTACCGATATGCTTGTGACCATCTTGTAGCTGTTGTTTAAGCCTATGGCCTGAACTGACCTTCTTAGGGCAGACTTGAGAGTCATCTTGTTGGGAATCCTTTATACAGTCTGGGCAGAAGCACACAACCCAATAACAGTGACCTGTCTGGGATTTGTGAGCATATTGAGGTGTGCTATCAGACCTGAAAGAAAGGATTTCTGCTTGTTCAGAGGTGATTGGAGTCATCATGTACTAGGTCAGAAAGATACTACTAGGAGCTTATCCGGGCTTCTTAAAGGTGATCAAGGTTGATCCATCCTTCTGGGTGGTGAACGTTGCGTCAGAGGATTGTATTGCAACATGTGATTGATGAAGCTTCTTGTAGTTGGTTACCCACCAATCTAGAAGAAGTTTTTTCAATTCTTTAGTGGGGATCTGAGTACACATTGGAGCATTCTGGGAGTCTGCAGTGATTATCAAGGCTTATGTGGTGCCTGGAAGTGCAAGATCCAGGGCATGGTTTTGAACTCTGTATACCATCTGGTAGTGCAAAGTTGTAGAGATTGAACTCGGGTCCATGTCTATTTCAGTGATTTGAAGTTGAACTTTAAGAGCGTTCAAAAGATGAGAGTCTTGGAGAGACATACAGAAGTTGGGGAAGATTGTTGTAATGACTGTCCCTGCATTTAGGGTAGTCTGTATGATTGCAATAACAACATCCCTATATCTTCTGTGTCTGGAATCCAGTAGTGCAAGTCGAGCACAAACTGGAAGTCTTTTTCTCCCATGAAAGGTGAGGGCTAATCGAATAGCAACAAAATGGAGGTGAGTGAAGTCTTGTGTTTGCCACTGGGCTGGGTATTCTAAAGGAATCTCCAGAGATACAAAATGTTCTTGGGTGGTGGCTGGAAGATTACACTAGCTGAACTTAGTGGACTGGATGTATTCTTTCACAGTTCGGGGGTTATGTTTGATGAGTTGTCTGAAGGATATGGTAATTGGATTTACTGATTTAGTAAAAGCAGGATAAGGGTTTATAAGGGGAAGATCTTCAGAGGTAACTTTCTGTTCATTAGAAGCATAGTTTACCTCATAGAGGTAATCTAGCTTAGAAGCGGAGGATTTTCGAAGAGATTTAGAAGGGGTTAAAGCAAAAGGGGCTAGAGTAGGCTGGATGGAAGTGTTTGAAGAGGAAGCAGGGGTTTCAGTGTTTGAGTTATCCATGGGGGATAAAGACAATATACTTCTCATAGTATGTATAACCTAATATAATACTACACAAACCATTCCAGGCTCTAATACCAATAGGGGATGCCTGGTATAATTGATAGAAAAATAGTCTCGATAGATTGATATCTTTTTTTTCCACGTTAACTTCCCCCCTCCCCCTCTTTTTCTCTTTCTCTCTCTGATGATTACATACTTTCCCTTTTTTTATTTTATATGTTAGTCTTCCACTCATTCCATCCCCCTTCAGATCTCCTATTATATATATATATATATATATATATAAATGTTAACATTATCTATACGTTTGACTAACTCATAACTTAATATATATATATACACACACCTTAACTATATAAAGACTTAACCTATACGACACATACGCATGACAATTAATATATATAAATAAACGTATAACATGTAGTGTATTACATATATACTTATATATATAACATAGATATCTATAATTAAACTATCAAATAAATTTATCAAATCATTACATAATATTCATAAATTTTGGCATGAACTTTGTTCTAACATATTGAGTCCACATTGCGTCACTTGTAAAAATAACTCAATTAACATCAGAAATAACCAAACATATTATCGTCACATCTTCTTAGTTAATTTCTAAAACCGGGTTAGTAATTCATGGTGTCACATCTTCTTCGTTAATTTCTAAAATCGGGTTAGTAATTCATGGTTAATTAATAGTTGGGACATTACACCAACTAGCTTACAAATTGTTTGAATTGTTATAAATATAACAAAACAAGTAAAATAATCACAAACATAAGATAAAATGTATAGAAAGCAGTACCCTGTATTCTATTTTCCTGGCAATCAAAAGACAAAAAATTATGTTGTATAACTTTCAAAGAAAAACTAATCATTTAACATTGGATAATTGATGATTGTCTGTAATTATATTTAATCTAGGTTAGGCATTGGTATTTATGTATTATGATCCTTTCTATAATAGTTATTGTGAGTAAAGTCTCCGAATTCTTAGTTTGCTTTTGCTTTTTTATTTAAGTGTATATTTTAATAAAGCATAAATTTATCATAATACTTGCACTGTAAGTATATAGTGCAGTATAAAGATTCAGTTGATATATTATTGAAATATAAAATTAAATTATCCAAAAAGTATAAAGATTCACAAGTTGTAACAATTTTATGACATTTTTAAGTATTATTAAGCTGTTGATGTTAGATTTCGTACCTCATCTTTTACCATACACATGTAAACTTGGATCATTCAAAGACCAAGAATCAAACTAGATAAGGACTCTTGGAATGTCGAAAACTGAGAAGAAATGCGACTCCCGGATCACATGCCAATCAACACTAGAACGACTTGAAAACGACTACCGAGTCAACCAAATGCAAATCAGGAACGTTGGCTCCGAAATCAGAATAAGAAAACTATATCAAGCATATCAAGACCGAAACTTAGTCAAAGCAAGCACAAATCCCATTAGAAAGGGTAGTTTACCAATCTCTTCCAATCAATCCTGAATTGAAAAGTCAACCAATAAAGAAAAAGACAACTTCTATTCAGAATTGAATGCATAATTAGATGAAATCATGCAACAAAAGCTCGATCACCAGCTTCTATAAACAGAAAGCACCATAAAACGCCCAGAAGGGGGACATTCACAGGATATTCTCGCCATTATTGAGCAGTTTAACTATTTTTTTCTACATTCCCCTTCTGTAATCCGAATTCCCCTTCTTCCTTCTTCCCATTCTTGCTCTCAAGCATCACTTGTAATAGGTTATCAACTATAGTGAAGCTCCCGAAGACTCTAGAGAGAACATAACCCATGTTTTATAGGCGAACCTCTATAAAAATCTGTGTCTCTTATTTTTTTTTTTTTGCATTTGATCTTCTCATTCATGCGCAAACACACTAGATCAACTCTAGGCGATAGATCATGTTAATAATTGATGTCAAATCGATCATTGGTCCTACTTTTCTGTGATCGTAGATTTCACCCTGTACATAAGCACAAATAAAATGCAAATGTCTTTTGCATCACTTTGTACTAGAAAAACGTGTTTATAGGCACCAATAAAATTGACATTCATTTTTATTTAATTACATTTACCGGTTTAAAAGGACTATTATTTTACATATTCTATTGACTCAAAACTGGTCAGAATCAATTAATTTACTAATCTATTTAATTATAACCTTGTAGTAAGTCCCATATCAGTGGGCAAATCAAAATTTATGCTTTTAACCTTTATAAATTCCCCTCTAGTATCTAAATGAATTACATATATAAACTCATGTAAATATATTGTATATAATTAAGAAAACATTATTTGGTTCGGTCAAATTATTAAGAATGAGGATAGATCAAGAATTGTAAGTTTGATTTGCAAACCCAATTAAATCGGTAGTAAAAAGCAAATTGCCACTGATCTGCAACCGTCTAGCGTACTTCAATGCAACCAAATTTTCAGTAGGAATAAGTTTGCGAATCTTCCTCCACCACGTCACCGGCTTCATCAGCCTTGAACTATTCATCAGAATCGGCAACTTCAAAAGCTTCCCTACATATTACGTCAATCTTTTATTTATTTGAATTTCCAATGCAAAAAGAAAGAATTTCCAAATGTAAAAGCCGAATTACAGTAGCAGCTAATAACAACCGATTATATATTACGTCATGTACACATATTTTATATAATCCCTTCCATAGCTTATGCTAGAGAGGCCCCAAACATTAAAAAGGCCTGGTTTACAATCAGTAGAAACACCAAAAGAATACTACATGAAAGAAGCGACCGCCATCAATTTTCTTTCTGTTTTTTCCCCGCTCACTCTCTCTCTCTCTCTTTTTGATAGGGGTGGCAATTGGAGTCAGGACACTAACACGATACGAAAAAATGCAGGTTAAGGTTGGACCAATAGGGTGAGAGTTGAGTTTGGGTCGAACCGTCTGACACAACAAGAAATCAGGTCGTGTCCGGGTCAACCCACCTGACCTGAATTCAACCTGCCAACCTGATTAATTAGTTTATCTATTAAATATTCAAGCCCGAATAATGCAGGTGGTATAGTAAAGGCCCAAATAAATGGTTAACGCCTAATAAGTGTAGAAGGCCCCTTGAAAGCCCTAGGCACCTGCTCACTCACTCGCTCACTCATTACCTCTCCAACTGCCGCCTCTCTCTCCTTCCTTCTAATTTTTGGCCGCCATATTGTTCCCTGAGCTTGTACGTGGTGGTGCTTAAAAGGCTTATTTTTTTTTTTTTTTTTCTGGCGTTCTTTTCATTCTTTTGAGGAGTCAGGGATGAAAAAGCATTACATTTTTTCTAAAACCCAAATGATTGCAGTATGAAGGTTCTGATATTTTAATGTGAGATTTTAAGATTTCTCTTGATTCTAAAAACCAAACAGAGGCTGACAATAATAAATATTCAAGAGTTTTTGCTTCTTTCTCATTCTATCTTCTCCTCTTTTCCCTCTCCTTTTCGTTTTTTCCCGACAAATTACAAAGATTTGCTTGTGTCGGGTTACACAGGTCGTATCGTGTCAACCCGTCAAAAGATCGGGTTAGTGTTGGGGGTTTTATGACCTGAAGGGTTGCGGGGCATGCCCGGGTTGCGGATTTTGTAGATCAAATTGGCTTCAACCTAACACGAACTCGATCTGATGACACATATTGCCAGCCCTATTTTTAGAGGCCAAAGCCACTAAAATAGGGTGTGGGCGGGTAGGGGAAGCAAGCCAAGCCTCGGATCAACCTAGACACAAAATACTCCGTGTGGGGGAGAGATTTGAAATTTTGAAAGTAACTTGGTGAGTGTCTTCTGAAAAGGGCTACTACATCGATCAGGACTCGTAAATGAAAGAGGACTTTTGGAGGGAAAAAAAAGAAAAAAAAGAATGGGTGATGGGGAGGTTTTCTTCAAGAGGGATAAGATAGAGAAAACCCATAGAGCGCATTATAAACTTTCTTCCATCAATGATAAGTTTTGATGGACACAACTCTCACTATAAAAGTCTCAGCTTACACATGGAGATAAATAATTGCATTTGACAGAATATGCCGTCAACAGAGAATTATTTCAATATTCTAAAAGCACAAGATATGATATATACTTGCATTTGGATTAAAAAATACATGAGGTTTTTGTATGTCTCCATATTGTTTGGCAGTCCAAACTTTAAGCACAAGATCGTCTTCGACTGCGCATTGTAATCCTTTACATGTGATAAAAAGAGACTAAATTTTGCATTCCTAAAATGGCAAGAACACGATGATATCAAAGAACCAAAATTCTAAGAAATTCCCGGCTAAAATCCTTCTAAATTCACTGTGACAAAGGACTGTTTTAACTTTTAAGGGGAAAGTTCCGTCCATATTACATTTTTAATGGTGTCCTCGGTATCTAAGATTTCTTTTTCTTGTTATCAGCAGGCTTAATGAGCTGAACAGGGGCGGCTGGTATCCTGAACCACCATTCTCTAACACGCCTCACCAACTTGTCACTGCTTTCCTTCCTATAAGGCATTTCCCTTGTGAAAGCCTCGAGAAACACTAGCATCACTATATATCTAAGAGGCATAAATGCAAAAACCGCAGCCAAAACGACGAGCAATAGAGCAACCCTGTCCGTTTCCTGCATAAAAGAAACAAACAAAACATTATTGTAAAATAATTGCACGGTTCAAGCAACATATGAGGAAATAGCAATCGTCTGCATTCAATTAAGAGATTATAATGGTGGAAAGTTTAATCTCTCCCGATGTTGCAGAGATTAATATGAAGACGGATATTCAAGCGAAAAATAACTTCCGAGTCTTTTTGTACCTGTGGAATTACTGCAAACAGAACAGCTCTTATCTTAAGGAGAATGATATTCCCAGCTTGAATTAAAGCTTCAACTTGAGAGATGGCATCTTGTAGTGTCAGTAGCTGCTCCACTGCATTACGGTTTGGGGGAGGCATTACTCTGAAGGGCTCCATTGGCTCCCCTTGGTTAAAATGCCTGCGCCACAGCATGAGAACTGCTGCAAATAGAAGAAGCGATGGCAAAAAGTATCTGATCCAGCCCCTGTGCATCAAAATCAACGACGTTGATACATTAGATCTCTTCATTTATGCTGAGATATTTTCACACTGGACATGGAGTAAGACATACAAGCACGAAAAATTGGAAGGCCGCTCAAGATTCAAGGATGATATGCGATAGTGAACCAGCTTTTAAGAAAGTTTGACTAATTTGAAACAAAGTAGACTCCTAGACAAATAAAATATATATAAATATATATAAGCAATATTAATTGACTAGGATCCCTAGATATTCAAGCAGCCATAATTGGCGTTTTTCACACGCTTTTAAGTCGAACAAATATCTTTGCATCAATAGAATTGTGTGTAACTGTCAAGATATATACGACATACCTCAATTTTCATTCAAATATTTATACACACGACATACCTTAAAATAAAGTAGCAGGTCAGCACCAAAAACATTGTTGATTTAAATGGGTCTTCCCAGGATGCCAAAATTTGAAGGCGCCCGGCTACCTCAATAACCGGAAACAGGAGTTCCTGGCACAAAATAAATAAATTAATTAATCCCAGAATCATAGAATCTTAAGCATTAAGTTCAAAGTTTCAAATTTTAGAAAAACGATAGACCACAATGGAGAGGAATTCCAAGGATCAGACTCGGCCAATAAACAGACAAAACCCAATGAGTGTGTATATCAAATGAGAGTGCGTATATCTCTTCATATTATAAAACGTAGTCCGGTTAACCAGTATAATCTAAATGCAAATACATCCTTTATACACCCCAACATATTTCAAAACAGTTAGTAGCCCTACTGCCGTAATAAAACGAGGTTTGCATCGGCCTATTAAGCGGATGCAGTTCAACAATTTTTTGTAATTACTACTATTATTTTCTTTTATTCAATGGACTTGTTGGGCATCACGGTCCATATATCATCTATATTTGAAATCGAATATGCTACTGGCCAAACGAGGCAGAGAAGCAAAAAAAAAAAAAAAAAACAAGATATTGCCTTGAGTAAAGAAAACACATAAATCCAATCAGGAAAAGAGGATAGGAGTTACTTTGGCTTAGAAATGAGTAAAAGAAAATTAACAGGGTGACAGAAGAAGTTAACATGTTATGTTTATGATTAACCTTCATGACTGCAACATTTGTATCGATTCCTTCAACCTTCACTTGGTCCACAGTTGCCTGAGCAGCTTCAGCACTACTAGTGTCTGACAGTGATTGTTTTACTGCCAATTCCAAGGGATTGGTCTCACCAACACACACGTCTCCGACTGTTATTGCTTCTTCATCAAAGCTTGCCTCTTTTTCTAACACGAACCCGAGTTGGGAAAGTGCCAGGAGTGAAACTGGGGACAGCTTTGACTGCCGTTTTGTATATGGACTCCCAGAAACATCACCTTTGGTAGCATCAGCATTTAAGAGAATCAGTCGACTAGACAGAGTTTCCAAAATGAAATCTCCCCGTGGAAGACTCTCGGCAAGGTTGAAAGGAAGTAAGGTTTTGTAATGGGATGAGTTAAAGCGGAAAGCTTCTCTAACTGCACGGTAACGGAAGATTCCTAGAACAACTCTTGAAAGTACTTCCGACTTCTGAGTCTCTTTAAGGTTGTTTCTCCTGATAAACCTGTGAACATACAGGATCTCAAGAGAAATATCCAACCAATAGTCCCGGCGAGAGTTCCCTTTGAACTCAGGAAATTCCAAATAAACAGGGTCTGCTCTGCAACCAACATAACAGAAAGAACTCAAAAATGTAAAAATAAAAATAAAATAAAATAAAAATTAAACAACAAAAATATGCTCTCAATTCTGAAGTGTCAGTAGTGTAACAGGCAACATACGTAGATGTTGATTTGTACATGACTGCTTTATCAAAAAGACGAGCACCCAATGGTCCAGTTAGTTCAGGTTTGATGACCTGCTTCATATCTGTTGCTAGATCATATCTAACAGCTTTGTCATACAATCCAACTCCCAATGATTCGAAGTACAGAGCATAATTGGTAAGTGTCAATCGCCCTACAGATAAACCATAAATCGATAAGTAACAGTGTCCAGATTAATATTATGTGAAAAAATATGGCAAATAATGAAACACATTCCACAACTGAATTGAACGACTCCAATTAAGCTGAGAGAAAGCAAGCAGAAATATAGTCAAAACTAAATACATATAAGCATCATATATGAAAAGAGCATTTAAAGCAAAAAAAAAAAGGATTTATAGCTATATAGCCTTTTTTAATAAGTTTTTTAATAAATGGCCCAAGTTTTTAAAAAATTAGTTAGAAGGCCTTTTTTTTTCCTCCCTAAAATGGTTAATCAATTGTCATGAATGGTCAATCAGTGATTGACCACGTAATAGTCAATCAGTGATTGACTTACGGTCAATCACTGATTAACTATAACGTAAATCATCAAATTTCATAGTCAATCACTGATTGACCATTAGTCAATTACCAAATTTCATAGTCAATCACTGATTGACCATTAGTTAATCACTGATTGACCAAATCTGAAAAATGACAAACGGCCATTTTCCTAAATAAAAAAAGTTGAGCCATCTATTAGAATAATTGACTAAAAAAGGCCACCCAGCCTAATTTTCCGAAAAAAGAAAAAAAAAAATCAGGATAACTGGGAAAAGCCTTTGTAATATGTATGACAAACAGCTTGGATTTATAAGGAAACCGGTGAAAGATATCTTGCAGAAACACCGGCTATTTGCAAGAAGAAAAGTAGGCTATATTGTAGTCTAGGCATGTCATCTTAGCCATTAGTGGTATACTTACCTGGCCAAGTGACAATTAAGGCCAATAAATAGAGATTAGAAAGGAAACAATCGTTGACACAAGTCTTTTTGAGTGAAAACAATGCAATCAAGACATGTCTATCATCTAAGAATCCCACAAGTCTTTTATGCCAAACATGTCAAATTTTCAAATAACTCGGCCATGAGAAAGGACCCATTTTTGGGTTTGTACGCATTAGTGGTATATCTATCTGATTCTCTTTCCTCGGAAAAGAGACAAAAATCCTCGGGTAACAAAATAACAGTAGGGGTTTTTCCCTTTTTCCCCAAAGACTAGTAATATTGAGCAAACTCATTACCTTCCCCATTTTTATGGGAAAAAGAATACGAACAATACATCCCCTATCTAAGTACTGACATCCTAAGGGGGAAAAAATTTTAGAAGTTAAGAGGGATTTTCTTTCTTCTTCTTTTTTTTTTTTCCTTCCCCAACTTAATTATCGGTTACTGAAGAAGAATTGAATCTCTTTGGTACCAAAAATATCCCCTTCCCGCAGTAGAAAGGCAGGACTCAGATCCCTGGATTTGAAATCAATTGCCAAGAAATATTTACAAGGGATTGAAGAAATTATTTCCAGCAGATTATGGTTTGTATACAAAATCCTACTTAGACAAAAAAATTTATTATTATTATTATTATTATTATTATTATTATCATTATGTATAATTGGATTAAATAACAAAATCACTCACCGGGCCATGCAGAGATACCAATATGTTGCAGAACTGGTTGAGTAGGCACTGTACCCTCAATATCTAGGACGATTTCTCCCTCAGCAATCTGAAGATTTCCACCAGAAGGGACCAATGCACTTTTTGCAGCCTTTATAGTCCTGAAAAAATGACATAATTATATTGTACTTCTGATCCCTACGTTAGGGCTAAAGCAAGGACAAGAAAACTGTTTATTACCCACACCATTGAATCATTTCACGTCATATCTTATCCAATAATTCCACATATGTCCCATTAGAACGCAAAATTCATAGTTCCAGAGACATGTTTTCCTTTTCGTTATTATCCCTTTCAGACTGAAAAAATGGACACCGTCGGTAATAATTAAATCAGAAAGTGTGCCACTCTATTGTTTGGCAAGTAAAACTACACCAGAAGCCAAGGCTTTACCACAGAATACTCAGGAATTCATTGTCAAACCCAAAAGAAAACTAGTATTGAGATTCATGTTTGACGCACACCTGTACTTCATCACAACCAAGCTTTTCAACTCGTATCTCCATCTTAACTACACAGGGATGGAAAACCATTCCTAAACTCTTGGATGGAATTTTTGAGAACCTTGAATCTTCTTTTTCTCTTGTTCAAGCCTACCAAAAAGGTATCTTCCCACAGTGAATTTACATAATCTCAATATTTTCAGATTCTCATTTGTCAAGATCGAGGAAGGTTTGAAACAAGAGATAGCCACCATTTTATTTAGTTTCCTTCTAATTAGATGACGTTCAACAGTCAAAGCCGAAATTCTTTCACTTGGTGAAGGGGAAAACATTTTTCACAACAAAGTCATACACAAAATACAGTTATGGAAGTTAAATTATGTTGAGTTGAGATCATCTTTTTAAACAAATTGCTGATTATAGATTCAACTAGCTTTTCTTTGTAATCTAACATTTGTTGCTAGGGGAGTAAATCAACGAGTGGTAAGTTGTGATCAAATGTGTAAACTGTAAAGGCACATAAGGAAACAGTTCAAAGATGTTGAGCAAACTTATGCTTTAGAAGTCTGGAATTTGAGCAACTGAAAGAAGTCAAGAAGAAAATCTTACTTGTCAAGGCTTCTCAAGTATTTGTCATACACAAGGAAATGAAGCTGATAGCCCGAAGAAGATGTGAGTGCCTCAAAGAGATTGTGCACAGTGATTATATCTGCGACAGCTGCACAAGCAGGAGCTATCCGTGCAAAAGCCTCTGGTCCAACAGTTTTCTCATTATCAACCTAACGGAGAGAAATATAAATGTCAAAAGAAGAATAGCTCTTGGAATGTGAACACTAACAAGTCATAGAGCTGCATATTGCAGGTAAACAAAAGGAAAGAAAAAACGATAAAGGAAACCTGAAGAGCCATGTTCGTAGAACTTGAATAAAAAAGTGACCATGGAGCCTCATCTTCAACCTCCTCCGGATTACTACAAGACTCAGCCTCCTGCCAGCATCCATAAAAGAAAAAGAAAAATCATCAGACCTGTTTGTGAAATTTTAACTAAATCTTAGGAGAAAACACCTCCATATATTAAAAGAATCAAAAGGTGACAATAATGGGCAAACTCACTTTCTCTAATTGTTTTTTCTCAACACTTGGAGCTTCCCATGCAAGCATCATGTCAAAAGTCAAACGACGGAACTCCTTATCACTCAAGTAATTTGAGCGTCTAGTCACCATATGTAGTGCCTGGTATGAGCAAAATTCTAAAAAATTCCTTGCGTATGTCCGAAGTTCAGTAGCGTTCTCAGGTATTGCTGTTCCAAATTGATGTTGTAACTCTTCAATAGGAATTTTAAGTACTCTGCAGCATAAAACTTGATAATTACTAGGGGAAGCACATTTGTTCAGCAATATGCAGCCTGAACACATTTACTTTTCTAAAAGGGCATGAAAATTTGCTCAAGCAAAAAAATCAATCCCCACATCTCAGTTCTCCCACTATGGAATATTCTACTGAATGAGGCTAGTTTTTTATGGGCTTTCTCTGTACAGTGCAGTTAATTGATGTTGGAGAAACCAATATGGTTTCACATTAAAAAGATTTCTAGGTCATCTGGAAGATTACTTTCACTACTTTAGAGTATTTGTGGAGAGGAGTGCAGGATATTTAAAGAGACGGAGATGGAAACTAAGGATCTCGGAAAAGCTACTAGCTTCCCTGTGGATCTCGACTGATAAAACCTTTAAGACTTTCAAATTTTCCTCGATTTATTTTGAACTGGAAAGACGTATTGGGGTGATCAAATTTGATGTGTTTGGGCGTTATTGGTTGGATTTTTATTTTACGTCCTTTCATTTGTGTTTTGTAATTAATGAGGACAACCTTGTCCTCTTTCCTTTCTACTACTGTCCTCGGTATCAATAAAGGATGTTTCTTATCAAAGTAAAACCTCCCCCACCCCGCACACGCAGACACCACCACCACCACCCCAACACCACTCCAACAATAAACTCATGATCGTGCTGGAGTAACCGACTCATATGCATACTACACCAATTACTGACCACAAAAATCTCTTCGAATCAAACTGTTTTAAGTGTTTCCAGTGAAAATTCTTCTATAAAAAGCAAACAACCTTTTCTCTTTTTATGAGGGAAAATGATTCCATTAAAGAGATCAAAAGGTCCCGAGAAAACATCAAAAAGAAAGGTTTCTAGTTAGCCGGGGGGGTTGGTCCAGCCGTTGATGAATGGCCCAATCGAATTTACACCTCCAGTTACTTCAATAGCAAGAAAGAAAAGAAAGAGGGAGGGGGGGGGGGGGGGGGGGGGGCGGCGGGGTTGATGGCAAATAACAGCCCAAAGTAACCTCCATTCCCCTTCCAAACTTTTTTAGTTCCGAAATTTCTCCTCCCATCCAAACTCCAATGTCCAAACACGTGAAACGTTGCTTAAAAAAGCGGTTTTCCGAGAGCGCATTACATCAAAGGCAGATTTCGAAGACATTACATCAAATCAATTTTTGTTCACAACCCAATTAAAATCTTCAATTATCGGTACTGGAAAATTGTAAAATTTCACCTCTAGATTTTTCATTTCTTTTTAAATAGGGGATCTCTCCCTCGACCCACCCCACCTTTACGAACCGGGCCAGCGCAAGTTCACATTATGCCATCTGCTGTACTTGTTATAAAGAATGTTGGTGATTTTTTTTTCCCCAATTAATAATAATCTTTAACAGAAGCAGTCACAAAATGAGACCAAAAATTGCTACTCCAAAGTTCCAATTCAAAATCCAATGCTTGCCCAGCAGGGTAATTTTTGCGTAAATTATCGTCAAAGATCGTAACACAACTTGAATCATGGATGAATTCAATTGAAGCCATTACAAACAAAAACAAAAGCATAAACAAAAAATCCAGAAAATCTGAGAAATGAATGAATTCGAATTTGAAAATGAAAATGAAAAGAGAGAGAAGAGACCTGGAACAGCGAGAGACGACGGAATTGGCGAGAGGAGAGAGGTGAGGGATGTTGGGAGCGACGTCGTGTTGGTCGGCATTAGAGGAGGAGCTCTTGGGGCTGAACAAGGCTTTAAGAGACTTCTGATGGCTTCTCAGCAGCCCTTCCCACAGTCCCACCTTCTCGTCGTTCTCCATTGTTGTCGATTTCCTCTTTCTGTCTGTCTGTCTCTCTCTCTCTCGTTTTTTGTTTCTTTTTTACTTTTGTCCTTTTTTGTTCCTTTCTTTCCCTCAGGTTTTCCTTCCTCTTTCAGCAGCATGAACCACGATACTATTTTACAGGGAATGAACCTGTTTAGTGGGTTTCATTTTATTCCATTTTAAAAGTTGGTTTTGAGTTCCAAAAAAATATGTATGTATATATATATATATATATATATATATATATATTTATATATTTGGTTTAGTTACACATTTAAAAAAAAAAAAAGTTTGGATGTGTAACTAAACTGTTATTTTATAGGGGGGGAAAATCAAAATGGTGTTTGGATATTGTTCGCTAAAAATATATATGCGAAAAATACTATACAAGTGCACGTAATCGAACAAGTAATATAGTAGTAAGTAGAGTATCGTCTCCATAGGAATTGTATCGCCAAAAATTTAATTACGGAAACCAATCGTTCTAAAATAAAATTGAGAATTGATTTGAACACTAAAATAATAAAAACTGAATAAAAACTAATGGGAGTAATTAAAAATGCAAGCAAAACGTAAAATGTTGCAGAATCAAAGGTTTATGCTGTAAATCAACGATGGGTGATGGCTAGGATTACTAATTTCCCCTCGGTTGTAAATCTGATTACAAATGCTGTAGGAATGCTGTAGCAAAGTTCATTCAGTCAACCAAAAATTCTACACAATCCTCTTCCGAAAGATTTATGCGTACAGTTCTTTAAACCAAAATCAACATATTCCTATGCATTTTAGTTCTCCAAACATAAGATTAAGCACCAATTTTATGGGTTGTATAAAGTATTAATATATTCTTATATTATACTCTTATATTATTCAAGCTAGATCCAACCAAAATTAACCTTTTCAGAATTAATTCTAGTTTGTTTCCCCCATAAATTGATGGCCAAACAATAAACAGAGATTAAACACTCCAACACACTTGAATAAACTGAAACGAAAATCACTGAGCATTCAACATAATCTGCAAATCATCAATTCAACCTCGGTTCCATCAATAATCCTAGCTAAGAAAATTAGTTCATGATTTGTTCAACAAAATCAAAACCAAAAATCTCAGTTAATAAAGTCATGATTTACAAAGAGGAAAATGAAAGACAACCAAAAGAATTCGGGTAAAATAAGAATCAGAAAAACCCAAAGCCAAGTGTGTATGCTCTTGTGCAATTCCTTGCCCAGCCAATAATCCAAAGACCGTACTACACTCCTTGCTTCTGAAATAAGCAGTGTCCTCACTGCTTGGAACAAAACATCACAAAAATAGAATAAAACATAACAAGGCAAATCAAAACCGAACAAATCATAGCGAAACTAATAAAAAGAAAAGGCAAGAGTTAGAACTCCCTGATGTTAGGAGTGTTTGGTGCTGCCCTTCAAGCTTCCTGATTATCCTCATCCTCCTCATCAACCTCGTCTGCAGCAATTGGCTCTAGCACGCCATCCGAGAATTCCGGGAACGGAAAGATGGGTTTAGTAAAATTTTTCTGCAAAGACTTCTTTAGGGCCACATCTCGTTGCTTAGCATATTCCCAGAACTGCTGCTACTGAGAATGCATTTGTTGAAGCATCTCCATTGTTTGAAATTGTTGCACCTCAGCCAAGCTCATTCGTTTTTCGAGCATATTCAGGGATTTTGTTAGCTCAACATGTGGAGAAACTCGGCTACTAGAGGCGGCAGTAGCACGAGTCGTGGCTGCCTCGGGAGCATGAGCTGCCTCATCGTCCTCATTGTGCAGTCGATCAGATGGACCTTCTGCCATTTTACCCTGAATTAACCTTGTGATAGCACTGTTATTGATGACCCCCTTTGGAAAGTAACAGTCGTTCATCGTTGTCGAAGATTGGGACACCACTGCGCATACAGAGGCCTGTAATGAGAGCGGGGAACCAAAGGCTACCACACTTTTTTGTAGCACAAACTCCAAGCTCCTTAGAAATGGTTGCTCCCACATTAATAGATCGCCCCGATATAATGGAATCGAGCAGAAGAACGCGATCCTTTGACACAGTTTGCACATGTGTTGATGGCATCAGACGAGTCTTTAAAAAATGATACCATACCTTGCACTGCGGTGTAAGGCTGGTCCGTGGAATGGTCATCTTGCCTTGAGGAGAAAACTATCCAAGCAGTTCCTGCTACACAAACATTCGCCAATGTCCTTTCTAAACATTCAGGAGAAGTATTGGCAGCAAATTCTGTATGGAGGTCGTCAACATCATCTAACCCATAAAATTGGTTGATGGTGGTCTCATCTATGGGTACCTGTACGCCACGGACATAAACACTTCTCTGGCCCTCCCATGCGAAATGAGCGTAGAATTCTCGTATAACGGGAACAATTGCTTCGATTGGATGCGCGCAAAATGTCTGCCACTTATGCTGAATGATGACCGAAGTGATAAATTCTTCATAACCCATTGTTGGGGTATTCTGCAACAAAAACCCATTTTCAGTGCACAATGTTCTGTCAGCAGTGTATTTGTGATACCTATCTTGATCGGCCTCTGTCTGGAATATGCGAAAGCTTGTGGTGGAATCCTTTGGTTTCTTGCTTGTCTGCTTATGCGCAAGTTTCTCTTCGTTCGAGGCATATTTGGAGATTCAGTGGTTGACAGCGTGCTCGGGTGATTCGATGAACGGCGCTACCTGGACTCACTAGCGCGGTTGGGCAAAGGCGGTGGATGAGTTTACCCTTTTTTTTTTTTTTTTTTTTTTCGGCTGGGCAGAGATTTTGTGAGACTGGTTGATTATTTGCTGAGTGAGAAGGTTGGTGAAGGCTGGGCTCGGCTGCTTCAGCTGGAACTTCGCGAGTTTGGCTGGTCGGCGGTGGTGATTGGGTTCGGCTGATGGCTGGGTAGCGACGGAGGGTGCTCGATTGGGCACTAGCACGGCTGGGCTCGGCTAATGGCTGGTGCTGGGTCGATTCGGTGAAGGCTGGGATCGACGGCGAGCTTGGATAGCGGCGGTGGCTGAACGGCAGTGGCTGGGCTCGACGCTAGAATGGTGGAATCAGTGTGCGGCGGCCCCAGCAACTGGACGGGGTAGGCACCGAATGGGTCGCGGCGGAGAAGGCGCGGGCACTGGTGTTGGTAGCGGTTTCGGCCGGTGGCTGGCTTTGGCGGCTTCGGCTGGAACCGCGGGAGCTTTGGCTGGTCGGCATCAATGGTGGAATGGGGGCGCTAGATGGGACTGAAATGGTGGGATTCGGTTGGTCTCAGTTGGGCTCAGTGCTTCAATGGTGGACTCAATGTGTGTGGAAAACAGGCTGAGGAATGGGTCAAGGCCAGCAACTTGACTGGGTTTGGTCGGCGCTGAGGATTGTGTGTGGAAGGTAAACTGAGGCAGCAGCTTGTTTGGTCGGCGCTGGAGAAGAAAACAACAAAAAATAAGTAGGGCCTGTAGGGTTTCAAATAATATTAGATTATTATATTATTAATTATTAAGATTATTATTTTTATTACTCTTTTTTTTTAAATATTAATATAAATATATAAATCGATCTATATCTTCTTTTTTTTTTTTTTTTTTTTTTTTTGAAATTGCTGCAGCTTTGCTTGTAGCAATCCCACAGCATTCATACACAGATTGCTTCCTAGTTTCTGCCCAACTTTGCTGCAGCTTTGCTTGTAGCAATCCCACAGCAAAAGTACAAAAATCTGTTGCAACCCTACACTAGAGGGAGAAAAAGAAAATTTAAACGTAAGAACAAAGTGCAACACCTAATGAACTGAAAATCATCAAAAATAACAAATCAAATGTAATTAACGAAATTGAAAAAAAAATATAGGGTTGCCTCCCTCAAGCGCTTGGTTTAGAGTCATCAGCCCGACTATGCAAAAGTTCAAGCATCTTGAAACGAGATGGAGGTTTTCTGACGGCTGAAACCATCACCCCAGTAATGCTTAAGTCGCTGTCCATTAACTTTGAAAGTCCTTCCTGAATTTTCTGCAGCAATCTCTACTGCTCTATGTGGATAAGCTTGAATTACCCGAAATGGCCCTGACCATCTTGATTTTAATTTCCCTGGAAACAACTTCAATCTTGAATTGAAAAGTAGAACCTGTTGACCAGCTTCAAATTGCCTTGAAATAATCTTACTGTCATGCCATTTTTTTGTTTTTTCTTTGTATATCCTCGCACTCTCATATGCTTGCAAACGAAATTCATCCATCTCATTCAGTTGCAACAATCTCTTCTCTCCTGCTAGCTAGAGGTCCATGTTTAGCTGCTTGCTTGCCCAATACGCTTTGTGCTCTAATTCCACCGGTAGATGACATGCCTTCCCGAAAACCAATCGAAATGGTGACATTCCCAGCGGCGTTTTGAAAGCTGTTCGGTATGCCCAAAGTGCGTCATCAAGTCTCAGCGACCAATCTTTTCGATTTGGGTTGACCACTTTCTCTAAAATCCTCTTTATCTCACGATTGGAAACCTCTGCCTGTCCACTGGTTTGTGGGTGATATGTTGTAGCAATCTTATGCTTCACTCCATACTTGCCCAAGAGATTCTCGAAGTGCTTGCTGCCAAAGTGAGTTCCTTCATCGCTAATAATAGCTCTCGGTGTCCCAAACGAGTGAAAATATTTTGTGAAGGAACTTGACAACTATCTTGGAATCATTTGTCTGTAATGCTACCGCCTCTACCCACTTGGAGACATAGTCAACTACCACCAAAATGTACTGGTTCCCATAAGATGGTGGGAATGGCCCCATGAAATCAATACCCTATACATCAAACAGTTCCACCTCCAAAATGTTATTTAAGGGCATTTCATGTCGATTGGAGATGTTGCCAACTCTTTGACATCTATCACATGCCTTTGTGAACTCGTGAGCATCCTTGAATAGAGAAGGCCAGTAGAACCCTGATTGGAGGACCTTGGCTGCTGTTCGTGCTCCGCCGAAATGCCCACCGTAAGGAGAAGAATGACAATGCTCCAGAATGCTTTCAAATTCCTCCTCTAGAACACATCTCCTAATAATCTGATCGGCACACTGCTTATAAAGAAAAGGCTCATCCCATAGATAGAATTTTACCTCATGCAAGAATTTCTTCCGTCTTTGACTAGTGATCTCCGGTGGAAACAGCCGACTGACTATGTAATTAACAAAATCTGCGTACCATGGGATAACAGCTTGCTGCACCGCTAGAATTCGTTCATCAGGGAAGGTCTCACGAATGGCATCCTTCTTCTCATCTTCGATTCCATTCTCAAGTCGTGATAAATGATCCGCAACCTGATTTTCCGAACCCCTTCGATCTCTAATTTCCAGATCAAACTCCTACAGGAGCAATATCCACCTGATCAGTCGTGGCTTAGCATCTTTCTTGGCAATTAGGTACTTGATTGCTGAATGGTCAGTGTAAACGACCACTTTGGTGCCCACTAGATACGCCCGAAACTTGTCGAATGCAAATACCACAGCCAAAAGCTCCTTTTCAGTAGTAGTATAATTCAACTGAGCCTCCGTTAGTGTCTTACTTGCATAATAAATCGAATGGAATACCTTATCATGACGTTGTCCCAACACTGCACCCACTGCAAAGTCGCTAGCGTCGCACATCAACTCGAAAGGCAATGATCAGTCAGGTGACCTGATGATGGGTGCAGACACCAACCGCTTCTTCAACTCCAAGAATGCCCGCTGACAAGCTTCATCAAAATTGAAAGGTTGATTTTGCTCTAACAAAGTGCACAAAGGCTTAAAAACTTTTGAGAAGTCTTGATGAATCGTCTGTAAAACCCTACATGTCCCAAAAGCTTCTAATCCCCTTAACTGTTGTCGGTGGTGGCAGCTTATCAATCACTTCAATCTTGGCTTTGTCTACCTCAATACCCTCATTGGAGACCTTGTGACCCAGGACGATGCCTTCTTGAACCATGAAATGGCATTTTTCTCAATTAAGTACCAAATTAGTTTCCTCACATCGCATCAACACCTGCTCCAAATTTGTTAGACAGTCACCATAAGAATTACCAAATACTGAAAAATCATCCATGAAAACCTCTAGCGATCTCTCTATCATATCAGTAAAAATAGACATCATACACCTCTGAAATGTTGCTGGAGCATTGCAAAGGCCGAATGACATCCGTCTGAAAGCAAAAGTCCCATATGGGCAGGTGAAGGTTGTCTTTTCTTGATCTTCTGGTGCTATAGCAATCTGGTTATAACCTGAATAACCATCCAAGAAGCAATAGTATTCTTTTCCCGCTAATCTATCAAGCATCTGATCAATGAATGGCAGCGGAAAATGATCTTTCCTTGTTGCTTTATTCAGCTTCCTGTAGTCCATACACACTCTCCATCCAGTTACTGTTCTTGTCGGGATCAGTTCGTTGTTATCGTTTGCTACCACAGTAACTCCTCCCTTCTTCGGTACACATTGGACTGGACTGACCCAAGAGCTGTCTGAAATGTGGTAGATAATCCCTGCATCTAGCCACTTAATTACTTCCTTCTTCACGACTTCCTTCATGATTGGATTCAACCTCCTTTGCTGTTCAACGGAATTGCTGTAGCATTCCTCCAATAAAATTTTATGCATGCAGATTGATGGGCTGATTCTTTATTGTCTGCAATAGTCCATCCGATTGCCTTTTTGAACTTTTTCAGCACCTCTAAAAGTTGACTCTCCTGTACCCCAGATAATCCAGAAGAATTAATCATAGGCAAAGTGTCCGAATCAACCAAATAAGCGTACCTCAAGTGTGAAGGCAATGGTTTTAACTCCAAAATAGGTGGTTCTTCAACAGATGGTTTGTGGGATTTAACGGCCCTTTCTGACAAATCTAGCTACTCGAAGTGCTTCCCGGCTCTAACTGCAGTAGGTTTGCTCTCCATCCAAGACACTTGATTGTCACTAGCTTCATCATCCTCATCTGATGCAGCCAATTCTTCTTCGTTTATCATCTTTGGAGCGCATGTCTTCTCAAATTCAGCAGCTACTAATGAATCCAAAACATTAATGGCCGAGCATTCTTCAACATCATCAGCAAATCGCATAGTCTTGAAAACATTGAAGGTAACTTGTTGATCATGAACTCTCATGATTAATTCACCCTTATGTACGTCTATCAAGGTCCTGCCCGTAGCCAAGAATGGTCTTCCCAATATAATAGGCACGTCCTTGTCTGCTTCATAATCTAGCACAATGAAGTCTGCTGGAAAAATGAATTTGTCCACTTGCACTAACACATCTTCAATTTTTCCTTCTGGATGAGCCAAGGACCTGTCCGCCAATTGCAAAGTAACTGTAGTTGGTCTTGCTTCTCCAATTCCCAGCTTTTTGAAGATAGACATGGGCATCAGATTTATACTTGCCCCCAAATCACATAATGCCTTCCCGAAGTACTGATTTCCGATGGAGCACGGTATCATGAAACTACCCGGATCCTTCAACTTAGGCGGCAGTTTGTTCTTCAATATTGCGCTGCACTCTTCGGTCAATGCTACTGTCTCAAATTCTCCTAACCTCCGCTTCTTCGAAAGAATGTTCTTCATGAACTTGACGTAGCTCGGCATCTGCTCCAAAGCTTCTACAAGTGGAATGTTGATATGTAGCTGCTTCAACATGTCTAAGAACCTTCTGAACTGTTTATCCTGCTTTTGATTCTGAAATCGTTGCGGAAATAGTGGTGGAGGTCTCTCTAATCTACTTTGCTGTGGCTTTGCTGCAGCATTTTTCTCTTCTGCCTCTCTCTGGTCTTCTTTGCTGTGGCTTTGCTGTAGCATTCTGATCTGCTTTATTTTCTGATTGAAGGCTAGGCTGACTTTGGATTGAAGAGGGTTCTGCCTCCTTGGCAGGCTGTTGAACTGGTTGTTCAATTTGTCTGCCATTACGAAGTGTGATAGCTTTGCAATGCTCCTTACCATCTCTTCTTGGATTTTCCGTGTCACTAGGAAGTGATCCTTGAGGTCGATTGCTCAAAACATTTGCTAACTGCCCAACTTGATTCTCCAATGTTCTCAATGACGCAGCTTGACTCTGAATGAGGGCTGATTGATTTTGAATAATTGCATCATTCTTCGCCATGTATTCCTTGAGCAATGCTTCAATGGAACTTGGTTGTTCTTGAGGTGGATGTCTTTGTTGCTATTGTTGAAAACCTGGAGGATGTGTGGGTTTGCTAGGCCCGGCTGATGAATTAACTCCTTGATTATTCCAGGAGAAATTTGGATGTTGCCTCCACCCTGGGTTGTAAGTGTTGGAATATGGGTTGTTATTCCTGTTGAAATTATTCACATAACAAACTGAAGTTGGGTTAGCTGGGCAATTCTCAAATGAATGACCTTCACCACAATAAACACACACAACTTCCACTGCCTGCACCGGACTTGCCCCTGCTGCCATATTCATGGACTTCAATATGTTGGACAATGAAGATACTTGAGCTGTCAAAGCGGTAACGGCATCTACTTCATGAACTCCCGCTACATGCCTTCCCGTAGCAACTCTCTCAGTCGGCCACTGATAGTTGTTATTAGACATTCTCTCTAAAATCTCGTAAGCTTCATTGTAAGACTTCATTAAAAGAGCTCCATTCGCAGACGCATCCACCATACTCCGAGTTTGAGCATTGAGACCATTGTAAAAAGTCTCCATTTGGATCCAATGAGGAAGTCCGTGGTAAGGGCATTTTCTAAGCAACTCTTTGAAACGTTCCCAAGCTTCGTAGAGGGCTTCTCCATCCACCTGCTGAAACGACGTGATATCATTCCGAAGTTTGGCATTTTTGTTCGGAGGAAAGTACTTCACCAAGAATTTCTCAGCCAAATCATTCCATGTTGCTAC
Organism: Ficus erecta; assembly: GCA_008635985.1. Lineage (NCBI taxonomy): Eukaryota > Viridiplantae > Streptophyta > Magnoliopsida > Rosales > Moraceae > Ficus > Ficus erecta. The sequence continues at coordinate 257,265 of BKCH01000135.1, read as the reverse complement.
CGAGTCTGGCGGTAAAGAATTCAACCAGGCTCTTGCTCTATCCCTTAGAGAATAGGGAAATAACTTGAGCCGAAGCGCTTCTTCAGTTACACCATGAAGCTTGAAGGAATCACTCACTTCCATAAACAATCTCAGGTGCAGATGAGGACCTTCGGTTGACATCCCGCTGAATTGACCCACTGTTTGGAGCATTTGAAACATCACAGGCTTCAACTCAAATTGTTGGGCTTGAATTTCCGGTCTAACAATGCTAGGATGCAGCCCATGCAACATAGGGACAGCATAATCCCTTATTGCTCTGTCTCTGTCATCAGCGATTGCTGCAGCATTGTTGACATTATTATTCACTACTGCTCCTTCAGCCCTTTCGTCCATTCTAGCAGCACCCTGTTGATCTCTTCTTCTTGCTCTGAAAGTTCTTTCAATTTCTAGATCTAAGGGAACTAAATCTATGTCCCTTGGCCTATTCGTGCAAGAAAACCACACCTGCAAAGACAAAAATCAGAGTTTAATTAAATTAAGGATAGCAAAATAAAAGTCAAATAATTGGTTTCTATAATAGCAATTTTCGATAATCACAATCCCCGGCAACGGCGCCAAAAACTTGTTCGCTAAAAATATGTATGCGAAAAATACTACGCAAGTGCACGTAATCGAACAAGTAATATAGTAGTAAGTAGAGTATCGTCTCCACATGGATTGTATCACCAAAAAATTAATTACGGAAACCAATCGTTCTAAAATAAAATTGAGAATTGATTTGAACACTAAAATAATAAAAACTGAATAAAAACTAATGGGAGTAATTAAAAATGCAAGTAAAAGGTAAAATGTTGCAGAATCAAAGGTTTATGCTGCAAATCAATGATGGGTGAAGGCTAGGATTACTAATTTCCCCTCGGTTGTAAATCTGATTACAAATGCTGTAGGAATGATGTAGCAAAGTTCATTCAGTCAACCAGAAATTATACACAATCCTCTTCCGAAAGATATATGCGTACAGTTCTTTAAACCAAAATCAACATATTCCTATGCATTTTAGTTCTCCAAACATAAGATTAAGCACCAATTTTATGGGTTGTACAAAGTATTAATATATTCCTATAATATACTCTTATATTATTCAAGCTAGATCCAACCAAAATTAACCTTCCTAGAATTAATTCTAATTTGTTTCCCCCATAAATTGCTGGCCAAACAATAAACAGAGATTAAACACTCCAACACACTTGAATAAACTGAAACGAAAATCACTGAGCATTCAACATAATATGCAAATCATCAATTCAACCTCGGTTCCATCAATAATCCTAGCTAAGAAAATTAGTTCATGATTTGTTCAACAAAATCAAAACCAAAAATCTCAATTAATAAAGTCATGATTTACAAAGAGGAAAATGAAAGACAACCAAAAGAATTCGGGTAAAATAAGAATCAGAAAAACCCAAAGCCAAGTGTGTATGCTCTTGTGCAATTCCTTGCCCAGCCAATAATCCAAAGACCGTACTACACTCTTTGCTTCTGAAAATTCCAGATTTCCTTCTCTACCACTCGTCCTCTTCTTTTCCCCAAAATGGTCTCTGTTTTTCTCTCTCCTCTTGCCTCAGAAACGGCTCCCTCTCCAAAATGGTTAACTTTTCCTTTTATACCAATTCCTCCAAAAATTGCCCTAGTTGCACGTGCCCTTTTCATAATTAATATTGATGGCCTCCTCATAGCTGTCATACATAAACAAATTGGGCAACTAAGTCACTGCCAGCTGTAAAGCAAACTTGGGCCCACATGCTTTTACTTTAATACTTCACTGCTGCACTTTGCTGTCACATTGCTATAGCATTGCTGCAGAATTGGCTATTTTCCAGCTTTCTTCTTCTTTGTCTTTTCTTTTCCAGTGAGCCATTGCTTAGTTATCATTGTGAATATCGGCTGTAAATCAAAACACAAAAATTAGATTAAACACCAAAAATCTCGATTAAAGCCAAAATAATAAAAACTAAAGAAAACAAATTAACATCATATAAAATACTAAAAATACGGCATATTATTTTGAAATAACAACAACTAATAAGCTTAAAAGCATGCTAAATAACTCTATTTCATAGAGTTAACAGATATATATATATATATATGAGGATTTGTTGCTCTATTGATTATGAATATGTTGAAAAAAATATATTTTAGTCGAATATAAAATGAAAAAGTTGTGTCATTTTAAAATTTAAGTAAAAGAGAGAAATTTTAATATAGAGAAGCAACGAGTCCTAGGAAATGAGAAAAAGAGAAAAGGAGAGAGTGAGTCGGTCGGGGTTTCAAGACCATCTCCTGACGCATCGTTGGATCTTCAACCTTTAAAATTGGTCACTGAGCTCGTATCGTTGTGATTTTTTTTGATGGTGGTGACTGTGTTTGGCAAAGTGGCTTTATTGAAGTGGATCTGATGTCGTAAAGAGGATGATTTCTTAACGGCTTGGAGGCATTTTGTGATGCTCTTCTCATCTGGTGGCTGTAATCTTACAAGGTTTTGTTCTGAACGGTGGTGAGTTTCTTGTGGAGGTGGTGGTTATGGCTTCGGATGCTAATAGTGATAGCGCGTGTATTTCCCGTTGTGTTGTTTGAAGGCATCTCGTCGACTTCACTACTTGTCCCCCAAAGTGTTCCTCGTACTCTAATGGTCCTTTTGTCAAATGCACTTTCATTGAAGGTTTACTACGGTCGTGCTTTAGTCTTTAGTTTTTTATGTTTTAATCTAATAAAGGCATTGATATTTCCACCATATAGTTTTAGTATTTTCATTGTAATAATGGAAGTGGTTCTCCCACCGTTTGAGTTTTGTTTTTTGTCCGCCAGATTTAGGTTTTGGCGAGTTAGAAGTTCCGTTAGCTGTGAATCTTAGCAAAGATATTTGTGGGGCTTGGTGCTACATGTTACATGCTCTCGATGGATTGAAAGCTTCCATCGATTGTAATTGTTTCAAAAAGAGCCTTATGTGGGCTCAAGTTGATATGTCAAGGAATTTTCCTAATATCAGCTCTCGTCTTGCATCATTTTCATTGCGCTTTATCACATTTTACTGATGTAACCGATTTTTATCAAGTGCTTTGTAATGTGTACCATACGGTCATCCACATTATATTTGGTGTCTGTAAGACCTTTTACTTAAATTAATTTTACCTTAAAAAAAGTAAATGAGAGAAATTTTTAAACATGGAAAAATTTAAAGTACAAAACAACAGGAACATAATAGGTAAAATTACGGGGTGAGATAATTTTATAAATGAGCGTTATTTTTATGTTCAATCTGAAATAAAAATGAAATTTTCAGCAAAAAATGTAGTTAGCAAGTGCCATTTTTATTTGAAAATGAAAATGAAATGAGCTAAACCTAAAAATAAGCAGATGTGTTGAATGCAATGATTAAAAACAAAGTTTTTTTTTTTTAGCAAATCATATTTAATAAGGTATATAATGTGGATTTGTTCGTTTATTCGTTATGAATACATTGAAGAACAAATTGTCTTAATTGGAGATAAAATAATAAATTTTTGGCATTCTAAAACTTAAGTAGAAGAGAAAGAAATTATTGAATACGAATATATTACCATGCAAAATAGGTTTGAAATGAAAAAGTCAACAGTTGTTCTCTTCGTCTTTTAAAAATAACATTTCCATATGTCAAAACGAAATGGATTGATACAGACACGACACGCAAGGGTGAAAATATCAATTTCAATGGAAATATCAATACTCCCTCTATCTTTATAGAAATTTCAGAGATATTATTGATATTGGTTATTACAAAATTTTATTTTAAAACATATATCTAGCATTTTGGTATAGTATAAACATTAAAAAAAAATACATGAATACATGAGTTTTACACGAGAAACTTCCTATATCTTACACATCTCAATATTAAAAGGAAGTCCTATGAGATTCAATTATGATTGGAATGTTGCTAATTCAAAAAATATTTAATTAAACACCACCCTTGACGAGGAGTGCATCATCCAAATCCTACCGAATATGCTAACGATAAGGGATACGTGAGAATGTGATCCTAGACATTCTCTATCAAGTACTAGGCTGGTAGAAAACAAACATTTACATTTACAAGACCCCAAAAAAATCACTTAGAACTCGAACTTTTAACTACAAACCCATCATGATAATCCATTATCATTTCGTTAGCACATCAGTGATTACATACTTTTTTATTGCCTTGAAATAGTGATCACAAAATTAAACTGGTTACGTGCAAGAATGTTATTAATTTGGCACATCCTTATGTTATACTTATCATAATTTTAAAATTAATAATTTTATCATTTTATAATATTGAAATTGGCAACTTTAATTTTAAAATAGATAAAATTATAAAAAGATACTCAAAATATGATTATCCACTTAATTTTCTCTAGTTAAATTGAAGCTATTATTCAAAATCTAGATTTTGGGATTTAGTTTTCAGGGGAAATGGGTTGGATCCAACCATGTTAAGCCCACCACCAAAACTCTCACGTCTCATTGTTAGAGTTGTTGACCATTCCCTCTCCCTCTCCCTCTAGCTCTCGCTCGAGGTCTTTCTCTGCGCTGAGGCGCTGACATTACTGATTCTGTGAGGCAAATGGGTCAAGTTCAAAGCACTGTCACATCAGAATTGTCTGATGAACATGTTGAATTTGGCAATCGGATTGTGTCCTCTTCTGCAAAACCAACCTCCTCTTCTTCTTCTTCACCACCTTCCATGGAATCTCTTATCGCCGGTACACTTCTTTCACGTTCAAAAACTGACATGCCCTCCTATTGTTCTAATGTGTTTGTTTCCTTGTTGTGATATTTGAGTTTCTTCGGTAGCTATTATTCTATCTAACAATTCGTGAGGTTTAGGTGTTTGTAAAAATGCCTCTGTGGATTTTGGAAATTCAAATAGTAGTATTTATCAACGGGTGTTGATTTGAACTGAATAAGCTCCTTATTATGTTTTGTGACGTAAAGGGTGTGCGAGAAATGTTCCCCTCCCCCACCACACACACACACACACCCACCCACCACCCCCCCCTACCAAACGAATTATTGGGATATCTTATAGTTCAAGTATTTTAGAAACCGGTAAACCTGTTGTTGAGGTTAGACTTTGTTCTCCAATCTTTACCCTCCTTGTGTTGAACATGGCTCCAATGTACTTTTAAAGTGTAAGTGTCTAGAGAGCTTAGAAGATGAGATCCTCCTCATTAAGTGTTGTCTTAGGATTGAGCCCACTATTGGAATTGTTACCTCCCGTTTCCTCTAAGGGCGTGGGAGTTGGCCCTCCATTTTTCCACTTTTGTGATGAGCAGTTTCCGTATTGTCGACAACTTGGAGGGCTAAGATTGGAGGACAACAACACCTGCACCCTGTTAGTCGTTTCACTTGCATTTATTTCCTGTGGAGTGACTAATTACTCCTGAGGGATAGTTATAGGAAGATTACCAAAGATTTGATCAGTCAGCAAAAAGTTGTGTGCTGAAATCAACACATAATCATTTCCGGACTTTGTATTTCCGCTTATTCCTTTGGCTGATGAGCATACAAGATTGGAAATGAAACCAAAAAAAAAAAAAAATAACGGCATATTTGAATCAGTAATGATGTCTCTGAGGAGATTTAGAATCACGATTTTTTTAGTGACCATTACATCCCAATCACCAACATAGCTAGCCATTCTTAGACAGATCCTGATTGGAAACCATAAACATGAATCTTTGACTTTAAGCGCTGCCCATTTTTAAAAGCTGCTGTCATATTCTACTAGAGTATCAATTCCAATAATAAAGTCGGGAAAACAAAGTCTTGTATTGAGACTGAAATCATGTGGATGCTATGGAGATAAGTTAGACCCTATGTGTAGATTGGTAGTCCATTACTGTCTCTGGAGGTTCATGTTTTTTACGTATAACTATATCTTTCATGTAATGAAAAAGGCAAATGCATATATTCTTAGTTACCCGGATAGTAAAAATTACAAAAATAAAAGTAGTTCTTGTACTTGACAATTCTATTTTGTTTGTTAACAGAAGCTGCAGCATATGGTGATGATGGCGAGGAGGTTAGTCCATTTCATAAATTCATTTGTTGAAGCGTTAGGGAGGGATTGTTGTAGATTTCATGGTTCTATTTTAATTGGAAAATGTTAAATTTAGGGAGGGATTATGGTAGATTTTGGGGTTTAATAAACATTAATCTTAAGATTAATTTTAAATAAGTTAAACTTTGCCATTTTCAGTCTCTTGATGCCAAGGCTCAGAAAGCTTTAGAATGTCCTTGCATAGCTCATTTACGAAGTGGCCCTTGTGGGGTTCAGTTTTCAGATGCCTTCCTTTGTTTCCTCAAGAGTACCGCTGAAGAAAAGGTAATCTCTTATCTACCTAACTGCCACTTTGTAGAGTGATTGGGCACATCTCATGCATACTTATGTTACTTGGATAGTTATGCTTTTGTCTGTCTTCATGATTGAAGTTGGTAAAAGAGAAACCAGGTAAGAGGATATAGAAGAAACCGATATGTTTTAATTTGTAGGCTGTATCTACAGCTTGTACTAGCATGTGCTTCTGGTAGGGAAACTGGCTTTTTAAAGTGGAATTTAGAACTCCGATATAGTTGTTATTGGGGGACATATATCCGTATGATTTCTTTAACTAGCCATTTTGAGGCTGGAAAACAAGAGAAATTTTTTTTCAGAGGAAATGTAGCATTTCATTTTTTGGATCACTATTTTCTATTTGCCTTATGTCTCGCTCAATGAAGTGATCATATACGTAGTTTAGAACCAACTCATCCGTTCTAATAATGGTTATGAGAACCACCAACAAGGTGGTATGGCGGTTAGGATGCCTCCCCCCCCCCCCCCCCCCCCCCCCCCCCCCGAACCACTTCCTTAAGGACGGGTTCAAGTTTCGATTCTTCAAAGTCCCACTATAAGGTCCCTACCCAGCCAATGGATCATGTGGTGTTAGGCTACTCGTGGTATGGCGAGAGTGAAGCTAAATCCATCCTTTGAGTAGAATTGTGTCGGTTTTGTTATGTTCCATTGGTGGGCCCCTGGATGTCTTCTATAGATGAGAGATGAGGCAAATGATGGCACCAATCATCCCCTTTTTACTGAGCCAAAAATGGAGGGAAAAAAAAAATTCATGGTCGTGAGAAGCAGCTGCTATTTTCTTGCTGTAACGCGGTTAAGATTGATGACTCCTTAGTACTTGCCAAGAAGAGTACAAAATAAAATTCCGGTTGGCCATAATGTTTTCGATGCCTTAGACTATGAATTCGAATGAAACCTCATTTTCCACTCTCCAAAATTTTGTTTGTAAACTACTTTCACCTTTGCAGGGTTCAGACTGTGTGCATCCATTTGTAGCTCTGCAGAACTGTATTAAAGCCAATCCAGATGCCTTCTCTAAGGACGTTTTAGACGACGAAGAAGAAGTCGAGAAAGAGGAAGAACCTACACAAAATTACAAAATCTACCCGCCAAAATGGTCCAGAGAACCTCAAAGTCCCAAAGCCAAGCTTTAGGAGGGGGGAAAAAAATCCTCTCTTTTACAGTTTTCTCCGTTCTTCTCTCTCCCAGAATGCCAACATACGAAGCAGAATCCAATGAATTGTTTTGATATATATAAACTGCATTTTGGTTCGGAGAATTGAAGTTTTTGGCATTGTAATGAAAATTGATTAGTATTATATAGAAAAAATAAATTCAGGTTTAGGGCTTATCTTGAAGTAAAACTTATTCTTATTGTTGTCTCATTATTCTATATAAGGATTATTTCTATAAATAGTCTCCGAACTTACATCATGTCTTATGGATTTTGATTTTTACACGTCTCATTGTTACGTCAAAGGCTCCTCTATCAATATTCTTCCCTTTTTTTTTTTAAGCCAAAAAATTGAACATGTCTTAATTACATGTGTTCTCCTTTCTTCACGAGGAATGTCATATTAAATGTTTTTTAAAAGAGAAATTGTACTTCCACTAGAGATATTTTGAAAGAAAATTGGATTGTCATTAGCGTTATTTTGGAGGTAAAATTTCTGTCTCAAAAACAATTAATTATGATTTTAATCTTAATCAAAGCTTTGTGTTGTGTGATAACTCGCAAGTATATGAGGTCCTCAAGTTTTGATAATATAGGGTGAAAAAGTGTCATATCTATAGGGATTGTTTCTTATATTGATGTTAAGTATCACGATTATCGCAACCCAACTTTATCTAGGCAAACATAAAATGGAAAATAAACTAACCTGAGCAACTAAATTAAACTAAAGACAAGTGAAATAAATGCAATTAGAGATATGGATTTAAGAGAACTCAATCTAATGTGTGGCTAGGAGGTTTTGATTTTACTTAACTAGATTATGTTATTCCAATTCAAAGGCTTGTCAATCAATTTCACCCAAATCATTAATCTTAGGTTTTTAACTTCACTCCCTCTCTCGAGTTCCGAGTAAAATAATGTGTAAAATTAACCAAATTAATATGCCTATTAACTCAATCAATTAAGCACTCATTAAGAAAAACCTAATTTAGTTATTACCCAAGTAATATTAGCCACCTGAACTTAATATTACTTTGGGTTGTGTTTCTCAAGTCTCAGCATATAAAATTAACTCTCTCAAGCCCAATTTCACATATCTAATAACTCTAATTTAATGAAAAATCAAATTAGGAAAAAGCATAAAGAAACACAAATAATTCAAGATGAAATTCAATCAACAATCCTTCAAATCATCAAACATAGTCATCATCAAGTTACATCATACCTCCTAGCTTAAAAAGTTTAGCTAATCATATCCAGCTTCATATCCATAAACAAACCAAACATCCAATTTATTATTCTAGCACAAGTTCAAGAACAAAAATACAAGTTCAAGAATCTAAAAGAGATGGAAGTGAGAATGGAATGAAGAACTAGTTGACGAAACTAAGCTCCAAGTCTCCAATCTTCATTGAATCTCCAAGAAATCCTCCCGACCATGAAGGTTTTTACCTTGAATCCCTAGAATTTTTGGGTCTCTAAAAGCTCTCCACAATTTCTAGCCAATTTTCCTTTTATATAGCCTCCTCAAAAACATCACATTTTGCCTCAAATTTAGGTTCACGTGTGTGGGGCACTGCAGCGGGCTTTTTTTCCGCTATAGCTCACATATGCTGGTTGGGAGTAGGCTACAGTGGGTCTTTTATCCGCTGCAGCTTGCAGTTAGAAACTCTCTCTGACTGGAACGAAGCGCGCGCGCTACAACGCCTCTTTGGCGTGCTGCAGCTCGCTTCTTACTTATCTAATTCTTCTTTTTGATGCCTTTAGGATCCTCTTTTTGGGTCTTCTTTGATCCGGCATGCTTCCTTTGCTCACGACTCTTTCCAATTAGTTCCAAAAAAAAAAATCCTATTTTGCCACATTTTCATCTAAATCCTCTATTTATTTATAAATCCTACAATATCACATAAAAACATGTTAAACTAACAAAAGCACTTTAAAACTTACAAATATTTAAATTCAAAAGTACTTGATTTGTAGGTAAACAACCTGCACATCACTTTGCATAATCTGAACACACCCAACTCATGCTTAGTTTTTAATAGAATACTGTTATAGGAACTGTTTGTGTAACAGTAAAAAAAGATATTGTGACTTATAAACTTATAAAATTTAAAATGAAGCTGTTCTATTTAATCAAACTTCAGAAGATATGACTGCAAGCACAATCTAATGGTGATTTCAAATATGATTTCATCATAAGATAAATAGTTTAAATCTCCACATATAAGTGTAAAAAAAAAGTATTTGTCTCAATTTTTTCTATCATTCTCTCGTTTAAAAAAAAAAAACTATTTCACTTTTAAACTTATTTTGTACAATACATTTTGAAAAAAGAAAAGAAATATTTTTAAAATATTCTTACAGTACATTATTCCCAATATTTTTTTTATTTCAAACAACTTTTTATTTTAAAAAAGATAATATTTTATACATACAAATACTATCTTATTTTCAAAATGAAAAACTTTTTCATTGGAAACAAAAAAAAATTTTCCTTTTTGAAAATGGAAACGTTATCCAAACATTTGGATGCTTCCGCAAACGGACTCTCAGAGGATACGTTTTAGGTCATGTTTGGAGCGTCATTTGAAGATGGTAAAATACCATATAGATTTTAAAATCTCAATTCTATATCAAAATTTCTCTCTCTTATATTTTCAAAAAACTCAAATTTTAAAAGTTCATAACTTAAAGGGCCTGTTTGGTGGAGTAGTTTGAGTTGGAATTTTTAAGTTTTAATAGTAATTTTTTTTGAATTTTTTAGAAAAGATAAAAAAAATTTTGAGAAAAAGACAAAATTTTTTTGAAAAAAAGACAAAAAAAAAAAAAATGTTTAAGTTGAATAATTTGTTTATGTTTCACAGCTTTGAATGTAACCTACGAAGTACGATCCACTCTCTCTCTCTCCATTGTCTCTCTACTTTCAAAGTCCATTGCTTTCGCTCTCTAAAAAAAAAAAAAAAATGGCGTTAGCTTCCTCCACTCAGTGCTCATGTTCCTTGGCTTCTCAACTCCTTCCCCTCCGCCGTTCCAACCCCATTGATCACCCTCCTTCTCTCTTCCTCTCTCCTTCTCTTCGCCGTCTCCGACCACCAAAACCCCTCTGCCGCCTAACCGCCTCCAAGCCCAACCACTCGTCAATCGCCGCCGCAAAGAGCTCCGACAAGACGCAGAAAGCCGAAAACTCGAAAGAGGACGAGTTTGAGGAAGTCGAAGAGAATCTTCCATGGATTCAGGAGAAGGCCCTCGACGTGGTCGAATTCACCGGCTCGGTCACCCAGGCGATTCCCGGTCCGAGAGTCGGCACCAGCTCTCTGCCGTGGATTCTTGCTCTTCCGTTGGCCTACGCCGGGATTACTTTTGTAATTGCCTTCGTTAAGACCGTCAAGAAGTTCACTTCCCCTAGAGCCAAACGCAAGCGATTGGTCTGGTATTTTGTTGTTTATGTTTGTTTTGGAGTTATTTCGATTTGGATTTCTTGTTTTTCGGTTTTAAAGGTGGATAAATTGGAAAATTTGGTGTTGAGATGTACTATTTTGGAATGGAGGAGGAAGAAAAGTAGGTGCGCATGTTGGATTTTCAAGGTGTAGGGGTTAAGAATGCATAATTTTTTTTATTAGATTTTTGAAGGAAAATGGAGAAAGGAGAAATGCATTACTTTTCCTCTGTCGTTTTGGTGGCAATTTGTTTCTTTGAAATGATGATTGATACTCTATTTTTGCTGCATAATTTTATATATATGTATATATATAAGAAATGTTATTCGGCTGGTGTAACATTCTCTTTAGCATCTTGTAACATGAACTACTTAGAAACTACTTAGAACTACTAGTGCAACGGAACAGACAAGTATTACTGAAAAATGTGATATTGGAATCAACTGGTTATTACAATAGTGTAAAAAAAAAAAAAAACTACAAGTGCCATTTTGTAAGGATGATATATAAGAGAGTATACTATGTCTATATAATTTTCGTGTGACATTAGAAACCAAATTAAGTTTTATTCAAATTTGTCGTTGTTGGAGTTTTTGTTTTTGTAAGTTTTGTTATGTTTGGCTTTGTGCAGGTCAATAAAAATGCCATGTTATGCAAATCAGTCAATGAATTATTTCAGAAAGGAAGAGATGAAGTAACCCCGGATGCACTCAAGAGTCTCTCAGAAAAGGTAAGAGATTCTTAATTATTGCTTTTGTATCCTCACCAGATTTTGTAAAAAAGCTTATATGCTTCTGCCTATTAAGAGATATATATATATATATATATATATATTTTTTTTTTTTTCAATATCTAATTGGGTAAATGGACTTTTCAAAGAATGTATTTGCTGATGCACTTTTATCTAGCTGTAGTATTTGACATCTCAATTATAGGATATTTGATTGTGAAGGAATGGTAGATTCAATTGTCTTCTTCTATATTCTCTGGCATGAATTTGCTTATGCATACTTTCTATTGGGAGTCTGATAGCTACTGCTATTTTGTATCCAGACAGATTTTTCCGTGGATGAGATTTTGCGAAAATATATACGGTATGCTTTAAATGAGAAGCCATTCAACCCAGATCTGATTGCTGACCTAATTCAACTTAGGAAGGCTTCTGGATTGGAAGACTCCCAGGTCGCTGAGGTTTTAAATGAAATCTCTAGAAGGATTGTTCGAGATAAAGGTACCTTATTTTATGTCGCATTGGCTACTTCGAGAGTTGATGATTTTGTTTGCACAGCATTCCATTTCCTTCCAATGAGACCACTAGTTTATATTTCTTGATGTTTATACCTTTTCATCTTGTCCTTCAGTGGACCTTCCTGGTGGTTTTGCTGGTTTTCCTATAACTTTATTTGTATGTATGACTGATATAGTGGTTTTCTCTTCCTATAGTGCCTCTAATTATCTAATATTTCTATCCTATTATGCCTCCTCCCGGAAAAGATGTAAAAGGGATACAGTAAGGCTTATTCTCTCTAATCTCACATATATTTCAAATAAATTTGTTGAAGTTACTTGAGCATGATTTATAATTGCCATCTATTAGGAACCATTAGATAGAACTCATTCTTACAAAACCGGCTTGCAAGGGGAGGGTACCCAAGAGCTTATAAACCCACTATTTATCTTATAATCTTTCCATGTGGGACAATTGGTATCTAAGATTAACACTTGGAAGCAAAAAAAGTGAACAAGGCTTTTGAGTAATGTTGACGCATTCTTTTATGCCCCCCCCCCCCCCCCCCCCCCCCTTTTATTTATTTTTTATTTACAACCATATTTCTTTCTTTCTATTTGTTTGCTGTCGTTGTTTCTGTTATAATGGTGCTCAGTTGGGGCTGTTGTTTCAGCTTATGTTTTTCCGTTCTATTTGTGCTCTAGACCTTTAGGAGATTAAACAAAATTCATCTCACAAGAAACTTACAATACTATGAAAAGTTCAAACCCTGAAATATTTTTTTGCGCCATAAAATGATACGCTGACAGCTTAACTATGATCTTCAGGTCCGGTCGTTATGGATATGTCGGGTTATACAGAAAAGGGTTTCAAGAGAAAACTAGCAGTGCAGATCCTTTTTGGAAAAGTCTTCTATCTGTCTGAGGTAAGTCACTGAGCAGCCGAGCGATGACTTTGGCCTGCTGCTGTTTTTATACTTTTTTTTCTTTCCTTTCCTTATCACTTATAGAAGTGCAATTCTCCCAACTGGTGATATTTTGTTTACTGGAGATTTTAACACAGCTTGAAAACTTCCTTATGATAGTTTTTTTGCCCATCGTACTCTTTATATTTCAAAACAGTTTCTCTTACTTATTTTTTGCTGGGGTTGCATTTTTCGCTTAAATTCAACAAGAAAAACAAGGATTAGGAGAATAGCCATCTAAAGTGGCCCCTCGAACATTTTTGCAGGGTGGTATTTGTTGAAATATAAAACTAATGTTAACCCACCTCCCAATAGCTTAAGCTTTTAGGATAGATTGGTAAACTAACATGGTATCAGAGAGGGAGGTCCTCAGTTTGAACCCCTACAATTGCACTCTTTATAATCCCTTTATTATCATTTGTGTGTTGGGTCTTTAATATATTCCGGGCTTCTTAAATATTTGTGTTGGACTTTTTAATCAATATTTGTCCACATGTTTGCCCATTGTCTAGTTTGCACGTGAGGAGAGTTTTGAAATATAAAACTAATGTTGGCCCGCCTCCCAATTGCTTAAGAGTTTGGGATGGATTGATAAACTTTATTATAATCTCAGTGTTCAATCCAAATACGGGATATTTTACTTGTTTTGTTATCTTATCATCAAATGTTCATTTTTTGTAGTGTTATTGTGGTATAATTTATGAATCTGCATGACTTCTATGGTTGCATTTAGGGGTGGCAATTCGTGTCACGTGTCGGGTTCGTGTCGTGTTAGAGCCGTGTCGATTTCTTCCCCGACCCGAACACGACCGGCGACACGAACACGAAACGAAACCGCGACACGAACACGACACGAACCCGTCACGGGTTGACACGACACAAACCGAAATTGACTCGCGACACGAAATTGACACGGAATTTGACCCGAAATTGACACGAAATTAACACGAAAAGTGACACGAAAAAAACGGGTCCAATCCGAACACGACCTTTTTTTTTATTTTTATTTTTTTTTTATTTTTCATCATGTCAATTTTTCCCAATCCGAACACGACCCGCCCCCCTATTTTTCCCAACCTGAACCCGTGAAATTCGTGTCGTTTTCGAGTCGTGTCGTCGTGTCGCGACCCGTATTGCCACCCCTAGTTGCATTTCAAATATCAAATTTTCTGGTTTTAATGTCCTGCTTGAAATGGGTAAATTAATTTTCTAGCTCCTCTTCCCATATCATGTCAAACTTATACTCTCTATGTTTTTGGCAGATTCTGGAATTCTGTTCGAGAGATAACTCCTTAGTCATCAAGGAAATATTTGGAGTTGCAGAGTATGCCTCTGTCACTGGAATTTGTTTTCTTCATCTATCATTCGCAATTACGGAAGAAACTATTCATGCTAAAGCCTTCTTTTGAATTGTTTATCACTTTGCTATTCTATCATTTGACGTCAACATAGTTTGAGATCGGTGCTTTTTGTGCCATGCTCATGATTCTCTTGTTTTCTTTAATGCTCAGTGAGGATGCAGACCAACTCCGCCTGCACACCCTTTCAGAGGCAGGGGATGTGGATTCGCTCGAGAAAATGGTCGATGATGGCTCAGATTCAGAAGAATCCACTGCCGACCCATCTGATGATCATTGATCCATATCCATGAAACACTTTGTGCAGGAAAAAGTTTAAGAATAGTATGCGGATTCCTTATGCCTTTGCCAACGAGAAAGGGCCAGAGATTTCTTATGCCTTTGGCAACAAGAAAGGGCCGGAGTAGACTTGTTTATGAGTTTTGTTTTTTTCAGTTCTTGTATGTAGGAAAATATTTGGGACAGCATCAGTTTAAAGCAGCATATCATACAGAATGTTCTTCTTTCTTTAGCTTTGTACCAGTAAAATTTTTGTGCTTCTCTTTCTGCAAAAATGGCCATTCCAATAAGTTATTTTGAGGGCAAGGAAATATGTGCAAGTTTAGTAGATGCACACACACACACACACACACATATAATTTGCATTATTTCACGATACTCTCGATACCATCCGATACATCATCCCTGAAATATGATTCTGGCTACTTTGCATCATTGTCCCTAGAACTTATCCTTCATTAGTAAAGGGCCATATAAATTTTTTTTTTATTGTGGCAATTAGACCCTTAAAATAATTAATGCGTAACAAAGACACCCTACTTAGTAATGGCGTTCTTACTATTTTCTTTGACAGAAATAGTGCACATTGTGGAAGACTTAACAAAGACACCTCTTGGTCATTTTATCTTCAAGACAAGATTCACATTGTGGAAGACGTATCTTCTTTAGAGATTTCAAAGGACTATCTTGCACCAATCTTTGAATATTTTCTTGATTAATATGATTAAATCTTAAATACCAAAGATATGTCTTATTAATATGAGAAGTTTTTAATCTTTTAGAGTTATTAATTAATTCAGTGTCAAATAGTGAGTTCATCTTTGATTTGATAAAATAAAAATAATTTTGCATCCATTCAGAACAGATAGTTAATTCAAAATTATCTATTTTAATAAAAACTAATTTGAAAGCCCTAATCTAAAAAAAAATAATAAAATTAAGTAGATAACTACTCATGCCATTAGTTAGCTATCAATATGCAAGCTAAATGTAAATAAAAAAAAATATTTTTTTTATTTTAATCCTTTAAATTTTAATATTATTCTCATTTTACCCCCTAAATTTTAAAAACTTCCACTTTACCCCTTTAAATTTTGAATTTAATCATATTTTATCCCCTCTATCAAAATTTTAGTTGAAAACTAACCAAAAATAAGGAAATTCGAATCACTAAGCCTATTCTGTTAAGATTGATGTTAAAATCAAACAAAAAAAATCAAATGACTGCACTTAACTTACTTTTTTTTTTTTTTTTTTTTTTAACTAAAATTCTTATAGAAGGGGTAAAGTGGAGTTAAATTCAAAGCGTAAATGGCAAAACATGAGTTTTTAAAAATTCAATAGGAAAAGTGAGAGTAACCCTAAAGTTTAATGGCATTAATGGGAATTAAAAAAAAAAAAAACACTGCTATCAATTGGAATCTTTACTATATGTTATTAAATCCAAGAGGCTAATTACTAGAATATTTCATCAAGGACATCTTGCCACTGGACGAGAGATTCAACGAGTGGTGGTGCAAACATGTGAGAGTTGTATATAAAGGTCACTCGGCCAGCCATGTTGTGGGCTCACAATGTCCAACTGTATCATGAAACATGATTGGGCAGGTCGGCATCCGTATTCTTACCAAAGATTAAAGGGTCCGTTTTGGGGGGTTATACTGGTATTTGGTTTGAAAAACTTTTTCTTAATTTAAAATTATTTTAACTATTCACATATTTAAATCTATACAATAAATTTATACTATAAACTTCAATATGTTATTTCAAATTCAAATAAAATGATTTTTCTTTTTTAATTATATAGAATTTTAAGAGAAATAAAATAAAATCTATGTTAATTATTTTTTCAAACATATTTTGAGATTTTACACTTTTCAACATTTTTAAAACTACATCTTATTTCCAATCTAAAACACATCTCCAAAACCTCTCCCGAACGGGTTAAAAAACTTATCAAACTTAGGATCATAAATGTCAAAATTTAAAGTTAAGGTCTAACTTGTGAATAACAATAAATGCAGTACACCAATATGCAAGAGAGAGAGGTTGGAATGTGGAAGTTGGGAGTTGGAACCAACGAAGAACAAACGAAAAACTTTAACCAATCAACCAAGACGGAGATCTCAAAGAAACAAACCAAACCAAACCAAACCCACCACTCATACAACTATACAAACGGACGCCATTTTCTTCTTCTTTTTCCTCGTCTGTACATTTTCCTTTCCCGGAATCCAAACACATAAACAATGCTTCAGCAATTCCACCACCGTCTTCCCTCACCTTCTCCTTCTTCTTCTTCCACTTCTTCTCTCTCCTCACCATTTCCCAAACTCCAATTCCCCATCCCAAAGCCCTCCAATTCCCTTCCCAAAATCCTCTGCGAGGCCGTGGATTCGAAGCCATTGCAGGCGAAGAAGCCGGCGACGAAGACGATGACGGTCGGACCGTACACGGGGCGGGACCCGACCGTCCAGAAGCCGGCGTGGCTGAAGCAGAGGGCGCCGCAGGGCGAGAGGTTCGAGGAGGTCAAGGATTCTCTCTCCCGGTTGAATCTCCACACGGTTTGTGAAGAGGCCCAGTGCCCTAACATCGGAGATTGCTGGAATGGCGGCGGAGACGGCGTCGCCACCGCCACCATCATGCTGCTCGGCGACACCTGCACGCGAGGGTGCAGGTTCTGCGCCGTCAAGACGAGTAGAACCCCGCCTCCGCCCGATCCCATGGAGCCTCAGAACACAGCCATTGCCATTGCTTCTTGGGGGTAAACTTGGTTCAATTATGCTCTACTGTTTTGCGTTAACGTAGGAAAGCAGATAACTTTTTGATTTTCAGAATACAAAAAGGGAAGAATTAACAGGAACCGTTGTTATATTTACTCAAAATGTTGCGTTCCGTCCTATGTTTTTAGTAATGTTGTACTTTTCTTTTCGATTTGGGAAGTTTTTAACACGATTTGTAAAACATAGGGGATAGTTCGATTTGGATATAGAACACGTTGTTACAATGAAATACAAGGGGGGTTGAAAGGGAGGTTTTTGGTGTCAACCCTTTGAAAAATGCTATAGATCACTGCCCCCTACTGGATTCTCAACAGTTTTGTAATTACCATGTAATACTTTGTTTTCCAATATGTGTACATGTGGATCCTTGAATTGACATTGGAATGACTTGCTAATATGAAACCAATAAGTTGTGTATCTTAGATCTTGGTGGTTGGCCCCTTTTTTTAGCTAGCAAATGATAAACTAATTTCTGGCTCACCCTTTGTTTTAACTATTCAATTAGTTAATGGGATTATTATTGGGTAATTTTACTGAATAAACTTAGTAATTATCACGTATCGTACCTTTTGTTTTAGAACACTTGAATTTTCTCGGCATGTGAGTAGTACGCAATTGAAATGTTGTTTTCATTTGTGTAACCTGTGGTTTTGTTTTCCTTCTGGTAGGAGTAATTAATAGCTTTGGGATAATTCTGATTTTGAGTTTTTTCTCTTCTCGTAAATGAAATTTTGTAGTGTGGATTATATTGTTCTCACAAGTGTCGATCGTGATGACCTGCCTGATGGTGGGAGTGGACATTTTGCTGAGACTGTCAAAGCCCTGAAGGTGTCTTATCTGTCAAGTTCTAGTGTTTGGTTGTTTTCACTTTACTTTATTGAACATGTTGTTACACATATTATGCTATTAGTGCAAAAGAGACGAACATTGAGATGCTGATTCCGTGGTCATGCGACTCCCTTTTGCAGAATCTCAAGCCTGAAATAATGGTTGAGTGTTTAACTTCCGACTTCCGAGGTGACTTGAGTGCCGTTGACACTTTGGTACACTCAGGACTAGATGTGTTTGCGCACAACATTGAGACTGTGAAACGGCTCCAACGAATTGTTAGAGACCCTCGGGCTGGGTGAGCTGCAACACTAGTTTTCTTGATTAATTTTGTTCTTTCAAAAGTTCTAAATTTTATGTCTTCTTTGTTGTTCACTGTTTTCTATGAAAGATTGTTACGAGTTTTACCTGCTGCATTATGTAAGTTATAAATAGGTTTCAATTTAGTAAAGTAGGATCCTGGTAAACGTCTATTGTGAATGTACATTGTGCATGACATTTCTTGGAGTCCAAGCCACTTTGATGATTTTCTTTTACCTTTACTTTGGTGTTATGCTTGCCAAGAATTAGCCAAATTTGCGCATGTTTTGGTTTTGTTATTGGTGCCAGAAATGAAGGTCTTTTGTGCTAAAAGTAAGATAAATTCGAGACCTGAGTCCAGTTATATTGATGCCTCTCTTCAGCTCTTATAGCTGGACAAGCCTGTCCGAGAAATCATTTATATTCCTCTCATTTTTTGCGAGTCTTTCTGAAACTCTGGATGTGGCTTAAACTAGTGCCCTGTTAAACTTATCCAGACTCTTCGTATTCTAAAGAAGGATAAAATGCACCTAGTTATGCGGTTGGTGTTTTTCGCTAGCACTGATCGGATGGTTCTAATTAGGCGGTTGTTGATAGAGTGTGTGCTGGAATTCCTATTTGCTCTGCTAGTTCAGATTTTGATACTTAGTAGGATAATACAGGTATGAGCAGAGCTTATCCGTTTTGAAGCATGCAAAGGTCAGTAAGGACGGTATGATAACTAAATCTTCCATAATGCTGGGCCTCGGAGAATCAGATGACGAATTGAAGGATGCCATGGCCGATTTGAGGGAAATAGATGTTGATATATTGACGCTTGGGCAATACTTGCAAGTTAGTTAGTCTGATTTACATTTTGATAAACAGTTAGTCTTATTTACATGTTTCTTAAGACGCGATACTTTCTCTGCTCTCCCTTTTAAACTAAATTATGCATATTGCTGCAGCCAACTCCTCTACACTTGACTGTCAAAGAATATGTTACCCCTGAGAAGTTTGCTTTCTGGAAGGATTATGGGGAGTCGATTGGGTTCCGCTATGTAGCCAGTGGGCCGTTGGTAAGATCTTTGTTCTGGTTTACATGACGACATTTATCTCTAGTATTGCTTAAACACATAGTAATTGATAAAAGCATGGCTTGATCCTTTTTTGTTTTCGGCTTTTACAGTCGTACTATGGAAATATTGTGTTTGGTTAATGACAAACGTAATCTTCATGTTATTTGTTCAAGCTCTACTTTCTTTTCCTCACTCTGTCTCAGACACGCAAGGATGCAATAAGCTCCTATTTTATTTTCCTTTTTGTTTTTCACTAATTTGATTATTAATCTCTTCTTAACAAATGATTTTTTAGCCCGATTAAGTGATTCTAAAAAGAATGTCCTCACAAATGTCTCATAATATTTCAGGTTCGGTCGTCGTACAGGGCAGGGGAGCTTTTTGTCAAAACAATGGTGAAGGAAAGGGCAAACAGTGTTGCCACATCCTAGATGTTTGTTGTATTTTGTTCTTCCCTAGAATTTCTTCTGAAATGATAATTTTTGTGGCCAGTGGCCTGATAAGCAGGTGAAGTTAGGGTGAGTTATTGCTGAGATGGCCCAAAGTTTTGAGTATTTATGGTCCGATTTGAAGCAAAATATCGTTCCATTGAGGAAGTTAATGTATTGGATTCATTTATTTTTTTGCACATCGTAGTTGAATATTCCAAAGCGATGAGCTGTATTATCTCGATTAATAGATTGCCCTGTCTGAGATTTAGCTTGGGCAGAAACAATTGATTATACTTAGTGTACCGATTTACGTGTATTCTTCTTGAGCGCAGCATCATTCGGGTGAGTTTATTGATGGAATCGATGATCTGTTGTGGTCGTGGTTTTCTATATTGGCGTCTGTGTTTCATTTGAAATAAATTTCCCCTAAAAAAATAAATAAATAATTAAAAAAAAAAAAAAAACACAACAGTTTCGTGATATGGTTGGTTTGGAATCAGAATTAAAGGTTATATATAATGAATAAAAGGTCGGTCCAAATACGACTCTCTAAAGAATTCTGCTTAACACTGTTTATTAAGTTACCACAAATATGAGACTTTCAAAATGTCCATCAAATCTTTTAACACCTTTCTATCTAGTTACTTGTTGGCTTAAACTTCCGCTCAAATTCTCCATATAATTGGTACATTAGTAATGCTCATTAGATATGAACACTTACAATAATCTCTATTTAAATATCCAATGCCATAACAAAAATTATAGTCAAGTTACGTTTTTACATTACAAAAATAATTTATTAAAACGAAAGTGTTTTTCTGATGCAACTTTGAGTTATGGTCCTTGACACACGACGTAGAGGAACGTAACGTATAATACAAACACATAAAAACGTATCACATGTAATGTGCCATTCATACGTCTCACTAGTGACCACATGTGTATTGTATTATGTTTCATTCTTTTTTCTTTTTTAATATTAGAAAGGGGGCGAACAGTTAGCCTCTATCATTTAACGAGGAGCGCGTCATCTCAACTTTATCAAATATGCTAACAATAAAGAGATGATGAGATATAATCGTGGCACTCTTCATTAACGATTAAGTTAGTAGAAAATAAGTTTTTATATTTAAGATCTCAATAGAATCACCAAACACTCCAAACTTTGATTATTTATCATCATAATAATTTATTATCACTCTGACCACCACACCCGATGACTATTACATTTCTTCTTGTTGGTGGTGGTGTTGGCGTTTCAATCCCCCTTTTGCCTTCTCTCTTTCCTTTCTCTTTCTCTATCTAATCCCCTTCTATTTGCCTACTGCCAAAAAAGAAGAAATATAAAATAGAAACAAAATCCCAAAAACAGGATTTATATCTACATTCATCTATCTCAATCTGATATCCTACACTCTTCTCTATGCACAGGACTTTCGGTGCTCCTTTTTCTGCTCTCCTCCTTTCTCTTTACGCTTTCTCTGTGTAGAGACTAGAAAGAGAGAGAGAGAAAAAAAGAGAGAGCCCATATTTTTGTCTTATTTTTCTACGGTTCTTCTCTTAATTTTGACTTGTGGGTATTTCTCATTTGGCCTTGTTTGTGACTCTGCAATTCTGGTAAATTAAATCCTCGATCTTTCCTTACCAATGGGTTTTAATCACCTCTTTGTTTTGCCTTTGCTTTTACTCTTCTTCTTATTTGTTCTTTGTTTAACATTATTCCTTGTTAATAAATCCACAATAATTCACGTTTCAATATGACGTTCAAAGTGGGGCTAGAATTTGTTTCGCTTTCCCTCGCCGCCACACCACCCCCCCCCCCCCCCCCCCCCCCCCAAACCCAAAAAAAAAATGGGGATATGGAGGTGGAGGGAGGGCTTTGATTTTTGTGTTTTTTCTTTTTCTAGTTTGTTTTATTGGTGTTTTGTTTATTGTGATCAGACTAGGAGAACCATGTGAATTAATATTTAATTAAAATCTTGTTTCTGATGTACTTTCATTTGGAATCAACACAGATTGATTAATACATATCCCTCAGTCACGTTTTTCACTTATATATATATATATATATATATATGTATATGTAGACACACACACATATAACATGTTAGATAGACAGACATTTGCATATATATATATATATATATATTTGTTATCAGTAATATTATCCAATGTATGGTCACAAGCTTCATCATCACTCTTGGTACTACATTTATTCCTAACTTCACATCTTGTACCCTGAAATTTTGGTGAAATTAACTATCTATCTTCTGCAAAAATACCAAATATATATTTACATATATATATTTTCCTTAGAAAGTTTAGAATTTGGTTGCTTCTGTACTCAAATTTGTTTTTGTTACATTATGTTCCTTTCGTCTTGTAGAAGATATATGGACTGAGTTTGGAATTTCATGGGAGGTATAGAGGGTACCGAACCGCCTTCGAAACGTGTAAAATTGCCCTTGGGAGGATTGAATAGCTTCGTAGCAGATTCGTCTCTTAGAAATACAAACCCTGTGGCTTGCTCTTTGGGAGACTCGATGGCGAGGTCTCTACCCTCCCATGGAGATGGAGAAATGGTTGGGTCAAAGGGAGTCATAAAGAAATCCGAGTTTGTGAAGATCATAACGCGGGCATTGTACTCGCTTGGATATAACAGGAGTGGGGCCATTCTAGAGGAAGAGTCGGGGATACCGTTGTGCTCGTCGGTGGCTAATGAGCTTATGCAACAAGTTGTTGATGGAAAATGGGATGATAGTTTAGCCACATTGCAAAAAATCGATCTCTTAGATGAAAATTCCGTCAAGGTAGCAACTTTCTTGATATTGGAACAGAAGTTCCTTGAGCTTCTAAAAATCGGCCAATACGATGCCGCCTTAGATACACTAAGAAACGGGCTTGTGCCTCTTCGCATCAACGTCAGTCAAATTCACGAACTTGCGGCATGTGTGATCGCTCCTTCAAAATGTTTAACCCTTGGCCTTCCAAGTCAAGATATAGACGTTGCAAAGTCGAGATCAAAGCTGCTAGAAAAACTGCAGAAGTTGCTTCCTGCTTCAGTCATGATTCCGGAGAGAAGGTTAGAACACCTAGTCGAGCAGGCTCTTGATGTGCAACGAGATGCTTGTGCTTTTCATAACACGATGGACTGTGATATGTCTTTGTATTCGGATCATCATTGTGGAAGAAATCGGATTCCTAACCAAACATTACAGGTACTAATGTCATTCTTCGAAGTTACTGCCTTCAAATCTGCCGCTTAGTGGGAATGAATTTTTTTGTTTCAGAAAAACATTATGTAAATTTTCCACCAATTTCTCTGTCAGTAGCTATCAGTTTTTGTACAACCCCATTTGGATTTTGTCCTCTTTCACCATTAACCAAATTCACGTTCCTGCGAAGTGTCACGTCTTTAAATTGCCACTACAAATATGTTATTCTTGAACTTCCTAAGAAGTGTAGAACATAGTCCTTGCGAAGTCTTGGAATGTGATAATGCTACTCCTTTATAAGAAGGAAATAATAATTCCAGATTGTACTTACAGATATCTTTAGTTTCTCTTTTCAAGTTTGTCATGTTCTGGAGACAAACTTGGAAAAGCACCTGACATCGTTTCGAATTTAAGATAAGAGTTTAACAGGACAATTGAGTTTTGTTGTCTGATTATCTTGCTTCGTGGAGACAATATCGAATTATGATCTGGTAGAATTTTCAGGTAACTTTTATGCGTGATCACTCATCAAGAAGTGGAAAATAAGATGAATAGCAGTATGATACTCATCGTGGATTTGTTTTGGGGCCTTTTTGTTGTTTTTTTCTTTAACTTTACTTGTTCTTACCCTTTTATCTCTTTACCTTTGACATTTATTTCAACTTGGTCTGTCAATCGGGGTGGAGGGTGTTCACATTTTAAATGAAATTGTATCTCTACTACTAGGTCTCTACTCACTCTTCTCTACCATTTTCATTAGCCTCGTTTCCATCTAATGTGACAGATACTGCAAGGACATAGTGACGAAGTATGGTTTCTGCAGTTTTCACATAACGGGAAATACTTAGCTTCATCATCAAAAGATCAGTCAGCAATCATATGGGAGGTAAAATTCTGTTTTGAGCATTGCATTTAGCTGTTGATTATGAAATATTAAAATCTTTTTGTTCGCTCTTTGTTCTTTTTTTAGTGCATGTAAGGTACTTGATTCATATATTAAATTTTTTGTTCGAATCTGTGCATTCTCTTCCTTTACTACTATAAGCATGGGCTTTCCTATATTTTTGTTAAGTCACTAATGCTGTCTCACTTGTACATCCAAAAGCTGTCTTTTCTTAAAGCTATCTCTTGACCCTGCGAATCGATATACGGCCTTATCTATAGAAGTGGTCAACTAATTTCTGAACGAATTAGCTCCTTGGTAATGGCTTAATCCATGGATAGAAAGCCTAAGCAGACCCGTGATTTATACCAAACAAGTAGTGTTGGTTGGTTGATACAAACAATAACAGCCGTATCAAAAGCTTTTTATATGCCTTGATTTGGGATGTCGGAACTTCAAGTGGTTGGAAACCGATTCCTTAACTGACTTCTTATTACTCTTTTCGCTCACTTTTTCTAACATTTCTAGTACTGACTAATTCATTCTGGCGAGACATTTTACAATAACCCGTAGTAGGTCATCCTACCTATAAAATAGGTTATAAAACAAATTTCAGATCAACACGGTGATGGAGATTGCATGGCCTAGTCTACTTTCTCTCTGTGTTCCCTACATTTATGATCCGAAGCCCCCAAACAGTATATGTGAGATTTTTACAGCCTGTTTTTTTAAAAACAGTGATGCTAAGTATTTCATTTTGATGTTAAGTAGAAGTAGGACACAGCAACTGGCATGCATGTTTATCAGGTTGTTGCTATGCAAGTTTGCTTTGTGGTTTTTAATGACACCGCTTGGTGATTCATAATTGCAACTGATTAAGGGACAGGTTAACTTCATAGTACTTTGCTGTGCAGTATACTACCAATTAGCTACCTTATTTTTTCTTTCCACTACGGTCATTCTAGATATGCACAAATATGACCTCAGTCAGACTATTGCGTTTGTAAATAAATCGAGGTATTTTTCTTTTTAGGTCAAAGAGGATGGTAATGTGTCATTGAAACATGTATTGACTGGTCATCGGAAACCGGTTTTGGTTGTTTCATGGAGCCCTGATGACCATCAGCTGCTAACATGTGGACTGGAGGAGGTTGTTAGGCGCTGGGATGTCAGTTCTGGGGAATGTCTCCACGTCTATGAAAAAAACGGTGTCGGCCTGATCTCCTGTGGATGGTTTGCAGATGGCCGAGGGATATTCTCTGGGATGACTGACAAGAGTATCTGTCTGTGGCATTTAGAGGGAAGAGAGCTGGAGTGTTGGAAAGGGCAACGAACACTAAAGATATCTGACATGGCTGTGACCGATGATGGGAAGATCATAAGCGTGTGCAGAGAAAGCGCTATACTATTGCTTGATAGGGAGGCAAATTTCGAGAGGGTGATTGAGGAGGACGAAATTATCACGTCATTCTCGTTGTCCAAGGACAACAAGTTCCTGCTGGTTAATCTCACAAACCAAGAAATCCATCTTTGGAACATAGATGGTGAAATTAAGGTTGTGGCCAAGTACAAAGGTCACAAACGTGCTCGGTTTGTCATCCGATCTTGCTTTGGTGGATTAGGGCAAGCTTTTGTGGCAAGTGGGAGTGAGGATTCACAGGTACTCCTTTTACAAAATAAATCGTTTAATGAGAAACGAGGCCTAATTATAATTGCAAACGAATCGTTTCACTTCAGGAGTAAATTTTTGTACCATGCTATAGAATTCCTTTCAACTCTCGAGTTACAAACGAGTTAAGATGATTTGGAAACAATTATCTTTAATGGATGCAGGTGTACATATGGCACAGGGACTCGGGGGAGCTGATAATGTCACTGCCTGGGCATTCAGGAGCGGTGAACTGTGTAAGCTGGAGTCCTTCAAACCTTCAC
This sequence comes from Ficus erecta, assembly GCA_008635985.1. Lineage (NCBI taxonomy): Eukaryota > Viridiplantae > Streptophyta > Magnoliopsida > Rosales > Moraceae > Ficus > Ficus erecta. The sequence continues at coordinate 230,995 of BKCH01000135.1, read as the reverse complement.
ATGCTTGCTTCGGCCAGCGATGATCGAACAATCCGAATATGGGGTTTGAAGAACCGGCTAAACTCAATAAGATCGGAAGTCTGTCAAAGCAACAGCGAAGTTGTCGTGCACAAGCAATCCAATGGAAGAACATAGACATGATTTTAGTGTTTTTTTTTTTTTTTTTGGTTACCAATTGGCAAAAGTTCCCTGGAACTTTGTCAACAAAAGTAGCATTGTGAAAAAAGAATGTGCAAAGTTCTGAGCATCAGAATTGTTTGTTGGGTCACAGTTTCCAAATTGCCAAATGAAATATTTGTTACTGATAATTCATTGTTTCTTTTGTTGATTTTTTACATGAGGAGTTTAAGGTAATAGGAATAAGAGAGGGAAAAAAGAAAAGGGGACACGAACTATATATATAGGTAAATCTCTCATTTATGCTCTGAATACAGGGAAAGTCTTATTAAGCTTGGATTGAAAAACAGAGAGAACCAAAAGACGGAATAAGATTGTTCTAGAAAACCGAAAAAACGGAGCCTGACCGCCTTTACACAACAAATCCGCCGGATTCGGAACCGGATCGTTGTTGGTTGGCGAATTGAACCGTTCAAGCAATAGAGGGCTTCACTTTGATAAAAGTGCTAGGTTACGACTCTTAAAATTGTTAGATTATTACTCTAAAGCTGCCTCGTTAATGCTTTTAAAAAGTTTGATTACTGCTCTTGAACTGGCAGGTAATTGCTCTTCGACAGTATGGTTATCATCCTTTGAGACCGTCAACCCGGTCAGAAAACCGATTGAATCTCATCATACGGTTTGATGCTCGGTCTCATCTTCTAAAACCAACAGTGTCAAGTCGGAAACCAAATTGACCGACATCATTGGCTAGTGATTGATGTACACCCACCCCATTTAAGATGAATGAAAAAATTGCATGAAACAAGATTTTTGTTTTTTTGTTTTTTTTAACTAGGGATGAGGGGATTCGAACTTTACACCTTTAGGTAGAATCATATGTAGTATTACTGTTAGGTTATGCCTGCTTATACTTTCTGAACTTTTGAAGAAGTGACCTATTGAACTAAATTCTTTTGCCAATTTTGGGATAATAGATTTTTGAATGTTAACTATGATAATTACATGCTCACTACTAGAAATTTATAGTTTTACAGAGCGATCACATAATGTGTGTGTGTGTGTGTTTTTTTTTTTTTTTTTTTTTTTTGTGTCAGAATTTCAAGTTTTTAAGGCCATTAAAAATCATATTTTGCTCTTTGTAACGGTTTTATATAATATCAAATTTTCAGACGATTAACATGGGATTACCTCTATCGAATTTTTCCAATGTGAATACTTTAAGGACTAATAAAGCTGAAAAGTTACCGCGTTCTTTAATTTAAAAAAAAAAAAAGTTAAAAGAAATAATTTTACAAAAAAAATCTATTTTTAGAATCTCATTTTAAAAAAAAATATATATTTTTTGATAATATTGTGTAAATATCCATTTTGAAAGAAACAACTGCTTGTACTACTTATTTTACCATTTTACCATATTTAACATCATTTTTCCTTATTAGATTCATTATTTTTTACCTTATTTGTTCATCATTTTTTTTTTATCTTTATCTTAATTATTAGTTCTTTATTACATTGATTGCTTATTAGTATGATTTATGTTTTTTTTTTTTTTTTACCATCATATTTCTTAAGTATGATTTAGGTTTCCTAGAAACAATTTTTTTATTGATTTAAGTTCTTTACGATAATTTTTACATTATTTTGATAATTTATTATTTATATTATTATTGGTATTGTTTTAATAGATAATTTCTAATTTTTTTTTTTTTTTTTTATAAAAAGAGTTTTTAAAGTTTAACTGTGCTACAAAATTGTTTATTTTTTTTTATAGTAATTACTAGATCATTTTTTTTAAATGTGCTATGTTTTTTTCTTTGTGATATTACTATATCATTATGATGTTTTTTCTTTATGATAATTAGCATATCATTATGATGTTTTTTTAAGCTTTTAATAAAGTGTTTAATATTTCTTAATAATATCATTTTAATATGTTCATTGTGAATTTATCTTAATGACTAATTCTTTATCATAATGAATTTTTTATATGTCATAGAACTAATATTTCTTTTTTCTTTATAATAAATCAAGTAAAATGATCTTTTTCCCTTTAATGAAAGATTTGCTTAATCTGAAATGTTTTAGAGATTTTTTCTTTCATTTTTTATAATTCTTTATTTATTTATTTATTTATTTTCAATTCTTGATGAAAGAGTAACGTGGTTTTTATAAATATCAATTTAGATATTCATATAAATAAAAGAAAAATGATTTTTTTTTAAATTATAATCTTCGACATTTACGTAAATAATCCAAAAGTTAAAATGTAATAGTTAGTCAAATATGATGTGAATATCAGATTGTCTTACCAAAATTATAACAAAGAACTACCAATAAGCATTTTATATGCACAACGCCATGAAGATATGATTATCTTTATTAAAATAATAACAAAAGAATTACGAAATGAAGTTAAAAAAATCCTAAAAATTAGAATATATCTGTATTCTTGTATTATTCTAAAGGAAAAAAATCTTTCTGTTTTTTTTTTTTTTTTAAAATAAAGAAGATATAAAAGAATCAGAGAGTAAATTAATTCATAGAACAAAAAAAAAAAAAAAAAAAAAAAAAAATTGGCACTATAAATCTCTAATTTCTTCAGACGTTATCGCTCCCAATATTTTTGGTTGATTAGTTCCAAAATTTAATAATTTGAGCAATTATGGTTCTTTGCCTTACAATTTATAACGGAATCTATTATCTTGAAATTTTTAAATGTAGACTTAAATAATCTCTAAACTCTTTTGAGTTGATAGTTTGGTCCTTTTTTTTTTTTAAAGTCAAAATGACCATAAATTCTTATTTTTTGGCCGTTATGTTCCTTTCCGTCCAAATCCGTTAATTTCTAACAGAATAATAGGGTATTTTAATAATTTACTAATAATTAATTTAAAAAAAAAAACAAAACTCATAAAAATGAAAATTTCTTTCTCTCTTTCTCTCGCCCCCCCCCCCCCCCCCAATGTGGGCTTCCAACACTCGCGGCTTGGGTGTCAGCCCCCCTTTGCCTGTGAGCTCTCGCGCCCCCCCAATTTGTGTCTATGTCCCCCCCATATGTGTCTCCACCCCCCCTCCCCCGCCGGTGATCTGGTCTTGGATCGGCGAGCCCATATCTCGGAACACCGAACTCAAAACGCCGTGGGTAGGGAGCCGCAAGGGAGGGGTGGGGGGCGAACCTAGATAGAGAGCTGCCAAGAACCAGATCCCGACTTTTGAAGGGGGGGGGGGGGGGGGCGAAGTCAGAGAGAGAGCCGCCAATAACTAGATCGAGGGCGCCAAGAACTAGATCTCGACTTTTTGGGGGGGGGGGGGGGGGGGGGGGGGGGGGGGGGGGGCGCTCAGATCGCGACTTTTGGGGCGAGGGGGTGGGGCAAGTGGGGGGCCAAGAACCAGATCGGACTTTGGGGAGGGAGGGGGGGTGGGTGCAAACCCATATTTCACAGTGGGAGGGGGGTGCGAACCCATATTTCGTGGTTGGGGGGGGGGGACGATGGCTTGAGATGGAGGCCGTGGGGACCTGTTTGCAAAGTTAGGTAAACAGAGAAGGGGAGAGGGGCCGGGGAGAGAGAGAGAGAGAGGCTTTTGGGATATTGAGAGTATTTTAGTCTTTTTACTATAAAAAAATATCATTTCAGCAAAATTCTGTTAGAAATTTAATGGACTTTGATGGAAATGACTATAATGACCAAGAAAATAGGAGTTTAGACACCTTGGCGAAAAAAAAAAAAGAACAAGAACCCAACCGTTATCTTTGAAAGAGTTCAATGACTATTTAGGTCCATCACTCTTTTTTAAATTAGTTACATAAGCACAAAAAGTTATATATATATATATATATATATATATTTTTTTTATGGTAGGAAGATTCGAACCTAAAAATTATGTGTACGAATAACTTTTCAAGTACTACAAGATAGACATACAAATATCTCTAGAAATCATAAAATCCGTCAAATTATACTAATATACTAAAGGAGAGGGGATTTTTACTATTCTTTCTACAGTGTTCTGACGGTTTTTGCCCCTCCACCCATGTGGAATTTCGGCTACTACAGTGGAGTGATGCCTATGCCCTTCCTTCTTCCTCTGCCGGTTGGGCTTCTCATAGTGAATGGACGGTTTTGTCCTATTTTCCCCCTTTTCTTCTTTCTTCCACCGCCCATTATCTCTTCCATTTTCTCTCTCTATTTTTTTGGTTCTGCCCCTCTCCCTCTCTACTGCTCTGTTTCTCTCTCTTTTCTTCTTCTTTGAATTTTTGCTCTCTTTTCTTCTTCTTTAACTTTTTTTCCCCTTTTCTTCTTTCTTCCACGGCCCATTATCTCCTCCATTATCTCTCTCTATTTTTTTGAGTTTTTGACTTCCAAGTTTCTCTCTCTTTTCTTCTTCTTTGAATTTTTTCCCCTTTTCTTTTTCTTCCACCGCCCATTAGCTCCTCCATTTTCTCTCTCTATTTTTTTGGTTCTGCCTCTCTCTCTCTCTACCGCTCTCTCTCTCTCTTCTTATTCTTCAAATTTTTGGCTTTCAAAACCTAATTTTCTCTCCTCCTTTTTGCTTCTGCTGCTCATATTTTTCTTCCATAGTGTATGTTTTATTGTTGATGTTCTAATTTTCTCTCTCTCTTTGCCGGTTTGTCTCTCTTTCTTCATATTTTTCTGATTTTTGGTGTTCCAACTCTAGAATTTTATTTCCTTTTTTTTTTAAAGATATTGTTGTATTTTTGTGTTGAATGTTTCTCTCTCTTTCTTCATATTTCTCCGATTTTTGGTGTTCAAACCCTAGAATTTTATTTCCTTTTTTTTTTTTTGATATTGTTGGATTTTTGTGTTGAATGTTAGATTTTCACATCCGGTCTCTCTCTCTTTTTTCATATTTTCCGGATTTTTGATCTTCAAACCCTAGAATTTTATTTCCCTTTTTTTTTTTTTTTTGATATTGTTGGATTTTTGTGTTAAATGTCTGGATTTCCACATTTGTTATGTTGTTTTGTTTTCCATTATTGGATCTGGTTTTTTTTTTTTTTTTCCCTTTCTCTCAATGGTTCTGTCCGAACCCCTTTTTTTTTTTTTTTCATTTTTTTGTGTTGATGTTGATCTCTCCTCTGCTTTCTCCGAATTCTTTTTTTTTTTTTTATCTGTTTCATGAATTTTTGGCTCTTTTTTGGAAACAGTAAGAAACGTAAACTAAATAAAGGGTAAGTATTTTTTTCCCTCTAAATTTTTTTGGTACCTTTTTTTTTTTTATTGTATTTGATTTCTGTTAATTTATTTTTGCAGATTGTAGTAATGATGGTGGCAAAATGGATGAATGCAAGTATTCAGTGGAGAATTGAGGACTTTTTTTTTGTTATCTTTATATCTTTGCAATTTCCCTTTTTTTTTTTCTCTCCCCGGGTAATATCTTGCCGAATTTAATTTGATGGGTTTTTTTTTATATTTTTTTATGTGGTTTGATTTTGTTATAAATAGGATTTTTTTTAATGGTTGATTTTAATTAGGTTAGTGTTTGTGTGGTTTTTAAATTATCATCATTCTTTAAAATATTGAATGTGAGTGTAATCCGTCAGTAACATATCTGTTTACTAACTGTATTGTATCATTTAGTTGGGTTTGGATGGATTGTTAGATTTTTTTACTATTTAGTTTTGTAGCTGTAACCATATTAGGTGATTTGTCTTTTGCATTTAATGTTTCTAAATTTTTCTTCTCTGTGTTGTAATTGTATTAGTTGGTATAAATATGTGGTTTACTCTCTCATGATTGTTTTGACTCAAATTTTTTATAATTGCAGCTTTATCATTAACGAATATGATTTGTTAAAGATTTCTTATCTCTTATGTGTTGTGTCTGTAAAAAAATTTATTACTTCCTCTTGCACCGACTTTTTTTAAATAAAATTTGGTTTTCTGCTGTTAGCCGACTTTCTTTTATAAATAAACTCTCTTCATTTATTGCTTTATCACCACCCTTTAACATTAATGCTTTTGTAATATTCTCTTACCTCCTCTGGTTTAAACCTTCATTTATTTCTCTTCAAACCTCTTCAGACGTGCTTTTTTTTTTCTCAGGTACTATTCTTATTGAAAGCTGTTAATTAGTATTGATTGTTGTTTTTATTTTGTTCCGTCTTAATGGTCGTTGGTAATGCTTTTATACTATTTCAACATGTTTATTATGATGACAATAATATTGTAAACAGATTCAAAAGTGTTCTGTTATTTTCTCTCTCTCTTTCTGTCTCTCCCCCCCCCCCCCCCCCCCCCTCTCTGTGTTGTCGTAGATGATTTTGAGAAAAATTTCTGAGTTAGAATTTTCCCATACTATGATGATCTCTATTCAAATATGTATAATACATATACCCGATTTTTTGTTTAATTTGGTGTATGTTGCTGACTATCATATTATTGGTGGCATCTGTTAAATAGCTGTTATATACTATTTGACCATCTTAACTGTTGTTGTGGATGTTTTGAAATGTGTTTTTTTTTTTCACAATATATCTATAGTATTATGTTATTGTTTTGTATTGGTGTAATATTTTTTCCCCTGCTCCCTTCACCGTCCCCCCCCCCTTCCCCTCCTCCTTTTTTTTTTCCCTATTTTCTGTCGCTCTTCCCTCTTTGTTTTGCTTAAGAATATTTATAACTTTTTTCATCTTCCCTTTTTGTTTAAACACATTCCCAGACATTACACTTGGTAGCTGTGAGAGATAATGTTGAATTGTATTTTACTTATTGTTTAACAGATATTCTTAAGTATATAAGAGATCTGAACATGTCACAAAATATTTAATAAAAATTTATGTAATATTTTTTATAGTATATATGTATATATCATGTTATTTATCTAGATTAGTGTATATAATTAAAGATTGAAGGTTCTGATTTGTATATGTTGCGTTATTATTATAATTTTTTTTTTGTTTTTTGTTTTATAATTTTTTTTCTCTTCTTTTAGTGTGTATTGCCCGGGTAATTTTTTGTTCTGTCCATTACATTGTTGTAATATTTAAGTTTATAGACATAATTATTGTATTTAAATGTTTTTATAATTGTAAATTATTGTAATCATATATGTATGATTTAAATTCTTTTATCATGTAATCCTGCAGCATAAGAACATATTTTTATGTTTTATAAATTTTTATTTTGTTTGGATTTAAATTGGACAAATAAATTGCTAATAATAAATAAAGATAACTTAATGTATTTATTATTTTGTTGGATAAATCTAACTTTTTTTTTGAAGCAAAAAAAATTACATGGAAAAAAATAAAGGGTGGTAAATAACATGTTCATAAATTAGATATGTTTATTCTTGTATCTTAAATTTATTATTTGGTATAGATTTTTATTTTGTTTAAATACCATAACTGATCATAATGGATAAGAATAATTTATTCATTATTTATTTTACAAAATGTAAATCGTCATAAAAAAAAAAATATTGCTATATAACATTTTCATCAATTATGTAGTAAAAATACATAAAATTTAAGTAATAAAAATTGAAATTGGCACTGTCCGTACGGCCAGTGTTGAAAGAATGAGGAACACAGTGAAAAAAAAATTAATGATTACAATTGTTAACAAAGTCAAATATTGTTAATTAAATTAATAAACATAATTTTTAAAAAAATAATACAACATAAGCCTTTAAAAATAACACTTAAATAAATTTAATTATAAAAGGAGAAGTAATAATTTGTTCATTTATTTTCAAATATGTAAAATAAAACAACATAAATAATAAAATATACAAAATTGACAAAATGTTAAATTAAATAAAATTTAGAAGTGAGAAAAATTAAACAGATTAACATATTTAAAAAAATTGTTTAATTAATAAATATAATTTTTACTAAAATGATATCACATATATCTAAATAAAATTTAAACAAACTCAATCATAAAATTAATAAAAATATATATTTTTTCAATCAGTTTTAATTATGATTAGATTATTTTATAGTTTAGAATAATATTTAATATTATCTTCCCTAATTAATTACCCTTAATGTAAATCATTTATTTTTATACTTTATTTTTTAACTTTTTTCCCCACACTGTACAACGCACGGGTATTAAACTCGTAAAAACTATAGAAAAACAAAATTCAAAACTAATTAGCTAAAGACATAGTAATAAAGTTTCATAATACTAATAATTTAAGTAAACATAATAAGAAGCTCAAAGAGAATACATACATATATATATATATATATATATATATTAACTACAGCTTGTTAGAAGCTGCTTAAAATATTAAGAAAAATACATGTTTAGTACCATGCGAATTGTCATCCATTTTATTAGTAGGTAGTTAAATGATTATTATATTAATTAATTATGTTTATCAATAAAAATATTACAATTACTACTACGTCAATATATATTCAAAAATTGAGATCAGAGGCGTTGATGCCCCTAACATTATTGTCAAAATAATAATAATAACAATAATAATAATAATAATAATAATAAACAAGCTATTACTGTGTATTGTGCCGTGATTATTTTTGTTTGGACTATTCTCATCCATTCCCCTTGAATTTTAGGACAACTCTCACTTTACCTTATTAATTTTAAAGACTCTCGTTTTGCTCCCATAAACTTTGAATTTAACCACCTTTTATCCCTTCCATCAGAATTTTAGCTAAATACAAACGAAAAAAATGAGTTATGTACAATCATAGGGTCCTTTTCATTTGTTTTTAATAGGAAACCTAATAGAATGGCCTTAGTAAGACTAATTCCCCTATTTTTCCTTTCTATTTTTAATTAAAATTTTGATAGAATGAGTAAAGTGAGATTAAATTCAAAGATCGGGGGCAGATTCAGAGTGTTTAAAGCTGGGGGGCAAAGTTGGAGTTACCATAAAGTTCAAGGGACATATATGAAAATAATCATCTCTGTTTTAATTTTTCTACATTTTTCTTTGGACAAATTTCACTTTTCCCCGTCGAACTTTAGATCTTGTCACAAAATGCTCCACGAACCTCGATTTGTAACATTCATTCCTCTCAAACTTTGAAAACGTTTTTAATTTTTTGATGGAAAAACATACGTGACACTCATTGACAACATAAGTTGGGAGTATTAAATGTAAAATTATAAAATATAACTCATTGGTAGTACACGTGGTATTTGTTATTCTTACTGAATGTAAAATTATGAAGTTATACAAAAGAGAGATGTACGAGGAAAAATGACAATCAACTCTAAGTATTTATTCTTAGACTTATAAAAGTAACTTTGTAATTTTACATTTAATATCTCCAACTCATACAGTCAACAAATATCACATGTATTTTTTGATACAAAATTTAACAGATAGGAGAAATTCGCAAATTTTTTCAAAACTCAAAGGAAAAAAGTTACAAACCAAAATTAGAGAGATAATCTTCATTTTTATATTATTTTTATCTTTGCTATATATATATATGAATATATATATATATATAAATAGTCAAATGCTACCTTATAAACTTAACATGTGGCATCTTCGTTTTTTTTTTTCCTTTTCTTTTCCTTTTTCTTTTTCATTCTCTAATCTTTTTTTCATTTTTAGCCTCAATTGAAACTAAACTGTACTTTTTTCATCATGTTTTTTTGTGTTTTTCCTCAAAAAATTGTTTGTCTTTTCTGAAAATTCAAAAAAATTCAAAAAATTTTACTATTTAAACTTACAAATCTCAACTCAAACTTACACACCAAACACCACCTAATTTTCTCAAATGTATCCCTGTCTAAATTTTTTTTCTTTATAACCCGTTCAACTACAATTGTAATATCTTATCAATAACTTTCCATTTGATTTGTTCATTATTATGTTTTTGGCACATCACGTGCTCATCCCTAGTTATAATAAAAATTTAAAGATCGGGGGATAAAAGTGAAATTTACACTTTTTCTTTCTCCTATTCTGGCTCTAGTACTTTCTTTTCCTTTTTTCTTTGTCGTTCTTGCGTTAACAGAAGAAATTTGAAGCAGCTTGGAAAAGGAAAAGCAAAGCAAAACCAAAAGCAAAGGCCAAAGAAGAGAAGAAGAAGAAGAAGAAGAAGAAGATGGGAAGCGCACCGGCACAAATTCCGACGAGCTTCGGCCACGAGCTCAGGGCTTGTCTTCGTTGTCGCCTCGTCAAGACCTACGATCAGGTCTTCTTCTTCTTCTTCTAACACGTCCATTGCAATTCCATTCAACTTCTAGGGTTAGGGGTTTCTCTCTTCTTTTTCTCGGGAAAATTCTAGGGTTTATCTCGTCGATTTCGATCTCTTTTTCCCTTTTGATGTTCCAAAATTTTTTTTAATCTCTTTTTAATAAAATTCATGGGGCGAGATTTTTGTATGATGCAGTTTAGAGAATCGGGATGTGAGAATTGTCCTTTCTTCAAAATGGACGAAGATAACGAGCGTGTTGTCGATTGCACCACTCCTAACTTCAATGGGTATTTAAAACACACAAAAAAAAAAAAAAAAGGTTTTTTCTAATGTTGTTCGATTCTTCTTGAATTTTTTAATTTTGTTTTTCATAATTTTGTTAGGATAATCTCAGTCATGGATCCAGCTAGAAGTTGGGCTGCTCGCTGGTTGCGAATCGGTATTTTTTTTAATTTAATTTAATTTATTTTATTTTATTTTTGCAATGTCGACAAACATGGGTTTTTCAAAATTAAATCAGAATGCAATCTTTTCAATCTCTAAGCATTTGCTTTTTTTTTTTCTTTCTTTTTTTTTATTTTTTTTTAAAATAATTTCTGGGTGTTCTTCTATTTGGTTCTTTAAGAACAGTTGAATCTTGCCCTGCTAATTGAAACCCTTTTGTTGTTCTGCTAAATTCTTTGGTAGGCAAATTTGTTCCTGGTTGTTACACTCTTGCCGTCTCAGAGGCCCTTCCTGAGGATTTGCAGGTGAGATCAGGCAACTTGATATTTCTGATTTCTTCTCTTGTTGTTTGTGTATTTGAAGAAGTTTGATATTGCAAACGGATAACTCTTTGGTTCCTCTTAATCTGATATGTTGTAAAATGGTTGACAATTTAAAATGTGTCCTACCATTATTGTATATTTTTCATACCTTGCCCCTGAATTAAATGCAGGAAATTGTAGATATAGCCATATATAGTATAGTTACTTGAACGATTCATAGTTCGAACAATAAGCTTGCTTACATCCTGCCTAGACTTTTCTGTCGGCCGTTTAATCGCTCTCTCAATGTTTCTCTCCCTAGTTTATCCTTGACTCTTGCTCTCTGAAATTAACTTCTCTTTGATGTTTTGGATTTTGAATGGCTCATTTGTATTGTAAGTACCTATGCGTAGTTGGGGATAAATATAGTATTAGAATCTCATATGAAATGTTCCTTTGCTACTTTTTCCTTTTTAGTATCATGAATTGTTTCTAGCCTACACGCATTCTTCATATTGCAAAATGTCAAGCTTATGATGCCTCTTTTACTGATGAGGGAAGTAGTCTTCACAAAAAGGCTTAAGAAAGTTTGATACCTAGACTTTTGCCGATTAGTGTTTATCTTTAAGTTCCATTTTTGTTACCAAATTTACAACTGAGCAATAAACTAATGGCAATTGGAAAATGGGTACTCATACAAGACTGTTTGTACCTCGGCTTTAAAATCATTCTGAAACATTCACTTCAACACTAGAAATAAGATAGAGATTGGCAGAGGTTGCATTTTTTTCTTGTAGTTTACATTTGACTTACATTAACCCGTTGGATATCTTTCCTCCTCTTTTCCCGTCTCTCCCTTTGCTCTTCTCTATTCTGACTGGTGTATCATGCTTGTCTTATCTAATTTCTTATGACTTGCTGCAGAATTTGTGCGAAGATGAGAGAGTGCAATATGTACCTCCGAAACGAGCCTGAAAGACCGGTCAGATGTTGCAGTAACTGTCATGTTTGAACACAGACTTGAGGTAAAAATATCTTGTGGGAGAGCAGTTGTATGTGGAAAGTGATTGTCCAGTTGAAACATGGCCTAAAGTGTGACATTGCATTCATTACCTCGTGATTCTATCAGAGTATCATTGATTTTCCATTTTGTTGTCTATATAAAGAAGATATGAGTAGTAGAGACGTTCACTAATCGTCGTACTAAATGTGTTTATAAACTGTAACAACAATGAATGCATGAAAAAAAGGGGACGGATTTGGTTTGGGTATTACAGAAGTCTGCAGGCTTGTGAATACATGGATAACAAATACTAGTAGCTGTCTCTATCTTCTCACCATTCTAGATTTCTCTGTGCACAAGCATTTTAGAAATTTTGGGGGTCTGTTTGAAGATAGGCCTATGACAAATTGAAATTTTTGAGCCATGAATGGATCACAGAAAGATTTTTATGTTTCAATCTTGAATTCGAAGTGACTGGGTCAGCACTTGGCACTAGTGATGAAGAGCGCTTTAAGATGAGTCGGAATGACCCACCCGTTCAGATACAAGATACTGTCATTACGGTATTGACAATTAGACGTTCAACTTATAATTGGAAGTTTGGAACAACCCAATCGCAAGAGCTAATTGTGCTGAGCTTGCATGGTGGAGTCAAATGCATCTGGTTTTTCCATAACGCTGAGGGGCCAGTCAAGACTTGAACTAAATGTGAGAGGACATGGGTAAACACTGCCTTGTGAGATCCCTAGTTAGTCGGATCCCATGTAGTCAGACCTCCGAGGGCTGGCCAATGATCAGTTCATCCTCGGGCCATCCTAGGAATTGGCCTGGGTGTAGGGCGTTCTTCATTGAACCTTTCTGTCCGAGGCTTCATCGAACCTTTCTGGCCGGGTAGGTCTGTCAGCTCGGCTACGATACCTGCCGGAATTCTGCTGCTTCTAAATTAAACTCTCTAAAGGACCCATTGTTCACTTAAGCATTGGAGTCTCTTCGGAAGGCACCACACTGATGTCTGCACTCCTTTGTTTTAAATTAACAAATCAAGAATGTAAGCAAGAAGTTCACAAATCAAGCCCCTTACCCCAAAATTTAGCAAATGTAGATACGGGTAATCTATAACAATCTCTAGAAGAGTGAGTCGGCTTTCGTCCTCCCTCTCTCATTGTCATGTGACAATCACGTGATCATATCATGACCATGACCATGTGGTGGTTATGACAATGTCACTTGGATTTATTTATTTAAATTTGTCACGTGCTTGTCAACTGGTGCAGAGAAGAATACGAAATTGTGCTTGTCAACTGGTGCAGAGAAGAATACGAAATTGGCCTGTGAAGACAAGGATGGACTTTTGATGGGGCTAACTCTATCAGGGCCCCGCTTAACGGAGCACATGGATGTGAACGATTGGGCCTTGTTCTTGATTCGTCCCTAGCCTTGCAAGTATTGTTTGCATAAAGTTTATTTGTTTAAAACTTTAATGTGAAAATTATGCTCTCTCTCTTTTTTTTTTTTTTTTTGGGAATTTGGGGTCTCGATATCTTGTGATGGAGACCGTTGGGTTATGTTGGAACCACAAATTATGCTTTTGTACTAAAGTTATATATTTGAGTACCAAATCTTTAAAAGTTCCTCTAAATCACCTTGTTTACTATAAAGAAGTCGACCTAATGAATTGGAAATTGTGACAAGCAATTGAACCTTTCCTCCAACAAAGAACAACTGAACCATGGTTGATCTCTAACTTCCTATCACTGGTCACTCTATCATTACACGAGCAATATTGTTCTCTTATTTAGGGGGAAAAAAGGAGTAATATTGTTGTCTTATTTAGGGAAAAAGAAAAAAGAAAGAGAAATATTGTTCTCTTATAAGTTAAAAACTTATTATTCTAAGAAAAAAAGATGATAACCATATATTCCGTATTTTCTTGAATTAGTTGATTGGTTTATCAAATGTCTATATTCTACTAAATCAACACTCTGTAATTGAAAATAAAAGCCTTGTGATTATTCCCTCTTGTACACTTAAAAAAAATTAAATCAATTTCTTTAATACACAAAATTCTAAAAATAATAAAAAAATCAAATGATAAAAAACCTTAATGTCCTTTCAGAATGATGTGGTTTTAAAATTTTTTTTTCTGGTCTAACATTTTTTAGACTAAAGGGCAAAAACAATAATTTTTTTGTTTCATAAAAAGGTCTCAAGAAACTCGTAGGTCAATATTTGGAAAAGAAAAAACAAAAACATGATTACCTATTTGATAAGAAAAATATTAGGAAACATTAGTGATATTTAACATCACACAAATAAAGAAGTTGGTCTCACTGGTGAATCTCATATTATGAGACTCATTTTTTATTAGTGAGTGATGCTAAACATCATTGATATTTTCTAGCATTGTTGATCATTTGATAAAATGTAAGGCAACAAAATAGGATTCCTTTAATGTTTCAAGTTAGCAACAAAAGTTAAAAGGGGAAAAAAAAAAAGAAAAAAGAAAAAAGAGTTGTGTTTGAGTTTCTAGAGGGAAGTATAGGAGCTGCGAATGGGGGTGACGCACACAGCATTTGAAGAAGCAGCAAAAAATGGAATCTTGTATTTGGTTTGCGAAACAAGAATGTTCTGTTTAATATATTATACATTTAATTATTTATTTATTTTAATGGGGGCACGCTGTTTTTGGGGCAGCACCAGTCAAACTCACACCCCACAACAGTCTCCCACATGGTATGTGCCTTCGCATATTCCCTCTATGCCTTGCTGACCCCTTTTTTTACTTTTTAGCCTTCATGGTCCCATTTATACGTCATCTGACCTAGTCACCCACGTGATAATTTCACACCTATATTCTTTATCTATTCCATTACATTACATATCATAAAACACAAACTATTATATTACATTACATTACATTACATATCATAAAAAGACAATGAACTTGAATAATGCATTTTGTTCTTGCCTCTATACCTGTCATATACCTGTCACATGACAAGTCCTAAACTCGTTATATGATAGTTTTTAAATAAGAAATTACCTATTTAAAAAATGTAAAATTGTTATTTTTTTATATTGTTTATCTATTTCACACGTGTAATACAACTAATATAATATAATGTTTGAATTCCAATGTTCAACTTACCTTAGAACAAAGAACTACTTCCCTATATAACAAAGAACTTCTTCTGGGTTAAAAAAAAAAAAAAAATTCCTACCGAACTTCTCATAAATTGCAATTTTACTATTCATCCTTTAGGTGTAGTCACGAGATTCTACACATGATTAGATTGTTCAATTATATTTGTACCTAAATAATGGATTTATCATAGTTGTAACTTCTGATAAATTCATAAAACTAACGATAATACGCTGAACTATTTAAAGCTTTGATAAATCTTTAAAATAAATAAACTAAGTGAACTTTACTAAACTATGAAAGAATATAATAAAAAGGGTGATAATTAAAGATTGGAAGTAAAGTAACATATTAGAAAGAAGATTATTGATTGTCATTATAGTGTTTACTTACATATTAAATATGAAAAGGAAAACAATCATATTCTCTTTATAATGTTCACTCAGTTAATTAGTAATGCTAACTTATCAGTGTAATTACTAAAATGTCACTTTACACAATCAAATAATTATTCGCACTTGAAAATTTATTAAGAATATAGGAAAGCTCTTGGATGTGGCAGCCGGACGTCTGGTGCGTGACAAGTTCGAGAGAGAAAGAGAGAGGGAGAGGGAGAGAGAGACGGACCATGCCGTCGGCGGCTTCGTTGGCGGCGAAGAGGCCAAGCCGGAAGCTTCTCGGTAGCTCGTGGTGATCGTCGGCGGCGAAAAAACTTCACCTTCCCTTGCTACTCAGTTTGAAGGAGCTTGAGGATTTTGCCCGAGCTCATGGCGAAGATGCAACGCTGCCATCGTTGACGACTCTTGCAGTCGCGGGAACTCAATGGTCTGGTGGTGGCAGTTGCTGGCAACAATAAACTCCTTCTTCCCTTTCTAGATGTTGTTACAGATCGCCATTGCCTCCAAGACCGACTGCCTTCGTCGAGCAGCGAGGAGATGGACATTGGCAGGCTGGTGAGAGCGACGATTGATGTCTCACAACGACTTGCAACGCCAGGCCAACGAGAGCGATGGTTGATGACCCAAAATGACTTGAAACGCCACGCCAGTGAGAGCGGCGATTGATGATCCAAAACGACTTGCCGTTGGTGTTTGATAAAAGTGAGGTGCCGGACACAAGATCTCTAGTAAGAATATACAGATAAGTTAGGTATTTATTCTCTTTTCTTAAGAAATCAAAGCCAAGGTGTGCAACGATTTGCATTCTTCAACTTTATTTCTTGTATAATACGGGACACATTAAACTCTTATTTTTTGTTTTATAATTAAACACATGATTAAATATAAAAGAAAATGACATTCACTTTCTCATTTTCTCTTTTGCAAAAGTAAACGCGCGTCGTAAAATTAGACGACTTTTGTGAAACAAGAAATGAGCATGCATGGAACTCATAGATGGCGGCTTTGTAGCCTAATGTAGACATGGGACCAGGTGGGTCAGGGGGCTTTAACGTGGCAGTGGCACCAATGTACTTCCCCAGTTCCACTATACTAGTCAACTTTTTAAGCTTTCGTTTGGATAGTCCATTAAAGTTTAATTAGAATTAAACTTACTTTACGTTTACGTTTGATTCATCAGTTAAAGATAAAATTTTTAAGTTAGAGTTGGTTGACTTTTTAAAACTTGTTATAAATTTTATTGACTTTTCAAAAAAAAATAAAAATAAAAATTAAGATGAAAAGATATAATTTATTAAATTTAAATGTCAAACAAAGCTTTAAACAAATCATTATTATTTTTGAAATCCAAAAATAAAAAAAAGGTCAATTATAAACGATCCCATAGAAGCTTCAATTGGACCCCATTTTTTAGAAGTCATATGAGTCTTTTTAAACCCCCCCTTCCCCCCCGACGGAAAGAGCGGAAGAGTCGTTTATTTCAGTCTGTGAGCGGTCACTGTAGAGTTGGTTTGGTAGGATAGGAGGGAAAAAATAGAAGGAAAATCATAAGCCTATGTTTGGCAAGATGAAAAAGAAAAATGAAAGTGAAAGAAAATAAGGGAGAGATGAAAGATTTTACTTTTTTTAACGTTATTCGGTATCATTGAAGGAGAAAACAAAAGTTGTCTAATTAATATTTTATTTATCTAAGCATATTCTTTTACTTTAAAAGCAAGGTAATTTTAATAGTTATAGGGTGAATCCTACTTTTGAAGAGATTAAATTTATAGATCCCATTGTACTTTTTTTTCCCCCCACTCATTTTTGCTTCTCATTTTCTCTTCCTTTCTACCAAACAAGTCAATCTTATATTTTTCATCCAATAATCCTTCCATTCACTTCCTTCCTTCTACTTTTCTACCATACCAAACACATAAGGATTTTGAGATCATGATTAATAAAAGGATCATTCTCATTCATGATCTTTGAATTTTAGGTTTGTTTTTATTTTTTCATTGCAATTTAAAAACTCTCATTTTATTGTTTGAATTTTGAATTTAATCTTAGTTTACTCATCTTTATCAAAATTTTAGTTAAAAACTAAAAAGTAGGTGAAAAAAAGTGAGTTAAGGTCAAGTGATATATATATATATTTTTTTTTTCGATTCTTTTTAGTAGAAATCCTAACATAATGAGCTTAATAAAATTAATTCCCTTATTTTTTTTTTTGTCTGCTTTTAATTAAGTGCCCGTTTGGGGCAACATCTCCATATGACAAAGCACCATTTGGATTTTAAAATCCCAGCTTTACATCAAATTTTCTCTCTTTCATTTTCAAAAAACTCAAACTTTAAAAGTCCATAATTTCTCATTTCAAATCGAAATGAGATGTTTTTTTTTGGTCAAAATGCTCGTAACGATAAGGTGAACAAGACAAGATTCATTTTTCATTTTTTTAATACATCTCAAATTTTTTACATTATTTTTTATATCACAAAACTTTTCCAAAAGTTTTTCCTGCAAACACACATTTCCAACCAAATCTCTAAAATACCATCTCCAGATCCCCCAAACGACCCTAAAATTTTGATAGAAGGGATAAAGTTAAATCAAGTTCAAAGTTCATCGGGTAAAGTAAGACTAACCCTTAAATTTAAGGAGCATAAATAAAAATAATTATTAATAGAGAGAAGAAGAAGAAGAAGAAAAAGATTGACTAAACAATTATGGAAATAGATTCGTTTCAATGATATCAAATTGTTAAAAAAAAAAAAAAAAACCTATATACTAAACAAAGAGAGGGAAACCATACGCATCCTTATCTGTTTTTTTCTTTATGTTTTTTTCCCCTCCTTTTAATTA
Organism: Ficus erecta; assembly: GCA_008635985.1. NCBI lineage: Eukaryota > Viridiplantae > Streptophyta > Magnoliopsida > Rosales > Moraceae > Ficus > Ficus erecta. Next base: position 212,587 of record BKCH01000135.1, on the reverse strand, counting down.
CTAACAATCTAATTAAACAATGAAGAACAGCAAACAAACACCAAAGGCGAATATTACTATTATTATAATTGGAATGTTATCAGAATAAAAATGTCATTTTAGCAATATCTCAGTTCCCATATAAATTAACATGACGTTTGAACTTTTTGCATGACAAAAACGTTGTGTGAATAATTATCTCTTAAGATTAAAAGGCCTCCGGAAAATTTGTTTTAAACTCACCTTAACTTTTTTTTTTATCTTATTTTTTAAACATAAAATAAATTGTCATAAGAAGTTCCTAATTATTTCTCTTTTCCGTAGAAGTTCCTAATAAATTAGACAAATTTAGGTTGCAACCACATCTCAATTTTAGAACACATCATTCTTGTGCAAATCTGTTGCGTGACATGAGACGTCATAAATGAACTAATAAATAATAAGCTACCTCCAAAAATGGCACAATATTTAAAACTTAAAACCTTTTTTTTCGTAAATGTTAAAAAGTTTATTAAAGATAAGTAAAAAATTGCCAATTACAATGACAGAATGCCATGACTAATTAACTATATCCTATACATCAATAAATTAATATACAATAGGAGTTAGGTGCCAAAAGGCCATATCATGAATTAATAAATAACATTAATTGAAATATTGAATATACAATATGAGTTGCGTGCTAAAAGGCCATATCATAAATTAATTAATAACTAAAAAAAAAAACCTTATTAGAAAAATCAGAATCCAATTCATTTCAAAGAAGGGAAAAGAAAAATCAAGTAGTACGAAAATAATTTTGAGTATCGTTTATATAAAATTAATTATTTTGTAGCATTTTAAAAACTTTTTCATGAAAGTGCCGCAGTCTTTTTATTATTATTATTATTATTTTACAGCTTACCGTTTATGTAAAATTAATTATTTTGTAGCATTTTAAAAGCTATTCCATGTAGCATTTTACACACAAATTACATTAATAATTCTAAATATATAATGTATTTTTTTTTGCTGAAAATTTATAATGTATATTTGGATATGAGATAAAGATCACTAAAAAAAGAAAAGGAGATAAAGATTCAAATTCCATATTTCACGAATATGTGTATAATTATAAAAAAAAAAAAAATTCGCTGTTTTTCCGAATTCACTCGAGTAAAAAAGAATGCATGACGCTTGGTGATACATTATGTCATTATATATAATTATTTTTGTTGAAATTAGAAATGGGGTTTTAATCTTCATATGTGAAGTCAGGTATAGAAATACATTATGCCATTATATATAATTATTTTTCTTGAAATTAGAAATGGGGTTTTAATATTTCAGGTGTAGAATTAATATTAAAATATATTTATAACATGTAACCACATCAAAAATATTATTTTAATATAATTGTTTAGTGATTATAGTAATTACATTAACAATCGGTCACGTGATGGGAACAGAAAAAATCTAGTGTTATTTTTGAATTATTTCTTTTTACGAATGAATATAAAATAATTAACCCATGTCATATTACAATAGTCGTATAAAGACTTTTTATTTTTATTTTTAAATAAGAGTAAATCATTTATTTAGTCACTAGATTTATACAATTATGGTGTTTGATGTTATTTTTAACTGAAATGCTCATGAAATATTAAAATGGTTATATAACAATATTTTATGTTAATTTTTGTACAAGATATGTTAGTAATTAGTCAAAAAATATGTTAATCAATAGATCCCATCAAGCATGGATTTAAGGGGGACCAGTGGGGGCAAGTGCCCCCCCTTAAGTTTTTTAAATTTTAAAAAGGTCCCCAATATTTCTTTTAATAGTTTTAATGTTCCCTCACTCAAAAGTTTTTTTTTTTTTTTAAAAATATATCCAAACTTAATATTTGAATTATGTTTTATGTTTTAATACCAAAACTAAACTTATTGTATCTTTTACATTATAGTACCATAATCACATTGGATTCTTATTAATTCTCCCAATTTCTTTATCTACATATTTTTGTTTTTTTTAATTTCTTTATTTTTAAAGACATTGTCTTCATAATTATCAACCTCCAAAATATTGATGCGTATAATTTTTTATTTATTGTAAAGAGTATTCATCTTCAAAGGAAAAAAATATTGGTGTGAAAAAATAAAAGTGAAACTTAATTTTAGTAAAAACATGAAAGTAATTTATAATACAATCTAGGCTAAAAACTCTTATTTTTCATCGTAATTTTGACATTTGAGATAAAGTCAAAGAACAAATTTTGGAATGCTTCCAAAAAATAAGAGTTGTACATAAACATTTTAATATGTTGATCAAAATTAAATAAAAACCATTAAACTCTTTATTCATAAAAAGTAATTATTATTTAAACATAAAAAATCATTTCCTCTGATGTGTACTAAAGAAAATATATAAGTCGTTTTTTTAAATATAAAATTATATTAACTTATGAGTCCCTACTGAGAAAAATTTCTGGATCCATCACTGTATGCCGTAAAAAAATTAACGGAAATGACTACTTTAACATTTTTAATAGTTTAAAGTTACTCTTACTACTGTAGTAACTTTGGTTCCTGATTTTTTTTTTCATCGTTAAAATACCCTTAAATTATTAAAATATTATTATAATAATTATTTATGTTAATTTTTTAATAGAAGTGATGCTGACTAATGTATTTTATCCAAAAATTAATAGAAAAAATTATTGTAACAATATCTTTAATATTTTAGGGTTACTCTAATTATAAAATAAAGAGTTGTGACGAAAGTTTCACAAAAAAATTTCATATCAGTTTTTGTTTTTTTCTGAAAAAATTTTATTTTTTTTTTGAAAAAGTTTGTTTTTTTTGAAAAGTCAACAAAAGTTTTCAACTCAAATTTAAAATTTTCAACTTTAACTTAAAATTTTTAACTCAAATTCATTTATCAAACGGACCTATAAACTCTTTGCTCCTCAAAGAACTTCCCAAAAAAAAAAAAAAAAAAAAAAAACAACCCACAGAGACACACGCCCCCAAAAAAAAAAAAAAAAAAAAAAAGCCTTAAAAATACACACCGAAAAAACGAGGTAAGAAAGGGGAAAGAATAGCCTTGAAAGCGTAGGTGGGTGGATTGTGGCGAGAAGGGAAGGTAAAGGTAACGCAAACCCACTGCACCAGCCCACCATTTTTTCCCTTCAATCCCACCCTTTTCTCTCTCTACATCTCTGCTCTCTCTCTCTCTCTCTCTCTATATATATATATATATATCTCTGCTATTTCACCCTAGCAAACTCACGCAGAATCCAAATCCTATATATACATACAATTATATATATCGATTCTATTGATTCGAAGGGCGTGCTTGTCGGTTGCAGATTCGGGAGAGCGAGTTGAGTGAATCGACTCAGTGACTGAAGTGAAGTAAAAAAAAGGAATGGCGAATATCGACATAGAAGGGCTGCTGAAGGAGATCCCGAACGATGGGAGAGTGCCGAAGACGAAGATCGTGTGCACGCTGGGACCGGCGTCGAGGTCGGTGGAGATGATCGAGAAGCTTCTGGGGGCCGGCATGAACGTCGCTCGCTTCAACTTCTCTCATGGCACTCACGAGTACCACCAGGAGACTCTCAACAACCTCCGCCAAGCCATGTTCAACACCCAGATCCTCTGCGCCGTCATGCTTGACACCAAGGTCTCCTCTTTTTCTCTCTTAATTTATTTTCTCAAACCTTTTTTTTTAGGTTTTTCGCAAATTGAACTTTTGATCTTTAATCTGTTTAAGCCACCATTGATTAAAACTTTTTTCGAACCATCTTCATGAAGTTGTCCGGTTTTTGTTTTTGTTATTATGTAAATTGTTTGTATTTTCTGAATGATTTTTGGTAATTTGGAAAAAGAATTGAACTTTTGATGTTTAAACTTTTTAAACCCCTTTTTGATTAAAACTCTTTCGTACCATCTTCATGAACTTGTCCGATTTTTCGGAGTTAATTGGTAAATTTTTAGTATTTTCTGAATGATTTTTGGTATTCGGAAAAAGAATTAAACTTTTGATCTTTAAATTGTCTAAACCACCATTGATTAAAACTTTTTATTGCCATTAAAGTTGGTTAAGTATGAGGTACCTTCTTCATGAACATTGTCCGGTTTTTCGTTATTATAATGCAAATTGTTAGAATTTTTCTGAGTGATTTTTGGTAATTTGGAAAAGGTAAAGGCATGGAATTTATAGCAGCTTGCAATGCACAGCCTAATCAGGGTTTTGGAAACGGTTGGAGTTGCTTAATATTGGAAAATTCGTCTGTCTCTAACACAACCCATTAGGGTGAGGTATTTTGCAACCCAAATTTTAAAAATAAAATAAAATTGAAAAAAAAAAAATAAAAATAAAAATTTTAACAAAGTTCAAAATAAAAAAATAAAAAAAAAAAGTTCATAAGGCATTATCCATACCAAGTTGGCAAATTCAAATCTACTCTAATTTCCTTGGGTACTAAGTTAAATTGGGTGGGATTTACGGTTTAGTTGGCAAATTCAAATCTAGTCTAATTTCCTTGGGTTATATTAAGTTAATTTGCATTATAATAACGAAAAACCGGACAAAGTTCATGAAGAAGGTACCTCATACTTAACCAACTTTAATGGCAATAAAAAGTTTTAATCAATGGTGGTTTAGACAATTTAAAGATCAAAAGTTTAATTCTGTTTCCGAATACCAAAAATCATTCAGAAAATACTAAAAATTTACCACATAACTACAAAAAATCGGACAAGTTCATGAAGATGGTACGAAAGAGTTTTAATCAAAAAGGGGTTTAAACACAACCCATTAGGGTGAGGTATTTTGCAACCCAAATTTTAAAAATAAAATAAATTAAAAAATAAAAATAACAACTTTAACAAAGTTCGAAATAATAATAAAAAAAAAAGTTCATAAGGCATTATCCATACCAAGTTGGCAAATTCAAATCTACTCTAATTTCCTTGGGTACTAAGTTAAATTGGGTGGGATTTACGGTTTAGTTGGCAAATTCAAATCTAGTCTAATTTCCTTGGGTTATATTAAGTTAATTTGGGTGGGCTTGGTGAGTAAATCGGGATACGTTTTTTTTGGTTCATCACTCAAATCTAATGGATAGAGTTCTGTAAAACGTACATATTGATTCATATGTTACAGCCTGATGTAATGGTACTTGAAGAATAACTTTGTCACATGTTTGTCTTCCAAGGAAGCTCATCTGTTAGAGGAATTTTAGTTAATCATTTTACCCTCGAATTATTCTGGCTTTTCGGATTGACAATGATATATTTTACAGACTTTGGCATAATTTTTTTTTTTTAATCTCTTTGATTCTATTTTTTTTTTCAATTATTATTATTATTTTTTTAATGTTCTGATGTTTTTGGACATGGCTCACTTTCTGGAGGGCAGAAGCTTTATGGTTCATTTGCTCGAAGTCTTAGTTACAACGAGATTTATGGTTTCTTAGCGCTGAATTTTCATTTGTTTTTGTCCATGCAGGGACCTGAGATTCGAACTGGTTTCTTAAAGGATGGAAAGCCTATTCAACTTAAGGAGGGTCAGGAGATTACCATTACTACTGATTACAGCATCAAGGGTGATCCGGAGATGATTTCCATGAGCTATCAAAAGCTGGCCGTAGACTTAAAGCCCGAAAATACCATTTTATGTGCAGATGGAACTATTACTCTGACTGTCTTGTCCTGCGATCCGAACTCTGGGACTGTGAGGTGCCGTTGTGAGAACACTGCAACCCTTGGGGAGAGAAAGAATGTTAACCTTCCTGGTGTTGTGGTGGATCTTCCTACCCTAACTGAGAAAGACAAGGAAGATATTCTTGGATGGGGTGTTCCAAACAGTATTGATATGATTGCCCTTTCTTTTGTTCGTAAGGGATCGGATCTTGTAAATGTTCGCAAGGTTCTTGGGCCCCATGCCAAGCATATTATGTTGATGTCAAAGGTAAGCTATTCCTTTCGTTGTTTCACTTATCCAAATGTTATTTAGTAAGATAGCATTCACATGTTAGATATTCTTCATCTGTTCCGAGTGAATGCATATATGATAGATCTTGAAAGCTTAAGTGTAGTGATTAATATGAGCAAGGTAATGCTTTTTTTGGTTTTTAGGAAGTAAAATATGCCAGTGTGGTGTCTTATTTGATAGCTCATCTTTACCTGTTCTCTCTCTATTATGCACATTCATAAATCAGGTATGCAGTTTCTCATGCATTTTGGCCTATCCATGTCTAATATGTTTTATTTTTTTTAAGTCGCAATAATGTAATATAGTGACGAAGGTTTGGTGATGATATGTTTGCTTGCTTTGTTGCTTCTTGGTAAACGACTTTTCATGGTTGTAGTTCTTGATTTTTGGATTATCTGGTTAAAAATGCAATTTTCTTGGTCGACTAGTAATCTACTAAATTTTAGTTTCTGTGGTTTCCCTCAGGTTGAGAACCAGGAGGGAGTCATCAACTTTGATGAGATCTTGCGCGAGACTGATGCATTCATGGTTGCTCGTGGTGATCTTGGAATGGAGATTCCAGTTGAGAAGATCTTCCTGGCCCAGAAAATGATGATATACAAGTGTAATCTCGTGGGCAAGCCTGTGGTCACTGCCACCCAAATGCTCGAGTCCATGATCAAGTCTCCAAGGCCAACCCGTGCCGAAGCTACTGATGTAGCTAATGCGGTTCTTGATGGAACTGATTGTGTCATGCTTAGTGGTGAGAGTGCAGCTGGTGCCTATCCGGAACTTGCTGTGAAAATCATGGCTCGTATATGCATCGAGGCAGAATCTTCTCTCGACTATGGAGCAATCTTTAAGGAAATGATTAGGTCAACTCCTCTTCCAATGAGCCCATTGGAGAGTCTTGCATCCTCTGCTGTGCGAACAGCCAACAAAGCCAAAGCGAAGCTCATCGTTGTGCTGACACGTGGTGGGACTACGGCCAAATTGGTAGCCAAATATAGGCCAGCTGTGCCAATCGTCTCTGTAGTAGTTCCAGTGTTGACAACAGACTCGTTCGATTGGACCTGCAGCGATGAGACTCCTGCAAGGCACAGCCTGATCTACAGGGGTTTGCTTCCCCTACTGGCCGAAGGATCAGCTAAGGCCACCGATGCAGAATCCACCGAGGTGATCTTGGAAGCTGCGCTGAAATCAGCAATCCAGAGGGGGCTCTGCAAGCCTGGTGATGCAGTTGTTGCTCTTCATCGTATTGGAACTGCCTCTGTGATTAAGATCTGCATAGTGAAATGATGTGGTAAATGCAGATTGCGAATCTTGATATCTTAAAGGCAGTGGCGAGTCGGACCTATAAATTTTACTTTTCGAGTATTTAAATTTTATGCTATGTAGCCTTTGGAGCACTAAAAATCAGTTTTTTGGCCATATTTTTCCTTACCCCCGTCTTTAGAGGGTATGAGCACCTCTGGATTATCTTTGCTTGATTCTGTATTTTTCGGTTAGTTAATCTTTTGACTGATCTTAATTTGGCATGGTATAAAAATAAGGCTTGGCTTTCTGTATGCTTGATTATGTGCTTATTAACAGTTTTTTATCACAGAATTTTTATTTATTTTTATTTTTTAATTTTTTTTAAGAGGTCAAAGACCCGGTAGTTAGCTCTTGGTCTTCCAGTCGAAAAACACGTCGATGAAGGCTTATAGTTGCACTATTATGTGATAGGGATTGTAGCTTTCCATGAATTTTTCATTTCTCATTCAGCAATGGAACTTTGCTTCTTATCAGACTTTGCTTATTTCTGATAAGAGTGTGGCCAGAAATTCATTTTCTAGGATGTATTTTGCTTTGGAAAAATTTTCCCTTTGGATGACATATCCAATTTCTAAAATTGGAAAATTTTTATAAAAAATTGTTGATCTCAACTTTTTTCTATCATTATCTCATTTTGAAAAAAAAAAAAAATTCAATTTTAAACTTATTTTATACAATACCATTTTGAAAAAAATAAAAGGAATTTTTTTGAAATATTCTCACAATACACTATTCCTAATATAATCTTCCATTTTGAAAAAACTAAAAGAAATTTTTTTGAAATATTCTCACAGTACACTATTCCCAACATAATTTTCTTCTCATTCTAAGTGACTTTTTGTTTTCAAAAAAGAAAATTTTTTATACATTCAAACACCTTCTCATTTTCACATGAAAATTTATTTTTAAAACAAGAAAATTTTCCTTTTCGAAAATGGAGATGTAATCTGAACAAAGATTTGTTTTTGCTCCTTGAATTTTACTGTTCTTTTAACTTTTCTTTTTGAACTTTTAAAACTGAGAGAAATGCTCTATGAACTATGAAATGTTATTATGTTTGCTCATTCTGTCAATTAAATAAATGGAATTAGCCCTAAACTTTAATATTCTTATAACTTTGCCTCCCAAAATTTTGGAAACTGATGTTTATATTTCTCAATCTTTAGTAGTTAGTAAGTATGCCCCTTGAACTTTAAATTGCTAGCAAAAATATCCATTGTTTAATATTTTGGATCTACTATAAAAAAAGTTATTTAAATTAAATCTTTATAATTACAAAAATAACCTTAAAATTTTTTATAATTAAAAGAAAATCAATTTTTAGAGGTGACAAAGTAGTCGTTAAAAATTGGAAAGCCGTTGAAAATTATTAACGATAAAAAATCATGTTATCAACAGTCGTCACTGTATATGCATGTCGTTGATTGTTTCAACAATTACTTTCTTATATTGTCACTGAAAGTGTTATTTTACAATAAGTAATTGTCGTTGATTAAGCACAATTTACATTGTTGATTACTTTTAGATGACAATGACATTTTGTCACTAAATGAATACAACGACAAGGAAGTTGTCATTGAAAGTACAAATTTTAGTGACAATGTACTTATTTCAATAACCTACTTATTGTCTCTAAATTCTTTTGTTTTTGTTTTTGTTTTTTTTTTGTTTTTAAAACCAACAAATATATTTTTAATGACTTACTGTTGTCATTGAATGTCTTATCATTAATAGTAATTTTCAAATACTAAACGGACAATGTTAACTTTCTCGTAAAAATCATACATATAATGACAACAATATTTCGTCATTAAAAGTTAATAATCTTATTGGAATATTCTTTAAAAATCATTTATGAATTAAATCAAAATTTTATTTTTCCCTCAACGACAACTATATTAAAAAAGTATTATAGCAACAAAAAAAAAAAAAAAAAACATAAACAAATGATCATTTAATAGAAACAAAATAATTTTACAAGCAACCACTACGAATTGGCAATATAATAATTTCTAATACATATTAAAATTGAATACATTAATGATCATAAAAAAAAAAAACAATATAAATAAAATAAATAGATTGCACTATAGAAGCAACTATGCCAGCTCCAGTTTGTACTTCAAGTTTTACCGACACTAGTGCCTTTTTCGGATTCACCAGCCCACATGCCCACACATTATAAATTAGCGGTACTTTGTCAGCAATTGGAAATATCTATATAAATAAGGGTAGGATTCTTAAGGCCATCTTTAATAATAAAATAACCTTAAATTGCAATTTTCTTCTTAGGCAAAGCTGCATTATTCCAGAAGAGTGTTGATAACTCTAGGAATTAGAGTTATCTTAGGCACTTTTAGACTTGAATGTAGTTGGTTTAGAAAGCATTTATGTTATTTTTAGCATATTTTCCTTTGTTTTATGTTTGTGTGAACTTTTTATCTTGGGTTTAATGTTTGGTTGAAATCATGACGAATGTGAAGAACTATGTGAGCTAGTAGAGGGATCCGATGAAAATATGTAAAAAGGCTCTTATAATTGTGAAAAATTAATCCCAGATTAATTATTCATCAATTATCAACTTCAGGACTATTCCACTAAAAGTTTGAAGCTAATCTCTCGTTTACATACCGTATTACGAAAGCTTTTTAACGCAGTGCTTCTTTCATGATTTATTCATCGCTTGCTTAATCCCCATTTGTTATCCATGATTGAATTAAGGACTTTTCTGTTTTACCTTTTCAATCATTTTAACTTAAAGTTCCATTATTCTCTAATGAAAGAACCACCAATTGTAAAGCCATACAATCGGTAAACCATCAGATAACATAAAGTAAACCGATGGCCATGATCTTGTATATTATCTTTCAATTCCCGAATAATGTCTTTGAGTAGATAATATGTACTATCATTAAGATAGCTATGGATTCCGTATCTATGAATCTTGATCTCTCCATCCATAAGTCATACACCCAAAACACAAGTATATTGACCATCAATTATCAGTGTCTCACCTATAGTGGATCAAAGTGCATAAGTTATGGATGCGAACTCAAGTATTCAATTCAAGATTAAGATTAATACAAGGTGATAATCAAAGCGTCATTGATTCTTATAAACATAATTATTAAACCGAATCAATTAGCATTTTAGGTCCAGTCCAATGTCATACCTCAATACTGGTATGCATCAAAGTTTCTACTCGGAACCCATCTGATGGTCAAGACAAACCATCCCTCCAAGGAAGTAGACAACCTTTACAATCTTATCATGAATAAAATCCCCAAATCTTATTCCATCAATTATGGACTATTTATTTAGACTGTTATCAAATTATCATGTCTTCTATGTATACCTCGTATACATATGGCAATCCGATATATTACCAACAACCAAGGAGTATTTTATGTTTGCTCAAAATAACCATACAATCAACAAATGAAAGTAAATAGGACACAACTTATTAAACATGAATAACATCTTTTTATTAATATCAAAATGTCATATTTACAGAAAATCACTATAATTGATTTTCTATCCTTAGGGCACATATAGATCCCAACATCAAGTCCCTTGAAACCTGCTGGATCATATACTTCTCGAAATGCTTTACAAAGGAACGAACAACATTCAAATAAGCCTCCATTCTTGTATCCTTTGCTGTGTATTCTCAGAGTACTTGGTTCACAACGAGCTGTGAGTCGCTATGAATTTTCAAACGTCGAGCCCCCAGTGTCTTTGCCAACCTTAGTCCAGCTATCAATGCTTCGTATTCAGCTCCATTGTTGGAGGCATTGAATCCAAGACGGAATGATTGCTCGATAACTTCGCCATCGGGGGACCTGCAGTACACTCCCACGCCTGATCCTTTGACATTGGATGCTCCGTCCACCATAAGTTTCCACCAATCTTCTGGTTCAATGCTCGTGGTTGAAGGATCAGGAGTCAATTCGGCTATGAAGTCGGCAAGAACTTGTGACTTCAAGTTGGTTTGGATCAGGTACTCGATGTCGAATTTGCACAACTCGACCGCCCACTTTGTTAAGCACCCAGATAAGTTTGGACTATGAAGAATGGCTTGCAAGGGGTAAGTTGTCATCACAATGATCGAATGAGACTGGAAGTACGGCCTCAGTTTCCGTGAAGCAGTGACAAGGGCAAGGGCCAACTTTTCGACAACTGGGTATCTCATCTCCGCATCAAGTAGTGACTTGCTGACGTAGTAAATTGGCTATTCGCCGTTCACATCTCTTACAAGGACGGCGCTCACTACATCTTCTGTTACTGCCAAGTGTAAAAACAAACTCTCGCCAGTTAGAGGTTTGTCCAGAATAGGGGGGGTCGATAGATACCTCTTAAGCTCATCGAACGCTTGCTGGCATTGCTCATTCCATTCAAACTTCTTGTTCCCTTTTAGTAATCTGAAGAAGGACTGGCATTTATCGGTTGAACGGGAAATAAATCTGTTCAATGTAGCGATCCGGCCAGTTAGTTTCTGAATCTCCAGCTTGTTTCTCGGAGATGGCATGTTTATGATTACCCTTATATGATCCGGATTGGCTTCGATTCCTCACTGTGTGACGATGTAGCCCAAGAATTTTCCAGATGAAACGTCAAAAGAGCACTTGGAGGGATTCAAATGCATGTTGTGCTGTCTAACTGAGAAGCACTCTAATAGGTGTCCTACATGATCTTCAGCCTTCAATGATTTGACCAACATGTCATCTATATAAACTTTCATTGTTCGACCGAGTTGATCTGCGAACATAGCATTGACGAGCCTTTGGTATGTCGCTCCAGCGTTCTTCAGCCCAAATGGCATTACTTTATAGCAATAAATCCCCCTCTCTGTGATGAACGCCGTCTTCTCCTGATCGTCTGGATGCATGAGAATCTGATTATACTCAGAAAACACATCCATGAACGAGAGCAATTCATGTCTAGCCGTCACGTCAACCAACCGATCGATGTTTGGTAGTGGAAAGCTGTCTTTTGGGCAAGCTTTGTTCAGATCAGTGAAGTCGATGCAGACTCTCTACTTTCCATTCTTCTTTTTGTCGATGACAACGTTCGCCAGCCAATCTGGGTACTGTATCTCCTTTATGAATCCAGCTTTAATCAACTTCCGTACTTCTTCATTAACAATCCGATTTCGTTCGATCCCGAGCTTTCGCCTTTTCTGCTTAACAGGTTTATAACTAGGATCGATGTTGAGTCGATGTGTTGTCACGTTCGGGTCAATACCTGGCATGTTGTTGTGCGACCACGCAAAGCAATCTTGATTGTCACGAAGAAAGTTCACCAATTGACCATGAACTGTATCATCGAGCAAGGAACCAATGTTAATGACTCGATCTGGATTCGCTGGATCAATCTGGATTTCATCAAGCTGCTCAATGTCCGGCAGAACTTTATCATTCGATTCTTTCAAAGCTAATTGCTATAAGCTCTGACTTTTCTTCAGCTTCATCAAATGGAGGTAGCACGTGCACGCAACTTCCTGGCTCCCCCTTATCTCCTTTATTCCCCGTTTCGTACGAAATCTTATTCTTTGGTGGTAAGTGGACGGTACTGCCTTCATAGAATGAATCCATGGCCTACCAAGTATGATGCTGTAGGCAGATGGACAGTCCAAAACTAAAAAACTGGTTAATTTGTTCTCTCCTGCTGCAAAAACAGGAAGCTTGATTTTGCCAACAGCTGCGGTTGATTCACCATTGAAACTGGTGCGAACTTTCGTCGATTTCTCAATGTCAGATTCTGACAACTCCATCTCTCTTAGTGTCGAGAGGAAAAGAACGTTAGTGGAACTCCCATTGTCAACAAGAATTAGATCGACTTCAAAGTTGGAAACGTTCAACATCAGAACTAACGCATCGTCGTGTGGTCAACTGAGGTTTGTTGCCTCGCTACTGTGAAAAGTGATCGAATGTTCGGTAGGATCGTCAGGGATGATAGTCGAGATCAGCTGTAAGGCTTTCCTTTTGTGAGACTTGATGGCTGTCATAGTCCCTCAACTGTAAATCGAGCCCCCACAAATGGCGCCTATCGTCTTTCGAACGGGCAGTGGTGAAGGCATGTCTTCAATCTGTTGCACTATCTTTCGTTCTTTGGAATCGTTGCCAAGTCCGTAAGTCTCTCTTCCTTTTTCAGTGAGGAACTCCCGAAGGTGGCCTTTCTTCAGTAGCTCGGCGACTTCAACTTTAGCGCCCTACAATCAATGGTGTGGTGACCATAATCTCTGTGGAACTCACAATACTTCGTCATGTCTCTGGCTGGATTCTCTGGCAACTTCTTCGGCCATGTGACGAAGTCTTGGCGCTTAAGATGGGCGATCAACTATGAAGGGCTGATGTCGAACGCATATTTTGGTGGTGAAAACGGACGTTTATGATCACGCCTTGTCGTTCACCCATTTCGGTGCTCCGTTTGACATGTTGGGCGTGTGCGGTCACGTCTAAATGCTTTCTCTCGCTCTTCGCGAGCCTTCACTACTTCTTCCCTTGTTCGAGCAAGATCGCGCTCGACTCGATCGTTCTCCTCCTCTAGTTCGATAAATCCTTTTGCCCTGTGCAGAGCGTCCTAGATTGATGGTGGATATCTGGAGCAGATCTCGTTTTTTAACAAAGTCTTATGCTTCAAGCCTTTCTTCAGTGCTTCTCTTGTTGTTTCGTCCTCCAATCCTGAGATCTCTGAAATCGCTTTACTGAAACGCTTGATGTAAGCTCGAAGTGATTCGTGCGGACCTTGAACCACACCCCATAGATCCTTTGTGGTCTTTCCGGACTGAATATGGACATAATAACTTCTCATGAATTCGAGCAAAAACTCATCGAATGAATCAATGGATTCGGGAAGGAGATTGCAAAACCATCTTAGGGCTGCCCCTTTCAAGCTCTGCGCGAAAAGCTTGCACATCATATCGTCGAGCATTCCAGTCGGAATGTTCGTTGATTGTATGACGTGTTTGTTTTGAAGCAGATGATCATGGGGTCTGACATACCGTCAAACCTCGAAAAGGTAATGTTGCCAAACTTTGGCGTGACGGTGTTGGTAATCCGCTTTGTTAGGGGTGTCTCTCGGACACCGCGAGTGAGATCATCGAACCCCAGTGTGGAAGTAGTGGCCTTGTGAATCTGCGAAGAGAAGCGATGCTCCATCTGCGCTTCTAATGTCCTCATTTCCTCGGACATTATGCTTCGCATGAATTCTTCTACGTTCACTGTCCCTGATGGAACAGGACCTTCAGGTGTTGGTAAATCGGGCGTCGCACGTCCTGTTGGTGTGGTGCCTCTTCTGGAATCGGGTGCTGGCGCTGGCTTTCTCTGCTGTGCTCGCCTCTTGTTTCCCAGTGGTGCGTTTCCAGTTGTGGACAAGGGTTGCATGGGAGCCACGGGGCTGTGAGCAGTGTTTCTCGCCCCCTGAGGATAGTAGGGCATGGCTTGCTACTAGCCCCAATGCTCGCTCCTGCCAAATACCCAACGTATGGGTTGTAGTAGTAGGAGTAGGCGGCCTGTGTATTGATGGCCATCAATTGGTTCATGAGAACTTGGTTCTCTGCGCTGATGCTTTCCATCTGGCTCTGTTGGCTGTTGTGTTTCCGGGTAAGCTCTTCTACCAATTGCGTTAGATTAGCGATTTGAATATTTGCTCATGATGTAGAGGCTTTTGGGTGATTAACAGGGCTTCCCTGTGAAAGATGCTCCTGATGTTTGTGTTCTTCTGCCATAATTGCTTTATGAATCTCTGGTGTAAGATGGCCAAGGGCCCCATGGTGGGCGCCAAACTGTAGATGTTGAGAATCTAC
The DNA here is from genome assembly GCA_008635985.1 of Ficus erecta. Classification (NCBI taxonomy): domain Eukaryota; kingdom Viridiplantae; phylum Streptophyta; class Magnoliopsida; order Rosales; family Moraceae; genus Ficus; species Ficus erecta. The sequence continues at coordinate 197,522 of BKCH01000135.1, read as the reverse complement.
CGTGAAATTTTTTAATAGAAGTTAGGAAAGGGAATGAAACAAACAGTCAAATGGGCCCTTGGAAATCGTTAGTGAAATTCATAAAGCATTACGGAATTAAAATAAACAAGTAAGAGAAATGAAAAGAGATTCAACGACACTAAAATTAGAGAGGTTCGCCAAACTGAGTGCTACATCCTCTGTGAATGAATTTTGTTCACTGTATATGAGTGTTTTTGGATACAATGAATTGTTACTTCAGTGAATTTTGACAGCTAAATAGTATGTTAGAATCAGACAAAAATCCTCTTGTTTGAAGGGGGTCTTCCTCTATTTATAGAGGGAGAATAGTGGGTCTGAACCCGTAATTCCAGGTGAGCGGTTCTCGCTGAAATGTCTCTGGAGACACATGTCACGATGTGAACTTAGCAGTTACTAAGCTGAATCACAGATAGTGGACTTAGCAGTTACTAGGATTTGACGTCATTGTCAATTATGGGCTTGTCAGTAATCATAAAAGATCTGACACATCATTGTCGACAGTGGGCTTGACGGTTATGATGAATATCCCTTATAATTTTCGTTAAGCACGAATGACGAACGATGATAGAAAAACAAGGACTGGGCCTTGTAAACACACCATTTGTGGATTATGTTGGGTTCGATGTACGCCAAATCAGATTTGAACAGATCAATTCAACGTTTGAATGCGAACGATCATAATTCGTGATGTAATGAATTAAGATAGTAAATTGGGTCCAGCCCAATTATATGAACGATCGTCGTTTACGGTTGAATGAATCAATATTTTAAGCTGGGTTCGGCCCAAATATGTTAAGATACTGTAAATTTGAACTGAGAATCCATCGTTCGTTTGAATCGTTCGTTCGACACAAGTTTGAAGGCAAACGTCATAATGGAAAGACGAAATCTAATCCCAACAAACATTTTTGTGAAAAAAAATTAGTACATAATTTTCGTGTCAAAATTAGGGCATGATTTTTTTTTGGCAAAAAAATGTGATTTTTTTAGTTTTTTTTTTTTTTTAGTTTTTTACGTTTTTGTGAAAAATAAGGTCTTAATTTTCGTGTCATAATTAGGGCTTTTTAATCAAAAAAATGTGTGTGTGTGTGTGTTTTTTTTTTTTTTTTGACGTTCTTTTGAAAAAAATTAGGGCACGATTTTTTTTTTTGTCAAAAAATGTGCTTTTTTAGTTTGTTACATTTTTGTGAAAAAATTAAGGCTTGATTTAGTGTCAGAATTAGGGCATGATTTTTGGTTAAAAAAATGTTATTTTTGTTATTTTTTATTTTTTATATTTATGTGAAATAATTAGTGCATGATTTTCGAGTATGAGTTAGGCATTTTTTTTCCAAAAAAATATGCTTTTGTTTTATTTTTAATGTTTTTGCGAAAAAATTGGGGCATGATTTTCAATGTCAAAATTAGTGCATGATTTTTTTTGGTAAAAAAAAGTGCTTTTTTTTTTTTATACATTTTTTGTGAAATACATTAGGGCATGATTTTCATGCCAAAAATTAGGGCATGATTTTTTTGTTGGTAAACAAATATGCTTTTTTTTTTCTTTTACGTTTTTGTGAAAAAATTGGGGCAAGATTTTCTTGCTAAAATTAGGGCATGATTTTTTTTTTTTGGGTTCAAAAAACCTACTTTTTTTTTTTTTTTTTTTTTTTTTTTTTACATTTTTGTGAAAAAAATTAGGGCATGATTTTCATGTCAGAATTAGGGCCTTTTTTTTTTGTTAAAAATGTGTATTTTTTTTTTTACAATTTTAAAAAAAATTATGGTGTAATTTTCATGTCAAAATTAGGGCATATTTGTTGTCATAAAAATTTAATTTCTTTTTTTTTTTTTGGTTAAAAATTAGGGCATGATTTACGTATCAGAATTAGGGCATGGCTATTAATTTATTTTATTTGTTCCTTTTTTTTAATGTTTTTTTTTTTGTGAAAAATTAGGGCATGATTTTTTTAATTAAAAAATTGTGCTTTTTTTGTTTTTTTGTTTTTGTGAAAAAATTAGGTCATGATTTTTGTGTCATAATTTGGGCATGATTTTTTTTGGGGTCAAAAAAATGTGTTTTTTTTATACGATTTTGTGAGAAAAAAAATTAGGACATGATTTTTGTGTCAAATTTTGGGCATGATTTAAAAATAAATAAATAAACAACAAACTAACTAACAAAATCAACAAAAAGAACAACTTGAAAGTGGGTGCCCCCCGCCCATATTTTTAAAAATAAAAATGCTTCACTAGTTCATCACTTTTTTGTTTATCTTTTTTTTTTTTTTTTTTTTTTTTTTTTTGCTTTTGGTTGAAAACATCAGAACATTCGTTGTTCGGAATTATTGACGCACAAGTTCATACTTATGGACATGAAAAGACACATTGCAAGAGTTAAGCAAATAAAATAAATCATTAAACTCTGTTCTTAGAATAAATCCTCAAGAAAAATCTTGCCCTTCAATTCCTTCCACGAACAGAAACTAAACTCTTCACATAAACGAAAGCATTATACTTAAGCGCCTCGGGAGAAATGGGAAGGTTCCTAAGGTCTTGGGTGTGTAGGTTGCAAGAAACCACATGTCCATCCTCCGCACTCATAAGGAGTTCATTGATCCTCCAAAACGCTACTGGGCGCCAAATGCTTTCCAAGGGACCAATGCTTAGATATTTGATCCAACAACAAGAAGCTTCAGATCCACAAGAGGAATCAACCATCAGCCAGATCTCAATGGGTCTTGTAATATTACTACTGTTTGGGTAATGAAGCAAAGCAACTGATTCATTCCAGACATCAAGGCTCGTAGACATCCCCTTTTGCTCGCCTTCAAAGTTATCAGGCAACGGTATCCTATAAAACTGCTCATCACTCATATCAAAACAAACGATCGTTTCCTTCTCACTTAAAGGGCTTAGCAACCAATAAAAGGCACCATTGCAGTACCGCTGTTTGTGAGCATTTCGACCATAAGAAATACCTAAAAGGACCAACTCAAGTTCCGATAACAGCAAATTCATCTTGATCTCTCTCCACGTACTAGAACCCAAAGTGTATATCTCAGATCGTAATAGATAATCACCTTGACTTGACAAAAGCACAGCTCTAACAACTTTGTAGCAATCGACACTGGGGTCAAAGCCAAATCCCAGCATCAAAACGTGCATTTTAACACGAAAACATGAATCTGGAAGAAGCTTGAATTCTCTGGTCACCGGATTGCATAACATGACATTGTAATTCTCTTCCCCATATAGACAGAATATGCCATTACACTGAGAACCTATATGATACTCATCTGCATGCTGCTGAAGAAGTACTGACATAGAATCTTCAACGACGGAATCAATATGGTAACCAATTCTGTCGTCATCACGGATGGTGATAAATGATATTACTGGTTCATGCAATTCCTCGCTGTAGCCGATGGAAAACAACGACTTTGCGGATGAGATCTTGTTGGCATTATGAAGGTGTTTTGCAACAAAAACTCGGTCGTTGATAATCGAATACCACAACCTGCAAACGCACTTCAATCGAACCAGAGACTCAGCTGGCAACAATGACATTATCTCCACGACCACCTCCATTGGCAAATCCATGAACGTCTCCATTTCTACTTCCCTGCTCAAACAAAATCTATATACAATAAAATGGCAATAAATGAATTTGTTCATCATTTAGACCAGATTATATATATATGTTTTATATATATATATATATATATATAAACTAAAATGAAACTCAACTAGGTGGAAAAAAAAAAAGATTTAAAAAAAATAAAGCATCTCCGTCATCCCCAAAAAAATGCAAACTTCAAATTCGAAAATCTAGTCATGTGACTTTTGAAATTTAATCAGAATAATTTGCTAAACATGATACTTTTCGCCTAGATAATGTGTTCGTAATAAGAGGGTATGGCCTTCTGATTCTTCTGGTTTTTCTTCTAAATCTTTCTTTCTTTCACTTGTCGATGAGGGAGTTTTTGAACCTCTTAGTTTTATATGGATATAATGTGTCCCCTACGGAATAATGGTTTTCACTTGGTTGTTTTCCAATGACATGATCATACTCGTGATATGGTTCGTAGGAAGAATCCCCAATTGAGTATTTATCACTCAGGCTGTGTTATGCGCAAAGGTGACGAGGAAAGGATTGATCTTACATCATTGTCCCATGGCCCGAAGATTACGTTATAAATTGTGATATCAAGCTTGTTTTCTTTAGACCTTTCTTGCTCTCGGTAACTCGGTTATGCTGGAAAAAGTGTTCGGTTTTGGATCTAACACAATGGCTAGAGTTTTACGAATTGTTTTGGATAATATGGTTGGAAAGAAACTCAAAGATTAAAGAAAAGGAAAGCAATTGACTTTTCAGAGAAGGCAAAAATTTTCAGCTTTTTTGTAGGCCACAACGGTGAAAGCTTTCAAGGATTTTTCCCATCTTTTTTGATTGTGCTTGATTGGAAGGATTTTTACCTGGGGATAAAGGCTAAGGGTGGTCTCTTTTTTCTCTAATTTATGCTTATTTCCTTCCAGTTTCTTAATGTTGTTTTCCTTTTCATTTCATTTGTGTCTGTTTTCCGAGAATTTTCTTATTTTCTTTCTTTTGTAACTAACTTTCAGCAAACAAAATGATGTTTTCTTTAAAAAATTAAAAAAGAATACTAAAAATAAAAAGAAAGTTTAAAATTTTAATTCATGAATCAATTACTGTCTTTAAGTTGTACCCAGAACTTCAAATCCAAATTATAAAAAAAAAAAAAAAAAAAAAAAAAAGGAAAGAGCAAAAACCTTAAGAAATAGCACCAAACTGAATGAGATTTCTCTTCCCCCCGCCAATTAGAAGAATGAAACAATACAAATGTAACAATTTGTTGATCCTTAATGACAGAAGAAAAATAAAAAATAGTTTGTCATGTCAAAGAATCAAATAACATGATTGAGGATTCAATCATTGATCCTTATTTACAGAAGAAAAATAAAAAATAGTTTGTCATGTCAAAGAATCAAATAACATTATTGAGGATTCAATCAGGTCAATTGAACAAGATTTTCATAATATTGCTAAAAAAGAACACCAAAATAAGTAAAATTACATGAACACCAAAATAAGTTTTTGAAGGATGAAGGTGGAGATCTCGAGGTAGAAACTGACCTGAAGCGTGGGGAGAAGCCGAGCCAGATGGTTGAAAAAGCTTCAGATCAGGTCCTACAGCCCTTCAGAAGGACAAAACACATTGTGGGTGGCCCTTGGAGCCTTTGGGCTGGTTAGATGGAGAGGATTTTTATATTCTTTTTCTTTCCTTTTAAATAATCCAACTTCAACTTTTTTTTTTTTTTTTTTAAGGTAGAAGGGTGCTGCAGAGTGGATGCCAACGACCAGTCACAATCAGTCCGTCGTGGTTCATATTTTTCTTTTTTTCTTTTTTCCCCGAAGTCTTTATTTTTTTCGTCTTATTGTTTTGATAATGAATGGTTAAAGGTGAATGAATTTAACTTAAACTCAATTTAAATTTTTTATTTAAATTTTTATTTTTTTCTGAAAAGTTAATAAAGTTTATAGTTATTTTTTAAAAAGTTAACTCAATTCAAACTTAAAAATTTTATCTCATCTCATCTTAAACTTAACTCATTCATCAAACGGATCTTAAATATATCATATGCTCGCATGATGCGGTCAATATTTATCCTATAGTCGAGAAAGAATAATTCTAAAATACCGATTCTAATATTAAATTTTAAATATTAATTTATATGATGATGATGTTATTTTTTTAATAATAGATTTTTTAATTAATATGATTAATTTATTAATAAATAAATGATAACTGATATATCACGTAAATTAATAATTTAAAGTTAAGATTATTATTGATGTATATTTATCCTTTTTAATTTGAATAATAAATGGTCCATACTTCATTAGTTTTCCGAAATTATTGGTGCTCACTGGGCAAGCTCCACGTTGAGGTCGACAGCAGACACCGACAAAAGATACGTGGGACAATGTTACTCTGACATCCAGCTCTACCAATGGAGGAGAAAACGTGCGTCGCAAAGATTGAAAAGAAGAGAAGAGAGAAGAAAATATACGTACGGGTAAAATGAATTAAGACTATGTTCCCTTGATGGATTATTTGTCCTTTAGACAAATTTTGTACCTTTGCCTCTTAGAAACTTGGGGAATTGTACAATGGGACAAGGTTTTTCTACCTCGTTAATAGGGTCAAAATTCTACACCCTTCGATTAAAATCCAATGGTTAGAAATTGTTAAGATAACTAAAATACAACCTCCTACGTGATATATTCACCTTACTGTCAAAACTGAAAAAAAAAAAAACAAAAAAAGCTGAAAACTCAGGCTAGTCCCACGGCAGAGGGTCTTGCCCACAGTGGCCGGCCGAAGAGAAGAAGCTCGGCGATGGGCGACGGTGAGGCGAGGCCGAGGGGCGAGCAAGCCCAGATCTGAAAAAAAATAAAAATAAAAACCAGATCTGTATGACCCACGGCGAGCTCGCGATGCCCTTGCCGTCGACGGCGTTCTCGCAGCCCCTTCGAGTTGACGGAATCGGATCTTGCGAGCGCGGAGGCCCTCTGCGCAGGTAGGCCACGCGAGTTGCCGATGACGACCACCGTCGCAACGCTCGCGATGCTCGCGGGGGGAGTGGGTATCACTGGTCGGTGGCCGCCTTTGGGGGGGGGGGGGGGGGGGGGGGGGGGGGGGGGGGGGGCAGTCTCGTGGTGGTGGTTCGCCGTCGCCGGGGGGGCTGGATTGCGTAGTCGTCACGGGGAGCACTGGGTCACCGTCGGGGTGGAGTAGGGCGCTGGGAAGTTCGGTGACCGGAGGGGAAGAAGAGAGTTTATTTATTTATTTTTAAGTATAATCACATGGTAGAAGTTACCCCTAATTTGATATACGTTATTAATCCATCTATTTCCATCAGTTCCATTTTATCCCATTGATGGGATAAAAAAAGTTTACCTTACTGTAGAATCCCCTAGAAATTAATATTACCATATTGAATGTATTCGTGTATGTCAATAATATATATATTATAAAATAATGTAAAAAATAATATTATTTTATTTTATATTTCAATGCATTATATTATTTCTGTTTTTTGATATTATTATTGTGCTGGTTGTAAAAGTGAATTTTTAGTATTTAATTAAATAAAAAATAAAAATGTTTTAATAATTAAATGAGACAATAAGTAATAAAAATAAAAAGTGAAATTTGACATTGGTTATATCTTGTGATAAATTTATCATAAAATTTAATATATGATAAATTTAACATGAAAGATAGAACTATATTGGAAAACACTTTTTCATTCAAATGCTAAACTTTACCACTAGCATACTAATTTAGTATTGTATTGGGGAGACTCAACATCACGTGGATACCTATGTGACAACCTAATCAACGTCACACGACTTTTTGGCTCTTCTTCATAAGCCACATGTCATTTAATGTTTTTCTCTTTTCTATTTCTTATTTTGGGGACTTCTACCATGAATCCCTCCTACTTTTCCCCATTAATGGGGTAAAAAAATTTTGACCATTAGGTTGAAATACAAGGGCTAAAAAAAGCTAAAGACCATCTAATGAAAATACAATTACAACACTTATCCAAATTAAAACAAAAAGAAAAAAAAACATGGACCTCATTGTAGAATCCCCCTTTTATTTTTTCTTACCACTCTAATTTGATATATCTTATTAATCTACTTATTTTGATCTATTAGGTCTTATCTTATTGATGAGGCAAAATATTTTACCCCATTATAGAATCCACCTTTTTTATTTTTTCTTATTTTCCCTACTTGATGGGATGCTTTTAAGTGATTTTCTTTTCTGGCAAATAGCTCCTATGGTCCTTGAACTTTTTAAGAAGGTACCGTTTGATCCCTAAACTTTTTTTTCTTTAATTAAATGGTCCCCAAACTTATAAAAAAGGTACAGACAAGGGTTAAAACTAACGGCGTCGAAAAAGAAACGGCTATGCAGTGCACATGGCTTCAATTGTAGGGTATTTCAGTACAAAAACATGATTCATTTTGTAAAAACAATTAAAATTAAAGTAAAAAATAACTAATAAAAAAGAACAAAAACTAATTCACATTCTCTTTCTCCCTATAGTTGTGCTCGTCAGAGAGCAAATGGGCTTTCGTCGAGGGGGCCATAGTAGGGAGTGGGCTCGCTAATGGTAGGTACTGGGTTCAGTGGCGAGCTTGAGCTTTGTGAGGGAATGACGGGGCTGGGCTCACGTGGTGATGGAAGAGGGTGCTAAAATCACGACGGCGGCCTGTCCGCACGACGGGTTGAGCCTGCACCAAGCCCTAGAGCTCATATTTGGAAATCATATTTGGGCATGGGTTCCACCAAAAGAAAGAAGAAGAACAAGACTATAGTCAACCAAGGTAGTGGGCAACTTGCAGTTAGAGCTCAAATTTGGGTGTGGCTCATGTTTAGGGAGGGTTTCATTGTTCGTCTGACTGAGACAAAGAAGAAAGCCCATCCTTTTTTCTTTCTTTCTTTCTTTTTTTTTTCTTTGAAGTTTTTGAAACAAACATCAAATATTGAGGTGAAAACTCTAGGTATCTTGTTTGTCAAGCAAATATTTTCTTTTAGTTTGTTGTAGATGCTAGGAATCTACAGTCAAATTTCAAATAGGATTAGATCGTGAGAAAATCAACAAACAGAAATTATTGGAGTCCTTGAATATCGCATATGAAAATCACAAGACAATCTTAATCAGAAAATGAAACGGATAAATCTAAAATGAGAGCAGTAAAAGATATCAACACCGAAATTTAGAGAGGTTCGCTGGAATATTGTGCTAGTCCTCTAAGTCTAGTTTCACTATATATGGATTTCTTTGTACAAAGGGTTACAGCTTCGGGATATAATCCATAGTACGACAATAAGTAAAAGATTGCTTTGATTTATCGGTTTCATTTTCTGATTAAGATTGTTTTGTGATTTTCATATGCGATGTCTAAGGACCCCAATAATTTCTGTATGTTGATTTTCTCACGATCAAACCATGTTTGAAATTTGACCGTAGATTCCTAGCATCTACATTTCTCAACTTAATGCTTCTTATTGAATGAAATCTAGAGCGCGTGCTTAGGTTGTTTGATGGAAAGAGTTTAGATAAGAACAATTGTTTTATCTAGCTACAAACTAAGGAAGGATTGGGGTAGCAAAGCTTGTTGTTATTTACGGTTGGTAGCCTCAATAGTAAATTGATGATAGAGTTGGTATTAATTATATGCATGTTTGGTGGTGGCGAATGATCCTTTAACCAAAGCTTTTCCTTTTAGGGGTTGTTTGGTGATCAAGTTCGGACTCAAATTTTTGAGTCCAAACGAAACTTAGTGCATTTGGCTCCTCTGTTGATCTTGAACTCGATTGTGAACCGTTGCACAGTGATTGAAATGGGTTTACTGTTAGCCTGCCCACCCTCGTGAATTGATTCACGAACCTCAGGAGCCCCCCCGACAGACGCTGTTGTCTTCTTCCTCTCTCCCCATCTTCAAGCAAGCTGCTGTCTTCTTCCTCTCCCCCCATTTGTGTTGCAACGGTTCCCAGCCCCTTGGCAACCATCCCCTCCGGTGAACCAGTTCGCCCCCCACCCACCGACTACGACTTCTGCCCAGCCCCTTGGCAACCATCCCCTTCGGTTAACTAGTTCGCCCGCCACCCACCGACTACGACTTCTCCCCAACCGCCGGCAACCATCCCCTCCGGTGAGCCCAAACTCAAATTTTTTGTTGTCTTCTTCCTCCGCTGCTGTCTTCTTCCTCTCTTCCCATTTGTGTTGCAACGGTTCCCAGCCCCTTGGCAGCCATCCCCTCCGGTTACGCCAGTTTGCCCCCCACCCACCAACTACGATTTCTCCCCAACCGCCGGCAACCATCCCCTCCGGTAAGCCCATCCACCGTGCCCCCCCCCCCCCACCAACCCAGTTACGAGCTTCCTATTTCCCCATGTGAATCTGCCTTAGCTTCCCTTCCACGTTGAAGCTTGACTACCGGATCTCTCTATGAGTCAATAAACCCACTTTGTTTGTTCTCTCTCTGGTTTCTCTCTCCTGTTTTTGCTTTGTTTTGATCTTCTTTTACTTGGCTGATTATTCTTTGATTTGAAAACGTGGGTGGTGGTGGTGGTGGGAATGTTGGGAATGATTTTCTCCACCGGCGTTTGTTGTTGTTGGGTTTCAAGGGAAGAGTTGTTTGCAACGTAAATCATTTTTGTTTTTGCTTTTTGTTTTTTTGTTTTTTTTGTTTTTTGGGTTTGTCGATTAGAATGAGAGTTTTCTCTAGGTAGATTACAACAAAAATACCTATGAGATATATAATAGAGAAAGAGAGAGAGAAGGAAGATAAAAGATGAGTTTCTCTCTAGATACAGCTCTAATGGGGAAAAGTGGCTTATATAACTAAGGTAGCTAAACAAAACGGGCTTCAAGAAATGAGAAAGAGACAGAGAAAATGGGGAAGGTGATAATAATAAAAAGTCAAAATAAGAACAAAGAAAAAGAGAGTCACAACAGAGGTAGGTGGGAAGTATGGCGGGCGTATGAGACAAAGCGTGCGAGATAAGGGGGTAGATGTGGCACGTTGGGGTCCAACTTGGTAGGTTGGTTTAGACGTTTTAGTAGAGAGTGAAAAACTCTTTTTATTTATTTATTTGTTTTTAATTTTTAAATTGGTATAATAAGAATAGTATAATAACAAAACCGATTTAGCCTCCGTTTGAAAGAGAAGAGGAGTTTGAATGTTTCTTTTCAGTGTTGTTTTCAGTTATTTAGCACTCAGTTTATCTGGATTTTGTTTTGTTTTTTTTTTCCCCCCCTTTTCTGGTCTCAAAAGATTGATTAAACTTTAGGTTCTGTCAGGAAAACGGGAAAGTTGCGACACCATCGGGTCTGTTCGATGGACTGTCGGATTCTGTATCGTCGGTGGCACATGCGGCGGAGATTGAAATCCGCAAAACAAACTCAAACTAGAAGGCTCAATACCCACTATTTTTGAGTTCGGAAATCAATTGCACGAGGCGTTGCTTCCTGCCCTGATCCGCCATCAACCACTGTATACTCATCCTCCGGCTCAAACTCGGTAACCATATTTAAAACTTCTTTACATATTAGCCAAATAAATTGGAAACAATCTTCTGTGTGTTTGTGGATTTGAATCCGGATCTGTTTGATATGTTTGGGGTTTCAGTGAAATTTTTATTTTTTTGGTTTTGTGGTGTTGGTTTCATAGATCAATCTGATTAATGTTGTGCGGATGGGGTGAATTAGATGGCACATACTTCAGATAAAAGCTGCCAATGAATTTATACTGAGCCAAACACAATTTCCTCTCTATGTTACAGTTATAAATAATGTTTTCCTTTTTCATTATTGAATTTGTGAAGGAAATGCCTCACAAAGCATCGGGTGAGGCGTACTTTTGGGATAACGCGAAGGAAAAAAAACTACTTGATAAATTGGAGATTACCTGTCTTATAGTGGCGGTAAACATCCCCCAATTCATATTCTTGATCAATAGGCCATCGAATTTAATTCTGAGTTTAGCGGAGTCCCTGTATATGGATTAACATTATATATATATATATATATATATATAAAGAGAGGATGAAGAAAATATATAGGGGATGGAAGGTGTTGCAAGTACGGACTGGCCTTGGATATGATCCGTCGACCGATAGAGTCATTTGCTCGGATGATGCTTGGCAGAGCTTTATCTAAGTAATTGCATTCTCTATCTTCGATGATCTAATTTAATAATTAAAGTCGACCACCAATATACGAGAATGTTGATACATTTTTGTTTGTAGGTTTACAAGGAGTGTAATCATCTTCGCCACGAGGGACTTCGGCACAAGGAGTTGTATTACAATGTTTTTGAAAAAAATCATGCTGCAGGCACATCGAGATACGGGTTAGTTACAATGCCGGATGGAAGTAATCCATACGTGGAGGAATTACTGTCCATGGACAACTCTGGCACCGAACGGGTGGGTGGCCTGCCGGCAACCGACGATTACGTGGCGACGACGCTGGCCCGTCACGTTCTAGGGGCAGTGCTGGTAAGAGAAAGCAAAGAAATGCAATGGATGAGATAACTTACGTGGCAATGCAGGAAATAGTCACGCATTTACATAGTCGATCATAATTGGGCACTAGCAACGACCAATCAAGTCGAACGAATCACATGCTGATGTGCATGAATTGCATGACCAAGATGGGTATTCCATGATATCAGCGGACGATTATGTGGCACTACTTTGATGCTTATCCACAGTTTCAGCGTACCTTCCACCAACTTCCCGATGATGATAGGCGAGGCATTATTGACTCCGTTGTGCAGTCCCAGTCGCCCCCAGCCCCTTGATTTTCATGCTCGATGTTTTTTTTTTTCTTATGTTCATTTTTTTTAGATATAACATTGACATTATTATATTTATTTGGTTGCTGTTGATTTATTTATTTTATTAAGGTTTCAACACTTCTTTATTGAGTTGGTTACGCCAATTTAGCTAACATTATAGACAATGATATTCATATTTATGTTATCGTATGTTTTGTAGCGGTTGTGGGAAATAAAATTAATATGTAACAACTTTGAAACGATTAGTTGAACGGAGTATAATGATACTGGGACTAATTAAACTTGTTTTTGGAACTATTTATCTATACCAGGGAAACAAGCAAATTTAGCTCGGGTCACGTCATTCTCAAGATAAACGAGTATAGTTCTACATCCGAACATGAAGAAGATGACCGATCCTCAGAACACGAGCTAAGCGACGATGACGGTTTTATGGATGTGGCAGTCGTAGCCGTGGCTGCCCATAGGCGTAACAGACAAAGAAATCCATAATCAATGCATAATTCAAGACTAACTGGCAGCATGTGTGTGGAAGAGATATTAAATGGACATGAAGAAATAATTCTAGATTTGATCAGTATGAAAGCAGATATATTCAAATAACTTAGTCAGCTATTAGGTAGTAGGGAGTTATTGAGGCCAACTTGTAACATGAATGTCAATGAGCAGTTGTTGATTTTCTTATCCATTTGTGCACAAGGCGCAACGAACAGACATATTTCTATTTGTTCTAGCATTCTAGAGAGACAACTTCACGTTGGTTCTTTAAAGTATTGACGGCTATTTGTGCTCTAAAGGACAAATTCATCAGACCGCCCAACTACACAGAGGGTCAACCTTTGATTATGGAGCACTCCTACAAATATAGGCCATGGTTCGATGTAAGTTATCGATGTCATCGCATCATATGATCGTTTGTATTCAACACGTCTTGTTAATGCTGGTAGCCATAATCAACAATTTACTTCTTCTTATAGGATTGTATTGGTGCTATAGATGGAACACATGTGTGCCACTGCCGGAAAATTCAGAAGCTTGGATTAATCAAAAAGGGGTCAACTCGCAGAATGTATTAGCCGCCTGTTCATTCGATATGAAATTTACATATATGTTGGCTGGCTACGAGGGACCGTGCCATGATGCTAGAATGTTGCAAGAGGCAAAAGCATTTCATGGTTTCCCAATACTGCCACCTAGTAAGATCATCTGTCACCTGATATGACTATTTAAAAAAAAAAAACAAGTAATTACAAAAAATTGGATTTGTGTTGAAAATGCGATGTTTATTTTTGTAGGAAAATTTTACGTTGCTGATTTGGGATACGCGAATAAAGATCGTTTCCTTAGTCCATTTCGACGAGAGACGTATCATTTCTCCGAATATCGAAGACGTCAAGGCGGACTGGGCAACCGCAGGGAAGTATTTAACTACACACATTCATCGCTGCAGAATTGTATTGAGCGAACTTTTGGTGTCTGGAAATCTAGATTTAAAATACTTAAAGGCATTAACAATTATTCCATGGACAAACAAGTAATGATCCCAGTAGTGTGTGCGATTGTGCATAATTTCATAAGGATAGTACAGGTTGGGGATCCTATTCTTGAAGAGTATGCGGCAGATGGTGTGCCTGTAGGTGGACAGATCGATGTTAATGCGGATTACATTTTGGGTGATGGGGTAGATGATACAGGCCCAAGTATAGGAAGCCAGCAAGATGCATCGGGAAGGGGTGCAATAAATCAACTGAAAGATGTGCTGGCCGATGATATGTGGGACAGGTATCAACGAAATCCATAGTACAAATCCACTTGAAATCAAGCTTAGTTTTATCTATTTAAACGAGATTATGATTGTAATTATGATGTTTTTTTTTTTTTTTTTTTTTTGTATTAGCACTTTTAGTTAGCAACTATGTACTTTTGTTGTTGTATTTTATGGATATGTAATAAATATTTTAAAAGGTTTTGATTAATGTTTTTGTGTGTGTGTTTTTATTTTAGATTATTTTAATTTTTCCATTCACAACCTACAATGGAATGTTAACTTTGAGTTAAACTTTATAAATCAAATTTTTTACATCCAAACAAGGCCCTAACTCAAGTTAAAAGTTTCAACTCAAACTTTTTTACTAAACATTCAACTCAAGTTAAACTTTTTATCTCAAACTTTTTTACATCCAAACATTCAATTCAAGTTAAACTTTTCAACTCAAAATTTTTACCAAACACTCAACTCAAACTCTCAACTTAACTTATCTTCAACTCAACTTAAAAATCTTAACTCAAACTCATTCACCGAACGAACCCTTATTGTATCCTTCTCATTAAGGTGGTGTCTTTGATTAATTCTAATTTATGCGTTTAATCTTTTAATTTTCTTGCAATTTAGTTGAAAACCACAAAACCACCACCCTTTTTCTTTTGTAGGCATTTTTCATAGTAGTAGGAGTCTTTGTGTTTCAAGTTTGTTGAGTCTTAGTTTTTAGTGTTGATAGTAGATAAACTAGTGTCAGTCTTTGTGGGAACGATCCTTGCTTGCTCTATACTAGACTATTTTATATTGTTAGTAAGGTTTAAATTTAGTATGCCCGACGACAGCCACTAGATTTTGAATTTTTTTTTATATTTTCAATAAATATGATTGGACATCTCCGATGTCAGAATGCATTTCGGATTCTACTATAATACATTTCAAATTCTGCCAGAATGCCTTTTGATATTCCATTAAAACAAAATTGGATTCTTTTTTCTTTTTTATTTCGACAATTGGAATCCATATTAGATTATATTGAAATTCATAATAGATTATGTCAAATCTATAATAGATTCTATCTGAGTCCAAAAATGAACAAGTGGACTCATAAATCCTAACCCTTATTAATCAACACAATTTTGATCAGTTATCAACTTATATGCAAATGACAATCCAAGGTAATTAGACAAGCAAAACACCAAACATAAGGTAAAACAGTAGCAAAAAGACAGGAGTTTTAAGCACCAAAAGGACTAGTTAGCACTACCAGTAAAAGAGCGCTTATTTATTTATTTATAAAATAATCACCTTATAAGAGCTTATTAGATCTGGTCAAATTTTTGCATGCTTTCTTGATAAACCGAAACAAAATTCAAACATTGTATAAATTCACTTCAGCTAATTTGTCTTTCAAAAAATTCACAAAAACCAGAAATTACAAGCTAGAACGAACAATCACAGGATCTTTCATCAGTTCAAGCGATATTAGGCACCTAAAATCATCCGGGATAACAGGAGATCTGTGCTTAAACAAGCCTTTATCACCTGCAGGGGTGTCGTTTACTAGATTCTCTGACAGAACATAGTCCATTAACTTCTTAAGCAAGGACGACATCATAGAAGAGAGAGAGAAAAGAACAGAAAGAGAATGACCAAGCGAAAAAGAAAATTCACCTCTTAAATCTTGCTTCCCCTTTGACCGAGTTCAATTCACCTGAAAAATCTTGCTTCATCGGTTGACCGAGTTGAGAAGCTCCTTAGTGGAATCCAAAGTGACTTTTAGAGACTTCAAGGCCTCCATTTCTTCTGCTCTGATCGCTTCGTTGTCGTCCCTCAACTTCTCGAACATCGGACTCAGAAGCTTCACCCACCGCACCAAATTGTCAATTGTCTTCTTGAACAAGTTGCGCGACTCTGGTAACTCGGATATCACCTTCACCGAGTCCACGAGTTGACTCAGAACACTCAGGACTGAGTTCGCGATTGCAATAGTGCCAAACTTCCCGAGGCACCACCGAAGATCGCGATCGCAGGAGATCGTCGATGAAGTATTGTTAGAGCTCCAGAGGAGGAGACTGATATGTTCTTGATTCTTTTGTAGAAGTCGAGCAAATGGCGACGGAGATCGTCATGCTCATGGCCGGTGCCGAAGATACAAGCATCGGTAGGATCTTCTCGTGAGAACTTGTTAGAACAATAGCGGAGGATAAACAACGAACAAGAAGTTAAACTATAATATAAATAAAATTGTTACACCGAAATTCAACCTTATCTTGAAAGAAACAAACACACAAAGAAGATCGTTGAGGCACGTGAGACATGCTTTCCTTAAGACAGATTCGTCCCCTCCAGTAAGTGCACGAGGCTGGAACAGACGTATGTTTCCCAGGATACAACGACGAGCAATTGTAGTCTAGCACGATCAAAAACCGCTTCCGGCGAACTTGAAACCAAAGCCTTCCCTCTATCACCAAAATTACATGAACGACTTCAAGAAGAAAAACACGAAGAACAAAAAAGAAAGAGCTAGTGTTCTGTGTTCAAGTGTGTGTTTTCTAGCTTGTGGATGTCTCCTTTTATAGGCTCCAAAAGGAGATGTTACAAAATCAAAATTTATTGGGTTGTAATCTGGATTAATGCAATGCATTAGTCTTTAGATTAATTTTGTAGTAATCATGCACTAATGCTGCCCATTAAACTCCATTCTTAACCCTTGGAATATGAACAGATGACTATTGATATTCTGGAAAATTTTTTTTTTGCAAAACGAAGCTCGTACGAGGGACTGACATTTGCGTCGCCCACGTCGTGGGGGTGCACACATTGGGCCCCTAAGCCATCGGGGTTGTGATTTGCACCCCCCTGCGCGTGAGAGAGCCCCTTGGGTACACAATCTTACCTAAGTCTAAAAGTGCAAATTCTTATAAAGTCCATCAAGCTTTTATGCCTAAGCAACGTGGGACTCCACATTAATAAGCAATTTTCCAACAAAATTCTATTCATTGGGCACACTTTGAGCATCAATTTCTCATTCACCCGAATATCATTTTGAGCGTATGAATATATGATTTCGATCTCATCGCGACGGAGAACACAAATCCACCAAGACCCATTATTTTTACTAAGTGGATCCCACTCAAATTTGGACCTCAAAATGGTTTAAAACCATTTTTTCCAACAAACTTTGCGACTCTAGCGCCATGAATCGCCGGTGGAGAAAGAAAGAGAAGGAAGAGAGAGAGAGTCTGCGAGTGAGATGGAGCAGAGAGTTTTGGAGAGAGAAAGGGAGGAGAGGGAGGGAAAGAGAGAGAAAGAGAGATGGAGATGGTTTTGTTAAAGAAAGAAAGAAATTAAAAAACTATTATGATTTAAAAATATTATATAAGCTGTAAGGATAGAAAGGAGAATTCATCATGCATTAAAAATGAAAAATAATCAAAATGGAAAAATTATCACTAAGGCCGGCAAAATTAGAAAGAGGTGTTCAAAAAGTGATTCTTTCTCTAATTTTTTCTTAACTTAATTTCAAATGCTATTAATCCTAATTTAGGGATATCTTTGTAATTATACTTTTAGCATCCGAACTTTTATTGTGAATCGACACGTGTCATTTTCTGTTAAAAACCTAACTGAGGGGAAAAATTTACAAACAGTTCAAAGTTAAGTAAGAATGTGTAATAACCCGAAATTGTGATGAACTTATGATTTCCTTAGAGACAAGGAAAATCTAAGACTAAATCATGTATGTCGATATGAAGCTCATGATCTGAGTTGAATATCAGTATATGTTTGAGTTCTCGTTTAATTAGCTACGAGACTCAATAGTAGTTTGCTTAGTCAAGCATAAGGCCTTTTGAGGAAAAAGGCAGAACATAAATTTATGATTTTTAATCCGGTCAAAGTTTGACCAGGTTGACTTTAGGTTTAACTAAGACGGTACTGTAGTGTGATCAATAGTATGAAAATTATACTGCGGAAAACCATCATTACAGACAAATAAGCAAGAATAAGCTCTGAGACCACCCTAGAAAAATCAAGCACAATATTTAGAGCAATAAGGACTAAGTAGTTTCAAGTCCTAAGAAAAATTTATACACAGTCCAATTTTATGCAGATGGATACTGGACTGCAGTCCAGTACAATTATACTGTTATTAGTTGAAAATAGTATCGATAATATCTGCATTAGTGTGAAGATGGACTGCATATGTATATTAAGAGTTTTTGGGAATTAAGTGGATAATTATACATGAATTAGAGGCCAAGTGGCTCCACCAAAGCGGCCACCTCACAGGGACTAAAGTACAAATATTTTGTCCTTAGGGGCCAAAGTGTAATTTTAAGAAAAGTAAGTAAGTATATAATTATTGATTTAAGGAATTTATGGATATTCCTAACCAAACCTCCAACTAGGCCAATGGTAGGCCAAAGATTGGTTACAACCTTGGTTACTTTGGAACAAGGAAATTAGTTAGAGATAAGTATGGAAATATTTTTGGTTGGTTCAGGCCAACACATGGCCTGTTGTCTTTGGGTGCTTGGTGAGCAAGTAATTGCCTTGGTAAGCAAGCAATTACCTTGATGAGGTAAGCAAGGTGAGGTAAGCAAGCAATTGCCTTGGTGAAGTAAGTAAGGTGAGGTAAGCAAGCACTTGCCTTGGTGAACAAGTAATTAGCTTGGTGAACAAGTAACTTGGTCTCCAAGAAAGCCATAATGGCCGGCCATCCTAGGAATAAGGGAGGAAAAACATTTGTTTTTAAGGGCAAAGATGTAAACTCAAGGGGAATTTGTGAAATAAAAATAATTGTGAAAAATTTGGAATTTTTACCTATAAATAGGTGATGTGGGGTGTGAGTTGGTTCATTTAGTTAGACCCCTAAATTTTTAGTTAAACTCCAACCCTCTTTCCCTCCCCTAGGAGCCGAGCCAAAGAGAAAGGAAAAAGAGAGAGAGGTCGGATTTTTGGTGAGGATGGAGTGAGAAGAAAATTTCTCAACCGAAGGGTAGATCCACTATCTTGGATCTTGAGGTAATCCTCTTCACCCTCTAGCTCCTTATTTTAGTTTGATTCAAGATTTAAGTGTATTTTCAAGTTGGGTTGTAAGAGCATAAGCTCACCCTTTATATTTCCATGCAAAAGCTTAGGGTGCTTGATATGTGCTTGATTAGGGTTTGGTGATCTCTAATTATGGTTTGATGCATGTTTATGATAATGTGTGTTAAATGTTATGTGGGTATTGAGTATGCCTACTATATGTTTGTTATATGTCCCCACATACTCAAGAATGATGCTGGATGAATGAAAATAAGAATGGTGATGTATGTTGCATGTAGGGTTCAAGAAAACCCTAAAAACCCTAGTTTGGTGAAGATCACCATATGGGTTTGCATGAAGTATTGTATGAATGAGAAATGAATACATGATAGTGAAAACATTACGTAACACGCTACATGCTTGATGTAGGCTCACGGTTTTAACCGTTCGAGGTAGTGTGCGCGTAATTTTACGTAAGAACCAACTTAAACAAAAACTGCCAGTCTCGGATCAAGACTGAGCAGTAATCTGGAAACTGAATTTTGAGGTCTTTAGAGGCCGAATTTGAAGAAAGTTAAAACTAAAAAGTTGTAGAAAATGGAAAACCTTAGGGGGTAGCGCTGATGGTTTTCAAAAATAAGGCTCCAAAGGCCTCCTTTTTTTATGAAAACACGAGCCCTGGTCTGCCCAGCCCCTGTGCACGGCCAGCCGGTTTCAACTAGGGATATAATCAAGTTAAAAACAGAACTGGGTTTTTCATAAAGAACAAAAGTTGTAGACTTTTTCAAGATCTATAACTTTGATGAAGAAGACTTTTACAAATTCAAAACATATTTTGAAGTAATACCTGATTTTTCAAAATTGTGCAGGAAACAGGAAATTTCTGCACAAGATTTCTAAAAAACAGTGCAGAAGCATGAAATTCCTGCACATGCACTGATAACCAAAGTTTATGGGACTGTTTTAAGCTGTTTATAAAAAAGGGGTTAAAATTTATCAAACAAGGAATGAAATAAGTGAAATAAGCTAAGTCCTATGGTAAACAACTATAGGACAAATAGTAACTGAGAAGGTTACCAACTTTTAATAGGCCAAATAATTTAGGTTACTTATAGTAACCACATAAGATACCCAAGCTATTGGGTTGGGCCTAAAACCCATAGTTACTAATGGTAACCTAATAGGGTGTTACTTTAAAAAGTAATTGGGCCTTAGTGAAATTAGTAACCTATTAGAGTATGGGTCTAAGTATAATTGGGCTTAGGCCCAAGGTTACTAATAGTAACCTAATAAGACACTATTCAAGTATGACTGGGCTTAGTACTCAGGGTTACCAGAAGTAACCTAATAAGGTACTGTTTATGTCTAGCTGTGCCATGAGTCCTGGGGTTACGACAAGTAACCGAATGAGTTATCATGAAGATGTGGGGGACATATAACTAGGGTTACTCATAGATGTTGGTTAGGATACTAACATTTAATGATTATGATTTATGGTAAGATAGAATGTGAATGACTCTTATCTTACACCCTGTTTGGAAACAGGAGTATGAACTGTTGTCGTGCCATATTTGGACGATAAACCAAGAGTGTAGGACGATTGGTAAGTACAACTCCGCCTACAACATAGACAAAACGTTTTTGTTGCAGACATGTTTATCAAGAAATCATGAATTAATTTACATGATTTACAGATGTTGTATGTTATGATGCGTTATGTTACGATGTATTATGTTACGATGTATTATGTCATGATGTTTTATGCTATGGTTGATATTATGTTATGTTATATGTTTTGATATAGTGATATAATGAGGCATGTACACTAATATTAAACCACATGGGAAGAACATGTTTTTAAGTCATAAGATAAGATAAGACAAGCTAATGTTATTGTGTCGTACCGACTTGTCACGAGGGCGAGTTTAAACGGTTTAGTCTATGGTTTGAGTTGGATTGGATTGGCTGCCCCAACTACTCTATGTTAAACAATATGGTTCATGGTTTGAGTTGGATTGGACGTGGACTAGCCGCCCCAATCATTCCATGGTTACATGCCACGGTATGTGCACTCATGTTATGTAAAGGGCCTAGAACCAAGTTGATATAATAAAGCACAATTGATTCATAAAAAACCATAATCGATTCATGCATTCTTGCACTAAAAATGTTTTGAGGATTGAATGTTGTACTTACTGGGTATAAGCTCATTACTTACATTCATGCTGTAGGTAAGCAACCTACCATTAATACTTGATGCAAGACTATGGAGAAATGTCACTGCGGACTGTGAAATTTGGGATGGACACCGCCACGGATTTTAGAAAATATGTTTGTAAAATGTGTTTATGTTACGTTATAATGAAGTAATGATATGGGTAAGGAAAAGTTTCAAGTATGATGGCAACAAGTTGCCTCGTGTTGTACTGACCCGCACTAGGTCGGGTTTGGTCCGCGGTTTGAATATGATATCTTTCAAATGAGGTGTGAAAGCTCGGTACTCGAGTAAGTACCTATAAATAAGTATGAGATTAAGTCAAGTTTAAGTTTGAGTTTAAAAGAAAAAAAAAATTTTACTCTGGAATTTTCAGTAAATTTAAAGTATTTAAATCAAGAAGTAAGTTAAGTAAATACGAAATCACGGCCCTACGTAGGTCGGGGCGTGAGAGAACGGATGTTACGAATTGAAGTTCGAATGACATTTTATGATAATGTCTAAAATCTATAGGGAAAAAATAAAATTTGTCCATCAATTATGTATGTTTATTTTATAAGTATTCTTATTATTGTAAATAGGAAAGGGAAGTTGAAACCAGGCACAAATCACAACACTTTTCAAATAGTTTTATTTTTTATAATTAAAAAGGTGGTGTCCCCAATTATCACCCCAATTTAAGTTACAACGACGAGATTCATTTCCCTAGGAATA
This sequence comes from Ficus erecta, assembly GCA_008635985.1. Lineage (NCBI taxonomy): Eukaryota > Viridiplantae > Streptophyta > Magnoliopsida > Rosales > Moraceae > Ficus > Ficus erecta. Next base: position 175,391 of record BKCH01000135.1, on the reverse strand, counting down.
GTAGGAAAGATATATGCTTTTAACTAAACATTTTTTAATTGTCAATCCAGACCCTATCCAGTATATCATTAACCCAATACATCTACAGTTAAAGTTGGAATGAGGGTCTTATGAGAGTTTCATGAGATTCATACATGTGGGCGTACTTTTCAAATAGTTTGGCCAAAATATATAAATAGCAAATTAACTAAAAATGTAAAATGTTATTGCTTAAGCAAATTTCCTTACATTATTCTTCTCATAGCATATGGGGTTGGTTCCCCTGCTCCAATAGTAACTTGAAAGAATAAATAAATTCACCACAAAATTTTCCTACAATAAAATAAAATAATTTGTCACGCAGTACCAATTTCCTTTCCCCTCTTCACATGGACATTTATTTACTATTTTTTTCCCTTTCTCTGTCATGCTTTTGTGTGATATGTACGGTATTGAATCTTGTTGTTCTTACTGCTTGCAACTATATGATTTTGCTGATCTTTTCTTTCTCACTTGGGTTATTTCCCTCCAACTGTTTGCTAATTTGTCAGACTAAATTAGGTTTGGGTTTTCTCACTTGGATTATTTCCCACCACCTGTTTGCTAATTTGTCAGACTAAACTAGGTTTGGGTTATCTTTAACTGCTTTATTATTGCCTAAATCCGGCATATTTTCTGTTGAAGAATGAGGTCCCACAGAGCCCCCGTCTGAAAAATGATGCCTTTGCTCGTGACGTACTCTGATTGTCCATAACAGAACCAAAAACACCATTATCAATGAAAGGCATACCGTTGATGCCCAAACCATACGAATGAACTTCTTCAAGGGCTCGCAGTGGTTGACTAGGATCTCGGAGAAGGCGTCCTTCACCGACTGGCATTCCACAAGGCTTTCCATGCCCGGGTAAGCGTTTAGCAGGTTTTGTATTGAACTTGTGAAAGTCTCCACAGTTTTGTAGTCATCGTCGGATAGGATAATTTGTCCATTTCCACAAGTTGTGTTGTCAGAATCTATGCACGTAAGCGACCCGAAAACCTTCAAAATCATAGAGTATAAATCAAACAGTGTCTCTAATTGGGAAACGAGTTCATAATTGACAGGTTTCCTTGTAGACTACCAACTAGATATTAATTTCCAGGGTCCAAGATATTCATCACATTCACTTGTCAATAGCGATGATCACCAGAAGAGTTTGGTTCAATTACATTTTCTTATGAGAATAGACTTTCCACGATCATATGGTAGGATGCAATCGAACTAAACCCGTCTAGTGAATCATCGCAGGGGATGTCGTTTGTTCGAATATTGTTACTCAGCTTGATGGTGCAAAAGCACCATTCTCGTGAATTTGTCACGTGACAATGTAACACAGAATGGGACCTAAATAAATCCTACAATCTGTCCGATAACATATCTCATAATCTAGAAAACATTTTTCTTGCATGCCAACATTCCAGACTGGTTCATAGCATACCTTTGCAATATCTCCTATTTTTATTGCATTAGATGGGCAGTTTTCTGGTTGATATTGGTATGCTGGTGGTTCTGAGAAAGGATTGCAAAGAGAAACAACACTTGTTGACTGCAGGAGCGAAATGTTTGCATTCACCTGAATGTTACAAACATAAAAAATTTCAGACCATATTTTTTGTACACATGAAAATTCATTGGCATTCAACTTAAAACATATTTGTGGGATATAAATATCATTTCAACTCCCAAATCTTTTCCAAGACTTCTTAGAAATTCTTCCATCTCCAAAAGATAATTTCCTACCTGGCAATATGACGTGACAATAAATGACTCATTTACTGACTCAATTCATCTGCCTCTTCATATTATTTGATGCTAATTGAAGAGTTTTCCCCACACTAAAGAAGCAAACAAGCTATGACTCCTCTGCCAAATAGATTTTTCTTTCCTTCTTTCTCTCCTTTTTTTTTTGGGCTAAAGTCCTTTCTCATTAACTTGTTACTAGAAATCAACGCCTGGTTTAGAAGATTATCGTATTCACATTTTTCCCATTTGAGAGAATTTAACTATGATATTATGAGAGAATTTAATTTTAAAAATTATCTTTTCTTGATGGAATCTGCTTTTTTATCAGCAATTGCAATACATTTTAACCAATATCATGAGTTCTTGAAATGAAATATGCTTTATTGGTGCTGGTTTAATTACTAATAAGAAACTTGATTAACAGAATATAAATTGAAGGTTTTCTTACCTCGTCAATGATGTTGTGTATCCCTTCACTGACGTCAAGCAGCACCGACTTTGTTGAGAGCAATTCATCACACGGAAGGAGAGAGCTCAAGCTATTATTGTAAGGATTATCTTGGAAACTCTCAAGAGCCGTGCAAGTATCATCAGCAAACCTGCAAAAAAATGGATTTTCTTTTATGTTTTCCCAGTGTGAAGTGATCAACGTGATGAAAACCTTGAAGACGAATTTCACGAAGCTACACACTTGGATTTGAACATGCTTGTGAGGGTGCCCAGTCTGTCGGGGAAACCACGTGACAATCATATGACTAATACCAATTCTCCTAATTCGTGATTTTTCGACTTAAAAATTCATGAAGTGAAGCACTTATCTTTCCAAATTATTACCTAACAAAATGTTCCTAAAAACTAATAAAGCACTAAAAGAAGAAATGCACTTACTCTCCCAAGAAGAAGTACATCCCAAAGAACAACCAGCACAGAACAGTCAGTAACCAGCAAAGTAGAATGAGTCTACAACAAATGCAAATATACAAGAAATAAGCTTTATCCAACAATAGCTTAGATAAACTTCGTTTATAGTTTTTTCGGGGAATAAAAGCCAGGATTTCCTTGTACTTACAAGCGAAGTGCCCGCCATAATCTCAGTATTCCACAGACTGCAAAAGGGAAAATCAGAAGCTCAGCAAGAATTGCACATGGTATCGAAGTTTTCGTTACTGTTTTCATGGAACATATTCTTCATTGCTTTAGTTAGTTTTGAAGGAAGTATGAGAACTGAACCTGTAGAGCTTCATAATTTTTGGCACAAAAATCAAGTTCAGTTTTCAAGTAATTTGGTGTACAAAATGAGACGACTTACACATACCTGATAGGGCAATCACTGCAAACAGGTTCAGGGAGATAGTCAAAGTAGTTACTATAAAACTGCAGGCAAAATAGATCTCGTTAGTGATATATAGAAAATTTTATCTTTAATTTTTAGAGGGGAAAATACCTACGTATCCGTTGAGTTTTTACTTTTACCCTCCAGCTTAGGAAAAGTCTAACTTACCCGTCGAGTTTTTTAAAAGAGAGAGAAAAAACACCATCTATTTAGTAGTCAAATTTTCGGTATTTAATAAAAACTCAGTGGATACTATTGATATTTTTTCCTGTTCAAAAGAACGTGATGAGTTGGGGTTTGGGAGGGAGAGAGAGCAAGCGCCTTACAGTATCTTCAGACCCTTGTCAATCTTACGTCTGTTTTTCTTAGCCTGTCTGTGGATATCAGCAGCTTCGACATCCAATTCCTGAGATGTTGAGGTAAGGAAGCCTTCGGCTTCAGTGCTAATACCAGAAGCTCCTAAGTTGACACTAACAACTTTCATTGCCCCAGTTGTGTTGTATATGGTTTCCGATGCGTCATTTGCTGTGTCTATTATAATGTCCACTACACTTTTTGCTTCTGAATGGAATCTGGCATTCCCGCCAAGAACTACTCCAGACGCCACTCTGTAGAATTTGAATCATTTAGTTAGTTACAATTTACAAATAAAGCCAGTTTGATCTTCTAAACCTGTTACACTTTGTACTGATATGTATGAATGATCTGGATAAGATAAACGAGAGTTGGAATTGGAGAATATGGTTTAGTTTCAATCTTGGAAGTTATTGAGACCAAAAGGCTCACAAAATCGACGGAAAATTAAAAAAGTTAAACCTGAAGTGGTTAGGTTCAATTTGATAACTTACATGGCAAGGAGTGTGAAGAAAATGGCGAGTAAAATCGTCCAGAGGTAGCACTGTTGGCAGGATGATCTTTCCTTCAGCCTTTCATTACTCTTTCTGTTTTTGTACCAAAACATTTTTGCCAATGAAAATCCTCCAAAGAGAACCCCACACACAACCCACAGCACCCCAGCCGCATACCCGTAAATGCCTGTAAATACAGTTGACTGCACAAAACAGAACAAACTCTTTTATTTATTTATTTATTTATTTGTATTTTGTCGAGAGAGGGAGAGAGAGAGAATTACACTCCAATAATGCTTGTTTGTAATGTCGTATCCTCCTCTGTATTTGTTGAAGTTATCTAGAGGGTCAACCCTCACTGTATCATCTTGATGTTGCATAGGATCAGAGACATTATTGTTTCTCTGATCAACCAAACTTCTCCCTAAAATGATTGTCAAACAAAAGTGAGAGAGACTTGTAAAATTTTTGGTGGCATCATTCTGAGGATATCTTTTTCATTCATCAACAGCCCTCAAATGTTTACACTTGAAACAAGTTTTCACAAAAAATAACGTGGCTTAACATATTACGAAACTAAAATGAGTTTGAAGACTCACCTGGCGGTACAGAGCTACTTGAAGAATTCGTTATTTGAGCTGATGATATTTCTGGGATAATCCTCAAGGCTAAAAGTATCATCATCATCAAAGTTTGGTAAAATGCCTTTGAAGTTCCATGCTTGGAGCCCATCTCTAAATCTGTCAAAAAAAGTATATATAACATATATCACAAATGGTTTCTTTTTTCTCAACTGTGCATCTCTGTTTCTGTCTGTCTGTCTGTCTCTCTCTGTTTCTCTCTAAATATGTGAAAAGTGAAACCAGTATCAAGGTGAAAGGATAACCAAAAGACTATGTAAACTAAATCACAAAGAGATGGAGAGAAACGGATAGCAGCAGCTTGGTTTTCGAGGTATATATGTGTGTGTGTGTGTGTGTGTGTGTGTTATTGGTGGTGATAAGAAGCCTTTTTCTTTTTTCTCCAAGGTATATGTTTTCATAAAATGAAGAAAAGGCTATCTCGTAAGGAGCTAAAATGGCTTGTAATCTTCGCAAGGAGAGAAGTGAATTTGAGCCAAAAATCTATCTATAGGAATTAGAAAGTGCATGCACATTTATATCGGTAATATTTAATTAGTTTATACATATACATGCACCAATCTTAAGGAAAGATCAGCATTCGCCAAATTTGAAGAGACTAGTTGAGGGGTATACGTTTATAACGTTGACATGGCTGAGGGGAAATGTCACACACACGCGCATATATATATATATATATGCATATATAAATATATATATTGTACATTATATATGTGTGTGGAAAAGGAAAGAGGACTGAAAACGTAGACCATGAAATAAAGTAATTTTTCAATTCCATGAAGTATCTACCTTGAACTCTGAGGTGAAAGATTTCTCAAGTTGCAATGAAACTTGTTGTGAATTTAGACTTCACGGAAAAAGAAAAGCTATTTATGAAAACAAATTCTGGGAAATTTTCAAATCTAGATGTGTCTCTGAAACAAAAGAAAACATCCCAAACTAGTTCTGGGAAATAATCCTTCTGCATATATGCAACGATTTGTGCAAAAAATAGGAATCTTCAAACCATTTCTTTTTTAGACTTTCAACACCAAAACCCAATAGTCAAGAAGTCCAACTTAGACACCTTTCTAGAGGATTTATATACTTTTGGACTTTCCATTTCATAGCCTCCATGTTCCTTTTTTTTTTTTTTTGGAAATGGATTTTGTTGTCTCCAAATTGGTGTATACAAAGAAGAAAATATAATATAGGGAAATATTGAAATAATCATGAAATGTCTGCCTTGAATGCTTGACGTCCAACAAAACCGTGTCAAACACTTCTCTTTGTATAGACTAGAAAGAGAGAGAGAGAGAGGTTTTGGTTTGGTTTCAGATGGGTTCGAGAGAGACAAAACCCATTAAAGCCGTGTGACCTATTTTTTTCACAAAAGTTACAAAGAGTTTGGTGGAATTTAAAGGGGAAGTGGGTTAAGTTGAAAAGACCAAATCTTTTTCTCTCTCTCTTTCTCACTTTCTTTGATTAAAAAACAGCACACGTCTTTCTGGTCAACGGAGCGACCTTTGGGGTATGACCACAATTTTTCTTAAAACAAAGTAATGATATACATATTTTATTTTTTCCATTTTACCTTGTCGAAAATAAGATTTATTTCAAGTTCCCCAAAAAAAAAAAAAGATTTATTTGTCGGGAATATTTTAAATAGTTTATGTTTAAGTAAATATTTTATTTATAGTAAATTTAAATTATATAGTTATTTTTAATAAATTATGTATGATATATATAGTATGTTTTCAGAAAATAAATATATTACAATGTCTTGATTTATTTTAGACTACTTGGGTATATTACAATGTCTTGGTTTGCTAAGTTAGTATGTGTTATTTATTGTTTTAGTTTTCAAATTTTTCTAAGGAGATATTTTGGCGGCTTCATTACTAAGATATAAGTTTGTATTTATTGTTTGTGCTCTTTGTTTTTTTTTTTTTGTGGTGAAACTTTTGATTTTTGTCTAAGTTTTTATGATGAATTTCAACTTTAATATTTTTTTTCCAATTAATTGTGTAATTATTTTGGGGAAAAAAATTATGTAATTTTGATATGCATAATTATATTAAATGAGACATGTGTGAGAAAGATTCTTTTAATAGGGAATCCATACCCTAACCCGTAATTTTTATGTGCAAATGAGGATGGAGATGCGAATGGACAATCAATCCCCACTCTTCTCACGTCCCATGACCATCCCTAGACTCCTTATTATCAAATAGTACAATAATATAACCGTTCATACATTCTTTATAGACACTTGGTCTAACACGTTATATGGTAGTCAGGGATGACCTAAGCTTTCAATTAATTAATTTATTTTAGAAAAGAAATAAGAGAAAGCTTATCTTATTGTCAAACAAAAATCAAAGAGAGACAAAAGAAATAAATAAAAAGTTAAATAGTGGAGATGATTTGTACAAGATTTGGTATGCGCACACCCTAATTTCATGATGAGGATATCAAGGCTGCAAGGAATACTTACGAACTAATTCAAGAGGGCTCGAGCTAAAAGATTCAAAGAAGAGCTGAATAACTTAGTCCGGAGAGTTCTACAACAAGAAGATAGTGTGTTCACTACTGAGGGTGAACATATGCTGGTTTTACTCATCAAAGTTGATCCAGAAGAGAGCCAATCAGCCATATACGTCCATTGAGCCATTACATGGCTAACTTGCATGTCCATTCAGGGATACACGTGCAAGGGGGTTCCAAGTTGTTGTGGGCGTGTTTTCCAACAAAGAATTAAGTCAAGATTACATTTTCAAGTTTTCAAGAAGTTCAAGATTCAAAACCAGATTCAAGAAGTTTAGAAGATCTTATCAAGATTTGATTTGTTTGTAATCCTATTTTAGTTTTTAAGTTTCAGTTTAAAATTTGAATTTTAGTATCTTTGTTTAGATTTTATTATAGGTCGTTGAGGACTCAAAATCTGATTCTTTCCAAGTTCTTAGGCATGTTTTTCATTAAGGGTAGATTAGGAATTTTACAAATTATAATTTTGGCTATATAAAGCTGATTTTCAGATTATGGAAGCAGTTTTTGATGTTTATTCATATTGTGAGTTATTCTTCTTGAGTTTCTTGAAGAAACTTATTCGAACTTATCAAGGATTTCTTGTGGCGTTCAAATTGACTTATCAAACGAACTTTCCATATCCGTTTGGGGCGTCTTTACCATACCAAGATTCTTGCTTTGCTATGCAATGGGTCGCGGTTTCCATCAAACTTGAAAGATCTTGAGTTCGTTGTTCCTAGATTGGGTAACGGGTTTTGTCACGTTGTTGGCGTGGTTCGTATCAGTTGGTATCAGAGCCTAGGTTCATCCAGTTTGTCTACCCTTTTCTTGTTTTGTTTTTTCAATCCATTTAAAAAAAAATTGTCCTTATTGCTACACTAAAATCCGATTGTTCTCTCCTTAAATACATGATACTAGTGTTTGATTTAGAATCGAATTACTTGATTTGAGATTGAGGTCTTCTAGGATTTTGGAATCACTATGATGTGAATACGAATATATAATCAAATTCCCTTACAAATTCTGCATTCAAGGATTTAATATTGAAATTTTTTGCCAAAATGTTTTTGAAATCTTCATATTGACGTACCATGATCATAAACTTCCAAATGTATATTTTGTTTCTCTTTTTGTTATTTTAAATGGAAAAAATCTATATTTTACGTCACTTTTTTAAAAAAATTTAAATAAAGTGATGTAGAAATTGATGATATATGTAGATATTGTGATCTACGGTTAATAATCTAAGTTAAATAAATTAAAATCAACATACAAGAAATATTAGGATCCTTGGACATCACATATGAGAATCATAAAGTAAGCACAATGAAAAACATAAACAAAAAGGCAATTAACAAGCAGCAAAAAACAACACTGAAATTTATAGAGGTTAGCTGGAATGTCATGCTACATCCTCTTAGTCTAGAGTTTCACTATATATGAAAGTAAGTACAAGGTTATAGAGATGACTACAAATGGAAAGCTGATACTTTCTGGGAATTTTGGCGGAAGTTTCGATATGGCCCCCTGGAAGAAGATCCTCAAATGTGAGGGGTCTTCCTCTATTTATAAAGGAAAAGTAGTGGATCCGGATGGCTAGAATAGTAGTGGGTGGTCCCCCATGACTCCGGATAACTCGAAACGTGTGTAAGAACGTGGGCCACCATTAATCATGAGCTTGATGGTTGTTGATGAGGACATGGCTAGCACAAGAGTATGTAATGCGGATCCTATACAAGTTTGTATTGGACCAGTTACAAGAGCACGGGCTAAGAAATTCCAAAATATGTTAAATGGACTGATTCGAGGGATTTGGGCTCAAGCATGCATGTGGAGGCCTATTGAGGGAGATGAACGTGTTGACCAACCCTTAACAAGCATGATTCAAGTTCAAGAAAGTCAATAGGAGAATCTGTGCTTACTTTCCTTTTTCGGCTTCTCTTCTGGTTTCAAGCTACAACAAAAGGAAAGAGATTTGTCAATCAAGGCTGGATTATTCTTCACTTTCCTTATTTGGATTTGGGTGTATTTGTTGGAAAGGAAATCTGATTTGGGCACATTGGCCACTTTCTACTTTCCTATTTTAGTTCTTTGACTGTTTTCTTTTCCTTATTGGCATGTAATAAGCTGAAAATTAAGGGATTAAAGTCTGAATTGTTTCCCTTTAATTGAGACTGAAATTAGGTGGTTATTTCAACTTTCCTTTAAGTTTTTTTAGCAAGTTTCCTTGGGCATAAGGCTTGAAAATTCATGGCCTTGGTTCTATAAATTGTTCCTTTTTCATGCAATAAGGCAGATCATTATTCATGAAAATTGTGAGAATTCTTTCTCTTTGGTTCTTTGAAGAACTATTCGAATTTATTGGGATTTTCCTTGGCGTTCACCAACGACTTATCAATCAACCATTGCATAGTTGATTGTGGTGTCATCACCATACCAAGGTTCTTACCTCTTATAGGTAACGGGTCACGGTTCCTTCCATTTGAACCTGTTTGTAGAAACGATCTTGGAGACCTCTTCGAATACGGGTTTCGTCATATCATTGGCGTAGTTCGTATCATTTGGTATTAGAGCCTAGGTTCTAGGTTAGGTTTATCTATCCTTAAAATTTTTTTCTCTCTAAAGCCTAGTTTATTTCAGTTTCTGATTATTAAAAAACAAATCGAATTCAAAGGAAAAAAAAACGAAAACAAAATTTAAAAAAAAAACCATTGATTCATCATCATGAAAGTTTCAGCGTTTTGAAATTATAGTGTTGCTGTCAATTCTTGTACTTATTGCTACACTCAAATCTCAGACTTGTTTCTTTGCTTCTAAAAATCAGAAATCACTTTGTCATCAACATCTTAGTATTCGTGTACTAAATTTTGAGATTTTCCTTGTGTCTACATCTCCAAATCCGTGGGAGAAATTGAATATTTTTTTTCTTTTGCGTTTCTTTGTTTGTGCCCTTTAAATTCAAATTTTCTTGCTGTGTTCTTGGTGAATTGTTGCTGGAAATCTTGATTATTATTTGTTTAGTTTGAAAAGAACCAAAAGAGAATCAACGAGTGGAAAAAGGCAAGAGTGGTGAGCATATTGGAAGGTAAAAGCCAATTGAGTGACAAACATGAGAGCGAGTGAATTTTCTTTTCTTGAGTGAAACACATGAGGGAGTGCTTGCAAGGTTCCTAATCTTATTTTGCAGGTTTTAAATATGTCACTTAATCAAGAAGAAAACTCAACCGAAGAGGCACAACGACCAACTATTCTGAACCTGCAATTACAGGCGTTGATAGGGGAAATGAGACGGATGTTGAGGGCTGAATTAGAGCAAGTTCACGAGACAATGGATAGGTTGGAAGTAGAGACAAATAAGGGGCAGCCTCGAAACGCACCCGTTAGACAACCACCTACGCAAATGCGACAAGAGTTACAATGGTGTGGTATGGAAGATGAAGAGGAGCTGGAGGAATTTCCTGAACCACCAATGAACCAGGGCAGGTTTGGGGATGGTTATGGGATTAGAGAAGATAGGAATGAGGAAGATAACCATTTGGGAAGTATTAAGATGAATATTCCATCGTTTCATGGAAAATCCGATCCTGAAGCATACCTTGAGTGGGAGAAAAAGATGAAGTTTGTGTTCGATTGCCACAACTACTCCGAAGCCAAGAAGGTAAAATTAGCCATGATTGAATTTTCTGACTACGCTATTACCTGGTGGGATCAGCTTCTTACAAACAGGAGGCGGAATAGAGAATGGCCAATAGAGACGTGGGAGGAGATGAAAGCAGTGATGAGAAAGCGGTTCGTCCCAAGTCACTACTACCGGGAGTTGTATAATGATATGAACCACACCAACAACGTGACGAAGCCTGTTACCAAATCTAGAAACAACAACCCAAGATCTTTCAAGTTTGATGGAAACTGCGACCTGTTGCTTAGCGAAGCAAGAACCTTGGTATGGTGTAGACGTCACAAAGTGTTATGGAAAGTTTGTTTGATAAGTCAATTTGAACGCCACAAGGAATCTTTGATAAGTTTAAATAAGTTTCTTCAAGAACTCAAGAAGAATAACTCACAATATGAATAAACATCAAAATCTGATTGCATAATCTGAAAAGTCAACCTTATGTAGCCAAAATTACACTTGTAAAATTCATAATCTACCCTTAAGGATAAACATGCCTAAAAGACTAGGAATCAGATTTATCTAAACAAAAAATAATAATTAAATTCGGATATAAATTCAAATTTTAAACTAAAACATAAAACTAGAAAAAGGATTACATAGAAATCAAATCTTGATTTGAATATTGAACTTTTTAAAAACATAATCTTGATTTGATTCTTTGTTAGAAAAACGTCCACGTCAGCCTTGGCTCTCTTCTGGATCAACTTTGATGAGTAAAATCAGTCTTTGTTCACCATCAGTAGTGAACATACTCTCTTCTTGTTGTAGAACTCTCCGGACTACTCTGTTCAGCTCTTCTTTAAATCTTTTAGCTCGAGCCCTCGTCATCGGACTAACTGAAACTTGAATTGGTTCGTGAGAATTCCTTTGAGCCTTGATGTCCTCATCATTTCCCCCCTTTTAAGAAGGATTTGTCCTCAAACCATCACCTACATCAAAAGGACTTAAGTCAGTAACATTGAAAGTAGCACTAACATTGTACTCACTAGGTAAGTCAAGTCTGTAGGCATTGTCAATGATCCGTTCTAGCACTTGAAAAGGACTATCTCCTCGGGGCAGCAACTTAAAATGTCATTGTGCCGAAAATCTTTCTTTCCTCATGTGTAACCACACCCAATCACCGGGCTCAAAACCGGCTTGTGACGTCCCGTGTTAGCTTGCTGGATGTATTGTTCGGTTCTCCTTTATGTTGAGCTGTGTTCTCTCATGGAGTTGCTTTACAAATTCTGCCTTCTTTTTACCATCTAAGTTCACATGCTCGGAAATAGGTAAAGGTGATAAATCTAATGGAGTTAAAGGATTAAAACCATAAACAATTTCAAACAGAGTTAGTAGCAGAATGAATGGTACGCTTATAAGTGAACTCAACATGTGGTAAACATTCTTCCCAAGTCTTAATGTTCTTACTAATGACAGCCCTCAACAAAATGGATAAAGTTCTATTAACTACTTCCGTTTGACCATCAGTTTGAGGATGACAAGTAGTAGAAAACAAAAGTTTCGTTCCTAGTTTTTTCCGCACAATGTCTTCCAAAAGTAACTCAAGAATTTAGCATCCCGATCTGACACGATTGTCCTAGGCATACCATGTAACCTCACAATCTCCCTAAAGAGAAAATCTGCAACATGAGAAGCATCGTCAGCCTTATGACAAGGGATAAAATGAGCCATCTTAGAAAACCATTCCATAACCACAAAGATTGAATCCTTTCCACGCCTACTCCTAGGTAAACCCAAAACAAAATCCATTGAAATATCAATACAGGGTGAACTAGGAATAGGTAGGGGCGTGTAAAGACCAATCGGCTGAACTCTCGATTTAGCCTGCCTACAAGTGACACATCTACCACAAAGTCTCTCTACATTCCATTTTACGTGTGGCCAATAGAAGTGCTCCTGCAACATAGCTAGGGTTTAGCGACTCCAAAGTGTCCCATTAGCCCTCCACCATGGGATTCCCGAACTAACAAGTCTCTCACAGAACAATCAGGGACACACAACTTATTCTCTCTAAACAAGAAGCCCTCGTGCCTATAGAATTTACCCTTAGCAGAATTTTCACAAGCAATATAAACTTCCCAAAGTCGTGGTCATCATGATAAAGTTCCTTAATGTGCTCAAAACAAATTTGTTGGAAAAATCGGATTCGGTATTAGAGTTTTGGCGCAGCGGAAGTTTTAAAATTTTTATGCCGATTCGGAAAAGAAGCTCATGATGCATATAACAATAAATTAAATTCATGATTAAGCGTACCTTATTTCTTGGATTCCAGAATTGCTAGAGCGTTTGACCAACGTGTCTTCTATACTATTCTCAAGTTCCACGCCTCAGAGTGTGTGTGGGCACACATTCTATGAATCCAAGCGACAGGTAATGCTTTTCGAAGTCTAGATCCTTCCTTCTTAATTACGATGTCCCTTGTTGAGAATATGATCCAGCTTCTTTCTTCAAAACTACAAAACATGAACCGGTTAACCTCCTATGAAAATTATCACTCGGTTTAACCTTCCTCACAGTTTTGATTCAATGAAATTTTTTCTCTTTTTCTCTCTCACAAGATAGCCGAATTTTATAATGTAGAAAAAACTAATTGGTTTTTCTCTCGACTCTAAAAAAATGTTTTTCCTCTTATGAATAACCAAAAAATTAGTTTTTCAAGAATTCCTAACATTTATATAAAAGTCCAATCCTTTTCAAAATTTATCTCCTTCTTGAAAAATAATTAATAATTATTTTTCCGGATAAATTTTGAACCAAAAGATCATACAACTTTAGGGCTAGATTCATTGAACCTAAAAACGTTTTTCCAAGGGGAGATATATCCCTTAAAAAAATTCGGCCACTATGAGAAATAAAGATTGATTGGTGGTTCAAATTTTAAATCAAGAATCTAGACTAGTCAAAAGATCCTAGTCCTATCTAGATTCAAATTTCTTTTAAACCTTTTCGAATTTAAATAAGATTCACTTATTTGAATAAATATTTTCCATAAACATTATCCATATTAATTAATTTAAATCAATGGAATATTTCAAATTTTCTTTCCTCATAAAAACCGTGCACCTCTTTTAATTAGAAGAGAAAAATTCATGAAATAATCTTCATTATTTAAATCAATTAATAATTTAATGTTAGGAAATATTTGAATAATTTTGAAATAAAAATTTATGCTCTCCACTTGATTAAAAACCGTGCACCTCTTTTAATTGGGAGACAAAAATTTTGTTTTCCAAAATTAAATAATTCAAACACAATCTTATTTCCAAAATTCAAATTAACCAATCATATGTTGACAAATCATTTGTCTACAAATTTCACATGTCCAATCCTTTCTGGATTGTATGTTAGAGAGTACTATGTCTTAATATACATTATTAAATTCCATTTGAATTTACCGATTTTATTAGGAACAAATCCCAAGACGCTATATGGAACTATATGAGCTAATAGAGGAACCCAATGGAAATATGTAAAGAGGCTCCTGTAATTGTGAAAAATTAATCCCAGATTAATTTTTCACCAATTATCAACTTCAAAACTATTCCACTAAAAGTTTGAAGCTGAACTCCTGTTTACATACCGTATTACGAAAGCTCTCTCACGAAGTGCTTCTTCCATGATTTATTCATCGCTTGCTTAATCCCCATATGTTATCCATTATTCTCCATTGAAAGAACCACCAATTGTAAAATCATACAATTGGAAAACCATCAGAGAACACAAAGTAAATCGATGGCCAAGATCTTCTTATACTATCTTTCAATCCCCGAATAATGCCTTTAAGTAGATAACATGTACTATCGTCAAAATAGCTATGGATTCCATATCTATGAATCTTGATTTCTCCATCCATAAGTCATGCACCCAAAACACAAGTATATTGACCATGAATTAATAGTGTCTCACCTGTAGTGCATTAAAGTACATAAGTCATGGATACAAACTCAAGTAATCATTTCAGGATTAAGATTAATACAAGATGATAATCAAAGCGTCATTGATTCTTATAAACGAAATTATTAAACTGAATCAATTAACACTTGAGGTCCAGTCCAATGTCATGCCTCAATACTGGTATACATTAAAGTTTCTACTCAGAACTAATCCGATGGTCAAGACAAACCATCCCTCCAAGGAAGTAGACAACCTTTACAATCTTATCATAAATAAGATCCCCAAATCTTATTCCATCGATTGTGGACCATTTATTTAGACTGTTATCAAATTACCACGTCTTCTATGTATACCCCGTATACATATGGTAATCCGATATACTACCAACAGCCTAGGAGTATTTTATATTTGCTCAAAATAATCATACAATCAACAAATGAAAATAAATAGGATACAACTTATTTAACATAAATAACCTCTTTTATTAATATCAAAATGTCATATTTATAGAAAATTCCTAATATTGATTTTCTATCCTTAGGGCACATATAGATCCCAACAAAATGAACTTAGCGTCAAGAGTAGTGATTAAGGCATATCTGCGTGAAAGTGCATCTACAACCATATTTTCCTTACCTTGTTTATGTAACGACCCTCCTAACGTAGGCCGTTACCATACTTATCTTATATAATTACTTAACTTGTTTAACTCGGCGGAAATACGGAATATATATATATATTTTTAAACGACTCGACAACTGAAAATTTTACTCATCACATATTTACATATATATATATATATATACATACATATATGTACATTTTCTTAATTAAGTACTTGAGTATCAAACTTATTTCAATATATATACAGCATAACAAATACAAGTATTATAATTCAAAATGCATAGCGGTCTCCATCCCAAGTTTCACAACTAGCCGTGTCAAGCCCCACCGTCTTGTATCAAGTATTGCCGATAGGTTGCTTACCTACAGCATAAACATAAGTCGTGAGCTTTCGCTCAGTAAGTACAACTTTTAATCCGCAAAACATTTCATGATAAAAACAATGCATGAACCAATTATGTTTTCATTATGATATCTTAGGTTAGCACGTTTTTGGGCCCCTTACTTAACATGAGTGAACGTGCCGTGCGCGCAACCATGGAGTGGTTGGGGCGGCCAGTCCAATTCAACTCAAACCATAGACCAAACCCGCTCTCGTGATAGGTCAGTATGACACGAGGCAACTTGCTTGCCATCATACTTGAAAACTTTTCCTTAACTTGGTCTTGAAAACAATTTCTTAAAACTAGTTTTCTTCTTGAAAACAATTCCTTGAAAATAGTTTTCTTCTCGAAAACAGTCTTTTAAAACAATTTCTTACTTGAAACTGGGTTCTCATTCTTACCAAGTGATTTATCATTAGTGAGCATGCTTCATGATGCCACAATAATAAAGCATAGATCATATGCACCTCAATATGTATGCATGAGCTTCAAAACATACAAGCAGTAAAAATATTTTTTGCCTATGCTGTAGGCAGAGTTGTACTTATAGGTTATGCTACATCCTGGGTTTGTTGCTCCAGCAGGTTGCAACAACAGGTTATTTTCCTGTTTCCAAAAAGGATGTAAGATAAAGATCATCCTTTCTTACCATAAATCATTACATTCAATGCTGGTATCCTAACCAACATTCACCAGTAACCCTAGTTACATGTCCCCCATATACTACAATGATATCTTATTCGGTTATTAAATGTAACCCTAGGGCACATGACCAAATTACAATCAACAAGTATCTTGTTTGATTACTTAATGTAACTTTGGGTACAAGGTCCAATTATACTTAAATAGTATCTTATTAGGTTACTATTAGTAACCCTGGGTATAAACCCAATCTTATTTAGACTAATACCCTATTAGGTTACTAAGGTCCAATTACTTTTAAAGTAATACCCTATTAGGTTATTATTAGTAACCATGGGTTTTAGGCCCAACCCAATAGCTTGGGTATCCTATCCGGTTACTAATGGTCATCATTTTGTTATTATGTTTTCAAAATAATTTTGGCCCATGTATTTAGTTTTCTCTTTTCTTAACAAGACTTTGTCTAATTTTTCTTTTAAAAGTCTTTTGTAAAACTTTAATCCCTTAAAACCATATTTTTATAAAACTATAACTTTTAAACAAAAACTGTCAAATTATGAAAGCAATCTTTGAAAACAGTTCCATAATTTCAGTTATCAGTGCATTTGTAGGAATTGTCTGTTCATGCACTGTTTTGAAAATCCTGTGCAGAAATTTCATATTTCCTGCTCAGTTTTTAAGATCCAGTTTTATCTTAAAATATGTTTTGAATTTGAAAAAGTTTCCTTCATGAAAGTTGTAGACCTCAATGATTCCTACAACTTTCATTTTTTCTCAAATCTTAATTCTGCCTTTAACCTATCCTTTTTTCTTGTTGAAACTGCATGGCCATGCACAGGGTCTGGGCAGACCAGGTTTAGATTTTCATAAAAATGGAAGCCTTTGGAGCTTATTTTTCAAAATCTGTCCACGTTATCCCCTAGGGTTTTCAATTTTCTACAACTTTGTAGTTTAACCTTTTCCAAATTCAGCCTCTAAAGGCCTCAAAATTCCATTTCCAGATTGCTGCCCAGTTTAATCTGAAACAGGCAGTTTTCAACTTTGGTTGATTTTTACGTAAAATTACGCACACCCTACCTCAAACGGTTGAAACCGTGAGCCTACGATAAACATGCAGCGCGTTACGTATGGTTTCCATCATCATGCATAGGTTTCCCATCCTTACAAACCCAAATGGTAACCTTTACCAAATTAGGTTAATTTTTAACCCTCCATTCATTATACATCATCATCATCATTATCATTCACACAATACCTCTTCTTGAGTATGTGGGGACATATTTCAAACACATAATAGGCATTCACACATACCACATAATTTCTAACACATAGTATCACAAGCATGCACCAAATCATAAATCAAGACCACTAAACCCTAATCAAGCACATATCAAGTAATCTAGGCTATTACACAAAAAATAAAAGGTGAGCTTATGCTCTTACATACCCAACATTAAATACACTTAAACTTTTGAATCACAACTTAATTGCATTGCTTAAAGGGTTTAGGAGGGTTTCTTTAAGCCTTGAGAATGGCTCTAGGTCTTGGATTAAAAATTTCCCTCCTTACTTTACTTCCTCAAAAATCCGACCCTTACTCTCTCTCTCTCTCTCTCTTTTTTCTTCTTTGGCTTCGGTTCTTAGGGGAGGGAGAGTGAGTTGAAAATGAACTAGAAAGTTAGGAGTTTCTCTAAATTATCACATACTCATCCCACCTCACCTATTTATAGGTGAAGATTAATTTCTTTTCTAGAATTATTTTTATTCCTAAAATTGCATATCTAACCCCAAAAAATAAAATATTTGCTAAAGGGACCCTTGAGATGGCCGGCCAACAATAAGCCACCTTGCCCCTAATTATTTTTGAGGAAAAAGGCAGAATAATAATTTATGATTTTATTCCGGTCAATGTTTGACAAGAATGACTCAAGGCATGATTATGACGGTACTGCAGTATAGCAAGCAATATAGAAATTATACTGCGAAAAACCGTCATCACAGATGAAAAAGTAAGAATAAGGTACGAGACCACTTTAGACAAATTAAGCATAGTATTTAGAGTAATAAGGACTAAGTAGCTCCAAGTCCTAAAAAAAATTTATACGCAGCTTAGTTAAGCACAGATGAATTCTGGACTGTAGTCAAGTATGACAGTACTGTTATTAGTTGAAAACAATATTGACATTATTAGAGTTAGTGAGAAATTGGATTGCATATTAAGGAAAGTACCAAAAATGGTCTTATGGGGTGACACCTCATTAAAGATAAATAAGCCAAAAAGCCTCATGCTTGGCTAAGCAAACTATTATTGAGTCTTATAAGGCTATAAGAACTCAAATATACTCTGATAAAATCATATCAGACATTTCACATAAACATTCATATTCCTCAACAAGGAAATCATGAATCAGCAAAAAGGGCGGCTATTGCAGTTTATACCGAATGACATAGGGAAAAGTTTCAATGAACTTAACCCATCGAGCATGTCTCTTGTTCAGCTTGTGTTGATCTTTCAAATGTTTCAAGGATTCATGGTTCGTACGAATCATAAACTCCTTGTAATAGCCAACCTTTTTACAAATTTACGATTTCCTTTTTAAGGAATCGAAGTTTGTATTATATATGTTTATGTGAAATGTATGAACTAATTTATCAGAAAAATTTGAGTTCTTATAAAATTATAAGACTCAATGATAGTTTACTTAGTAAAGCATGAGGCCTTTTGATGAAAGAGGTAGAATAAGGATTTATGATTTTATTCCAGTCAACATTTGACCAGGATGATTTAAGATATGATTAAGACAGTACTGCAGTATAGTAAGCAGTATGGAAATTGTACTGTGATAAACCGTCATTACAGATAGAGAAGTAAGAAGAAGGCACGCGACCACTGTAGTAAAATTAAGTATAATATTTAGAGCAATAAGGACTTAGTAGCTTCAAGTCTTGAGAAAAACTTATACGCAGTCCAATTAAGCGCAGATGAATTCTGGACTGTAGTTCAGTATTGCAGTACTATTAATAGTTGAAAATAATATTTTTAATATCTGCATTAGTAAGAAAATGGAATGCATATTAAGAGGAAATGCCAAACGGAGCCCTAATTGGAGGACACCTCATCATGGATAAATATGTGAATTTTGAGATTTTTGAAAATTATTAAAAAAGTGGATAATTATGCATTAATTGGGAGCAAAATGACTCCACAATGGCCGGCCACCTCAAGGGAGTAAATAGCAAATATTTTATTTTTAGGGTCAAATGTGTAATTTTAAGAATAAAAATAATTATTGGAAATTCAATAATTTTCACCTATAAATAGGTGATGTGGGTTTGCATGTGGACCATTTAGTTGAGCCTCAAAGTTTTAGTTCTCTCCCAACCTTCCTCTAGCCCTTAGGAACCGAAAAAAAAAAAAAAAAAAGAAGAGAGCATGAGAAAGAGGAGTGGCCGGTTGGTGTTGATGGAGTGAGAAGGATACTTTTTCTCAACCCAAAGCTTAGATCAATCATCCCAACTTAGAGGTATTTCTCTTAATCCCTTTAAGCATTTCATTAAGTTTAATTAGAGATTTACTTGTATTTCCAAGCTTGGGATGTAAAAGCATAAGCTCATAATTTTTATGTTGCCCTATGTTATGGTTTTATGTGCTTGGTATGGCCTAGATCTATGCTTAGGTGATTTGGTTGATAACCCTAAGCATTAATATGGTTATATGCTCTAGAATGGGTTTACGGTTATGATTGCTTACCAAGTGTTTGTGAATTTGTTTTCACATGCTTGAATATGGATGGTTTGTGAATGATGGTTATGTGAATGATCTAAGTATGCCGATTATGGAAATTAACCTATAAACCTAATTTGGTAAGCTACGTAAGGTTACCTATTTGGGTTTTGTAAGTAAGACGAACAAGTGCATGAATGATGAATATGTACATAACGCGCTGCATGATTGATGTAGGCTCACAGTTTCAACCGTTTGAGGTAGAGTGTGCGGATTTTTAAGTAAAAACCAACAAAATACAAAACTGGACAGTAATCTGGAAACGTGATTTTGAGGCCCTTAGAGGTTGAATCTGGATAAAGTCAAAACTGTAAAGTTGTATAAAATTGAAAATCCTAGGGGACTCCATAAACAGTTTTTAAAAGTAAGGCTCCAAAGGTCTCTATTTTTATCAAAATCCGAGACTGGCCTGTACAGACAGTGTACACGACCATAAATTTTCAAAATGAGAAACGAGTAAGTTAAAGATCGATTTAGGTTTTTAAAAAACCAAAAGTTGTAGGTTTCAATGAGATCTATAACTTTCATAGAGAAAACTTTTTCAAATTCTAAGCCGATTTAAAGATAAAACCAGATTTTCAAAACTATGCAGGGTACAGGAAATTCCTGCACATGATTTTTAAAACTGCGCATGGTACAGGAAATTCCTGCACATACACCTTCAGTCAAACTACAAGGATGTTTTCAAAAGCAGTTTTCAAAGTTAATTTCAAGTATTAAATCACAGTTTTACAAAGAAAACAGTTTTAAAAAGAGTTTTAAAATTTTACAAGTAGTTTTAAAAGATAATTTCAAGTATTAAATCAAGATAATACTTGAAATTATGATAACAAGGTATTTTTTTTAGAAATGAGAGAAGGCCCAAGATTTCTTAAATGGTAACAGTTTTATGATGGATAGTAATCGGATAGAATACCAAAGTTATTAGATTGTGCTTTGTACCCAAGGTTACTTATAGTAATCAAATGGGATACCGCTTGAATATGTTAGGCTTGTATTTAGGATTACTTATAGTTGTTGGATAGGATACCTGTTGGGGTTAGACTTCGTCTTCCCATAACATCGTTAGCCTTCACACGTTTGTCATACGAACGATGAACTTTCGGTTCAAATCTGCAATATCTTCACACAATTGGGCCGGACCCAGCTTATGATATTGCTTCATTCGATCATGAACGACGATCGTCCATATAATTGGGACAGACCCAATTTACGACCTTGATTCGTTTTATTATGAATTATGATCGTTCACATTCGAACGATGAATCGATCAATTCAAACCTGATTTTGCGTACATCGAATCCAACATAAGCCATGAACGATGTGTTTACAAAGTCCAGGCTTGTTCCACTATCATCGGTCGTCATTCGTGCTTAATGAAAATTACAAGGGATATCCCTCATAACCATCAAGCCCATTGTCGACAATGATGTGTCAGATCTTTTATGGTAACTGACAAGCCCATGATTGACAATGATGTCACATTCCAATAACTGCTAAGCCCACTATCTGTGATTCATCTTAGTAACCGCTAAGTCCACATCGTGACATGTGTCCCCAAAGACATTTCAGCGAGAACCGCTCACCTAGAATTACGGGTTCAGACCCACTATTCTCCTTCTATAAATAGAGGAAGGCCCCCTTCAGACAATGACCTTTTTGTCTGATTCCTACTTACACTTACACTGCCAAAATTACTCTAAAATTGTAACTTGTTGTACTTGAAAATATCCAGATATAGTGAAGAAATCTCACTCACAGAGGACGTAGCACACAGTTTGGCAAACCTATCTAATTTTGGTGTTGTTGAATCTTCATTCATTTTCTTGTTTATTTTAATTATGTAATGCTTTGTGAATTTCACTAACGATTTCTAAAGGCCCAATTGACTGTTTGTGTCATTCCTTTAATTAACTTCCGTTAAAAATTTTGGCGGTAGATTCCCAGTATCTATAGTTTGGCACCCACCGTGGGGCCCTTGACCATCTTACACCGAGGATTCATAAAGCAATTATGGCAGAAGAACACGAACATCAGGAGGAACATTCACAGGGAAGCCCTGTTAATCACCCAGAAGCCTCTACATCAGGAGAAAATACTCAAATCGCTAATCTAACGCGATTGGTAGAAGAGCTTACCCGGAAGCATAACAGCCAACAGAGCTAGATGGAAAGCATCAGCGCAGAGAACCAAGTACTCAAGAACCAATTGATGGCTATCAACACTCAGGCCGCCTACTCATACTACTACAACCCGTATGCTGGGTATTCAGCAGGGGCGAGCACTGGGGGCTGGTAGCACGCTACGCCCTATTATCCGCAGGGAGCAAGAAACACAGCTCACAGCCCCGTTGTTCCTATGCAGCCCCTGTCCATACGAGGAAACACACCCATGGGGAATGAGAGGCGAGCACAGTAACAACACCAGCAACAGCACCAACAATATGGATTTGATTCCAGAAGACACGGCCACCCAACACGGCGTTCGACGTCCGATTTACCACCACCACCTAATGATCCCGTACCACCAAGGATGATGAACGCTGAAGAGATGATGTGAAGCATAATGTCTGAGGAGATGAGGTCATTAGAAGAGCAGATGGAGTAGCACTTCTCTTTGCAGATTCACAAGGCCATAACTTCCACACCGGGGTTTGATGATCTCGCCCGCGGTGTCCGAGAGACGCCCCTAACAAAGAGGATAACCGGCACCATTTCCCCGAAGTTTGGCAGTATTTCCTTCCCAAGGTTTGACGGAATGTAAAACCCCCATGATCATCTACTACAGTACAAACATGTCGTACAGTCGACGAACATTCCGACTGGAATGCTCGACGACATGATGTGCAAACTTTTTGCTCAGAGCCTGAAAGGAGCGACCCTGAGATGGTTTTGCAATCTCCCTCCCAAATCCATTGATTCGTTCGACGAGCCTTCGCTTGAATTCATGAGAATTTATTCTGTCCATATTCAGTCTGAAAAGACCACGAAGGATCTATGTGGTGTGGTTCAAGGACCACACGAATCGCTTCGCGGAACAGCGAGAGAAGCATTGAAGAAGGGCTTGAGGCATAAGTCCATGTTCAAAAATGAGATATGTGCTCGATATCCACCTTCGATCCAAGACGCCATGCACTGGGCAAAAGGATTTATCGAGCTGGAGGAAGAAAACGAGCGAGTCGAGCATGATCTGGCTCGAACGAGGGAAGAAGTAGCAAAAGCCTGCAAAAAGCGAGAGAAAGCATTTAGACGTGAACGCATACGCCCAACATGTTGAACGGAGCACCAAAACGAGCGAACGACAAGGCGTGATCATAAGCGTCTGTTTTCACCACCAAAATATGCGCTCGGCATCAGCCCTTCAGAGTTGATCGCCCATCTTAAACGCCAAGATTTCGTCACATGGCCGAATGAGTTGCCAGAGAATCCAACCAAAGACACGACAAAGTACTATGAGTTCCACCAAGGTCATGGTTACCACACCATTGATTGTAGGGTGCTAAGAGCTGAAGTCGTCGAGCTACTAAAGAAAGGTCACCTTCGGGAATTCCTCACTGAAAAGGGGAGAGAAACATATGGGCTTGGCAACGAGTCCAAAGAACAAAAAATAGTGCAGCATATTGAGGATACGCCTTCACCTCCGCCCGTTCGAAAGGCAATTGGCGTAATTTGTGGGGGCTCGACCTACAGCGGAGAGACTGTGACTGCAATCAAGTCTCACAAAAGAAGTGCCATACAGCCGATTGCAACGATTCTCCACGATGATCCCGTTGAGCATTCGATAACATTCCATAGCAGCGAGGCAACGATCCTCAGCCGACCTCACGACGATGTGTTGGTTCTTACTTTAAACATGTCAAACTGTGAAGTAGGTCGAATTCTTGTTGATAATGGGAGCTCAGCGGACGTTCTTTTCCTCTCGACCTTGAGGGAAATGGAGTTGTCAGAGTCAGACATCGAGTGTTCCACAACAGTTCTAACAGGTTTCAATGGAGAATCGACCACAGCTGTTGGTAAGATTAAACTTCCTGTTTTTGCTGCATGAGAGAACAAGTTAACCACTTTTTTAGTTTTGAATTGCCCATCCACCTACAACATCATACTCGGTAGGCCATGGATTCATGCAATGAAGGCAGTGCCTCTACATACCATCAAAGAATCTGACTTCCTACGAACAGGGAGTTAAAGAGATAAAGGGAAGCCAAGAAGTAGCTTGAACTTGCTATCTTCATTCTCTGAAGATGAAAAAGAGCGATCGATTGTAGCAATTACAGATGGAGAAAAGATGGAAGGATGAAGTACGGCCGGACGTTGAGCAGTTGGATAAAATCCAGATCGATCCAGCAAAGTCAGATCGAGTAATAAGCGTCGACTCCTTGCTCGATGATATAATCTGCGATCAGTTGGTGAACTTTCTTCATGACAATCAAGATTGCTTCGCATGGTCACACAATGACATGCCAGGTATTAACCTAGAAGTAACCACACACCAACTTAACGTCGATCCTAGTCATAAACCTGTCAATCAGAAAAGGCGAAAGCTTGGGATCGAACGAAACCAGATGTTAATGAAGAAGTGTGGAAGTTGATCGAAGCTAGATTTATAAAAGAGGTATAGTACCCAGATTGGCTGGCGAACGTCGTCATTGTCAAAAAAGAATGGGAAATGGAGAGTTTGCATCGATTTCACTGATCTGAACAAAACTTGCCCAAAAGACTGCTTTCCACTACCACACATCGATCGGTTGGTTGACGCAACGGTGGGACATGAATTGCTCTCATTCATGGACGCATTTTCTGGATACAATCAGATTCTCAAGCATCCAGATGATCAGGAGAAGACGACATTCATCACGGAGACAGGAATTTATGGCTATAAGGTCATGCCATTTGGGCTGAAGAACGTTGGAGCAACATACCAAAGGCTCATCAATGCAATGTTCGCTGATCAACTGGGCCGAACGATGGAGGTTTACATAGATGATATGCTGGTCAAATCGTTGAAGGCTGTAGATCATATCGGACATCTGTCTGAATGTTTCTCAGTACTCATGCAGCATAACATGCACTTGAATCCAAAGACCATCGTGGAAGCACGGACCTTTTCTTCATCAACTTGTATTCCTTGTGCACTCACAACAAAACCAAGAAACACAAGCCTATCGGTGCAAAAAGTGCATTTCTTCAAGTTAGCAAATAAATTTTCCTTTCTAAGTACATCCAAAACTAATTGTAAATGCACAATATGATCATTCAAGTTTTTGCTATAAATGAGTATATCATCAAAATAAACAATGACAAACCTACCTACGAATGCATGCAATATATGGTTCATTAATCGCATGAATGTGCTCGGTGCATTAGTTAGACCAAAAGGCATTACTAACCACTCTTACAATCCATGTTTTTTTTAAGGCAGTTTTCCATTCATCACCCTCTTTCATGCGTATTTGATGATATCCGCTTTTCAAATCAATTTTTGAAAACACACAAGTACCATGCAATTCATCTAACATGTCGATTAAGCAGGGAATAGGATGTTGATATTTTACCATAATGTTGTTGACGGCTTGGCAATCAATGTACAGTCTCCAAGTTCCATCCTTCTTAGGTACAAGTAGAACTGGAATGACACACGGGCTCATGCTTTCTCTCACGTACCTTTTCTCCATCAACTCACTTACCTGCCTTTGAAGCTCCTTTGTCTCCTCGGGATTGCTCCTATAGGCTAGTCGGTTAGGAATTGTCGCATCGGGTACAAAGTTAATTTGATGCTTAATCCCTCGAATTGGAGGTAATCCGTGTGGTGGTTCTTCGGGAAAGACATCCTCATACTCCTACAAAAGATGAACTACGCTACCTGGTAAAGAACCGACAAGATCATTAGTACATAAATAGGCCTCTTTATACATAAGTACTATAAAGGGCTGTTGTGAATGTAAAGCTCTTTTGATCTCACTCTTCTTTGCAATGAAATTTTATTTTTCCTCTCTTGGACTCACCAAGGCCGAAATTCTCTCCTTTTCCTTCTTACTCTCTTTCATGTTTCTGCCTTTCTCTTTTTCTCTCTCTTCTCTTTTTCTTTCCTCTTAGCCCCAGCCTCTCTCTCCTTTTCTCTCAGATTTTCACTTGTTTTCTATTTCTGACTCTCTTTTTTTTCCGATCACTTTCATTTTTTTGATCACTCTCTTTTTGTAGCCTCACTTGATCTTCAAATACTAGTTGTGGTGTCAAAGGTACAAGAGTGATTGGTCGTTGATTAAGTACAAAAGAATATTTATTTGTATAACCGTTGTGTTTCACTCCCCTATCAAACTGCCATGGATGCCCTAGCTGCAAATGTCATTCTTGCATCGGAACAACATCGCATAATACTTCATCTTCATATTTATCGATCCGAAATGCGACTAACACCTGCTTGTTTACCTTTATCTCACCACTATCATTCAACCATTGTAACTTGTATGGCTTGGGGTGCTTCAACGTGGGCAGTCCTAATTTTTCCACCATGGTTGTGCTGGCAATATTAGTACAACTTCCTCCATCAATAATCACACTACATACCTTGTATTTGACGTAGCACCTAGTGTGAAAGATGTTTTCTCACTGCGCTTCTTCAACTTTTTTTGCTTGCAAGCTCAACGCCCTCCTTACCACCAATGTCAATGCTTCAGGGGCTAGATGCTCCTCCTCAAAAACATCCTCCAATGGCATGTCATTGGTGTCGGAATCTTCGTCATCGGTTACAATCTTACCATTATATCACATCATCATAACCCGTTTGTTTGGACATTGACTTGCTAGGTGACCCCTGCCTTGACATTTGAAACATTTAATATCATGATTCCGAGCGGTAAAAGTATCGGTTTTACCTTGAGAAACATGGCTGGGGTTCTCAGCCTTAGGCTCGGATTTGTGCCTGAGAGCTGAGGATGTTTGTGGCTTGTCTTCCTTCCTTGAAGAACTCGAGTTTCCAAGGGTTAGACCCCGAATTATGACTTGTACGTGGACCACGCCCCCCCCCCCCCCCCCCCCCCTCTTGAGTTGTTGCTCTACCTTGATGGCCAACTGCACCATATCTTCCAACTCCACATAATGATGCATCTCAACCCTATCATGAATCTCTCGGCTTAACCCAAGCAAAAACCTAGCCATCGTCGCTTCTCGGTCTTCCTCGATGTTAGCCCAGATCATAGCAACTTCCATCTCCTTATAATAATCTTCTACACTCCGGCTTCCTTGTCTAAGTCCTTGCAGCTTCTTATACAACTCCCGGTAGTAGTGACTTGGAACGAACTGCTTTCTCATCACCGCTTTCATCTACTCCTACGTCTCTATTGGCCATTCACCATTTCACCTCCTATTTATAACAAGCTGATCCCACCAGGTAATAGCATAGTCAGAAAATTCAATCACGACTAATTTTACCTTCTTGGCTTCGGAATAGTTATGGCAATCAAACATAAACTCCATCCTTTTCTCCCACTCAAGGTATGCTTCAGGATCGGATTTTCCATGAAACGATGGAATCTTCATCTTAATACTATCCAAATGGTTATCCTCCTGATTCCTATCTTCTCTAATCCCATAACCACGCCCAAACCTACCCCAGTTCATTGGTGGTTCAGCCAATTCTTCCAACTCTTCTTCATCTTCCATATCACCCCCCGTTGCAACTCTTGTCGCATTTGCCTAGGTGGTTGTCTAGCAGGTGCGTTTCGAGGCTGTCCCCTATTTGTCTCTACTTCCAACCTATCCATTCTCACATGAACTTGCTCTAATTCATCCTTAAACATCCGTCTCATTTTCCCCATGAATGCCTGTAATTGCAGGTTCAGAATAGTTGGTCGTTGTGCCTTTTCGGTTGAATTTTCTTCTTGATTAAGTGACATATTTAAAACTTGTGAAATAAGGTTTCGAACCTTGCAAGTGTAAGAACCCAAAATTTTGACGAACCTGTGATTTCCTTAGATACAATGAAAACCTAAGTCTGAATCATGTATATCAACATGAAGCTCATGATCTGATTTGATTATCAGAGTATGTTTGAGTTCTTATATGTATTATGAGACGCAACGATAATTTATTAAGTCAAGGATAAGGCTTTATGATGAAAAAGGCCGAACCATGAATTATGATTTTTATTTGGGCCAATGAATGACCAAGATAATTTATGACATGATTAAGATGGTACTGCAGTATAATAAGCAGTATTGAAATTATACTGTGGCCAACCGTTATTACGGATGAAGAAGTAAGAATAAGGAATGGGATCACTCCAGAAAAATCAGGAATAACATTTGGAGCAATAAGGACTAAGTAACTTCAAGTCCTAAAAAAATCCTATACGCGGTCCAGTTAAGTGCAAATAAATTCTGAACCGCAGTTCAGTATTCCTTGACTGTTGATAGTTATAACAGTATTGGCAGTATCTGGATTTTTAAGAAATTAGACTACGTATTAGGGGGAATGCCAAACATGACCTTACTTGGAGGCCAACTAATTGTGGATAAATATGAAATTTTTGATTTATGGAATTTATGGAATTTGTTTGTAACCAAAGCCTCCAACTAGGCCAAATGGACGGTTGCATTGACCAGTTACATTAGGTGGCCTTGGGGAACAAGGAAGCAATTAGAGATAGCTTTGAAAAGATATTTTTTTGCTCCAACACAAGCATGGCCGGCCACTTGGAGGGACATGGAAGGAAAATTTTTTTTTTTAAGGCCATATATGTAAATTCAAGGAGAATTTTAAAAATAAAAATAATTGTTGAAAATTCATAATTTTCCACCTATAAATAGGTGATATGGGCTTGCATGTGGAGCATTTAGTTGAGCCTCAAAGTTTTTAGTTCTCTCCCAACCTTCCTCTAGCCCTTAGGAACCGAAAAAAAAAAAAAAAAAAAAAAGAGAGAGACAGAGAGAGGCAAGAGGTTGGCCGGTTGCTATGGTGGTGAGTAGAGCAAGAATTTTTGCTCATGCAAAGTCTAGAAGCACTCTTTAGAGGTATAATCTCAACCCCCTGACTAAGAATTTCATTAAGTTTTGATTTATGAGATTTATGTGTATTTCAAGCTTGGGTTGTAAGAGCATAAGCTCATAAGTTTTATTTTTCCCTATGTTATGGTTTTATATGTTTTGTATGGCGTAGATCTATACTTAGAATGGTTTGGTTGATAACCCTAAACATTTATTTGGTGATATGCTTTAGAATGAGTTTTATGGTTTTATGTGCTCACCAAGTGTTTGTGAAGTTTTTTTCACATGCTTGAATATGGATGATTTATGAATGATTGGTTATGTGAATGATCTAAGTATGTTGGTTAAGGAATTAACCTTAAAACACAATTTGGTAAACTAGAAAGTTATCAAATGTTGTGTTTTTCATGAAGATGAACAAGTGTATGATTGAATGATAAATACGAATCCAACGCGCTGCATGTTGATGTAGGCTCACGGCTTTGCCCGTTTGAGGTAGGGTGCACGGATTTTTAAGCAAAAATCAACAAAAAATGAAAACTGCCAATTTTCGGATTTAACTGGACAGTTTTCTGAAAACTGAATTTTGAGTCCCTTAGAGGCTGAATTTGGAAAAAGTTATAACTGGAAAGTTGTAGAAAATGGAAAACCCTAGGGACCTTATAGGATGATTTTTGAAAATAAGGCTCCAAATGCCTTTGTTTTTATCAAAATCCGAGACTGGCCTGTACAGATAGTGTACACGGCCAAAATTTTTCAAAAGGAGAACGAGCAAGTTAAATGCAGATTTAGGTTTTGTACAAAAAATAAAAGTTGTAGGTTTCAATGAGATCTACAACTTTCAAAAAAAAACTTTTTCAAATTCTGAACCAATTTGAAAATAAAATAGGATTTTCAAAACTATGCATGGTATAGGAAATTTCCTGCACCCATGCATTCCAGTAAATTAAAAGCATGTTTTAAAAGCAGTTTTTAAGGTTTTATGATCTCTTTAAAAAGAGACTGAGATTTTATGAAAATGGTTTCAAAAAGGTTTAAATCCAATGGAATTTTCCAAATGATTTTTAAAAAAACGTACCATGTAATTTCAAGTATTATGGCAAGAAATACTTGATTTATAAAGTTATAATATTTTCAAAACAAAAGAATATGGTAACAAGTATATGACCAATGGTAACCGGATGGCATACCAATTTATGTTAGGGCCTGTATCTATGATTACTAGTGGTAATCGGATATGATACTGGTTTATTATGTTATGGTGTATCCATGATTACCAATGGTAACCGGATAGGATACCGGTTTACTAGGTTAGGGTTGGCATCTAAGATTACCAAGGGTAAACGATTGGATACCAATCTAGTATGTTATGGTGTGTAGTAAGATAGAATGACTTTTATCTTACGCCCTATTTGAAACAGGAATATGACATGTTATCGTGTCTTGATTGGAACGATAGACCAAGAGCGTAGGACGACTTGTAAGTACAACTCCGCCTACAGCATTGGTAAAATGCTTTTATTGCATTGCATGTTTTTCAAATATTCATGCATTGATTTACATGATGTCTATATGTTTTATGTTTTATGTTTTATTATTGTGACATCTTGAAAGCATGTTCACTAATAATAAAATCACATGATAAGAACAAGATTAAGTTTGCAAGTAAGAAAAAATTAAGATTTAAGTTTTCAAGTATGATCAACCAAGAACAAGTTTTCATGTAATAAGATAAGTCAAGCAAGTTTTCTTGTGTCATACCGACTTGCCACAAGGGCGGGTTTAAACAGTTTGGTCCATGGTTTGAGTTGAATTGGATTGGCTGCCCTAACCACTCCATGTTAAACGGTTTGGTTCATGGTTTGAGTTGGATTGGATTGGCTGCCACAACCACTCCATGGCTATATGTCACGATACGTGCACACATGATATGTAGGGGGCCCATAACCAAATTAACATAAGAAAGCATGATTGATTCATAAGAGAGCATAATCAGTTCATGCATTCTTTTTACTAAAAATATTTTGCGAAATAAAAAGTTGTACTTGCTGAGTATAAGCTCATAACTTACGTTCATACTGTAGGTAAGCAACCTACCGGTAATACTTGATGCAAGACTGTGGAGAGATGACACTGCAGACTGTGAAATTTGGGTTGGACGTTGTCACGGGTTTTGGAAAATATATTTTGTAAAATGTGTTTGTATTATATTATGTTAAGTCGAAGGTACTAGTATAAGATAACTAGTATGATTTGTAAAAATGTGGTTTGAAAGCTCGGTACTCAAGTGAGTACACATAAATAAGTATGAGTATAAGTTAAGTTTTAAATTGAATCAAAAAGAAAAAAAAAACATTTATGTATTTTTACGAAAAGCCAAATTTAATTGATAAAGTATGTTTAAGTAAGCATGGTAAGGTAACAGCTCCACGAAATTGGGTCGTTGCAAACTTGGTATTTAAGTTAAGTAAGCATGGTGTCACGGCCCTACGTAGGTCGGGTCGTGACAGCAAGCACTCCCTCACGTGTTTCACTCAAGAAAAGAAAATTCACTCGCTTTCGTGTTTGTCACTCAATTGGCTTTTACCCCCCAATATGCTCACCACTCTTGCCTTTTTCCACTCGTTGATTCTCTTTTGGTTCTTTTCAAACTAAACAAATAATAATCAAGATTTCCAGCAACAATTCACCAAGAACCCACTACGAAAATTCGAATTTAAGGGCCACAAACAAAGAGACGCAAAAGAAAAAAAAATATTCAGTTTCTCCCACGGATTTAGAGATGTAGACACAAGGAAAATCATAAAATTCAGCACACGAATACTAAGATGTTGATGACAAAGTGATTTCTGACTTTTAGAAGCAAAGAAACAAGCCCGAGATTTGAGTGTAACAATAAGTACATGAATTGACAGCAACACTATAATTTCATAACACTAAATCTTTCCTGATGATGAATCAACATTTTTTTTAATTCAATTTTTTTTTTTTTTATAATCAGAAACTGAAATAAACTAGGATTTAGAGGAAAATAAATTTAAAGGATAGATAAACCTAGCCTAGAACCTAGGCTCTTATACCAAATGATACGGACCACGCCAATGATATGACGAAACTCGTATTCGAAGCGGTCTCCAAGATCGTTTCTATGAACAGGTTCAAATGGAAGGAACCGTGACTTGTTACTTATAAGAGGTTAGAACTTTGGTATAGTGATGACGCCACAATCAACTATGGAAGGGTTGATTGATAAGTCGTGATGAGGACATCAAGGCTGCAAGGAATGCTAATGAAGCAATTCAAGTTCCAGTTCGTCAAGAAAGTGTGCTCGCTACTGATGGTGAACAAATATTGATTTTACTCATCAAATTTGACCCAAAAGAGAGCCAAGACTGATGTGGACATTTTTATTTTCCAAGTTTGAAGTGGACGTTATTTTCCAACAAAGAATCAAGTCAATATTACGTTTTCAAGAGTTCAAAAAGTTCAAAATTCAAAACAAGATCTGATCAAGATTTGATTTCTTTGTAATCTAATTTTTAGTTTTAAGTTTTAGTTTAAATTTTGAAATTAATTCTGAATTTTATTATTTTTTAATTAAATCTGATTCCTAGGTTTTAGGCATGTTTATCCTTAAGGGTAGATTAGGAATTTTACAAATTGTAACTTTGCCTATATAAGGCTAATTTTTCAGATGATGAAATAAGAAAAAGATTTTGATGTTTATTCATATTGGGAGTTATTCTTCTTGAGTTCTTGAAGAAACTTATTCGAACTTATCAAGGATTCCTTGTGGCATTCAAATCGACTTATCAAACAGACTTCCATAACCGTTTATGGCGTCTTCACCATACCAAGGTTCTTGCCTCACTAAGCAACGGGTCGCGGTTTCCATCAAACTTGAAAGATCTTGGGTTGTTGTTTCCAGATTTGGTATCCGGTTTCGTCACGTTGTTGGCGTGGTTCGTATCAGGTGGTATCAGAGCCTAGGTTCCTCCAGTTTGCCTATCATTTTCTTGTTTTTTCTTTTCTTAAATTCGTCCAAAAACAAAAAACAAAAAAAATCAGCTGGCCAGATTTCCTATCCTTTGATTTTGATTCTTGTTCTTGTTTGGATTGCTCTTTAAATTCGTTTCCTGCAATCATTAGAGTCAAAAACAAAACAAACAAAAAAAAGCAAAAAAAAAAAACAATCGATAAATTTTTTTTTTGCTGCACTAAATCCGTTTGTTCTCTCCTTAAATCTGTGATATTAGTGTTTGATTCAGAGTCGAATTACTTGCTTTGAGATTGAGTTCTACTAGGATTTCCAAAAAAAAAAAAAAATCCGATTCCCACTAGGTTTACAAAACCTAGAAACTTAAATTAGGCTCCCAGTGACTATAAATCCGAAAAAAAAATAAAAAAAAAAATTTGTGTTTGAGCTTGTTTCATATGTCCTAGACCACCTTTTGCCATAACCCCACATTTGACTGTCAAAAAAATAATAATCAGAATCCGTGACAAAATTTGATTCATTTGGTTTGCTTCTCGTTTTGAATTGTTGTTTGAATCCTTATTATTATTGTTCAATTAGTTTTGAAAGAACTAAAAGAAGAATACGAGAGGAAAAAGGCAGAGCGTGTGAGAGTGTTAGAGGGTAAAAGCTAATTAACTTGAGTGAAACACGAGTGGATTTGAGTAAATTATTCTTCGAGCAAGACACGTGAGGGAGTGTAGTGAGGTCCTTTTTTTCATTTTTCCCTACTGTTCTAACCTTGTTTGCAGATTTCAATCATGTCGCAAGATCAAGAGAAGAACACAAAAGAAGAGCTTCCACCAATCAATCCTCCAAACCTGCAAATGCAAGCGTTATTAGGGGAGATGAGACAGATGATGAGGGTGGAATTGGAGCATATACATGAGAGGTTGGATAGGGTAGAAGAGGGAACACAACGGGGACAGCCACCAATTGCTCTGAACGCTCCAAGGAGGCACCGATTGCACCAAAGGGAAGTTGAGGATTCGGGTGAATTTGAAGGGGACGATTTAGAGGTCGAATTTGATAGGATGTCAATGGGCAGCCATATGAGATACTGTAGGGATGGAGAAGCTAGGAACTGGGTGGACAACAACTTGGGAAGTATTAAGATGAAAATTCCTGCATTTCAAGGAAAAAGTGATCCCGAACCATACCTCGAGTGGGAAAAGAAGATGGAGTTGGTTTTCGATTGTCACAACTACTTCGAACTAAAGAAGGTAAAACTTGCCGCAATTGAATTACTGATTATGTTATTGTATGGTGGGATCAGTTTTGCATCAATAGGAGACGGAACAGAGAACGTCCTATTAAAACTTGGGATGAGATGAAGAGAGTGATGAGATGACGATTTGTACCAAGTCACTACTACCGGGATCTCTACTTGAAGCTGCAAGGTCTCCATCAAGGTAATAGGAGTGTTGATGAATATTATGAAGAGATGGAGATGGCGATGATTAGAGCCAACGTGGAGGAGGATCGGGAGGCAACAATGGCCAGATTTTTGAATGGTTTAAACCGAGAGATTGCTAACACCATCGAGCTGCACCATTATGTGGAATTGGAGGATTTGGTGCATATGGCAATCAAGGTTGAGAGGCAACTGAAGAGGGGTGGTACAAGGCCAAGGCCATTCCCACAAACTTCAAGTGCAACACCTTGGAGGTCAAACTACCCAAAGAAAGAGGAAAACCAGTCCACGTCCAAGGCCAAACCTGAACCCAAACCAGCCACCATTACTACTACCTCTCAAGGTAAATCAGCCCCTACTTCGACTCGTAATAGTGAGATTAGGTGTTTCAAATGTCAGAGGAGAGGGCACATAGCAAGCCAATGTCCAACCAAGCGAGTTATGGTGATACGGGAAAATGGTGAAACTGAATCCGAGGATGAAGTTGCTCTAGAAGATATGCCACCATTGGAGGACGCCCCAATAGTGGATGAGGAGTTTGAGGCAGATCAGGGTGAGATGCTTGGACTAGTCGCACGACGAGCTTTAAGTTTGCAAGCTATTGAAGAGGAAGAAGAAGTACAGCGGGAGAACATCTTTCACACTCGTTGCCACGTGAAAGACAAGGTATGTAGTGTTATTATCGATGGCGGTAGTTGCACTAATGTTGCTAGTATTTCCATGGTTGAAAAGCTGGGGCTCAAAACACTTAAGCACCCTCATCCATACAAGCTACAATGGATGAACGATAGTGGTGAAGCGAGGGTTACAAATCAGGTTCTTGTACCTTCTCGAATTAGAAAGTCTGAGGATGAAGTATTGTGTGATATGGTACCAATGCAAGCTGGACATCTTCTATTAGGAAGACCATGGCAATTTGACCGACGCGTGCAACATGACGGCTTCATAAACAACTATTCATTCATGCTCAATCAACGAACAGTCACTCTAGTTCTGATGACACCAAAACAGGTCTATGAGGATCAAGTGAGGTTGCAACAATTGAGTGAACAAAATAAATTGAGAGATCAAAAGAAAGAGAGTGAAAAGATTAGTGAGGCTGTGCAATGTGAGAGTGAGGATGAAAGCATAAAGAAAAGTTTGGTCAAGGAGGTAAAACCAGAGACAAAACAAAGAAACTTCTATGTAAAAGCAAGTGAGGTTAAGCGAGCGATGATTTTAAAACGGCCAAAGATTGTACTCATGTACAAGGAGGCTCTTTTAAATACTAATCAACTTCAATCTTCGTTGCCCAATGTTGTTATTTCTCTCTTGCAGGGCTTTGAGGATGTGTTCCCCGAGGAGATACCACATGGCTTACCACCTATCCGAGGGATTGAACACCAAATAGATTTTGTGCCTGGAGCATCGATTCCAAACCGACCAGCATATAGGAGTAACCCGGAGGAGACAAAAGAGCTTCAATGACAAGTTGAAGAATTATTGGAGAAAGGGTACGTGAGAGAAAGCACAAGTCCTTGTGCTGTTCCGGTAATTCTAGTGCCTAAAAATGATGGGACTTGGAGGATGTGTGTTGATTGTAGAGCCATCAACAACATAACGGTAAAGTATCGACACCCCATCCCTCGCTTAGATGATATGTTAGATGAACTGCATGATTCTTGTTTGTTTTCTAAGATCGATCTTAAGAGTTGGTATCATCAAATGAAAGAAGGAGACGAATGGAAGACAACGTTTATAACTAAATACGGATTATATGAGTGGTTAGTTATGCCATTTGGATTAACTAATGCACCTAGTACTTTCATGTGCCTAATGAATCATGTCCTGCGTCCTTTTATTGGTAAGTTTTTTGTCATTTATTTTGATGATATTCTAATTTATAGCAAGAATTTGCATGATCATGTCTCACATTTGCATTCAGTTTTGGATGTGCTTAGAAAGGAGAAGCTATACGCTAACCTCAAAAAGTGTACTTTCTGCACTGATAAGATTGTTTTCCTAGGTTATGTTATGAGTGCTAAAGGTATTGAGGTTGATGAAGAGAAGATCAAAGCCATCCAAGAGTGGCCGACCTTCGAGTGTAGGTAATGTTAGAAGTTTTCATGGACTTGCTAGTTTTTACAGGAGGTTCGTGAAATATTTTAGCACCATCGTTGCACCGCTTACCGAAGTCATCAAGAAGAACGTGACGTTCAAATGGAGTGAAGAACAAGAGAATGCGCTTTAGCTTGTTAAACACAAGCTTACTCATGCTCATTTACTTTCTTTACCTAACTTTTCTAAAATGTTCGAAGTAGAATGTGATGCTTCTGGTGTAGGTATAGGCGTCGTTCTTATACAGGTAGGGAGACCACTTGCATACTTTAGTGAGAAGCTAAACGAGGCTGCGCTTAAGTACCCCACTTATGACAAAGAGTTGTACACATTGGTTCGAACTTTAGAGACATGGCAACACTACTTGTGGCCAAAGGAGTTTGTGATTCATACGGATCATGGATCCTTAAAACATATGAAAGGCCAGCATAAATTGAACAAGAGACATGCTCGATGGATTGAGTTTATTGAGACTTTTCCTTATGTCATTCGGTATAAACAAGGTAAGGAAAATGTAGTTGCGGATGCACTTTCACGCAGGTATGCCTTAATCTCTACTCTTGATGCTAAGTTCCTTGGGTTTGAGCACATTAAAAAACTTTATCATGATGACCACGACTTTGGGCAAGTTTATAGTGCTTGTGAAAAATCTGCCGATGGTAAGTTCTATAGGCATGATGGCTTTTTGTTTAGAGAAAATAAGTTATGTGTGCCTAATTGTTCGATAAGGGACTTGTTAGATCGGGAATACCATGGTGGAGGGTTAATGGGACACTTTGGAGTCGCTAAGACTTTAACTATGTTGCAGGAGCACTTCTATTGGCCATATATGAAATGGGATGTAGAGAGAGTTTATGGTAGATGTGTCACTTGTTGGCAAGCTAAATCGAGGGTTTAGCCGCATGGTCTTTACACGCCCCTACCTATTCCTAGTTCACCTTGGATTGATATTTCAATGGATTTTGTTTTGGTTTTACCTAGGAGTAGGCGTGGAAGGGATTCTATCTTTGTGGTTGTAGATCGCTTTTCTAAGATGGCTCATTTTATCCCTTGTCATAAGATTGACGATGCTTCTCATGTTGCAGATTTGTTTTTTAGGGAGATTGTGAGATTACATGGTATGCCTAGGACAATCGTGTCAGATCGGGATGCTAAGTTCTTGAGTTACTTTTGGAAGACGTTATGGGGAAAACTAGGAATGAAACTTTTGTTTTCTACTACTTGTCATCCTCAAACTGATGGTCAAACAGAAGTAGTTAATAGGACTTTATCCACTTTGCTGAGGGCTATCATTAGTAAGAACATTAAAACTTGGGAAGAATGTTTACCACATGTTGAGTTCGCTTATAATCGTACGATTCATTTTGCTACTAAGTTCTCACCGTTTGAAATTGTTTATGGTTTTAATCCTTTAACTCCGTTAGATTTATCACCTTTACCTGTTTCCGAGCATGGGAACCTAGACGGTAAAAAGAAGGCAGAATTTGTGAAGCAACTCCATGAGAGGGCACAGCTCAACATAGAGAGGAGAACCGAGCAATACATCAAGCAAGCTAACAAGGGACGTCACAAGCTGGTGTTTGAACCCAGTGATTGGGTGTGGTTACACATGAAGAAAGAAAGATTTCCTGCGCAAAGACGTTCTAAGTTGCTTCCCCGAGGAGATGGTCCTTTTCAAGTACTAGAATGGATCAATGACAATGCCTACAAACTTGACTTACCTGGTGAGTACAATGTTAGTGCTACTTTCAATATTACTGACGTACAGGATTTGAGGACAAATCCTTCTCAAGAAGGGGGGAATGATGAGGACATCAAGGCTGTAAGGAATGCTAATAAAGCAATTCAAGTTCCAGTTCATCAAAAGAGTGTGTTCT
Organism: Ficus erecta; assembly: GCA_008635985.1. Classification (NCBI taxonomy): domain Eukaryota; kingdom Viridiplantae; phylum Streptophyta; class Magnoliopsida; order Rosales; family Moraceae; genus Ficus; species Ficus erecta. Next base: position 136,916 of record BKCH01000135.1, on the reverse strand, counting down.
CTACTGATGGTGAACAAAGATTGATTTTACTCATCAAATTTGATCCGGAAGAGAGCCAAGACTGATGTGGACATTTTTATTTTCCAAGGTTGAAGTGGACGTTATTTTCCAACAAAAAATCAAGTCAAGATTACGTTTTCAAGAGTTCAAAAAGTTCAAAATTCAAAACAAGATCTGATCAAGATTTGATTTCTTTGTAATCTGATTTTTAGTTTTAATTTTTTGTTTAAATTTTGAAATTAATTCCGAATTTTATTATTATTTTTTAATTAAATCTGATTCCTAGGTTTTAGGCATGTTTATCCTTAAGGATAGATTAGGAATTTTACAAATTGTAACTTTGCTTATATAAGGCTGACTTTTCAGATTATGAAATAAGAAAAAGATTTTGATGTTCATTCATATTGTGAGTTATTCTTCTTCAGTTCTGAAGAAACTTATTCGAACTTATCAAGGATTCCTTGTGGCATTCAAATCAACTTATCAAACGGACTTCCATAACCGTTTGTGGCGTCTTCACCATACCAAGGTTCTTGCTTCGCTAAGCAACGGGTTACGGTTTCCATCAAACTTGAAAGATCTTGGGTTGTTGTTTCCAGATTTGGTATCGGGTTTTGTCACGTTGTTGGCGTGGTTCGTGTCAAGTTGTTGGTGAACGCCACAGAAAATCCTGATAAGTTCGAATAGTTCTTCAAAAAACCAAAGATAAATAATTCTCACAATTTTCATGAATAATGATCTGCCTTATTGTATGAAAAAGGAACAATTTATAGAACCAAGGTCATGAATTTTCAAGCCTAATACCTAAGGAAACTTGCCAAAAAAACTTAAAGGAAAGTTGAAATAACCACCTAATTTCAGCCTCAATTAAAGGGAAACAATTCTAAATTTAATCCCTTAATGTTCAGCTTATTACATGCCAATAAGGAAAAGAAAACAGTCAAAGAACTAAAATAGGAAAGTAAAACTAAAATAGGAAAGTAGAAAGTAGCAAATGCTCCCAAATCATATTTCCTTTCCAGCAAATGAGCCCAAATCCAAATAAGGAAAGTGAATAATAATTTAGCCTTGATTGACAGATCTCTTTCCTTTTGTTGTAGCTTGAAACCAGAAGAGAAGCCAGAAAAGGAAAGTAAGCACAGATTCTTTTATTGACTTTCTCGAACTTGAATCATGCTTGTTAAGGGTTGGTCAACACGTTCATCTCCCTCAATAGGCCTCCATGTGCATGCTTGAGCCCAAATCCCTTGAATCAGTCCATTTAACGCATTTTGAAATTTCTTGGCCCAAGCTCTTGTAACCGGTCCAATAGGAACTTGAATAGGATCCGCATTCCATGCTCTTGTGCTAGCCATGTCCTCATCAACAACCGCCAAGCCCATGATTAATCGTGGCCCACGTTCTTACACACGTTTCGAGTTATCCGGAGTCATGGGGGACCGCCCACTACTATTATGGCAATCCGGATCCACTACTTTTCCTTTATAAATAGAGGAAGACCCCTCACATTTGAGGATCTTCTTCCAGGGGGCCATATCGAAACTCCGCCAAAATTCCCAGAAAGTATCAGCTTTCCATTTGTAGTCATCTCTATAACCTTGTACTTTCATATATAGTGAAACTCTAGACTCAGAGGATGTAGCATGACATTCCAGCTAACCTCTATAAATTTCAATGTTGTTTTTTACTGCTTGTTAATTGCCTTTTTGTTTATGTTTTTCGTTATGCTTGCTTTATGATTCTCATATGTGATGTCCAAGAATCCTAATATTTCTTGTATGTTGATTTTAATTTATTTAACTTAGATTATTGACCGTAGATCACAATATCTACATATATCATCAATTTCTACACACTTTATTTAAATTTTAAAAAAAAAAAAAGTAACGTAAATATAGTTTTTTTCCATTTTAAATAACAAAAAGAGAAACAGAATATACATTTGGAAGTTTATGATCATGGTACGTCAACATGAAGATTTCAAAAACATTTTGGCAAAAAATTTCAATATTAAATCCTTGAATGCAGAATTTGTAAGGGAATTTGATTATATATTCTTATTCACATCGTAGTGATTCCAAATCATGTTCAAGAAAATGTATGTTCTTAAATTTGTGATTGCATATGGTGCCTGGACCTAATTATTTGTCTGTTGTAAACAAACAATCAAAATTTCATTCATTGTATGATCCTTATTAATCTAGCAATAAGCATATATATAGAAACGAAACGAAGGTTTTGAATAGGAATCGAGTGTACATGGATCAGATGAAACTAAATACCTATAGAATCGCAAAGATATGTTATTAAGACCACTCAACTTAAATTTAAGTGTATTTCTCCGACATCGCCACTTGAATAGGAGTAAAATGATACAAGAAAAAAAAAATCATCTACAAAAAAAAAAAAAAAAAAAACTTAACCATGCATATTTGAAGAAATACCAGAAAAGTTGTGAAAGGATTGCTCCAACTCTAAGCTCTGAGCCAAAGTACAGATTTATGAACTTTCTGTTTTTGATTGACTGAATGTGGACAACAATGAGACAACAATGAGAGATAAGAAACAAGCAAGAAAATCTCGTATCTTTGTTGCTGATCATTTACATGATTCATTGAGTCAACAATCGATAATTGCCCAGACAAAAAGAAAAATATTAAAAACTAACATCAAAATAATATGACACGGCGAAGATTTCGATCAAGTAAATTTTAGAAGGAAGATTTCGATTAAATACAAAACAAAGATATCATCATTTACTATTTAGCTCGAAGAATCTATTCCCGAAGATTGAAAATTTCCCAAAAATAAAATCTCATAGTGGTAGCAACATTCTTACCTGCCGAAAATCACTCAATTATTACCATTTGAAATTGTATATGGTTTTAATCTTTTAACCCCTTTGGATTTAATGCCATTACCTTTGTCTGTGCGTGTGAATTTAGATGGCAAAAGAAAAGCTGAACTTGTTAAGCAGATACACGAGAAGGCACGACTCAACATCGAGCGAAGGACCAAGCAATATGCCAAACAAGCCAACAAAGGGCGTCACAAGCTCATCTTCGAGCCTGGCGATTGGGTATGGTTGCACTTACGCAAAGAACGGTTTCCGGAACAAAGAAAGTCGAAGCTATTGCCTAGAGGAGACGGTCCTTTTCAAATTCTTGAAAGGATCAATGATAATGCGTACAAGTTAGACCTGCCAGGTGAGTATGGTGTAAGCGCTACCTTTAACATTTTTAATCTAAGTCCTTTTGATGCAGGCGACGATTTGAGGACAAATCCTTCTCAAGAGGAGGGGAATGATGAGAACGTCATCACAGGCAAGAGCACGTGGGATGAGACGTAATCAGATCCTATTCTAGTTCCCATTGGTCCGGTAACGAGGGCTCGCGCGAAGAAATTCAAAGACGCACTTATGGGGCTGATTCGAGCAAGTTGGTCTCAAGCTATTGCGTGGAGGCCCATCAAGGGAATTACAAGCGACAACCAGCCCAACAAATGCGTAATTCAAGTAATAAAAGAGACCGAGTAATTACGCTTGCAAGATCACTAGTTGTCGCTTTTCCGTTTTGAGAACTTTCCAGTTTTGAGGCAATAATTGGTGACAAGAATCAATATTGATTGCTTTATTATTCAGTTTCCTTTTATTTTAGAATATTGTAAGGCTTTTTAGCCATTTAGGGAACTTACCTTATTTGTTTTGTCTTTATTGCTTCAGATTGGTTATTTCCTTTTTTTGGCTTAGTAAATTGCCGAAATTTCTAGGGCAATTAGGGATGGAAAATCCACAAAGGGAAATACCTATATATGTGTACAAAATTTGTTGAAGAAGATCAGTTTAGACAAAAAAATTTGAGGTTTAATTCTCTCTGGTTCTTAAACGAACTTTTTGAACTTATCGGAGAAATCCGTGGCGTTCATAGACTTATCAATCAATCCATCCATTGCTGATTGTTGCATCCTCACATACCAAGGTTCGTGCTTCTTGTTAGGCATTGGGTCGCGGTTCCATTCAAATCTGTTTAGAATTCGATCTTGGAGACAAATTTGGTTAGGGTCGCGTCCGTTCTTGGCGTGGTTCGTATCACTATACGTATATTTATATATAATTAGTTATATATATATATATATATGAAGGTTACATATATATATGGTATGTAGTATTTGTGATTAAGTTAATGTTTTTTTTTTTTTAAAAAAAAAAAAAAAGGGAAAGTATGTTATCCGAAAAAGTCTTATTTTATATGATGTTAATTTTCAACTCAATTATGAATCTTTAAATGCCGAAAATTATTCTGTAATTTAGATAAACTTATAGAGCTTTTCATAAGCTTTCCAACGCCTACTCATTTGTGCAAATCCGATATTAGAGTAAGAAGTTATGACCAGTATACTATCTGGATACCTGCTAGTCACCAACCAGTTTACCATGTGCGATCGTAGGTGCGAAAATTCTAGAAGTTAACCTAGTTGTTTCCTTTTCCTCCCACACGTTTTCACACTCTAATGACAGCCATTCCACAGCAATTAAGAGACAATTAAACCAAATAATTCAATCTCAATTAATTCCAAAATTTATTTGGGATTAAATTACTCACAAATTTTCTTATAATTTTCAAATTTTCTATTTTCACATGCTCTCTCTCGCTCCCACATCCCTAGTCTCCCTTTCCCTATCATTCTCATTCTCCTTCTTTGCTCTCTCTACCCCTCTCACAAGCATAAATAAATAAAAAATTTCCGCCAAACCCTCCAATTTCTTTCAAGCCAAAATCAAAGGATTTCAAGATATGTTTCGGTATTGTTTGATGATGATGATGATTTTGTTATTGGTTTTAGTTTAGGATTCTTTGAGGGGTTGGATGATTTTCTTGATGAGTGCTTTCGTGTGAGTTTGAGGAGATGATAAGAAATATTTATCGAATGAAGATCGAAAGAATGGCTATATGGTTGATTTTGTGAAGAAGACGAATTTAGGATTTTTGATTACTTGATTTATGATTTCATTGGTATGGTGATTGAATAATTTTTAGTATTAGAAAAAGGTCTTAGGGCTGTTTCGTGTGTGTGTATGTATGAATCATATACATTGTGATGATAAATTTTTTACATTTTTAATGATTTTCGGATTTGACCACTTCTACTGGAAATTCCAGATTTTATGATAAGTTTTCGAAACTGCTTTTAAGGATGCAAAATGTCTCCATTTTTAACGAATTTGTACTTTTGGAAAGCTCTAGATGTCTATTTTCATTTGAAATTAGTTTCATATCGTTAGGAGATATATATGAATTTTTATTATTTTTCAAAGAGGCAGAAGTCCGGTTGCCAGATTCTATACAATTTTAGCGGTCTATTTCAAAACTGTTTTTGAGGATCCAAACGGTCTCCGTTTTTAGCAAATTTGATATTGTTAGAAAAATATAGATGTCTATTTTAATTTAAAATTAGTTTTATATCATTTGGAGACATATGTAAAGTTTTGTGATTTTTCAAATAGGCAGAGGTCCGGTTGTCAGTTTCGGTAAAATTTTAGAAATCAATTTTAGAACTATTTTTGAGGGTACAAACGGTCTTCATTTTTTAAGAATTAGGTACCATTAGAAATATCTCGATGTATAATTTCATTTAAAATTAGCTTCAGATCATTCAGAGCTCTTATGAATTTTTATGAATTTTTGAAGGGACAAAGGTCTGATGGCAGTTTCTGTAAAGATTTATAATTTCATAAAATTATTTAATTTTTGTGTTTTGATGTTATTGAATGATGAAATAGGCCTTTTAATCACGGTTATGATATGATGGATGTGTTTGATGAATTATTATGAGCTTTTGTTGATTTTATTATATTTATTATTCATGACATGACCGGTTCTAAAGGCGAGCACCCGAGACCTTAATCGCGCGTCACCATCGGAAAATTTTAAAAGGTTAAGTAAGGCGTTTATGTAAGTACACTCTCACCTGCAACATGAATTAAAAATTTGAGAAGTATATGTTTTAATGTTGATGATGATGTTATGATGTTCTTAAATAATACTTCTCCTATGATGATGTTTTGTTGAAAAGTGTATATATTATATGTATATGTATTTTATGTTTTAAAATGGCGTTGTACACTCTTGATGATGATGATGATGTTGTTCGGTGAGCAGACTTTTTTCACCATCAGAAAATTTGAAAAGGTTAAGTAAGTTGTTTATGAATTAACTTACATAAAAGCCTAATTTAACATTTTCATATTTTCCGATGGTGACGCACGATTGAGGTCTCGGGTGCTCGTCTTTAAAACCGTTCATGCCATGAATAATAAATATAATAAAATCAACAAAAACTCATAATAATTCATCAAATACATCCATCATAACATAACCGCACCTAAAAGGCCTATTTCATCATTCAATAACATCAAAACACAAAAATTGAATAATTTCATAAACTTACAAATCTTTACAGAAATTGCCAGTTAGACCTTTATCCCTTCAAAAATTCATAAAAATTCATACAGAGCTCCGAATGATCTGAAACCAATTTTAAATGATATTAACATCTAGATATTTCTAATGGTACCTAATTCGTAAAACATGAAGACCGTTTGGACCCTCAAAAATAGTTCTGAAATTGATTTTTAAAATTTTACCGAAACTGGCAGGCGGACCTCTGCCTATTTGAAAAATCACAAACATTTATGTATGTCTCCAAATAATATAAAACTGATTGTAAATGAAAATAGACATCTATAATTTTCTAACAATATCAAATTTGTTAAAAACAGAGACCGTTTGAATCCTCAAAAACAGTTTTGAATACAGACCGCTAAAATTGTATAGAATCTAACAGCTGGACCTCTGCCTCTTTGAAATATCATAAATATTCACATATATCTCCAAATAATATGAAACTAATTTCAAATGAAAATAGACATCCAGAGCTTTCCAAAAATACTAAATTCGTTAACAATGGAGGCTGTTTACATCCATAAAAGCAGTTTCGAAAACTTATCATAAAATCTAGAATTTCTTGTAGAAGTGGTCAAATCCAAAAATCATTAAAAATATAAAAAAATATTATCATCACAATGTATATGATTCATACATACACACACACGAAACAACCCTAAGACATCTTTCTAACACGTAAAATTATTCAATCACCACACCAATGAAATCATAAATCAAGAAATCAAAAACCTTAAATTCATCTTGTTCACAAAATCAACCATATAGTCATTCTTTCGATCTTCATTCAATAAATATTTCTTGTCATCTCCTTAAACTCACACGAAGGCACTCATCAAGAAAATCATCCAACCCCTTAAAAAATCTCAAACTAAAACCAATAACAAAATCATCATCATCATCAAACATTACCGAAACATACCTTGAAATTCTTTGATTTTGGCTTGAGAGAAATTAGAGCGTTTGGCGGAATTTTTTATTTTTGTTTGTGCGTGTGAGAAGGGTAGGGAGAGCAGAGAAGGACAATGAGAATGATAGGGAGAGGGAGACTAGGGAAGTGAGAGAGAGAGAGCATGTGAAAAGAGAAATTTTAAAAATTATAAAAAAATTTGTGAGTAATTTAATCCCAAATAAATTTTGGAATTAATTGAAATTGAATTATTTGATTTAATTGTCTCTTAATAGCTATGGAATGGCTATCATTAGAGTGTGAAAATGTGTGGGAGGAAAAGGAAACAACTAGATTAACTTCTAGAATTTTCACACCTACAATCGCACATGGTAAACTGGTTGGTGACTAGCAGGTATCCGGATGGTATATTGGTCATAACTTCTTACTCTAATATCAGAATTGCACAAATGAGTAGGCGTTGGAAAGCTTATGAAAAGATCTATAAGTATATCTAAATTACAGAATAATTTTCGGCATTTAAAGATTCATAATTGAGTTAAAAATTAACATCATATAAAATAAGTCTTTTTCGGATAACATACTTTCCCCTTTTTTTTTTAAAACATTAACTTAATCACAAATACTACATACCATATATATGTAACCTTCATATATATATATATATATAACACTAATTATATATAAATATATGTATAGCTAGTAGAATATAATTATAATATATTATATAGACATATACATATCCATTTATATAACATATAATATTATATATACTAAAAAAAATTGTCACATAAACTCATCAAATCATCATAAGGAAAATTTATCAATTTGGCATAAACTTTATTCTAGCACCACGAGTCCTCATCGCGTCTCCTATGAAAAAAATAACTCAACATAACATAAGAATTGAGAAATTGTTATCTCATCACATTACCCATATTATTTCTAATGTTAATTTTATAATATTATTGTTAGTTAGCATTTGGGGCGTTACAATCCCTCTTACCTTATAAAAGTTTCGTCCTCAAAACTTAGAATAATTCCGAATGATTTGTTCTCATAGTGTCTTCTCGCTTCCATGTAACTTCCTCCATCTTGTGATTACGCCAAAGAACTTTTACTAAGGGAATCTTTTTGTTTCTCAAGGTCTTTGTCTTTCGATCAAGAATCTTAACTGGTTTCTCTTCGTAACTTATATTCGCTTGAATCTGAATCGATTGCGGTTGGATGACGTGAGATGGATCCGGTACATACTTCTTCAACATCGAGACATGAAATACATTGTGTATGGACATCATCTCCTGAGGCAAATCTAACTTGTATGCTACATTGCCGACACGCTCAATCACCATAAATGGTCCCACATACCTGGGACTAAGCTTGCCTTTCTTCCCAAATCGCATCACGCCCTTCATCAAGGTGACCTTGATAGACACCAAGTCTCCAACCTCAAACTCTAAGGGCCTTCGACGCACATCCGCATAGCTTTTCTACCTACTTTAAGCTATGGCAATCCGATGTTGAATCACTTTCAATGCTTTGGTCGTCTTATTGAAGAAGTCAATTTTCTCCTTAAGTTCCGACTCCACTAGCTTCTTCTCCCCGGCCTCATGCCAATAAATTAGAGACCTACAACGTCTTCCGTAAAGTGCCTCACAGGGAGACATCTCAATCGTCGCATGATAATTATTGTTATAAGCAAACTTAGCCAATGGAAAAAACTTACACCAACTCCCTTTGAAGTCCAAGGCACAAGCTCGAAGCATATCCTCAAGTGTTTGATTGGTCCTCTCCGTTTGACCATCTGTTTGTGGATGAAAAGTTGTGCTGAATTTCAACTTCGTGCCCATGGCAGCCTGAACGCTTTTTCAAAAATGGGAGGTGAACCTGCTATCTTGATCCAAAATAATAGATTTGGGAACACCATGAAGCCTCACGACTTCCTTCACATATAATTCTGCCAACTGTTCCACAGAGGACGTCACTCATATTGGAAGAAAATGTGCTGACTTGGTCAATTTGTCAATGACCACCCATTTAGCATCATATCCATTCGTAGTCCTTGGCAATCCAGTAATAAAATCCATCGCAATGTCTTCCCATTTCCATTCTGGTATCTGAATTGACTAGAGTACCCCTCCTGGCTTTTGGTGCTCAGCTTTAACTTGTTGGCACATCAAACAATGCTTCAGATAGTGTGCTACATCCTTCTTCATTCTGAACCACCAGAAACTATTCTTAAGATCCATGTACATTTTGGTTGCGCCAGGATGAAGCGTATACGGGGTGTTGTGCGCCTCTTCAAGAATCTTTTTCCTCAGCTCCTCGTCCTTAGGAACACATAACCGTCCTTTAAGCTTCAGCACTCCATCATCAGACACACTAAATCCTTCACACTTCCCTTCGAGCATTTCCTTTTTAATCCTCACAAGGCTTGGATCAAGGTCTTGTTTGCTCCGAATGTCATCAAAAATAGTTGGAGACAAGGATATTGCAGAAAGTCGTCTAACTATTAATTCCTACCCAAAATCAAAAATCTCCTTTTCACAATCGTAATCCTTTACTAGCTCAAGCCATCTCCTTTGCCTCATATTCAAATCCTTTTGCGTGAAGAAGTACTTCAAACTTTGGTGATCAGTGAATATTTATCATCGGACTCCATACAAATAATGCCTCCATATTTTCAATGTAAAAACATCAGCAGCTAACTCTAGGTCATGGGTGGGATAATTCTTCTCATAGTCCTACCTTCCCATTCTGCGTCAAGACTGCACCAAGTCCCATTTTAGAAGCATCACTGTAAATTACAAACCCTTTATCCCCATCTGGAATCGTCAAGATTGGGGCACTTGTGAGTCATCTCTTCAGCTCTCGAAAGCTCTTTTCGCAGTCCTCTGTCCATTCGAATTTCTTTCCTTTTCGCGTAAATGTCGTAAGCGGCATAGCAAGTTGCTAAAAATCAGCCACAAATTTCTTATTATATCCTGCTAAACCAAGGAAACTTCTGATCTCACTTGCATTGGTTGGTCTCTTCCAATTACTAACGGCCTCAACTTTCGCGAGATCCACCATTACGCCATCTTTAGAAATCACATGACCAAGGAATGCTACACGATCCAACCAAAACTCGCACTTATAAAATTTGACATACAACTGATGCTGTTTCAATGTCTGCAAAACTGTCCTAATATGCTTCTCATGTTGGTCTCGAGTCTTTGAATAAATGAGAATGTCATCGATAAACACTGTCACAAACTTATCTAAAAACTCCTTGAACACTCTATTCATCAGGTCCATGAAAGCAGCAGGGGCATTGGTCAACCCAAATGGCATGACCACAAACTCATAATGGCCATATCGAGTTCTGAAGGCTGACTTGGGGATATCTCCTTCCTTGATCTTCAGTTGGTGGTATCCAGATTGTAAATCAATCTTCGAAAACACAGTCGCAACTTGCAGTTAGTCGAATAAATCATCAATTCTCGGCAATGGATACTTGTTCCTTATGGTCACCTTGTTCAACTCTCTATATTCGATGCAGAGTCTCATTGTCCCATCCTTCTTCTTCACAAATAAAATTGGAGCTCCCTACGATGAATGACTAGGGCGAATGAAACCCTTGTTCAACAGCTTTTGAAGTTGCTTATGTAATTCCTTCAACTCAACAGGTGCCATACGATAAGGTGCCTTAGAGATTGGCCCAGTGCCCGATGCTAACTTAATCTCGAACTCAATTTCTCTATCTGGTGGCAAACCTGGCAAGTCCTCTGGAAACACATTACTAAAATCTCGTACGACAGGTACATCTTCAAGCTGCAATTTGTCTTATTTCTTCTTATCCACGATGCTGGCTAAGAAACTGTTACAGCCACTGGCTAGCATCTTTCGAGCCTTCATTGTTGACAGGAACAACTTCGTCTTCTTCTTCGCATCACCAATGAATTCAAATCGATCATCTCATTCAGGATTAAACACGACCTTACGTCTTCGGCATGCAATAGACGCGTTATACTTATCAAGAAATCCATACATAAAATTAGGTCATAGTCAAACATCTCAAATACTATCAGATTACTGTAGAGCTCTCGATCAACAATTCTTATTGGCACTGCTCGTAGCCAATGAGTGGACATCATCACTTCCCCAGAGGGTAGTGTCGTAGTGAATCCTTGACTCAAGATATCCTGATTTATTCCTAGTCTTTTAGCAAAAGTAGAAGACACAAAGGAGTGTGAGGCTCCTGTGTCGAAAAGAACGTTAGCATACTGGTTATTAACAAGTATCTGACCTGTGACAACAGTAGAAGTATCAACAGTGGCTTCTTCTTTGGTCATAGTGAAAATTCTGGCATTGGTGGAATGTTCTTAGTTTGCTTAGCTGGTTGGCCCCCTCCTTGACGGTTGTTATGGTTCCTCTTATTGGAAAAGCTCCCCTTCCTCTTATTATTGTTCCACTGTCCTCCTTGAGACATGCCTTGATTTCTGAAGTTTCCACTGTTCTGGTTGTTGTTGTTATTCTTAGGGACTTCGCTCTGACGAGGCTGGCTTTCCTTTTGCTGATTCAGGTGATATTCCACACGAAGGGCACACTTGACACATTCAACTATGGTGGTTGGTGGAACAGTCCCACTATTAACAATCATTGCAATCTCGGATCTCAGCTTCCCTATCATTCTCCTCAATCATTCTTCTTCATTTGGCACCATGTGGGGACAAAGGCGTGCTAGTTGGTTGAACCGCTTAACAGCTTCTGTCACCGATAGATTTCCTTGACGAAAGTTATTAAACTCATCATAGTGTTCCCTGGTCACAGACATGTTGAAATACCGCTCGTTAAATTCTTGGATAAAGTCTTCCCATGTCATCTGACTTATATCCCTGCTCAGCTCTATTCCTTCCCACCAGATTCTAGCATCATCCATCAAATAGTAAGAAGCACACTTCACTTTCTCATTCTCGGTTAAACCCATGAAATTAAGGACTAACTCGATCGACTTCAACCATCCTTGAGCTACCAAAGGGTCAGTTGAACCTTTGAATTCCTTAGGCTTCATCCTCTTGAATAGCAGATACCGGGGCTCATGATTTGTTGCTGCTTGAACTCCTCTATCTTGCACTGGCTGTGCAGTCGGTGGATCAATGGGGACTTCCACTCAATTGGCATTAGCTTGCAAATTGTTATTGAGAGCATGTTGTTCCTGAACTTGCCTCTGAAGTTGAACCACCAGTTCTACTAAATTAGGCTCTGCCACCGCTTCATTTTCAACTTGTCCATGACCCCTTCGTTGGTCTTGACGCAACTGCACCATAACTTCTGCCAAGTTAGGTTCCGCAGCAACCTCATCTTCGGCATGCACTCGGCCATTACCACGTCCTCGAACTGCACGTCCTCGTCCGCGTACTATCTTATCTTAGTCGTCTGTTAGTAGCAAAATTGTCAATAAGAGGCCCTTTTTTTCGGATATCGAGTCGGGATTTAAACTTTCCATAAATAAAACATCACCTCACAACTCTTACATTTCTATTTAAGGAAATTAGTTAACTACTTACTTGAAGAAGTTTGAAGTGGATACGTGACGATGCATGATAGGAAATAGGAAACCGCTCTGATACCATATATGTAACGACCCCTCACAGACTGTTACAGTTGACTTCTTATTTAATCATTCATCTCTTATAAAATTACGGAAAATATTAAGCTTGAAATAAAACCTTAACGTAACAGAAAACTTTACTTAGATAATTTTAGAAAAACTCTAGAAATTTTTTTAAAAAAAAACTATATCAAAATATCATTCATAATTAATATATATATATTTTTTTAAAACCCAATTCATAAAATAAAATTTAAGTCCATATGAATCATCCAATCAAATAATAATAAATTAAAGTCTCAAAACTTTATTTGAAATTATAAATGTCCATCTCATGATCGTTCCGCTCGTTTTCCTATCACATATCGTCCCGCTATCTGCTCCAAGCTCCTCCAACACTATAACTTACAATTTCCTTTATCTGCAATATGAATTAACTTATATAAGCAAAGGCTTGGTAAGACACTTAAATCTCACAAAACTAAATAGGCATTTTTCTTTTATCATCATAAATATAAACATCATTTAAAAAAATTTTAACTTTTAAAACCGTCATATATTAGGCCCGGCGTTGTACCATCATAGCGTGCTAGTCACGGAAGGGTTGGGGTAGCAAATCCCAAACTAACGGTGACAAAAATCTGCTCACCGGACAACATCATCATCATCATCAAGGGTGTACAACGCTATTTTAAAACATAAAATACATATACATACAATATATACACTTTTCATCAAAATATCATCATAGGAAAAGTATTACTTAAGAACATCATAACATCATCATCAACATCAAAACATATACTTCTCAAATCTTAATTTCATGTTGCAGGTGAGAGTGTACTTACATAAATGTCTTACTTAACCTTTTCATATTTTCCGATGGTGACGCGCGATTGAGGTCTCAAAACTTTATTTGAAATTACAAATGTCCATCTCATGATCGTTCCGCTCGTTTTCCTATCACATATCGTCCCGTTATCTGCTCCAAGCTCCTCCAACACTATAACTTACCATTTCCTTTATCTGCAATATGAATTAACTTATACAAGCAAAGACTTGGTAAGACACTTAAATTTCACAAAACTAAATAGGTATTTTTCTTTTATCATCATAAATATAAACATCATTTAAAAAAATTTTAACTTTTAAAACCGTCATATATTTGGCACGACGTTGTACTATCATAGCGTGCTAGTCACGGAAGGGTTGGGGTAGCAAATCCCAAACTAACGGTGACAAAAATCTGCTCACCGGACAACATCATCATCATCATCATCATCAAGGGTGTACAACGTTATTTTAAAACATAAATACATATACATACAATATATACACTTTTCATCAAAATATCATCATAGGAAAAGTATTACTTAAGAACATCATAACATCATCATCAACATCAAAACATATACTTCTCAAATTTTAATTTCATGTTGCAGGTGAGAGTGTACTTACATAAATGCCTTACTTAACATTTTCATATTTTCCGATGGTGACGCGCGATTGAGGTCTCGGGTGCTTGTCTTTAGAGCCGGTCATGTCATAAATAATAAATATAATAAAATCAACAAAAGCTCATAATAATTCATCAAACACATCCATCATATCATAGTCGTGCCTAAAATGCCTATTTCATCATTCAATAACATCAAAACACAAAAATTGAACAATTTCATGAAATTACAAATCTTTACAGAAACTGCCAGTCAAACCTTTATCCCTTCAAAAATTCATAAAAATTCATACAGAGCTCCGAATGATCTGAAACCAATTTTAAATGAAATTAGACATCTAGATATTTCTAATGGTACCTAATTCATAAAAAATGAAGACTGTTTGTACCCTCAAAAATAGTTTTGAAATTGATTTCTAAAATTTTACCGAAACTGGCAGCCGGACCTCTGCCTATTTGAAAAATCACAACAATTTACATATGTCTCCAAATGATATAAAACTGATTGCAAATGAAAATAAACATATATATTTTTCTAACAATATAAAATTTGTTAAAAACGGAGACCTTTTGGATCCTCAAAAATAGTTTTGAAAACAGACCGCTAAAATTATATAGAATCTTACAGCCGGACCTCTGCCTCTTTGAAAAATCATAAAAATTCACATATATCTTCAAACGATATAAAACTAATTTCAAATGAAAATAGATATCTAGAGCTTTCCAAAAATACCAAATTCGTTAAAAATGGAGGCTTTTGGCATCCTTAAAAGCAGTTTCGAAAACTTATCATAAAATCTGAAATTTCCAGTAGAAGTGGTCAAATCCGAAAATCATTAAAAATATAAAAAAATTATCATCACAATGTATATGATTCATACATACACACACACGAAACAGCCCTAAGACATCTTTCTAACCCATAAAATTATTCAATCACCATACCAATGAAATCATAAATCAAGAAATCAAAAATCCTAAATTGGTCTTGTTCACAAATTCAACCATATAGTCATTCTTTCGATCTTCATTCGATAAATATTTCTTATCATCTTCTCAAACTCACACGAAGGCACTCATCAAGAAAATCATCCAAAGAATCCCAAACTAAAACCAATAACAAAATCATCATCATCATCAAACAATACCGAAACATACCTTGAAATCCGTTGATTTTGGCTTGAAAGAAATTAGAGGGTTTGGTGGAAATATATATATATATTTTTCTATTTGTGCGTGTGAGAGTGGTAGAGAGAGCAGAGAAGGAGAATGAGAATGATAGGGAGAGGGAGACTAGGGAAGTGAGAGAGAGAGAGAGAGCATGTGAAAAGAGAAATTTTGAAAATTATAAAAAAAATTGTGAGTAATTTAATCCCAAATAAATTTTGGAATTAATTGAGATTGAATTATTTGATTTAATTGTCTCTTAATAGCTGTGGAATGGTTGTCATTAGAGTGTGAAAACATGTGGGAGGAAAAGGAAACAACTATGTTAACTTCTAGAATTTTCGCACCTACAATCGCACATGGTAAACTGGTTGGTGACTCGCAGGTATCCGGATAGTATACTGATCATAACTTCTTACTCTAATATCGGATTTTGCACAAATGAGTAGGCATTGGAAAGCTTATGAAAATCTCTATAAGCTTATCTAAATTACAGAATAATTTTCGACATTGAAAGATTCATAGTTGAGTTGGAAATTAACATCATATAAAATAAGTCTTTTTCGGATAACATACTTTCTCCTTTAAAAAAAAACACATTAACTTAATCACAAATACTGCATACCATATATATGTAACCTTCATATATATATATATATATATATATATACAACTAATTATATATAAATATACATATAGCTAGCAGAATATAATTATAATATATTATATAGACATATACATATCCATTTATATAACATATAATAATATATATACTAAAAAAAATTGTCACATAAATTCATCAAATCATGCTAAGGAAAATTTTTCAATTTGGCATGAACTTTGTTCTAGCACCTCGAGTCCTCATCGCGTCACCTGTGAAAAAATAACTCAACATAACATTAGAATTGAGAAATTGCTATCTCATCACATTACACATATTAATTCTAATGTTAATTTTCTAATATTATTGTTAGTTAGCGTTTGGGGCGTTACAATACTTCTCCTATAATGATATTTTGATGAAAAGTGTATATATTGTATATATATGTATTTTATGTTTTAAAATGGCGTTGTACACCCTTGATGATGATGATGTTGTTGTCCGGTGAGCGACCTTTATTTGTCATCGTTGGTTTGGGATTTGCTACCCCAACCCTTCTGTAACTAGCGCTATGATGATACAACACCTGGCCCAATATATGACGGTTTTAAAAGTTAAAATGTTTTTAAATGATGTTTTATATTTATGATGACGAAAGAAAAATGCTTATTTAGTTTTGTGAGATTTAAGTGTCTTACTAAGCCCTTGCTTATATAAGTTAATTCATGTTGCAAATAAAGGAAATGGTAAGTTATAGTATTGGAGGAGCTTGGAGCGGATAGCGGGACGATATGTGATAGGAAAACGGGAGGAACAATCATGAGATGGACATTTATAATTTCAAATAAAGTTTTGAGACTTTAATTTATTATAATTTGATTGTATAATTCATATGGACTTAAATTTTATTTTATGAATTGGGTTTTAAAATATATATATATATATTAATTATGAATGTTATTTTGATATAGTTTTTAAAAAAATTAGAGTTTTTCTGAAAGTATCTAAGTAAAGTTTTCCATTACGTTAAGGTTTCATTTCAAGTTTAATATTTTCCGCAATTTTATAAGAGATGAATGATTAAATAAGAAGTCAACTGTAACAGTCCGTGAGGGGTCATTACAGCTGACCAAGACGTCCGGAAAGAAGATCCCCGGGCTTGCAGAATAAGTCTTCATTTAAAGGAATTGATTGAATGACTTGAGTTGCCTGATTCTGATAGGATATTCCTTAAATGTTGAAAGGGAGTTGTCCTTTTCTGTATTGATTGACTTTCCAATTCAGGAATGACTGAAATATATTAAGAAAATGCCTTTTTCTGAGGCGCTATGTGCTTGCTGGCTGATTTCCATGCATGATATGCTGGATTCAGTTTCTTAATTGCTTATAACTATTTTACATGTATTGAATAACAGATCTTACTCCGAAGGATGCAGAGGTTGGATTGCTTCAGTTATTGATTCAATATCAGTACTTTCGTGGACTTGTTTTTTATCTTAAATTTCTCATTCAATTATGCTTAAAACATGCTTTCACAATTACTTTTATAAACCAGGTCATTAAATGTGTTTATATTGATATAATTTTGCAACATAGATGACTCCTCTCAGTTTTTTATGCCAAAAATAGTTAAAAGCAAAATATACATTTAAAAACAAATTAACAGCTTGATGAAACGACCTTTGGTGTTAAATGTAATTGGACAACACTTGTACTGACAATTTTTAACAGCGATTAGTGTATCGTCACTAAAAGTTGATAATTTATGACAAAAACTGGAAAATTAATGACAAAATTGGTCATCGTTAAAAATCACTAATTCACTAGATTTTCAATAACAACGACCTTTGTCATTAAATGCGATTGGACAAAACTTTTATCGACAACTTTTAATGGCGACTAGTGTATCGTTGCTAAAAGTTCATAATTTATGACAAAAAGTGGATAATTAACTGCAAAGTTGGTCATCATTAAAAATCACTGATTCTATACATATTCAACGATGACATATGATTGTCACTAATTGATTTAAGTTGTCGTTAAAAGTTTACCCGCTAATTTGAGGGCTCCCAAACTCGTTGGCTCCAAAAATCTCAAATTTTTAGCGACAATGTGAAGAAAAGTGTCGCCAATAAAAGCTTTTTGATGACAATATAGTTGTCATTGATGCTTGTATTGCATCCTATCATTAACATCACATTTTCAATGATAGGTTGTCGCTAAATGTCACTTTTAGCGACAAAGTTTTAGTTGTCAGTAAAAATATCGTCGTTGATTCTCCCTTTTCTTGTAGTATTTATTTTAAAAAGTAATTGTAATATTAAAAAATCAATTTAATTTTTAAAATTAAAGTCATTAAAAAAGAAATTGTATATTTAAATCTCGTGTATTTAAATTTTTATATATTAAAAAAAATTAACTGGAGTTTGTATGTTAACATTTCTGAATAGAATATTTGAATAGAAACATTTAAATATACATTTGGAAGTAATTATCTGGAAAAACATAGAGAGATAGAAAAATGGCATATGAAATAGTTTTCAAATTTTTTTTTAAATCACTGTAGATTATATATTAGAATGGCCTTTTTGTGTGTGTGTGTGTTTATTGGGTGGGAACCGTTTACCATTTAAGAACAAAAACCCAAAATGGCAAACGATTTTTGGATGCTCCATTTTCAGTTGTGCCTACCAAACACATATTTGTATGGGCCATTCAAATGAAATGGTCCAAATGCCACCAAATAGCTACACCAAATAAGGGGTTAAACATTTTACAATCTTCGAACAGTTCATTTTTAACCAACCATATATTTTCAAAACTGAACTCAATTCTGATTAAAATATTTTCAAAACTTCAATTCAAGTGGACCAACCAAACTGAGCCTAGGAATTTAGCAAAACTCGATTTATTGGTCACTTGTGTTAAAATATACTCATGAGTAATATTGTCAATGTGGTGCAAATTGTCCCTCTTCATTATTTTAAAATATATATATATTCATAATTAAATACTCATTTCCGGTAGCAGTAAGAGAAAATTATCTAAATAGTCACCTTTTTATAATCCATTAATTAATATGACACAAACTTCCCCCTCTTTATCAATATAGAACAAACTTTAGTTTAGTTTTTGTGTCATATTAGTCTAGTATTAATATTTTACGTCACATTAGTGCAATGATGTTTAAATATGTGTCATTCAAGGCCTTTCCTCTTTAGGTAAAGGATTCTATAGTTAAACCATATGCCTACTGTGCTTGCAAGTATAGCCTAGCTGTAAGTACACACCTAATTCCACCATAAGATATAGACTTTAGATTTATAATGATGCCCTTTAAAACTATTGCCCAATTACAATTTATGCCTTAATTTTTAAATTTGGTAATTTATCCCTTGAACTTAAAAATGTGTAGTAAAACTCTCCCAATTGATAATGGTGTTTATTTTTTGACAGTAACTAATCTGTGACTTGCACATAGATTATTAATTTAGAGTACAAAAAGTTATTTTTAATCAATGTTAACCTGAATTTATACTTAAAACAAAGTTAATCCAAAATTTTTAATGTAAAGGGAACATAATGAAGACCCTGAATCCAATATATTTTTGTTTGGATAAATGATCTCTGTCACTAATTAATGACCAATGTGATGATCAATATGCATGTCAGAAGTTAATATTCAAAATATTATTAATTAGGGGTGTTTTATTATACATTTTCAACTTTAGAGGGCAATTATCATAAGCATTTGTCTTTTGCAATTATCCAACAAGTACGTTGTTTAGCAATCTTATTCTAGTAAAGGACAATATTCCCAATCGTACCCTTGGGTGGGGGGGGGGAACTAATTTTGTTCCCCTTGCTCCCTTTACTTTCCTATAGCCAATTTATTGTACTGAAAAGGCAATCTTTGTAATCGAATAAAGTCGTTTACACTTAAAAGTTTTATCATTTATTTTATTTTTTTTTTTAAAGAAAAAAGGGGATCCATATTCAATTGTGTCTTCACACCCCTCTCCATGTCATAATAATGTCTACTGGAATCACAGATGGGATGATAATGATCATGATCCTAAGTCTTCAACAACAAACAATCCTTAGGTTTTTAGAGCGGCCGGATATAGTTTTTTTGTTAAAGGCCAAACAAATGGTACATATTAATGCTCTAATATGAAAGATGGTAGTGTTAAATTGGGTATTTGTCCCACATTTCTAAGTTATGGAACTACTATGATGCATAAATGTGGAATTAGCTCTCTCCCCTCTTGAGCTAGTTTTTGGAATGAATTCTACAGAAGCCCATTTAATATTGTATTAGAGCTAGATTTTGCAAGCAATGTTGAGTTTGGATCCTGATGATCCACGCTAGATATGAGAAAAGATATTAGATTGTGTATTTGTTTCTAATCATTAAGTTAAGAGATGCGGTGTATAAATGTGAAATGGACTCTCTCTCCTTTTAAACTAGCTTTAGGGGTGAGTTATACCCGAGCTCGTTTAATAGATAGAGACGAAGACTTTAAATAAGATTTTTTTGTGGTACCATCACCACCGTGGTGCACTTAAACGGATGTTGCTTAGCGATCCATATATCAAAATTTTATATTAAATGGCATGCATATCAATTAAAAAGAAATTAAAGTACTTGGAAGAAAAAACCAAAATGAAAATCATTGGTAGAGAACATTTGTAGTGATTCAGAATATTGGTTATATTGTTGGAGGAGTTGAGGCACAACCGATCTCATGCAAAATAAGGAAGAGAAGATACAGTAATATTTCTTATATTCAAACTCACAAGCCCCCTCATTATTTGGACCAAATCATAAAACACAAAACCAAAATGAAAGAAGAAGCAATGACAATGCAAAAATCACATATTGACCCCACTAAAGTCAATCAACTTTGTGAGGCCATATGTGACACCCATTGCCATCCACCCTCCAACCAAAACCCTAATGCATGAACTCCCAACCCTTGATCTCCCTAGTGCAGCTCCAACCCCTCCAAACACTGCCAGCACCATGCTCGCCACCGCCACCGCCACCGCCACTGCCACCCTCAGCTGGTACTCTTGGATGAAGGCTGCCGATAGGAGTGGCACCAGCCCTCCGGCAGAGAACGACACCGCTGATGCCAAAGCGGCCTGCATTGGATTAGGCAACTTCTCATGATTCTACTCATCATTTTCCTCATCTTTCCTTTTCATCTCTTCAGGATTATTATTATTATTATTTTCTCCGTTATTTCTTGAAGACCCTTTGTCCTTTTTCATCTGTGCAATCTCTATGTCCAGCTGCGTGTGCGCTGACACGTACTCTCCGATCGCCATGCTGCATGCGCCGGCGACTAGGCCTGCAAAACCAACGAGCAACATGTCTTTGACGTCTCTCTTCACCGCTTCGATTCCCATTATTAAGGACGCTATCGACACCAGCCCCTCATTGGCGCCGAGCACCGCGGCCATTAGCCACTGTGCCCTAACCGAGTAGTCGATTTTGGCGGCGTCTTTTGGTTGTTTTTGGTGGTGATTATTGTTCTCCGGGATTTCAACGTGGTGAACTTTGTCAATATGAACTCCTTGGGCAGCCATTTGCTAGAATAATTGAGTCTAGAGTTAAATTCTTCTAAATGGAAGTTTGAGGAAACAATGAGAAGATAGAAATTATTACAATTTTTTTGTTTTTTTGTTTTTTTTTTTGTTTTTGTTTTTGTTTTGTTATGGAGATGAGAAGATTAATATAATGGATGTCAAGTTTTTCTGAATATGATGAAAACGTAAAATGGTTAAGAGTGGTTAGGTTAATATAGAACTTGACAAAAAAAGGTTAAAAAAAAAAAAAAAAACAGAGATTTGTCCTTTGGGATGTCGGAAACATAAAAGAAAATGTTAAGGAAAGAAGAGGTACAAAATAAAGTTTGTCGCTTCCGAAATGTGTATGGGCGTTGTTGGGAATTTGGTCATACAAAAGTTGAGAGAGTTGGGGTGAGATTGGATTCTGTAAAGTGGTATTTTTGAATTATGAGAACATTTTATTTGGTGTGATTCCTTGACTATTGATCTACCCAAGTGTTGAATTTTAATTTTAATTTTAGTTTTTATTTTGGAAACCCAAGTGTTGAAATTGATAGCATGTTAATGTCTCTACTTAGAATACCCTTTGTCTCGATTAATATTTTGAGTTACTTCGGACCTTAATTATTTAATATAGGTTATTTTAGTGCATGATTTATATTTTAAAGAGTTGTCTTTAACATTATTTGTTTCTGGGTTGTTTTGTATGCTTGGGCGTCAATCTTTTATAACCAAGTCAATACATGTATGCTTAATAATACGTAGTTTTGAAAAATGAGAGATCTAGATATCCTAAGAGAAAATAAGTATTGTAACAGTTAATGGAAAAATTAGGTATACGGTTTTTAAACACTTTTTGAGTAAATGACTGAAATTAATTTTATTTAGGAAAGTGACTGTTAATTAGTGATTAACTATGATCAATATTAAGTGTATTCGAAGATAGAGCCAAACATCATATTTGAAGACTTTAATTTGAAATTATAGCATAATTTTTAAAGACTAGTAATAAATAACATGTTCATATTAGTTATACATGAAAATACTGAAATTATCACTACAACTTCTCCCCTCTCTCTCACTTCTCTCTGTTTATTGCAACTCTCTCCTCGACATAACTGGCACTAGCACCGTCATGAGAGACTATTATTATTTACCTGAAAATCTGTTATTTATAAGAAAATCCAAGAACTTACTAGAAAGTCCAAAGATTTACCCGGTAAAAAAAAATGCTATAATTAATCAAATTTTAAGAAATTTGTTATAATTTTTAAAAGTACCTACAAAATATATTATATGTTATAATTTCTCAATCATAATATTTAATCAGTAATGATCATACTCAATCAATAAAAAATACGTAATACTCGTTAATCACCGATTACCTATCAATTGAGAAAATGGTCATTTTCTAATTTATAAAATTTTAGTCATTTATTTAAAAAAACTTGTTGGAAAAAGTCATTTACCCACGCATTCCTTAGTTAATTAATCTCCATTTTTGTGGAAAAGTAGATTTCAAACATCATAACTTTATATTAGTTAACAATGTGTATACGAGTGAATATCATAGCAAGAACCATAAGACAATTGTAAAGCAACCGTTATGTAATGGGAAAACAAAAATATAAAAAAGTTTCTACCAAAAAAAAAAGGAGAAAAAAACTCCAAAAATCATCATAAATTTAAAAGGAGAACACGTACATGATCTTCTAGAAGCAACAACTGGACGTGCATAAGAACCCTGAATGCTATTTTCATTGGTGAAATGATTGGCAAATGAGCGTTGTTTTTTTTTTAACCAAACATTGGAAAAGAAACTACCACAAATCAAAATGAGCATAAATTTAACCAATTTTTACAACTAGAGTCCCTTCAAAATTGAAACACAAATAGTACAAAGGCATCGCCTCTCAATCCAATCCATCTTCTCTAGCCTGCTGAACAAACTCTTCATTCAAAATAAACCTCCCGCCATGTGTAGAGAAGAGACCTAATGCGTCCCCTCGATCACCCCTCCCTTGAATTGGAACCCGTCGAGGGAGGTGAACACGTGCTAATGCTTGTGATTTCGTCATCAAAGTCTGGATCTCGCTTGTTGACAGTGGGTGATGTGGCGTCCATTAGTGTGCTTCATGGTTTTATTTTATTTTATTTTATTTTATTTATTAATGAATAAATTAATCAATTGGTAATCAGAATGGGATAATTATGCGGATTATGGATTATCTAATAGAGGCCTACTATTAAAAAAAATTACTTAATATTTTTTCTCTTTCTCTCTATGCCTTCACATTTTTCTCCCAACGGGCTATTTTGTGCTGCAGTGGAACTCCATTGGTGTTCTAGCAATACTAATATAGCGCGGGCAACAAGATCGTGACATTATAGGATTGTCGGATAGAGATTCTTCAATAGGTGTTGATTGTGGATCAACATTCTTATAGTTATGTACGCTTCTGTCATCGCTAATGTACTAGAGAGAAACTCGGTGACTTTGGGAGTCGGATCTCACCTAGTAGGCGGATGCTCAATTTCTTATCAATATGTGCTCATCACAATACTGGTGTCATCTCCGACGTATGTCCTTCATAGCTAAGAAAACCCTAATTTAGGGATTGGGTTAGAAAGGTGGAATATTCTACTTAATCTAAGGAGAAAGAGCAAAATAGCATTTTTAAAGAGATTAATAGTAAAATATAGCATAAAAGTTTAAACATGATAATGAATATCATAATCAAATTTATGATCACATAATACCAAAAAAAAAAAAAAAAAAAAACCTGCTTCTCCTTCACCTTCTCTCTCTTTAACATGAAACTATGCACGTAAATTTTGTTGTTAAAAATTGACTGTAAATCCGGAATTTTTTTAGAAAATCCAAGGAAATATAAGGATTTATTAGAAATATATATCATAATTTATCATCTTTAAAAAAAATGCTATAAACTTCAAAGGTATCTGTTGGACCATCGTCGAGTTGACTTTCATGTCGATGTTAGTTAGTAAAATGAGCGGTCAGGTTTCCGGTAATCCTCTCATTAGAAGTCAACCTTGGGCATTACCTGTATACGTCGACTAATCATTGAAGCCTCGACATAGAAGTTTGACAAGCCACAAAAGGATGTATGTCGACGAAGAGCTGTAGAAAAAACCAAGGGATTAACCACCGCCCTGCTACTCCCAAATATTCGGTAGAATGACTATCAAGTGGCGGTTGAAACTTCAAGACGTGAAGGAGGCTGATGATACGTGGAGTGTAGGGGTGAGACGGTTAGAATATAGGAAAGAATAACCGCCTTGGTGAGGCAGAAGGGGGTAGTTAATGTACTGAAGTTCCATTTGAGGACAAGATCTCTCCCAGTAAGAAAACACTTGTACACTTTCTTGAGAATAGTGGAAAAATACCTCTGGACACAGAGAGGATGTAGTCTCTATTGAGGCGAATCTCTATAAATCTCATTGGGTTCATCATTTTCTTGTATTGATTTGCGAGAGAGGCAACCTTGAGTGCAACTTTGTGAGGACGATTTGAGTTGGCAGATTTTTACTGTCAATAGTACCTATAAAATATACTATTTGCTATAATTTTCCTTTAATTCTACTGTATTCGAAAGTGATGGCATTGAAGTTTTATAACCATGGGAGAAATTAATCCACGCTTACTGTATTCTAAAGTGATGGCATTGAAGTTTAATAACCATGGGAGAAATTAATCCATGCTTGGAAAGCGTGGCATGTTTCCTAATTTTCCTAATATTTCACAAATTAACCCATGAGCCCGGGGAAACTCTTTCTTCACGTTTGGTGTCATTACATAATTATAAATCTTAATCAAATTAGTGGTTTTAGACACTTCCAATTGACCAGCTTTGTTGACACTTTTCGCATCATTAAACAATTATCGTCTCCATCGTAATCCAACTGCAGCCGTTGGGATTTTCTTGTGGACAAGAATGAAAATATCGGTATGGTTGGAAATATCCAGAGTTTAATCTTATACAAATTTCAAAGATACTATCGACAATGGTGAAAATAAAAAAATAAAATAAAATAAAATAAAAGTCATGAAAATCATGGAAATTTACATCATAATTTATTTATAACACTTTAGGATAGCACAAATATTAAGAATAAATTAATCAAAAGGAAGCCCTATGAGTATCAAACATGCATGGTTAGGATGCATCCTAATTCAAACAATACTAGTGTCATGACATATTATATTCACTTATTATATTCACTTAGCTTTTATGTGTTGTCTTTTATTTATTTTGTTTTGTTTATATATATATATATATATATATATATCTCTAAGGAAAGTTGTAGCATGCTCAAAAAGATAGCAAACGACAAAATCCGAAATTTCCAATTTTTCTATGAATTTTCTGATATTTAGTAAAAATTGCCATAATTTTTTGCGATACCAATATTTTCTTATATTTTCAAAATATCTTTTGACATAAAAAATTTTACACTTAAAAGATACATTTTGATACCACTTGAATAGAAAAATTTTGATGAATATTTCAGAAATATCGTGAATATTTGCGACCATGCTCGTGGGCACTCATTACTGTAAAGATTTTATTTCTCCATTTTCAAGAATGTGTGTGAGTGTGTGTGTGGTTTTTTTTTTTTTTTTTTTTTCTTTGTTTATAATTCTTACATAAGAAATATAGAGCTGATTTAACATTCATTTTGGTTAATTTTCGATGTATGCCTCGCTCGTTTTCAAATTATGTTCCTAATTTTTTGCATGTTATTTTTATTATTATTTTTTTTTTACTTTTTGTTGTACGTTTTATTGGGTAATGATGTTTTTATTTATGAATTTTGATAATTAATCCATTGGATTACTTTTGTTGTTCTAACCAACCGTCTTGTTCTTGAATATTCTAGTAGATTATCATAAATAATTTATCATAATATTCTCCCACGATCAAAGTTGGAGACCACCAATCATTTTATGTTATAAATAAAAAAATCTAATTGATTATCAAAAATAATCTATCATAATTCTCCATTAATCGGAACGAAAGATGGTTGAACAGTGATAGAAATAAAAAATATTGTAATATATCTAAATAATTTATTAGAATACTCTCTTATCATGTTGATCCTAATAAGTTCTAGTAGTAATATATGAAAATACTCTCCTTTTCTAATACACAAATTCACCGGTCATCCACCTTTATCCCCACCAACTTGGTTGGCAAAATTAGCATGAAAACGATAACCACTATTAAAGGATATAGTACGACCAACACAGAAAAGGAGAACTTAATATATTTCTAGAAAAAAGTTTATTTAAAGTTCGCTGTCTGGTACTGAGTCTAGACTCTTCCTAATTAATATAGCATACTCCTGGATAGTATATGACTCGTTATCTTTAAGATATATACATAAATATATATATATATATATGTATATGTACATGTATATATCACTTAAAGAATAACCTTTTTCAAAGTGTAAATTTTTTAAAGGGCTTATATTTTGTTAAAAGGAAAATCATCGTTTTCTTAAAACTCAATCCGTGATTGATTATTAATAACCAATCATATAATTGATCAAAAACAGTGTTTAATTAATGTGATTTTTTAAGGAATCATTAATCGATTACATCTACTTGACCAATATATGAATTATTTGATGGTCAGTGATTATCTAAACTATTGAAAAATAATACTATCATTTAAAAATAACCATCAAAATCGACCACGTCGTCTGATTTCCATCTTATAAATTGTAATCATAGAACATAAGACCTACTTTAAAATGCCCGAACATAATAAAAGGTAAACAAAAATTAGTCAAAGGACTGATTAATAAATCCCAATAACTGGACCACATCTATATGGCAGTCCACATCTCTTGGTAAGAAACAATTTAGGTTTCAAAATTTCAAACTTAAAAATTCAATACGTGGAATGGAAAAGTCCAGAAATTCCCCATTTTTAATTTATTTTTTGTTTGATTCCTTTTAGAAAATGTTTATTTTCTCGTATACTCTGCACGTGTAGGTACCCTAATATACACGCCAAATAAATCAGTTTCAATTTTAAAAGAGACAATTAAAAAAATTAAAAAAATTATATGGAATTTGAAAAACTGGTGATAAACTATAAGACAAATAAGTTTTTCGAACTGATTGATGTTTGATATTTTAATCAGAAATGAATTTTGACCCGGATCTGCCCGTGCCAAAATTGTTCCACAAGATAAAACAAATTTATGTTGACCCGCATAATGGAAATTGCGGTACTCACCATTTTATGACTGTATTAGAATATTTATTTAAATTAAATGTTTGAATTTAAATATAAAATGTAAATTATGTATTCAAATAAAATGTGTTTAGACAATTTTTGTTAAAAATAACATTTGAATGGCATAAAAATATAAAGATGATGAAAAGAGTAATAGTATATTATAATATAAAATTTTAGACATAACAATTAATATCTTAATCATATTTATAACCACACAAATACTAAAAAAAAACACCCTCCTTTCTCCTCTCTTTTTCTCTCTCCTCCCTTTTTTTTTTTTTTTTTCTCACATGAAACTGTACATATAAATTTGATATGTAAATTATTAAAAAAACATTCAAAAATTTATCCGAAAATATATATTATAATATATCATCTTCTAGAGAAACCTATTATAAATTTCAAAAGTACTTATAGAATATGCTATATACTGCAATATCCCTATATTGCCTTCAAAATGTTATACTTTTGTGACTTCATTCTTCTTCCGATTTTACTATCTCAAAAAGTCTATTATCAATCAAATTATACGCCATTATTTTAGAAAAGTCGTAGCCAATTATATTTAGTGTATTAAATGGCAGACTGATAAAATAAAAAAATTGTAATTATTGAGAAGCTAAAAAAAATAATGTGATTTATAAATATTTGAAGTAAATAATAAATTTAATAAATAAATATACTTATTTATTCTAAATATTTTTAAAACCATAAATTATTTAGCTTAGTTTTTTACAGTAAAATACTATTTACTCTTTTCTAGTGGACACCAAAAATTAAACATGAGAAGAGTAGAATTTACGTCCGTTTGGATCGTGTGTCCATTTTTATAAGAAAATTTTTTATTCTAAATGAATTTTTATTTATTTATTTTTTTTTGCATTTTGATAATAAAATAGTGTTTTGATATGTAAAAAAATTTATTTCTTGAAAATATAAAGTTGTTTGGAATGAGAAGAAATGATATTAGAAATAGTATATCATGAAAATATTTCAAAAAAATTTATTTTCTTTTTTAAAAATAATACTGTAAAAAATATGTTTAAAAATGAGATAATTTTTTTTTTCAAAATAAGAAGAAAAATTAGAAAGATAAAAAAAATACTCTTTTACAAAAATTTTCCTATTTAACCCAAACAAAAAAAAGGAGTATTTTAGATTTAAGAAGCGTGAAGCATGTGTTGTGGACCTGTGGTTCGGGGCTTCGTTACTTGCGAAATACAAAATACTAATATTGTCGGTTCAACATTGACAGTGATTTGCTTTTTTCTGTTTTTTTTCTTTTGCTCTAAAGAGAGCTCACATGTTTACTCACTCACTACTGCTTATTTCCCTGCTGGCCTCAAAATCCAACAATTCTAAGTGACCGTTGGATCACCGTGAATACAAAAATGAATTTATTATTTAAATTTACTTTTTATAATCTTTAACATAAAAATGTCTCTATTTTTTTTTTTCTAAAAAAAAAATTACTCAACCAAAAAACTCACTTAAAAAAAAAAAAGAAAATTATTGTATGACTAGA
This sequence comes from Ficus erecta, assembly GCA_008635985.1. NCBI lineage: Eukaryota > Viridiplantae > Streptophyta > Magnoliopsida > Rosales > Moraceae > Ficus > Ficus erecta. The sequence goes on along the minus strand of BKCH01000135.1, from coordinate 107,351 downwards.
AACGATCCATTGAGAGGGTCCTGAGTCCATTATAAAGGCATCGTTTCACTGATTCCTTATCTATATATATATATATATATATATATATATAGTAAAGTAAAGGAAATCTTATCTTAAAACTATTTCATTTATTGCTACTGAGCTGTCAAAAGAGTGTGTAGTAGTAAGCAGACTAGTAGTTCTGAAAATGAGAAGAAGGGCAAGTGAAGCAGGAACTCCAGAAATCAGCCCACAAATGGCTGCAATGGTGATTCCTCTGCTGATGTGGTTCTCATCAATGGTGATGATGGGTGTTACTGGTTTTCCAACAAAAAATGGCAATTTTGAAGAACTGCAGAAACAGTACAGGAGAAACTTGCTTGCTAATGGTCTTGGCAACACTCCTCCCATGGGGTAAGAATAAAAAAATCTGGCTACTTGTCTCTCTTTCTAGTTGAATTTCTGGATTTGGGTTGGTTTTAGTTCTCACTTTTTTTCTATTTTCTTTGGATTTTGATTTTGGGGTTTCTCATTAGATTTTTTGTTGTTGGTTTGACCAACCAGTGAAGAGCCATTTGTTGAGACAACTCCATATGTTCATAAATTTATGACCCCACTTCAAAACCATTTGATTTTCTTTTGTATATATGTTTTTATTTGTTGAAATAATTGTACAAATAGGAAGTTATTATATCAATCGATATTGGTCTCTATCTGTCTGATAAGAAGTTGTCTGGACACTGTTTATGGAATTGCCAAAGAGACATTTCTTCACTGTTTTTAACAAAAACTCACTAGTAATTGTTGCTTTAAAAGAAATAAGAAATTCAAGTTATTAAAAAGCATATTTTGCTTTCTAATTCAGGTCTAGCTTCAATTTGATTCATCAGTGCTTTAACTTTGTGAGAATATTTTGTGCGACTGTTGTTCCCTTTATTTCTCTTATCTCATACTTCTGTTCTTTCCTCTTTTTCCTTTCAATTTCCTTTGTCCTTTCTCTTTTCTGACTTGTGGGGTTCTTTCTTTTCTCAATTTCAAAGCACAGATTCAGCTCAAATTTTCTTGTTCTTTGTTGATCTCTTTATTTTTGTGGTCAGGTGGAATAGTTGGAATCATTTCAGCTGCCATATTGATGAGAAAATGATCAAGGAAACAGGTATTTTTAAAATAAAAAAAAAAGAAAATAAAAATCGAGTTGCATTTTTGGTATATTTAAGAAGCTTATAACACTTCTGGTTTATCCGGTTTTTTACAGCTGATGCTTTGGTTTCCACTGGTCTTGCTAAACTTGGGTATACGTATGTTAATATCGGTATGTCCTGTGTTCTTCCTTTCTTTTTTCCTCCTAGAACTTCTCTTCTCGTAATTTTTATCAACAATGTGGCTGACAAAACATCTTTGTCTACTTTTAGATGATTGCTGGGCTGAAATAGCTCGTGACGACAAGGTATAACATCTAGCTATGAAATAATGCAGTTGCTAGAATGATTCGGTTGCGATCGACTAAATAAGAGGATTTCATTTTTAGGGTTCTCTAGTGCCGAAGAAGTCGACATTTCCTTCTGGTATTAAAGCTGTTGCAGACTACGTGCATAGCAAAGGTCTTAAGTTGGGAATCTATTCAGATGCTGGGTAACATCACTGACTACATCCATAAATCTACGCCGCATGGTAGTTTTTATCCTCTTGGAAAGAAGAAAAATAATAATACTGCATCCACTTCTACTTTGCAGGTATTTTACTTGCAGCAAAACCATGCCGGGTTCACTTGGTCACGAGGAACATGATGCCAAAACATTTGCTTCATGGGTGCGAACTCTAGACATAACTATATCCTCATTTGAAATTCAATATTTTTGTTTGCAGGACCTTACTTTATCTGTTTGTATTTTTGGTAGGGAATTGATTACTTGAAGTATGATAACTGTAACAATGATGGATCAAAGCCAACTGTAAGGTAACAAGATGTCGGTATTGTAGTAATCCACCTTTTCCGCCAAATTAGTATGTATGTCTATACTGTAGTGTTCTAGTTTTTCCTTTGAAGTTTCTTCTTCCAAAAAAATTTTCCTTGTTTTCTTGTTCGTTTAGGTACCCTGTAATGACCCGAGCTCTAATGAAGGCTGGCCGTCCCATCTTCTTCTCCCTATGCGAATGGTAATAACTGTTTTTTAGAAGTCAATGAATTTGTATTTTCTGTTTTGGTTTGTGGTATTTTTTTAATTCTTTACCTGGACTTGAATTCTTTCTCCTTTGTCAGGGGAGACTTGCATCCCGCTCTATGGGGTGCCAAAGTGGGAAATAGCTGGAGAACTACTAATGACATTACCGATACATGGGAAAGGTAGAATTTTAACTACTATTAGCATTCGAGTTTATCAGTGGAAGTTGGTCTCAAGTAATTCCCCTTTACCTTTTCCCTTTTGACAGTATGGTCTCTAGAGCGGATATGAATGAAGTATATGCAGAGTATGCTAGGCCCGGTGGTTGGAATGGTCAGTAGCCATTGTTGCATAACAAAACTGTTTCGCAAAATTAGTTGTAATCATCGCAAATCCGTGTCATTGATATTCTTTTAATATATTTTTTTTAATTTGTCCGCCGAGTGTGAAACAGATCCTGACATGCTTGAGGTGGGAAATGGAGGGATGACAAAAGATGAATACATAGTCCATTTCAGCATATGGGCAATATCCAAGGTTTTTAATACCTTCATTATCTGCTTGTCGCTTCTTTTTTTGTTCGTGTTATTTTTTGGTCATCGATTAACATATAAACTGATCCTGCAGGCTCCCCTTCTTCTTGGTTGTGATGTGAGGAATGTGACGAAAGACACAATGGACATCATCGCCAACAAAGAGGTTATCGACGTTAACCAAGGTTAATTAAGCAAATCTTTTCCCTTAATGTGGCTTTAAGCAAATGTGCAGAAACAGTAATCTGATGATTGACCTTTTGTTGATTGGTACAAAAACAGATCCACTTGGGGTTCAAGCCAAAAAGGTTAGAATGGAAGGAGATCTCGAGGTAAGACCATCGAAAATCTGCTCCTGTAAATTCGAGTGCTTCTCGCTTAGGAGGTTATGTTAGAAGAATCATGTTTAATGTATTGCGAACAGATTTGGGCGGGGCCTCTCTCAGGATACAGGGTAGTTGTAGTTCTACTTAACCGAGGGTCCTTGGCGTAATGCGATTACAGCCAACTGGGATGACATTGGAATCCCACTAGAAAGCGTTGTTCAAGCAAGAGATCTTTGGGAGGTATAAATAAGATTATCTAAAATCTTGGTTAAATAAACCTAAAATCTTTTGAAGGTATCTTCTAACAAATATACGGTCTCTTGCAGCACACGACCCTGAAGAATCGATTCGCCGGAAACATAACAGCTACAGTGAACTCCCACGGCTGCAAAATGTATGTGTTGAAGCCTATTTCCTGAGCATTACAACAAATACGACATCTACTCGTTGAACGAAAGTCTGAGCAACTGATCTCAGAGTTTAAAGACAGATTTGTCTGCTTGACATGTCTGCAAAGGATGGAGTTGAATAAAAATGTTAAGCAAGCCCAGCATGTTGTGAAGGAATAAGTACTAGCTTGTAATTGTTGTGATCAAGAACGATTTCTTGTTAAACGAATTGAATAAAGAACTATTCGATCAGATCAATAACAAATGAAATAATCACAAAAAATAAAATTCAGAATCAACACGAGATTTATCGTAGTTCGGAACATGTGTGCTATGTCTACTTCGGGCCTTCCCTAAGATCAATGCACTAAATGAATGAGAGATATAAGTTATGCTCCCACTCTCAATTCTTGCGATAATTCTTGCGATAAGATACAAGTAATGCTCCCAAGTTATTTCCTTGGTAAATCAAGTTATTGAGCACGCCATGTCATAAAAGGTATTTCGATTGTGGTTCTCTGTCGACAAATCTCAACCTTGGTTCACGGATGATCTCTCAGTCCCTCCCTCAGCATCATGCTAAGGCTTACACAATTTCCCCACAATATCCGTTGGATTGTCCTTCGTAGCAATCTTCGTCACATCCACCAGACTATGATCCACTATATCTCTTACGAATCGCAATCTGATGTCAATGTGCTTTGTTCTTTGATGATACATTCGGTTTGTTGTAAGGTGCAAAGCACTTTTACTATCACTACGGACTTCTGTCTCGCGGTGCTTCCCTAACAACTCTACGATTACCCCTTTGAGCCATTTCGCTTCTTTTATTGCTTCAGTTGCCGCCACATATTCAGCTTCGGTAGTGCATAAAGCCTCCACAGGCTAGCTTTTGAGCTCACCAAATTTCGACGAAAAGAAAACATATAACCAGTAAGAGACCTTCCCTATCCAAGTCTCGGGCAAAATCAGAATCGACAAGGTCAATCCAACATCCGTCGATCCCTTCTAATAACTGAATTCACTTAACAGCATTCCGATGTTGTTTTCCAGGTTTTGACATGAACTTGTTGAATAAAATAAAATAGTATGCCAAATCTGGTTAGTGCAGACCATTGCATACGTGAAGGTCCCAGTAGCAATGTGTCAAGAATTTCCTTTATGCGTCCCCGGTGATTGACATACATCAAGCTTGCTTTCCTTTTCCATATTATTTCAATCCCTAAAATCAGTGACGAAGCCAAAAATTATTATGAATGGGACCTAAATGTAAACTTATGCAACAACATATAGGCTAAGGAAAAAAAAAAAAAAAAAAAAGGGTGATTTGTCCGTTTAGTTCCTGAATTATCAATATTCTGTCACTTTGGTCCCTGAACTTTAAATTTTAGTTAATTTAGTCCCTGAACTTTTATTTTTTGGTAGTTTTGGTCTTTGATATCAAAATTGATGAAAGATTTTTTTTGATTTGGTGTGTATAATGAGGTTTCAATTCCGTGGGACAATGAAATTTTACAAAAATAATTATAATAAGTATAAAAATTTTCTCCTTATTCTTATTAGAGTAATTGGGCCAAATAGTCACTGAACTCTTTAAAAAGTAACGGTTTGATCCATGTTTTATTTTTTATTTTTTAGCCTAGATGACTATAAACTCTCTAAATGTTGGTCATTATAGTCCTTTCCATTAAATTTCTAACAGAAAGGAAATTTTCTAATATATTTTGGTCTAATTTGATAGGGTATTTTAGTAATTTAATAATAATCAATTTTTAAAAATAAAAAATTCATTAAAAAAATTAAAATTCTAGGTTCGAGGTTTTTGGACGGGGGGGTGTGATTGGGCGGACGGGAGGGGGAGCGCGACTAGGCGAGCGCAGGGGGGGTTGCGAGAGGGAGGGGGAAAGAGGGAGGGGGGGGGGGGGGGGGGAGGAGGGAGGGTATCTTAGTCTTTTTACTACAAAACTAATCATTTTAGTAATATTCCATTAGAAATTTAACAGAGTTTAATGGAAAGAACTATATTGGCCAAGAAAATAGAAGTTTAGGGTACATCTCGGCAAAAAAAAGGGGGCCAAACCGTCACCTTCAAAAGAGTTCAGGGACTATTTGGGCCTATTACTCTTCTTATTAAATATCCTTAAAAACTAAAATCATTTGTAGTTAATTTAACAATTTCTTTAAAATTTTTAGTTATTATGTAATAGGGACATGATTATCTATATTAAATTTCAGAAATCATCATTTAATTTTAGTGTGAGGGACCAAAACTGTCAAAAAACAAAAGTTCATGGACTAGATGAACCAAAACTAAAAGTTCAAGGACTAAAGTGATAAAATATTGATAATTGAGGTACTAAACAGACAAAATATCAATAAAAAAGAAAAGAAAAAAGAGAGAGAGAGAGATAGAGAGAAAGTTGAGGGGGAGCCCTCCAAGGCCTTCATTGCCCCCCGTGCCTACCTAACATCCTCAATTTTTCTTTTTTCAAAAAATACCTATAATTATGAATAACATTTCATATCAACCACATAAAACTAAAAACTTGCTCATAATATTATCTTATTATTCGTTACAGAATCATTAGCCCCCCGATGAGAAATTATAGCTTCGTCACTGCTTGGCTCGACGAAGATCTTTCATTTCAAATTCCTTCTTCAACTATATCTTTAAATATTCGTTCTCATATTTGATTTTACATATCATCAACATATTATCCACATAAAGCAAAAGATAAATTACACAGTTTTCTGAAAGTATCTTGAAAATAAACACAAGGGTCATTTTTTAAACATGAAAATATCAATCCTTTTATTCCACTGTCTATAGGGGATATAAAACAAAAGATAAATCATTCAGTTTTCTGAAAGTTCTTGAAATATACACAAGGGTCATTTTTTAAACATGAAAATATCAATCCTTTTATATCACTGCCTATAGGGGATTGTTTTAAAAGTTTCTTGAAATAAACACAAGGGTCCTTTTTTAAACATGAAATATCAATCCTTTTATATCACGACCAATAGGGGATTGTTTTAATCCAAAAAGCGATTTTTTAAGCAAGCATACTTATTGTTCATTTTCAGGTATTTGGTAGCCTTCAGGTTGTTGCATAGATAGATCTTTTCTCCTAGAACTTCAGGCAAAAATGTTGTTTTTATATCCATTTTTCCAACTTCAAATCATGGAATTCCCTCCTCTTTGTATGTCCATTTGCAGCCCGCAATCTTTTTGTATTAGAGCCGATGCATGTTTTTTTGTATTAATATTTATTGAGGTAATCACATATCGATTGTGAAGAGGATGGGTTGACACTTTATAAGAATGAGGGAAAGCCTCACCTCTCGCTAGTTTTTGGGGTTGAGAATGCCCAATACCACCCAACACTGGTATCAGAAATTAGCCAACAAGTCTCAGCCCAATCCGAGAGAAACGAGCTGATGGTAATCCAACTCAGGCTCGATGTGTGATGGGAGAGATTGTTGAGGTAATCCCACATCGGTTGTGGAAGGGACAAGTTGACACTTTAGTGTAAGGGAAAGCCTCACATCTTAAGCTAATTTTGGGGTTGAAAAGGCCAATAACACCCAACAATATTTAGCTGCATTATTTTTATTGGTTTGTAATTGCTAAAGGGAAGGTCTATTATCATCATATTTACTTTATTGCGGGAAACGTATAGGAAACTTTATATAATCACATAAAAATGAATATAATAAAGATTCAATAATGGAGAGGATGAAGACATTAAAAAGTTGTAATTTTTAATTTTCAGAATTTGTTTTGGGTAATTTTTGAAAAATGAGTGAATGGAAAGTATGGAATTTTGGTCGGAATTTCTCCGGAGTACGTGAGGGAAGGCGGCATGGTTGGGAATTATTTAGTAATGTCATGACATTTAGTTGAGAAAATTAGAAGTTTTGTCATTTATATTTTTTCTTTTCAAGAGTATATTGGGCAATTTAGGGTCAAAATAAAGTGCCGATCCGAAAAAAAAGGAAAAAAAAAACTTAAAATTTGTGTAGTAAATGTGAAACAATGATATAAAAATGCATGACTATAAAAGGTAAGATATACGTTCTGAAAAAACAAACAAAATACATGATATTTAAAGGTAAATGATCAAAATTATAATTTTTCTCTTTAAAGGTTTTGTGGGTATATTGTTATATCAAAGTTAAGTGTTGATTGAAAAAAGATATTGATTTGTATGTATTTGAAATTGTACATTTTGTATATAGTTTGTATGGATTTTTTTTTTTTCGATAAGAGGGTAAATTGTTAGGTTAGTTGATTATGCAAAATGTTCTTTTTTGTAGTTGAAATGATGTTAAACTATTAACGTTGTTATAATAGTTTTTTATGTTATTTTTGGACATAATTCGCAAATTATCATTATTTTTTTATTAAATTACTGATTGATTCCATCTAAAAATGAGCAAAAATAACTATTATAATTACATTTTAATAGCTGAGTCATTTAAACTACGGAAAAAAAGGATCAAAATTTAAAAATTTAAAGGAAAAACGAACAATTTTTCTTAAACCTATATAATATGATGACATAAAAACAAAATGCAGCTTATTTAAACTAAAATACTTGAAATTGAACTTTTTTTTTAATTATATTCCAAAAATTGAAAAGGATGCCAACACTTCACTCGCACTGCAACTCCAAGTTTTGCAATGTTCAAATTCAACCCAAAAAAAAAAAAAAAAAAAAGAAAAGAAAGAAAGAAAGAAACCCATGCATTCAATTCAGGCCCCACCAAATAATGTTGTGCAAGCCATGGCTTTCACAAGAGAGAAAAACGAAAACAATCCAAAAAACGGCAAAAGCCAAACCGCTATGGCTTCCATGACTCGACTCTCAGTGGGTCCTCTGCCAACCTCCCATGGTGTAATTTCTTCCACTTTTAGATAAGGGTTAATTTCACTTTTAGTACCTGTGGAATAAATTATATTAAAACCAGCACCACTTTTTTTCCCCTTCACTTCTAGCACTGCCACGTCATTTTTCAATCTGATATGTGGGGCCCAGAAGAATTAATTGTATGTCAAATTACTGGTTTATCCTCATCTCCCTCGCATGACCCCAAAATAATGTGCCAAACCAGCATCTACAGTTTTTTAGAGAGAGAAACAGTTGCAATCGGTCGGAACCGCTCGGAAACCGTCCGAAACCACCACGAAAGGCATCTATAAATAGCTTCGTGATATAGAAGGCCACCTACTTAGAATAGTTTAAAAACAAATTAAAGATATCGAGAGAATGGTGGCCGATGAAGGGTTTAGGGGAAATCGAAGTTAACGAATCAAAGAAGTCGAAAGTTAAAAAAAATTACAAAATCTGGTTTCAATGTCTAAAAAGTTTGTGTTTAACGATTTGTTTGCAAAGGGGAAAAAATTTCATTGTTTGAATTTGTTTAACAGTTGGTCTTCTTACAGGGACGGTCATTATCATAATGACCGCCTGATAATTTTCGTTGTGACCCCTGTAACTGTTAAATTTTAGCATATAATTTTGGTCACAACGATATTGACCAGGTGGTCATTATAAAAATGATCAGTTTTTGGTCAAACGTCCTTCCACAGGATTGGTCATTTTCATAATGACCCCATGGTCATTATCGTTGTGACCCCTGTAAATGCTCAATACGGTGACGTATTGGTCAAAGTGTTAGACCATCGGTCATAACGGTTTTGACCAGACGGTCATAACCGTTATAACCTCTTATTAGACCAGCGGTCATAACAGTTATGACCGTCTGACCATAACCGTTATGACCGCTGCGTTACACTATCGGTCATAACGGTTATGACCAGACGGTCATAACCGTTATGACCTCTGTGTTATACGATCGGTCATAACCGTTATGACCGATCGTATAACACAGCGGTCATAACCGTTATGATCGACTGGTCATAGTCGTTATAACCTCTGTTACACGATACGGTGACGTATTGGTGAAAAACCTTAGGCACAAAGAGGTCACGACGAAAATTACCAGGCGGTCATTATGAAGTTGACCGTCCTATAATATGCATTTAAATTAATAGAAATACCAAGAGTCATTTAAATGGCGAATTACAGATTTACCCTCATCTCTCACCCGCCCAAAAGGCATTCTCCCTCGAATAAGCTCACAAAAATTTCCAACCAGCGTCTACAGTGTTTTAAAGAGAGAGACTCCGATTCTAGAGAGAGAAAGCTTTGCAACCGCTCGGAAACCATCCTAAACCACCACGAGATCCCTTTATATACTGGTTGGACGTCTGCTAACGTAGAAAAATCTTTAAAAAATACCCATGTCGACGCCAACAAAAATGTCAGAGAAAAACACTACTCCCGAAACATCGCCGAAGGGTACGCAGGGGGAAGTCGAATTAAAAGACTCACAGAAGTTTATGAGTGAACTAGACAATAATATAACAGACTCTGAAAAGGTAATGAAATTTATTTTTGTTTTTATGTTGAAAAATATTTTCATTGTTATTATATATAAGTGCCGTATAATAAAAGATATCGGATGCTGGATCGATTAAAAAGTTGTTTTGGTCTTCGTGTTTAAAAAGTTTACACTTTTAATATTTTTCAGTAAGAATATGCAGTATTTATTGATTTTTTGAAAACAAAGTTTCCATTTTTATATGCGTTTTTGATGATATTCCACTTTCCAATTGATTTACTGAAAAATGTTATCATATTGTACATAAAGTTAAGATTTTTATCTGTTTTTGTACCATAAAACATCCGTTAATTCAAGTATGTGTTTTAGTTTATATTTTATATTAGGGATTTCGTCGATGTTTGTGTTTAAGTGTAGATGATATCGGCTATTTGAAACAAAATGGAATGGTCATTTTTTTTATGACTCTCTGGTCATAATAATTATTACTCAGTTTCAGTTTTCTGTTATGTCCGGTGGTCATTTTCATTATGACTTGTTGGTCATAATAATGATTGCTCTGAGTTTTAACTTATTTTAGGATGGTCATTTTCATTATGACTTGGTCATAATAATAATTACTCAGTATTTTCTCTTTTTCCTGTTGTTATGGCGTGTTGGTCACAAAAATTACCAGGTTTTTTGTTTGTTCCGGACTGTCATTTTCATAATGACTTGGTCATTTTAGGCCGACAATTTTTGTTTAATTGATGGTGATTTATTTTTTAGTTTTCATAATGCTGTTATTTTATGCCTGGTAATTTTTATTATTACTTCACTGTCATAAGTATACTTACCCTTTTATGTTACGATTAACATTACCGCAGGTTCAATATAATCGACGGATACCGGATTCTGAAATTACCAGGGCAAAAATAAACACTTTTATTAACATTCCAGATAGTTGTAAGAAACTGAGACAGTGGTTGTCTCCCCAACAGTACGAGGCCGTCCTCAAGCAGCCATGCATTAAGCATTTTCTGAGATTAACCAATCTTGGTTGGGCTGGTCAGGTCTTCCACAACATTGTGATGAGATTGACGGATCACTCAGCAATGGGTGATGCTCTTTGGTTCGAGATCGGAGGCGAACTTGGCAGATTTTCCATCAACGAGTTCTGCCTCATTACCGGCATGAAATGTGCAGGGTCTACCCATCTCCCAGTGGTTGAAAGCCGATTAATGACAAGATATTTTTCGCCCTTAAGAGGCGTGTCGAGAGAAAATCTGGAGTTGCAGATGTCGAATGCGACATTTGACAACGACGACGACGCTGTGAAGCTTAGTTTACTATACTTGATGTTCTGCATTCCCTTATCAAATGTAAACTCCATCAAGATAGACTCTAAGTTTTTTTCCCTGGCCGATAACATTGCTGATTTCAATGATTTTCCTTGGGGCGTTCTCTCATGGGAGGCAACCCGGTCTGCAATATGTAATGCAGTTGAGAACAGGCTGTCTACGAAGAGTAGAGCTTCAAAAAGGCCCGACAAAGTGCATTACAGTGTATCGGGCTTTCCTCATGCCTTACTCGTCTGGGCCTATGAGACCCTCCCATCGATAGCATTGAAATTCAGCAAAAAGTACGATCATGTCTTTCCGCGTATGCTGTCGTGGACCATCGAGGACAATGTCAAGTTCGATGATGTTATATCTTCTTTTACCGCGGTTAGCGAAAATCAGGTATTATTGTATAGGATGTCTTACGTATATTTATTATGTATGCAGTGTCAATTACAATTGCTGGTCAATTTAACATTTTCACAAGCCTGTTACCATAACAGTGGTAATACTAGCATATTGATATAATCCGTAACCCCTACTGATTTTTTTTATTAATATCAAATGTGTTCAGAGTAAGTGTTTTGTCATGATGCCAACTGAAGATGAGTTGAAGGACCCATGGGTTGCGCGGCTATTTTTGAAGAACCCAAGTGTTGTGCCTAAATTACCTCCCAAGCCTTCTGCACCCCGACCGAGCTCCGATGCAAACTCAGATTGGCGGGAGTTTCAAAAAGAAATCCGAGGAGAGGTTGTCTCCATTAAAGAAAAGTTGGTGGCTCTTGAAAAGGGCCAGAAGAAGGCTAACAAACTCATGAGAACTGTAATAAAAATGTTGGCCGCCAACTTTTCTGAGAAGGGGCAGGGGAAGGCACACACCAAGGAATTTGTTAGCAGCCGCCAGAAGCCTCAAGTTCACACGGCTGAGAATTATGAGTTGAAACCTACCTCACCTCACATCGGCACCGGCTCGCAAGATGATGTGATATTCGACTCTGACATCGGAGCCACTGCTGATATGGGTGTTCAAGCAGCCATAGAGTTCCTTACTGCCGAAAAGGTGATTGTTGCTCGGGAAGACGTCAAGGCTGACGAGAATAAGGTACTCATTTAGCTGTTAGTTGAGTATTGCATTAAATGTAGATTATCTCAACTGTATTCCACAACTAGAACATTGTATTTATTATTATGCCATGTTGTGAAACCACACAGGAAAGTATTTTGCCCTCGGATTTACCAGCAACCGATCTAGAAGTGAAGGCAAAATCAGATCAATGTGTTGGAATAAAGGAGGAAATAGAGCAAGACCCGGAGAAGGATACTCAAGAAAAAAACATAGGGATGGATATCGTGAAGGTTGAAGAGCCAGACGACGATGAGAGCATCGGTGACGTGGTTGTTACGAATCTCTGTAACTTAGTTATATAGTCATTATGGTCATTGTGTACAATGTTAACTCGTTTCACATATGTCACTTATAGATCCGTAAGAAGAAGAGGGCCAGACTATCAAAGATTGGCCAGCGGCCCTCTGGATCAATTATCGATGTTGCCTCGCCGTCAAAGCCTCCGACTAAGCTGCTTACTCCCCTCCCTCTGGGTCTCGCAGATGAACCTCCGAAAGACACGCTAAAGGAGTTCAGGGAATGGTTCCCAAAAGGATTATTGAAGAGGACTCCTGCAGGGTAATTTTTTTTATAATACAGATTATGTTCGATTTAAAATTTACAATATATTAACAACGTCATCACCAATTAACCAGACGGTACATTATGTTTAGTAAACGGCCTCTCCGATACACTGTAAAGCATGATATTTTTGACAAACCGCATGACCTCGGATGCATGTTGGTGGAAAAAAAGAGTTGGTATTATGAGTTAGCTACCTCTCCTGTTTGGCTATAGGATGAAGTAAGTACCTTTCTTCAATATTTTATACTCAATGTTCTATAAATTTCGTAAATACTAAGGTCACAATGATACATTGTTTGTTATCCTGTATTTTTTTTTCAATTTATTTGCATCTTTTTTGTTTGTGAGCACATTGACGTTGCATTGTACTACCTGAGGAAGAAGATCAGGCAGTACCCTGAACTGGAACAACGAAAGGTGACAACGGTAGACACGTTTTTTGCTGCAAAAGTCCGTTCGTTGTGGACCGTCTACCAGGCAGCACCCGATAAGTTCGATTGGGCCTGCTGTGATTCTGTGTTCAGGATAATGCTTGGCGTGCGTGCCCAGAGTGGGGCCTCGTGGTTTGACGTTAACACGGTGCTAATGCCAAGTCACTTTGGCGATCTGAAACATTGGGCATTAGTAAAGCTCGACCTAATAAACTGGACCCTTGAGGTATACGACTCTCTTCAGCATGAAGGACCTCATAACTCTAAGGTCCGCGAAGGAATGGAAGGTCTGTCAAAGTTCATTCCATTTATAGCTGAAAAAAACAGTTTGTTCGAGTTCAAACTACGAGTTCCTCCAGGAAATTACCCAATACCAGTCACCATAATGAAAGATATCCCTAAACAAGCCAATGGGTTAGTACAAGCATTGCAAGTTATCTCATAAAATGAACTGTGTGGAGTGTGTTGCTTATTTAATAAATTTTTTTTCCATCTTTCGTGCAACAGGGGTGACTGTGGAATGTTTACAATCAAATATGCTGAGTGCTTGATAGAAGGGAGGGATGTCAGATATTGGGTAATTGCTGCACGCATGCAAATCTTCAGGGAGTATTTTGCCTGTTACATGTGGTCCCATGCCAAAAATAAGCTCGCTGAAACTTATAAAAGTGATGCTGATGAGGAGGAGGACGTTTAACATTTAGACTAACCAATTCAATCTAGTTATCTAACTTAACCAGACTGTTAATAGTATCATTATTTAATTCTTGCTAAACCCCATTGATTTTTGTATATGCTATATTGTTGTAAAATTTGAAGTGTAACATTACACATTAATCGTATTGATGACCAGGTGGGAATAAAATGTTTCATTATCAATGGAATGTATCTTTGTACATGACAATAAAAAGCTTTCTTTCTTTCAATACTAATACAGAGGTCATAACGGTTTTGACCAGAAGGTCATAACCGTTATGACCGAAAGTATAACCCAGAGGTCATAACGGTTTTGACCAGAAGGTCATAACCGTTATGATCGATAGTCTAACACAGCGGTCATAACGGTTATGACCAGACGGTCATAACTGTTATGACCACTGGTTTAACACAACGGTCATAACCGTTATGACCGTCTGGTCAAAACCTTTATGACCGATCGTATAACACAGAGGTCATAACGGTTATGACCGTCTGGTCATAACTGTTATGACCGCTACTCTAACACAGAGATAATAACAGTTATGACCGTCTGGTCATAACCGTGATGACCTCTGTGTTAGACCAGCGGTCATAACAGTTATGCGGTCATAACCGTTATGACCGCTGTGTTATACGATCGGTCATCTCAGTTATGACCGTCTGGTAATAACTGTTATGACCGCTGGTTTAATATCATTATTCTAACAAGAAAATGTTAAGTGAAGCTAGTTTAGAATTTAAGGGGTGAATATTTTTTAAAGTTTAAATACAAAATAGGAATTATTTTTATACAAGCGAGAATAATCCTTATTGACAATAGGAAAAAAAAAAAAAAAAAAAGTTAAATTGCTCAATTAGTCCCTAAACTCTGAACATTATATAATTTTAGTCCCTGATCTTTTTTTGGTAGCTGGAATGATCCTAAAATATTAAAATGTTGCTACAATAGTCATTTTCGTTAACTTTTTAATAATTTATAATTATTCCAGCTAAGAATAAAATAACAAAGAATGCCCTTAATCCCTTAAAATATTGCTACAATAATTTTTTAACGGAATCCGTCAATAATTTGGTCAAAAAGTAATGGTAACTAACGAATTCTGTTAAAAAATTAACGTAAAAAGGCCTATTGTAATATCATTTTAAAAGTTTAGGGACATTCTAACTACAAAACAAAGTTCATAGGCCAAAATTACACAAAATTAAAAGTTATGAGAACAACTTAATAATTTACCTAAAACGAAAAATGTTTGATGGCTGCTTTATATATATATATATATCTCTAACCATTACAGAGGTAACTAAGGTTTGGCGGGTTTGTTTTCTCTTTTATTAACCTATGTATTTATGAGTGTATATATATAAAAAAAAAATGCATAAAGCCCCATAAATATAAAAAAAATTTAATCCATATCCCTCAAAATTTTTCCTCCTACATTTTTTTTTGATTTTGGCATTCATCTCTAACATTATGTGACGTGTGTTTATGAATGTTACATTATTCAAAATCACATTATATAGATGGAAAAAAGTCAACAATGGTTTCCCTTTTTTTTAAAACTTCATATGCCAGCCAAATATGAAAAAAGTAATAAAGAAGAAATTATTTTAATAAGGAGCCACCAACTCTAATTTTAGCTGATTCCTGGTAATTAACTTGTCTATCTTAAAAAGTAAAAGAATATCGAACAACAAGAAACAGCTACCTTGTCAACACGCGTAACTAAAGTTAAAATAAATAAAATTTAATTCGTATTTTTTATTTTCTTAGCTTATGAATCCTACTTTTCTGTAACCTCTGTATAAGATTTTTTTCCTTTTTGACCAGACGTTCTTGTTGATTCTATGTGGATGCAGTACAAAGAAGAGTCAAAAAAAATACAAAAGGCCAAAAAGGGCGATTCCAAAATCTGAAGACAAAATCCGATAGTGTAACACAGAGGTCATAACGGTTATGACTGTCTGGTCATAACCGTTATGACCAATCGTATAACACAGCGGTCATAACGGTTATGACCAGGCGGTCATAACTGTTATGACCGCTGATCTTATATAGAGGTCATAACGGTTATGGCCAGACGGTCATAACTGTTATAACCGCTGATCTTACACAGAGGTCATAACGGTTACGATCAGACGGTCATAACTGTTATGACCGCTGATCTTACACAGAGGTCATAACGGTTATGACCAGACGGTCATAATCGTTATGACCGGTAGTATAACGCAGCGGTCATAACGGTTATGACCAGACGGTCATAATTGTTATGACCGCTGGTCTAACACAGAGTTAATAACGGTTATGACCACCTGGTCATAACCGTTATGACCAGGCGGTCATAACTGTTATGACCGCTGGTCTTAAATCCCCCTAAAAAATGCTTGGCTTAACAATTAATATTTTCTTATATAATAAAAGCATGTTATAGCAATCTATTGTACTATAAAATACATTTTGTACTTATCATAAAAATCTTGGTCATGTTTAATGTGAAGTGTGATAAATTGTGCTAAATTGGTATACAACAATGATAAAAAAGTAAAGTAAAATGACCCTACACATTCATCACATTTATGAAATTGGTATTATGAACTCTGTATCTGGTCTTGTGGTTGGACGTTTTCGTAATCTAAGATTACCAAGGGTAGTCGGATTGGATACCAATCTAGTATGTTATGGTTTGTAGTAAGATAGAACGATTCTTATCTTATGCCCTGTTTGAAAACAAGAGTATAACCCATTGTCGTGCTGAGATTGGATGATAGGCCAAGGGCATAGGACGACTTGTAAGTACAAATCCGCCTACAACATGGGCAAAATGTTTTTATTACATTGCATACTTTTCAAAAATTCATGCATTGATTTACATGATGTACATATGTATTATGGTTTATGTTTTATGTTTTATGTTTTATTATTGTAACATCATGAAAGCATGTTCACTAATAATAAATTACATGATCAGAACAAGATTAAGTTTTCAAGTAAGAAACATTTAAGATTTAAGTTTTCAAGTATGATTAACTAAGAACAAGTTTTCATGTAATAAGATAAGACAAGCAAGTTTTCTTATGTCATACCGACTTGCCACGAGGGCGGGTTTAAATGGTTTGGTCCATGGTTTGAGTTGGATTGGATTGGTTCCCCCAACCACTCCATGTTAAACTATTTAGTTCATGGTTTGAGTTGGATTGGACTGGCCACCTCAACCACTCCATGGCTATGCACCACAGTACATGCACACATGGTATGTAGGGGACCCAAAACCAAATTAACATAAGAAAGAATAATTGATTCATAAGAAAGCATAATCGGTTCATGTATTCTTTTACTAAAAAATATTTTGTGGAATAGAAAGTTGTACTTACTGAGCATAAGCTCATAACTTACGTTCATGCTGCAGTGAGCAACCTACCGGCTATGCTTGATGCAAAACTGTGGAGAGATGGCGCTACAGACTGTGAAATTTGGGTTGGACACCGCCACGGGTTTTGGAAATATGTTATGTAAAATGTGTTTGTTTTCTATTATGATAACTATTATGATTTGTTAAGATGTGGTTTGAAAGCTTGGTACCCAAGTGAGTACATATAAATAAGTATGAGTATAAGTCAAGTTTTAAATTGAGGAAAAAAAAAAACATTTACGTATTTTTACGTAAAACAAAAGTAAGTTTTAAGATGAAATATGTTTAAGTAAGCATGGTATGGTAGCGGCCCCTCGAAATCAGGTCGTTGCAAATTTAAGTATTTAAGTTAAGTAAGTACGGTCGTCACGACCTTATGTAGGTCGGGTCGTGACAGGTATGGTGACTATTGATAGGTCTAGTTACGAATATATGTAACGAAGGTTGCTTTAATCCCATGCTAATATAGTAGATGGACCATATTGTAACTAAAGTGATATTTCAAAATAGATAGCTTTTCAGTGCGTACTCAAGACTATACATAATATAATTGTTTCATGAAACACATGTAGCCCAAGTGGGAGATTGTTGGGGTTTTATTAATTTCCTATTATGGGCTTATATATTAAATGACAATTATATTATAGGCTATCTAATTTAATAGGGCCAAATAAGTTATCTAATAGTCGGGCTCTAACGATATCTATTAGGTATGTGCTTTAATGTGTAGAAACCCAATACTAATTAAATTAGGGTTGATGAGAATCTAATCTAAGTTAGTATATAATTACATGATCCTTCCCTCGTGAAAGATTGGTTCGACACCCTAACTTGTCTTAAATTTGTCTTAGCCTCTGACTTAACTGAACTTGAGTATGCCTAATATCATACTATAACTTATAGTCTTATTCAAAGATGAGTTCTAAGAATTCTTCTTTTTTTTTTTTTTATTTTTTTTTAATAAAGACGAAGTTTTAGACTTTTGTTCCTTAATTCTAAACTTATTAGTCATGATGCAATGGTATGAAATATAATCCATGACATAAATTTAAAATCATGGCATAAATATAAAGTTTGACATTTACATAGCATGTTAGTAAAAGTGTGACAAGTACGTAAATGTGGCATACTTGTGAACCATGTCATAATTATATAGTTGGCAAATACATGATTGTGCTATATCATAACATATCATGGCAATCACATAATTCATAACATGCATATTATCACTTCATGAACATAGGCAAAGCATTCCTAACATGGCATGTGCCTATTACGTAGTTTGAAAATAATAATATTTTCATACTGTAGGTGAGGTTTGTACTTTCGTTACACACAGTTTTTCCATATATTAAACTTCTCGATAGTCTAAATCTTATCTATTTGTAAAACTTGGCCTCCAAGTTTTTGTACTCATAAAGTAACTCAGTAAAAATCTTATATGTCATCAAAACTTACTCTCTAAGATCTCATACTGAAAAAGTAACTCAGTAAAATTCTTACCTGGCATCAAGGCTGAAAAAGGTAGTCTGTCAAAATCTTATCTGTAAAAAGTTAGACAGTCTAATTTTCATCTGACTAAAAAATGATGTCAAATCCTTGATACTGCAGTTTTATATGCAGAAAAATTATGTCTAGGAAAACTTTAAGACTACTAATTCCCATAGTCCGAAAACTATTGAAATATTGTATTTGGTGATATGACAACTTATCTACACTTATATCAATTGGTCACTTTATACTATTCACACTTTTTGAATAATTTTAAGTGACCATATACTAACTATTAAGTGACAAAAATTAATAATTGTCACATCATAAAAATTCATTTCATAACTTTAGGTTAAAATTATAACCTAAACATTAATTTATATAAGGAATTTTGATGAATTAACTTTTTAATTCAAAATAATTCCTTATAAAAAATTGGGGGTATTACAATGTGGAAACATGTCCAAGGTACACATTTGTATTTAATTAAGAAGTATATGAAATGGTCCAAATGTATCAAACTTGAGACCAAACTTAAAATTTTGAAACATGTTCAAAAACGAAGTCCAGTTAGGATTCGTGATCGTGGTCAAGTTGGGTTTTGGGAGTGGATCTAGTTGCATTTTGGTACTAGGGTTGGAGTCTAGTTTCAGGACAGGGATCGAGTTCATGTTTCTAGTCAAGTACCGAAGTCTGGTTTCGGGACAGATGCCAAAATATGAATTAGGGACGGGTAGGGTTAGGTTTCAAGAGGTTGGGGTCGGGTTTTGGTAATGGGGGTAGGGTCGGGTTTTGGGACCAGGGTCGCATTTTGAGATGGGGTGTCACGACCAAAACCGAGGGTAGTAACGTGGAGGAGTTGAATTAAAAGTAAACGAATAATAAACTGGACTTTTAATCAAATCAATGGACATTTCGAAATACTAAGTTTTTATTATGGAAACAGCTTTTGAAAATCCAACCTTTGGCATCATCACACAAACAAACAAAAATAGAAAATAAAAGTACAGACATCCAAAATGCAGTCCACAGAGACAGTTAAGTTTACTTGCCTTGGAAGAAATAAAGATTAAAAATAAAAATACAGATAGATAACCATTAGACCGTATTGGCCTTGTAGTAATCCCAACTAATTGGCGCTACTCCCAACACCTTCTGGGGGGATTAAAACAATAACACATGAGCTACGAGCCCAGTAGGATACAATTGACTTATTTAAAATATTAGTTAGAAACATTTGGTTAGGATATAATGAAATGAAATAGACCAAAATAGTAGGAAATAAAATAATACAGAAATAACAATAGTTGAACATAAATAGACTTATGGGTGCTAGCCTGAGAACCAACCGATTGGTAACAAGACACTATCTCAGCATTTGAACAAGGCTTACAAGAAAAACTATCAACCGCTGATGTCTAATCGGATAGCGTTTAAAATTCGTTCAACATGCTCTGACAATAACAGCCTAAGTCTAAAAACATCTCACTTGAATGTCTCAACAATAATGTATCTACATATATATACTTTTGACCTAAAACATTTGATACATATATATACTCTCTGTTTAAAAACACTTTATAAAACCATTTGATTTTCAAAATGATTTTAAAACCAACAATTCATAGTAGCATTTAGAAAAGCAGGTTCAGGTATCCTACCTTGTTGGCAAAAAAAAAAAAAAATCTATTGATAACTTCACGAATGCCGGGGCTCCTCGCTCCAGTCACCAAAACCTTAAATTCAATCCTTAATTAAACTTAATTATCTATCACAACACAAATCCTTAATTAAACTAAATATCATGCCTAATTAGTGTGCCTTAACCACTATTTTAATCTCCTTTAATAGTACGCATGAAACTAAAAATTAAAATTTTAGAAAGTGAATAGTGTATAAACTTTCCCTTTCTCTTTCTCTCTCTAAAGCGTGATGGATAAGGTTTCTATATCATTTTTCTCTTTTAGGGCCAGATTTTGGTGATAGCCTTTAGTCTGCCTCTGATTTACTACCCTAGAGATGAAGGTGAGAATCATATATATAGTGAAGGTCTTGGCAGATGCGAGCCCGTGATAGAAGGATGGGCGTTGTGGGAAGGAGCTAGGCAAGAATGACATAGTTGATGGTGGTGCATGGTCGTAATGTGACGAGGAGGTCCTGTAGTAGCTCGCCTTTGGCAAACCAGTTTCTCCCAAAGATGTGGTTCGTTCTATCGGCAAGGACTCTTTCTATGTGATTGGTTTTTTTTTTTTTTTTGTCTGTGTAAATTTGTGTGTAATAGTAAAGATGTTTTTGTCATCTTTTCTTTGGGTGTTTTTTTCTTTTTGTTTTTTATAATAACAGAGGTGGTTTCTCCACTTTCCGAGTTGGTTATTTATATGTCAGATCTAAGTCTTGACGGTGTTTTAGTCCCACTAGAGTTACTTCTATGCGGAGTTAGTATTGAAACTAGTGGTACTAGGTCTTGGCCCTCGATTGATCGGGAAAATCCATTGATTGTCGAGGTTTTTTGAAAAAGAGCCTTGCATGTGCTTGATTTCAATGTGCCGAGATATATTCCCGTTATCGGGTCTCAAGCATACATCTTTCCATTTGAGAGTAATCAGATTTTACTGGTAGATTAGTTCTTGTTAAAGTGTTTTGTCTCATATAATATGGGGTTTCTTATGTTTGATATTTTCGTATCAAAAATTTCCCCTTTCAAAAATTTTTAAAAAAAATTTAAAACTCAAATGTATAGTAAAAATACTCTATATCTACAAAACATCAAAATTGGTAAACTTAAAACTCAAATTTAAAAATTCTAAACTTTACTATTCAAAATTCCACGGAAAATCAACAATTTCAACAATTAAAACAGGTTAGAACTAAACAAAAGCTTTTGCCACTTCCATTATCTAGTTTCACAATATAACGAAGTATCCAAAAGAAAATAATAATAATATAATAATAATAATGAGGGTTAATTTCACTTTTAGCACCTGTGGGGAAAAGAATATTAAAATCAACATTTGTTTTTCATCCCTTCATTTCTAGCACCGTCACATCATAAAAGCCGATGATATGTGGGGCCCAGCTGCATTAAATATAAGTCAAATTACGGGTTTACCCTCATCTCCCTCGCATGCCCCAAACAACTGTGCCAAACCAGCATCTACAGTATTTTAGAGAGAGAAAATGAAATCTAGAGAGAGAAATAGTTGCAATCGGCCGGAACCACTCGGAAACCGTCCGAAACCACCACGAAAGGCATCTATAAACAGCTTCGTGATATCGAAGGCCACCTACTTAGAATAGTTTAAAAAACCGGCACCAGATATCGAGAGAATGGTGGCCGATGAAGGGTTCAGGAGAAATCGAAGTTAACGAATCAAAGAAGTCGAAAGTTAAAAAACTTTACAAAATCTGGTTTCAATGTATAAAAAGTTTGCATTTAACGCTTTGTTTGCAAGGGGGAAAAAATTTCATTATGAACATGAATTTGTTTAACAGTTGGCCTTCTTACAGGATCGGTCATTTTCATAATGACCGCCTGGTAATTTTCGTTGTGACCCCTATAACTGTTAAATTTTTGCATATAATTTTGGTCACAACGATATTGACCAGGTGGTCATTATAAAAATGACCAGTTTTTTGTCAGACATCCTTTTACAGGATCGGTCATTTTCATAATGACCCAATTGTCATTATCGTTGTGACTCTTGTAAATTGTCAATACGGTGACATATTGGTCAAAGTGTTTGACGATCGGTCATAATAGTTATGACCACCCGGTCATAACTGTTATGACCCTTGTGTTTGACTGTCGGTCATAACAATTATGACCACATGGTCATAACTGTTATGACCTCTGTGTTACACTATCGGTCATAATAGTTATGACCGTCTGGTCATAACTGTTATGACCACCGTGTTAGACCAGAGGTCATAACAGTTATGACCACCTGGTCATAACTGTTATGACATCTGTGTTAAAATGTCGGTCATTTGCATGATGACCCCCTGGTCATAACTGTTATGACATCTGTGTTAGAATGTCGGTCATTTGCATGATAATCCCCTGGTCATAACTGTTATGACCTCTGTCATTGGTCAATACGGTATCGTATTGGTCAAACCCTAACAAAATGTTTTGCCCACTCTCCCGCCCATTTCAATCCCGACTATAACTAACAGTACCCTAATTTTAGAAAACTTTGTCTTTCGGTTTTATTCGTCGTTTTTCTCTCAGTGAAGCCTCACGAATCCTCTCTGCACCATTACCCACTGATCGAAGCTCACTCTAACACCAACAAATCTGAACACAACAAATCGCAACTTGTCACAGTTTTATTGATTCGTTCGGAAAAAATTTGCTTGAAAACAAAACATAAACCATCCGTTTATAAAATTTGGTTTATATAAATACTTGGGTTTTCGTTGATGAATTTTTAATTGTTTGGTGATATCGGTAATGAGTTAATTTTTGTAATGGTCATTTTTTTAATCACTCTGTGGTCATAATAATAAACTCTAACTCCGTTTTATGTTATTTTCGGATGGTCATTTCATGATGACCACCTCGTGAATTCCGCGGTTTGCCTTATTAGCCATATACAGAGGTCACAACGATATTGACCTGGTGGTCATCAGAAAAAATGACCGTATTTGTAAGAATACTAACAGTGATTGATTTGCTGCCCGACTTTAATGCCAATTCCTCGATTTGTGTGTAAAGGGATAAAAAAAATAAATCAATTAATTTGCATAACTTTTGATACTTCTACAGGATCGGTCATTTCCATAATGACCACATGGTATTTTCTGAGTTGGTACATGTTTGACGGTTGTGTCCGTAATCATTACATCTACCACACCGATTAGGCTCATCTTCTTCACCTTGGGACGGAATCCTACAAACCCGTGGCCTTCCGGGCCCACGCTTTATAGTGGGAGGATTAACAATTTGCAATCTTACTTCTTCAGATACGTCCCAGCCCTCGAGGCTGCCAATAGGGTGGACTACATGTGCATAATAAGCATACCAATAGTCTTTCATGTAGTAATTAGAACAATAATTATAAGGATCAATTCGACGGTGATTACATACGGCCATTGCATGAGGGCAAGGAATTTGATCGACCTGAAATCGTCTGCAAGTACATGTCCTTTCGCTCATATCGACAATCCATATTTGGGCAGCATTGTTGGTGACGGCGTACTCAAACTGATCAGCTGGCCGAGGCTGTAACAAAGGTAATTTTAAGACATTAGTTTAAGCGATCGCATTAAGGCAAAGACAGAATAAAATTTAAAAATGGGGTCGTTATCACAAACCGTTACTGCTAGGCCTAAAGCGAAGTTTGAGCGAATCACGTTCTCTGCCTTCGGGGCCAGTTTAGATGTTATTTTAAGGGCCTCTTCACTTCTCTCGACAAACCATCGTTGTAGTAGTCCCCTAAGCCATTCCACCAAGAATCCAACTGGCATTAACCTGGCTTTCCGATCCATATTGTTTAATGACTCTGCAATATTGGTTGTCATGATTGCATATCTCCGACCGTTGAAGTATGCTCGCGACCACTTTATAGGATCGGCCTGAAGAAGGTAACGATGCATGTCGGGGTTACGACCACGGGTGGATTCCATATGACGATGGTACTCACTTAAAAGATACGTTCTCGAGGCACCGTCAAAATAGGTCTTTAGAGGGCCTTTGAAATCTTTGTATCTAGTCTTCAAGTTTGCAGCCAAGTGTTGGACGCATATCCCAAATGCAGCATCTGGATACACAAGGTTGGCTGCATATTCGATACCCTTATGCCTATCGACCACAATAGCAAGAGACTCTCGCGTGCCAATTGAATCCCTTAGGCCTTGTTTGGCTATGAGTTTAGTTTAAACTAAACTGTACTTTTTTCATCATGTTTTTTGTCTTTTTCCCCAAAAAGTTGTTTGTCTTTTCTGAAAATTCTAAAAAATTCTAAAAAATTTACTATTTAAACTTACAAATCTTAACTCAAACTTACACACCAAACACCCCCTTAGTTTCTCGAAGAACCATTTCCATGATTCATTGCTCTCCGACAGAACGATACCAAATGCAAGGGGAAATATGGAGCCATTTGCGTCGTGTCCGCAGGCTGCCAGCAACATACCTCCAAACCTGGCCTTTAGTGCTGATCCATCAACCACAATTACTGGACAACAATAAGGCCAACCATGCTTCGAAGCAGCTAAGCACATGTACAAGTATTTGAAACAATTTGCTGAGTCTGTCTCAATGTCAATGTCAGATCCAGGATTTTTCCGCTTAACCATTTCAGCCCACGCTGGCAGAACTGTAATTATTAAATTATCAACACCATGTTTTAAGTATAATAGTTATAAGGCCAGTCACGAACGTATAACCAGACAAGGGAAATTACCTTTGTATGACTCAACATCATCGCCCCTCAGGCTTGTCAGTGCAGCTTCCTTCCCTCGCCATGCTCTAAGATAGTTGAAAGACACTCCAAATTCGGCTTACATGTCTCGCATTATTTCAGATGGTCTATATAAGGAATTGGTCGGATCCAAGTATTTTGCATTAACACACTCCCCAATCATCCAACTCTTTGCTTGACGATGATGCCCTTGAACGATTTCAATTGAACAAGTATGGACGTCGTCGAACCTCTTCACAACAAACAGTTCACTACCTTTCATCCTAGTCGCACGCAATTGCCATGGACATCCCTCATTATCTATACATATAACGTGTAATAGAGTAGAGTTCGACCTCTTCACCTTGAGTTGGTAGTGTTTACTCATGGCATCGTGATGGAGATGGTATTACAGTAACTTTTTGTTTTCAAAAACACAGTTTATGCGCAGCGTGATAAGTGTATAATCAGCAACAACGACTCCGTCGGATACACTATCACTACTTGATACTTTGTCATATTGAGATCCAGTATTATTGACAATAGAATGACCTCCAATGCTTGCTGCGATACTCTTCTCGTTTGAACGATGAGTATCAGCCAAAACATTAAATTTCCCGACATTACAATCATCGTGATCCGTGCCTAAGTCATTGTTCAATATTTGATGTTGATTTTCAATTCCATAGTCAGTGTGCAAATCCAGACCTACTGTAGGATAAGTGATATGAGGAGGAGGAGGAGGA
This sequence comes from Ficus erecta, assembly GCA_008635985.1. Taxonomy (NCBI): domain Eukaryota; kingdom Viridiplantae; phylum Streptophyta; class Magnoliopsida; order Rosales; family Moraceae; genus Ficus; species Ficus erecta. The sequence goes on along the minus strand of BKCH01000135.1, from coordinate 81,364 downwards.
GGGTTAGGATCATATTACTGTCATTTACATGTTGCATGGCTTCATCACTCTGTCCCCCCTCCCTAGAACGTTGAACGTCTATGTGGTTGCTTGCCCCTACCTCTGGTGCCATGGCTTCCGCAGCGGACTCATCCAATACATCGATTGTAACTGGAAATTTGCTAGGCACATGAACATCCTTCTTCTTTAGTTGTATGTAGAATTTAACGTCAGCATCACACTGTATCCTCACAAGAGGCAATCCAGGTTCAACACCGTATCTCATGACTATATTCTTGTCTGGGCCCCTAATTCCAAGCACACTTCTCACCAACTCAACAAGACCAACATATGTTGAGTTCTCGGGCACCAATATTCCCTTCATTTCGCCACCAACATATCTCATTGTGCCGTCCCATTGACCATTATACTTTACGAAAACACAAACCGCATCCATTCCTGAATGAAACAGCATCAAGTTATCCAATAATTTACTTTACAAAGGAAGGAAAGATTATGTTATATGCTACAGGAGACCGAATAACAAGCACCATTATATCTCAAAACTGGTAACAAAGATTTTGTTTATACAATATATTTCAAAACGCACGCCCATTAAATAATAAATTAACAAATAAAACCAAATAAGAAGCACCATTACCTCAGATTGGCTGATTGAAAGTGTGAAGATCTCTATTCAAATGGAGTAGAAGCAGATCTGGCAGATTCTGACGATAACTGTGACGAGGATGGTCAGATGTCGAATTAACAGAGTGCACAAAGATGTGTTCAGATTTGTTGGACTTAGAGTGAGTTTCGATCAGTGGGTAATGGTGCAGAGAGGAATCGTGAGGCTTTAGTGAGAGAAAAACGGTGAAAAGAGGAAAGAAAAAGTTTTCAAAATTTGGGTTACTGTATATAATGTCGCGATTGAAATGGGCGGGAGAGCTAACGAAAAATTTTGTTAGGATTTGACCAACACGTCACCGTATTGACCAATAGTTTATCGGTCATAACGGTTATGACCAGACGGTCATAACCGTTATGACCGATCGTGTAACATATAGGTCATAACGGTTATGACCAGGCGGTCATAACCGTTATGACCGCTGTATTATACGATCGGTCATAACGGTTATGACCGTCTGGTCATAACGGTTATGACCGATCGTATAACACAGAGGTCATAACGGTTATGACCGTCTGGTCATAACGGTTATGACCGATAGTGTAACGCAGCAGTCATAACGATTATGACCGTCTGGTCATAACGGTTATGACCGATCGTATAACACGGCGGTCATAACGGCTATGACCAGGCGGTCAAAACTGTTATGACCGATAGTGTAACGCAGCGGTCATAACGGTTATGACCAGTCGGTCATAACTGTTATGACCGCTGGTCTAACAAGAGGTCATAACGGTTATGACCGTCTGGTCAAAACCGTTATGACCGATGGTCTAACACTTTGACCAATACATCACCGTATTAAGCATTCACAGGGGTCACAACGATAATGACCATGTGGTCATTATGAAAATGACCGATCCTGTGGAAGGACGTCTGACTAAAAACTGGTCATTTTTATAATGACCACCTGGTCAATATCGTTTTGACCAAAATTATATGCTAAAATTTAACAGTTATAGGGGTCACAGCGAAAATTACCAGGCGGTCATTATGATAATGACCGTCCCTATAAGAAGACCAACTGTTAAACAAATTCAAAATAATGAAATTTTTTTCCCCTTTGCAAACAAATCGTGAAACACAAACTTTTTAGACATTGGAACCAGATTTTGTAATTTTTTTAACTTTCGACTTCTTTGATTCGTTAACTTCGATTTTCCCTAAACCCTTCATCGGCCACCATTCTCTCGATATCTTTAATTAGTTTTTAAACTATTCTAAGTAGGTGGCCTTCTATATAACGAAGTTGTTTATAGATGCCTTTCGTGGTGGTTTCGGACGGTTTCCGAGCGGTTCCGGCCGATTGCAACTGTTTCTCTCTCTAGATTTCGTTTTCTCTCTCTAAAAAACAGTAGATGCTGGTTTGGCACATTATTTTGGGGCCATGTAAGGGAGATAAGGATAAACCAGTAATTTGACATACAATTAATCCTTCTGGACCCCACATATCAGATTGAAAAATGACGTGGCAGTGTTAGAAGTGAAGGGGAAAAAAAGTGGTGCTGGTTTTAATATAATTTATTCCACAGGTGCTAAAAGTGAAATTAACCCTTTAGATAAAACGAAAAATTCTCTAGGAAAAAAAAAAAGAAGAAAGAGAAATCATACCATATGACATATTTGATAGACCCTATTTAAATATAGGGCAGTTTTTTAAAACATGATAAATTATAATATATTTGTATTATTTTTTTAAAATTAATTTATCTATTTACAAATTTACCCTTGTTTCTCTCTCCTCACACACTCTCTCTCTTTTCTTTATCTTCTCTCTCATTACTCTCGCCGGTGACGGATGACAGTGATGATGGAGAACGGCGGAGAAGGATCGCGAGGGCGAGGTCATGATTTATCGTTGCTTTTCCCGGTGACGGAGGTTCTAGATCTCCCGACAATTGAGGTCCACAAACCCCGGCGATTGAAAGCATTCTCCCTAGCGTTCTGAGGTTCGCAATTCCTGGCGATCTCATTGCTATTCCTGGAGACAGAGGTTCGAGATCTCCCAGCGATTGAGGTCCACAAATCCCAGTGATCGAACGCGTTCTCCCCAGTGACCTGAGGTTCACGAATCCCGAGGATCAAATGGTGGTTGAGGACAATTAAGGTCCGTGCCCCAAGGTTTGAAATATCGATCGACCTTTGCGATTCACCATCTCATCCACGCGATTCTGTTTTCTGATTTTCTCCCTACGATTTCGTTGGGTTTGTTGACAATCTCCGGTGCCATCTACTTCTTTTTCTCTGAAGGCGGCGGCTGCAACAGTGATCACGGCAGTGATAGCTGCAATGACAATTTGGGATTAGGGTTAGGGTTTTAATTTAATTGGGGGTTTAATTTGAGATAACTTTGGATACATTTTGTAATTTAAAAAAATTTTATAAATAAATAAGGGTTTAAAATATCTATTTAAAAAACAATTTGCTAAATTAATGTAAAATTACATATTTACAAGTAATTACTAATTACTTAATATATTAAAGGAGTGTAACCTTTTACTGTTCAATGAACAATAAAATTACTTCTTTATCCTTGAAATCCTTTGGTTTTTCCCAATTTTCACAGTGATATCCCCTTTTTGTCTTTGAAACCCTATTTGTGGGTTTTGTCTTTTTGCTTTCTCTCTCTCTTCTTTCTTTCGTTCTTTTCCTTTCTTTCTCTCTCCTCTCTCTCTTTTCTTTTCTTCGGTCTTCTCTCTATCAGCTCTCTCTCTCTCTCTATTTTTTTGGTCTTCTTCTTCGCTCCTCTGTCTTTTGTGGGTTTGTCTTTTTGCTTTCTCTCTCTCTCTTTTCTTCGCTTTCTTTCTCTCTCCCTCTCTCTCTTTCTTCGGCTCTTCTCCTCTCTCTCTCTACATTTTTTTGGTCTTCTTCTTCGCTTCTCACTGTCTCTCTCTCTCTCTCTCTCTACATTTTTTTGATCTTCTTCTTCGCTCCTCACTTCCCTTCGGTGGTTTGTTTTTTTTTGGGGAATTTTAGTATTTTATTTAAGGTTTTGTTTGTTTTTTTTTTTGTTTTTGTTTTTTTTTTTTGCTCTCTTTCTCTTTACATTGTATGCATTTTGGGATTTGAAAAATCCTAGGTTTCAGGTTTTCTTGATGTGTTTATCCATTATTTTTCTTTTTCTTTTTCTTCAAAATTTTTTTTCCCCCTCCGGTGGGTTTGTTTTCTCGGCATTTTAGTGTTTTTTTTTTTTTTTTGTATTTTGCATTTTCGGATTCTAGCTCTTGATTTTTGTGGTTGTCCTCTCGGATGCTCTTCCCTCTTTTTTTTTTTTTTTTTTTTTCCTCGGTCGATTTGTTTTGTTAGATTTTTAGGGTTTGATTTGGGTGGGGGGGGGGTGGGGGGTGGGGGGGGGGGGGGGGGGGGGGGTTTCCCCTGTGCATTATTATTATTATTATTTCTTGGTTTTTTGTTGGTGTGTTTATTAATTGTCGGCTACTTTCTTTCTCTCTTTAGATAATGTGCATTTTGGGTTTTCAAACTTTAGGTTTTGGTTTTGGTTTTGGTTATCGTGTTTATTGATTTTTTTTTCCTTTTTTTTTTTTTCCTCTGTGGGTTTATTGTTTCGGATTTTTAGGGCTTTTTTTTTGTGGTATAATTTTTTTGTTATTTTGGGTTTTTGTTACTGTGTTCACTCATTGTGTTTTTTGAATATTTTTTCACCGGATTTTATTTTATTTGAAAACGGAAGGAAAAAAGGTATAATAATCTATTATATATAATAACTTATTATATAATCATACTTACATCAATTTTATTTATAAAAATAAAATAACAAATTTTTGTTCTCTATTGTAACAGATCAGAAGAAAAGTTGAAGAAAATTAAACATGACTGACGATAACTCAGCAAAAACTATCTGATTTCCAAAACTTTTGCTTATAAACATATATCTATATATGTTTGTTTGTATATATAACTCAGATGTTTTAATATAAACATGAAAATATGTACTTTAATATTACAATAATAAATACTAAAAAAATATACTTAATGTAATTATAATCTATATCTTAATCAACTGTATTTATTATATATTAGTTAGTTTTTACATTTTTCATTTTTCTTCCCTCCCCGTGCAAAGCACGGGCACTAAACTCGTATTTACTAATTGGTAATATTTAGAATTACTAGTTATGAAAAGTATAAAATACAAGGCAAGTAAAATATTTACATGTAAATACCATAATTTCTTAATAAATATTTGAACATTAAAATTGAAATTACTAGTATTTACTTGGTAATATTTAGATTATTAGTAAAGAAAAGTAAAAAATACAAGATAAGTAAAAGATTTACATGTAAATACTATAATTTCTTAATAAATATTGGAACATTAAAATTGCAATCACTAATATTTACTTGGTAATATTTAGAGTTACTAGTTATGAAAAGTATAAAATACAATGCAAGTAAAGATTTACATGTAAATATCATAATTTCTTAATAAATATTTGGACATTAAAATTACATATTTACATGTAATTACTAATATTTACTTAGTAATATTTAGATTTACTAGTTACGAAAAGTATAAGCACAAGGTAATTAAAAGATTTATATGTAAAAGCTTTGTAAATATCATGATTTTTTAAATAAATATTTAGATTTATCAGATAAATTAATATAAAAAAAACATATGAAACTAAAAATAAAGTAAATATTGGATTTACATTGTAAATACCATATTTAATATAATTCAAAAACAAAATAGAATGTTGGTAAATATAAAACTTGTAAAAAATTTAGGGGTACACAATTAAATGAATTCCGAATTTACTAATAAATATAGGATGCACTAATATCAGATTTATCAAATTAAATCAACTAATTGATTTGATTAGTAAATATCATATTAACTGTTAAATAAAATGTTTATTGCTTTTTATTAAGAAAGTTTTTTAATTTTGCTGGATTTTTTAAAATCAAGAAATTATCATTTTTAAAATAAGTAAATATCATTATATACATGTAAATATTATGTAAATACTGGGTTCATTATAGAACTTGTTAGATAACCAAAATATTAAAAAAAAAAAAATTTAAGTATGTAAATACGGTGTAAATACCCCGATTTATAATATCAAATTTACCAAACTAAATACTCGGATTCATTGTTTTTGTTAAGAGTAAATATATGTATTTCTTTTTAAATGAAGTAAATCTATGTATTTCCTCGTTGAGAAAAGGAAAATAAAATTATTTACTCCATCATTTACATTATTTAGTGTAATTTTGAAAAACAAACCCCAAATTTCATTAAAATCCTAAACCTACCCCTCCCCCAAATCTGATCTAAAACTCAGATCTTAAGTCCACCGCCGACGGCCACGATTTCGCCGGAAGCTGAAGACACTGACGGATTGTGGACCACAGCCGTCGCAACGAGAACACGGATCACGATTGCTCGGGCACCGTCGCGGTGCCCGTTCCGACGGCTCGTGACGATCTCCTCCGCCGCCATCGTGAGATCGAACGGAAGGCGAGATCGACAATAGCGTCCGCCGCCATGGCGATTCCAAGAGCCGACGCTGTTCGTACGGCGAGATCGTGGCCGGCTCCGCCATCGCGAGATGTCGACTGTACGGCGGCGAGTGTTTAGGTCTGGGATGGTCGACGAAGGCCAGATCGCGATGGCGGCATCCTCCGTCGAACATCCACGTGACACAGAAAGGGAGAGCACAGAGAACGGGATCTCCGCCACCAGGGATTCGATTTCGCCGAACTTCGTCCTGGAGTCGCGACGGTGACGCTTACTGAGTTGCTTCGCCGTCGCAGGAGACGACGACCTGAACGGCGAGAGAAGGAGGCAGAGGAGAGTGGAACTCAGAGGAGAGAGAGAGGGGATGCAGGGGTAATTTTGATATTTTCATAGGTAATTAACTGAAATTATACTATTTAGTTTTATTAATTTCAATCCTGCTATAATTTTAAAAACATTTTACTTAGCCCTTTTATGCTTTTTTTCTTTTTTTTCTTTTTTTTTTTTTTCTTCTTGCAAAAACTAGTGGCAATATTTCGATCATATGTGGTTCAAATGGGATTTTTCAAATTTTAAGTATAAAATAGAACTCTTGTCTTTGTTCTTAGGTTACAGAGTTTCAAGAAATAGTTTGAGTAGTTGAATGAGGAATAGAAGCTTTTTAAGTTTTAAAACATATTTATGTGTGTCCTAATCCTGTATATATATATATATATATATATATACACACACGTATATAGAATTCTATGTTAGGGTATTGAGAAAAAAAAAAAAACCCTTACTGACAGACACAATTCTGAACTCTCACATAGTTTCATTAAATTAGTACTTTTTTAATCTAAAATGATTCTTATGTGTACTGATATGAAGTTTTTCTTAATGCCATCGTGCAAAGGGACCTGGCTTTTGCCCATCACATAGTGATTCAACCAGTCTCATAATTTGTTCCTAACTCGGTATTTTTTTTCGTTAGTTGTTCTTGATTGATTAAAGTGTTGAAGCAGTAATCTTTCCATACTCGAATTCATTGCCAGTTTAATGTCATAATTCTGTCGGCTTGCCTAACCGGGGTTCTTTCAAAATTCTTAGAGAAGAACATCAAGGTCTGTTGGTCTATCACATAAGGAAGCTTACAATATAAGAAGCATTATCAAACATTTATTGTTGTATTTTTTTTCTTTCCATCCCAATTTCCGACTTGTTTAGAAATTTGTTCTGCAATTTCCTTATATGTTGCTAAATGCTTTTCAATGCAGGATGATCAATGTAATGTATCTTCGTGTTTTTGTATATGTCCTATGAAGTTACACTGGTTTCATTTTTTCTCTCAAAAAAAATGTTATTTTTTTTATTTGATGGTCCAAGTATTCCATTTCAGTAGTTTTCTGCAAATTATGGTACTATTTGGGGCGATAAGTTCGTCGTAAACCACGATGTTCTGTTTAGATATATGTGTGCACATGCGTGTGTGGAGAGAGATGGAGAGACTCTGGTTTTCCTTTTTCTCAGCTTACTTTTCGCATTTGATAATCCTTTTATTTACCTTGCTCATTTCACTCAACTTCATGGCAACCTATGTTCATTTTTCAGACTAATAGTAAACGTGACTAGAATTTCGGTTATACTTTTCTCCTTGTCTGCTAAAAGAAAATTTAGGAAAATGACTGTTATGGTAGTAGCTGACCAAAATTATGTTTAATTGCTAACAAACAGAGTTTTAAGTCGTATGCCTGTGGACGATTGACACGGACAACTGATTTTGGTTGGACTTGTGGACGTCCTCAAACTGAAGAGCATAAAGAATGAAACTTTTCAACGACTAAGAATTGCTACAAGTCCGATTTTTATTTTACATTAATAAAGAATGGAAAAGTTCCTTATGCTAAAACAATTGCCATCTGTTTGGGACCATTTACATGAGAAACACCTATCATTTTTCAGCCAACATTTGGCTTTTCGTTTAGAAGTAAATGAAGCTAACGATATCTACGTATGGGCACTTCACCTAGTTCACGTTTGATTTTTTTTTCTTTTTTTTGTATTTAGTTAATTGCTATAGATATACAAGAAAATCTGCCCCCGGTATTCTCTTTTAAGCGGGGGAATGATACCACCAAAATTCAAAAAGGAACTTTGAGCGTATTGCTTCAGATATGGGTTTTCTGCCAGAAAAGGTAAGAAATTAATGGCAAAGAGATCATGAACTTATTGTCAAAGAGGGAGGAAAATCGTTATGCATGTTGAGATAAGGACTAGCCATTTGATTCATTTTACCTTCTTGTGATTCTCGCTCTTCTCTTATCACCGACCACTTGTTTGTATGCATGAAGACTCGAATTGCCAAGTCGATTAAAGCGTTGTGGTTCTAAGCTTTTTAAGGTTACAACTTATCTTTCTCTCTCATTCAAGAAATTATTTCCAAGCTCTCTCTGAAGGCCGGCAAGGTTGATTCCTCAGTGAGGTGAGTGAGCCCTTCTGTTATCGTTTTCGTTTTTTGGTTCTAAACTTTGAAGTTATTTCATTCTATTGAGTAATCTAGCCTTTAGATATTGAATTTTTTCTGTTAAATATCATTTTGTGATTTTAGTCGGTTTGTGCTAATTCTTCTTGCTCTTTGAGTGTTTTGATTGTGCTAGCTTATGTAGAAAAGTTAACGATGTAAATTTGTATAAATGTTTTCAAGATCTATAATAGAGGATGATTGTTTTACCTTCCTATGATTTGGTAAACTGTTGTTCCTCATATCCAGTTCAACAAAACAACCAGTGCAAGCTCTGAGGTTGTTGATTTTTTATTTTTTTAATAGTAAATAGCGTTTAGAAAATCTTAACAAAATCTTTTTCCTTTTTTTTTTTTCTTCCTTGATTGTCCTCTTCCAACCTTTTTCTTGGAATTTAAGATCTCTGATATAGTGATATTATGCATTGTCTTTGCCCTCTCTTCATTTAAAGGTAAATCGTAGGAAAATATTTCACCTTGACGGAGGATCTCAAGTTCACCTCGTTTTTTCAGATCGGCTGCACTGAGGTTCTTAGGCTGACCTAATATTAATGCGATCTTCCAGATCCATGCTTTCATAGGCAAATCACTCTTCTTGTGAGTCAATCCATTGACAACACTATTCTTAACTTGTCACCCAGATACTCATTTAGAGCACTCTCTTCTGAATAAAAAATGTCCAAATTGAACACCTTTTCGTTTTATTTTAGTACTTTATAAAGAAAAGTTATTTTGTTTGTTTCTTTGTTAGTATTTGTTTTCTTTCTGTTTGTACAATTTCAGCATCTTGAAATGAGTTGATTTTTCATAAGGAAATGATGTTGTCCTACTAATTAATCCTTTCCATAAACATTGGTTGCGCGATAAGTAGATCATCAAATTATTTTCTGACAATTACTAAAAAGAACTAGTTCATTGCGATCATGCTCTTTGATTCACTATGTTGGTAATGAATTTCTCGTTGTGTTACCTTTTCTAGTATCTTTGTTGACATTTGGATCTGTTTCATTGGCTTTTAGAGCGTCGATAAGTGCTTTTCTCTTTTCATCCTCTTTCCTTGTATTTTATTAGCTATCAATGAAAAGGGTTTTTCTTATCAAAGAAATAAATAAATAAGAGCTTTTTTCATTTATAGCCTAACAAGTTTTGTTGGAAACGCTGCTGTTTTTGGTGATCTCTCTCTCTCTCTTTTTTTTTTTTTTTTTTTAACGTCATCCCATTCCTTATAATAGCTGGCTTGGTTTTCACCTGGTATAAGAAAATGAGGGTAGATATGTATTTGAAACAGATGCAATAACTGGTGAGTTTAGCTTAATCAACGTAAAAAGTGCACAATATGTTAGCAAAATAGGAAATTCCGAATGCTTTTTTTTGCTTCAGATGAATACGGGATTATTGCTTAGTTGCTTTTTGACTCTGGTTTCGCTTTCTTGTCCTTATTCAATTTGAAACTCTGCTAGCTGTATGTACAACTTTCAAAATCTTAGGATATCCTAAATATTCCGCTTGAATATAATATATACGTTCTACTCTCAATTTAAAGGTAGGATACCGGTGAACCGAAGCTCTCAGTTCAGGTCCTCTATGATATTGTTCCTTCTTTAATGTATTCCGAAATGTTATCACTTCAAATTGCAGATTGCTTTCATCAGAAATTTTGTCCAGTGGTGTGATAGGAATTTTGTTTTTTTCTTTCCCTCCTGTTTTTGGAAGCAGTAAAAATGGATGGAGTTGTTTTCAACCATAACCGAGAGAGGAGGGCTACTTGGAGCGTCGTAGAATCTGCAGTAGATGTTCTCGCAAATATTCTCTCAAGGCTTCCTGCTAAGGAACTAATACAATTCAAGACTGTTTCTAAACTTTGGTACAAGTTAATAAAGAGTTTCGATTTCAAGAAATTGCAGATGAGTCGGTCAAGAGAGGAGCCTGTTTATATGATTTACCCGTTCATGGATGTCATAACAAATATGTACTTGATTGATGCTAGCGGGAAACTCATCGAAAAAGTCCCTCTTCCAAATTCTGAGAACCTTTCTTCTCTCTGCATGATTTGTTCCTATAATGGTTTGGTATGTTTTAGCAGCTATCCATGGCTTCCATACTCCATGGCTGATGTCATCATGATAGAGTTGGAAATCCGTATGTGCAACCATGCTACTCGTGAAGTTTGGTTAATTCCAAAAGGTAGCCCATCTGGAGAGGAAATAGCCATTGGAGTCGCATTTGGTCCGATCAGCGAGTACAAAATATTTCGCTTTTTCCTTCCTAAATCTGAGTCTGAGGAGACTGTTCGTTCCGAGTGAGATATATTCCTCCAGTACCGGAACCTGGAAGGGACTAGGTACTGTCGAACACTATGCCATGGGTGCTTATCATCTATTTGTTAATGGAAAAGCGTACTGGTTTATTTCTTCAGAAGCTGACAGTGAAATCCCTGGGGCAATCCTTTCGGTCGATATGGAGGAGAACTTTAGATTTATTCCTCTTCCAAAGGAAGTTTGTGAAAGGTACTTCTTGGTTGATTTTGAGGGCTGCTTAGCATTGGTTGCCATTTACGAGTACGATGCACTCGTGAATATTTGGGTTCTGAACGACGATGGCAATATTGACTGGGATTTGGAATACAGCCACGATATTCCCTTTGCAAGTATGGTATCCATCGAATTCGTGGTTGTAAGGAAGGGTAGATTCTTTGATGAGGACATCAAGGCTCAAAGGAATTCTCACGAACCGATTTATGTTCCAGTTGGTCTGGTGATGAGAGCTCGAGCTAAAAGATTCAAAGAAGAGTTGAATAACTTAGTTCAGAGAGTTCTACAACAAGAAGAGAGCGTGTTCACTACTGATGGTGAACAAATATTGATTTTACTCATCAAATTTGACCCGGAAGAGTGCCAAGATTGATATGGACGTTTTTAGTTTCCAACGTTGAAGTGGACGTTATTTTCCAACAAAGAATCAAGTCAAGATTACGTCTTCAAGATTTCAAAAGTTCAAAATTCAAAACAAGATCTGATCAAGATTTGATTTCTTTGTAATCTGATTTTTAGTTTTAAGTTTTAATTTAAATTTTGAATTAATTCCGAATTTATTTATTTATTTTAATTAAATCTGATTCTTAGATTTTTAGGCATGTTTATCCTTAAGGGCAGATTAGGAATTTTACAAATTGTAACTTTGCCTATATAAGGCTGATTTCAGATGATGGAAAATATAGAATGATTTTGATGTTTTTCATATTGTGAGTTATTTTCTTGAGTTCTTGAAGAAACTTATCCGAACTTATCAAGGATTCTTTGTGGCGTTCAAATCGACTTATCAAACGGACTTCCATAACCGTTTGTGGCGTCTTCACCATACCAAGGTTCTTGCTTTGCTAAGCAACGGGTCGCGGTTTCCATCAAACTTGAAAGATCTTGGGTTGCCGTTTCCAAATTTGGTATCGGGTTTCGTCACATTGTTGGCGTGGTTCGTATCAGTTGGTATCAGAGCCTAGGTTCCTCGGGTTTGCCTATTCCTTTCTTGCTTTTTTTTTCATTTTCTTTTAAATTCGTCCAGAAAAAAAAAAGTTTCGTTGAAAAAAAAAATTGTTTTAATTCTCGTTCTTGTTTGGATTGCTTTTCAAATTCGTTCTCCAGCAATCATTAGAGTAAAAAAAAAAAAAAAAATCGTTTTGATTCTTGTTCTTGTTTGGATTGCTCTTCAAATTCGTTTTCCAGCAATTATTAGAGTAAAAAAAAAAATCCAAAAAAAAAGAAAAGAAAAACAAAAAAAAAAAAAATTGCTGCACTAATCCAGTTTGTTCAATCCTTAAATAAGTGATATTAGTATTTGATTCTTAGTTGGATTGCTTGCTTTCAGATTGAGTTCTATAAGGAATCAGATACTCTAATCCAATTCCCACAAGGTTTACAAATCCTAGAAACGTAAATTAGGATATGGTGATTTCAAATTTGACGTTTTTATTTCCTACTCTTTCTGCTTGTTTCTGTAAAATAAAAGAGGAGAAAGAAGCCACCAAAAAAAAATACATGAAAAAAAAAAAAATTTGATCCGTTTGATTTACTCCTCGTTTTGAATTGCTGCTTGAATCCTTACTATTATTGTTCGATTAGTTTTGAAAGACCTAAAAGAAGAATACGAGTGGAAAAAGACAGAGCGTGTGAGAGTGTTTGAGGGTAAAAGCCAATTAACTTAAGTGAAACACGAGCGGATTTAAGTAAATTATTCTTCGAGTGAAACACGTAAGGGAGTGTAGTGAGGTCCTTTTTTTATTATTTTTGTTTGTACAGTGCTAACCTTGTTTGCAGATTTAAATCATGTCGCAAGATCAAGAGAAGAACACAAACGAAGAACTTCCACCAACCAATCTTCCAAACCTGCAAATGCAAGCGTTATTGGGGGAGATGAGACGGATGATGAGGGGTGGAGCATATACATGAGAGGTTGGATAGGGTAGAAGAGGGAATACAACGGGGACAACCACCGTTTGCTCCGAACGCCCCAAGGAGGAACAGGTTGCGTCAAAGGGAAATTGACGAAGTAGGTGAATTTGAAGGCGACGATTTAGAGGAGGAGTTTGATAGGATGTCCGTGGGCAGCCATAGGAGATATGGCTGAGATAAAGAAGCTAGGAACCGGATGGATAACAACTTGGGAAGTATTAAGATGAAAATTCCTGTGTTTCAAGGAAAAAGTGATCCCGAAGCATACCTCGAGTGGGAAAAGAAGATGGAGTTGGTTTTCGATTGTCACAACTACTCCGAACTAAAGGAGGTAAAACTTGCCGCAATTGAATTTACTGATTATGCTATTGTATGGTGGGATCAGTTGTGCATCAATAGGAGGCGGAACGGAGAACGTCCTATTGAAACTTAGGATGAGATGAAGAGAGTGATGAGACGACAATTTGTACCGAGTTACTACTACCGGGATCTCTACTTGAAGCTGCAAGGTTTCCATCAAGGTATTAGGAGTGTTGATGAATATTATAAAGAGATGGAGATGGCGATGATTAGAGCCAACGTGGAGGAGGCTCGGGAGGCGACAATGGCCAGATTTTTGAATGGTTTAAACCGAGAGATTGCTAGCACCATCGAGCTGCACCATTATGTAGAATTGGAGGATTTGGTGCATATGGCAATCAAGGTTGAGAGGCAACTGAAGAGAGGTGGTACACGGCCAAGGCCATTCCCACAAACTTCAAGCGCAGCGCCTTGGAGGACGAACTACCCAAAGAAAGACGAAAACCAGTCCACGTCCAAGGCCAAACCTGAACCGAAACCAGCCACCTTTACTATTGCCTCTCAAGGTAAACCAGCCCCTACTCGACTCGTAATAGCGAGATTAGGTGTTTCAAATGTCAGGAGAGAGGGCACATAGCAAGCGAATGTCCAAACAAGCGAGTTATGCTGATCCGGGAAAATGGTGAAATTGAATCCGAGGACGAAGCTGATCTAGATGATATGCCACCATTGGAGGACGCCCCAATACGGGATGAGGAGTTTGAGGCAGATCATGGTGAGATGCTTGGACTAGTCACACGTCGAGCCTTAAGTTTGCAAGCTATAGAAGAAGAAGAAGAAGTACAGCGGGAGAGCATCTTTCACACTCGTTGCCACGTGAAAGACAAGGTATGTAGTGTCATTATCGATGGCGGTAGTTGCACTAATGTTGCTAGTACTTCCATGGTTGAAAAGCTGAGGCTCACAACACTTAAGCACCCTCGCCTGTAGAAGCTACAATGGTTGAACGATAGTGGCGAAGTGAGGGTTACAAAGCAGGTTGTAGTACCATTTCGCATTGGTAAATATGAGGATGATGTATTGTGTGATGTTGTACCAATGCAAGCTGGACATCTTCTCTTAGGAAGACAGTGACAATTTGACCGACGAGTGTATCATGACGGCTTCACCAACAAGTACTCATTCATACACAATCAACGGACAATCACTCTTGCTCCGATGACACCAAAACAAGTCTATGAGGATCAAGTGAGGTTGCAAAAATTGAGTGATCAAAAGAACTTGAGTGAGCAAAAGAATGAGAGTGAAAAGAGGTGTGAGTCCGAGCATAGTGAGAGTGAGGGAAAAGAGAGATACACAGCCAAAGAGAGAAAACAAAGAAATTTCTATGCAAAAACAAGTGAGGTTAAGCGAGCGTTGATTTCAAAACGGCCAATGATTGTACTCCTGTACAAGGAGGCTTTTTTAAACACTAACCAACTTGACTCCTCGTTGCCAAGTGTTGTTTCTCTCTTGTAGGAGTTCGACGAAGTGTTCCCCGAGGAGGTACCTCACGGTTTACCACATATTCGAGGCATTGAACACCAAATTGATTTTGTTCCCGGTGCATCAATTCCAAACCGACCAGCATATAGGAGTAACCCGAAGGAAACAAAAGAGCTTCAACGACAAGTTGAAGAATTGTTGGAGAAAGGTTACGTGAGAGAAAGCATGAGTCCTTGTGCAGTTTCGGTAATTCTAATGCCTGAAAAGGATGGGACTTGGAGGATGTATGTTGATTGTAGAGCCATCAACAACATAACGGTAAAGTATCGACACCACATCCCTCGCTTAGATGATATGTTAGATGAGCTGCATGGTTCTAGTGTGTTTTCTAAGATCGATCTTAAGAGTGGATATCATCAAATACGAATGAAAGAAGGAGACGAATGGAAGACAGTGTTTAAAACTAAATATGGATTGTATAAGTGGTTAGTTATGCCGTTTGGATTAACTAATGCACGTAGTACTTTCATACGCCTAATGAATCATGTCCTGCGTCCTTTCATTGGTAAGTTTGTTGTCGTTTATTTTGATGATATTCTAATTTATAGTAAGAATTTGCATGATCATGTCTCACATTTGCATTCGGTTTTGGATGTGCTTAGAAAAGAGAAGTTATACGCTAACCTCAAAAAGTGTATTTTCTGCACCGATAAGCTTGTCTTCCTAGGTTTTGTTGTGAGTGCTAAAGGTATTGAGGTTGATGAATAGAAGATCAAAGCCATCCAAGAGTGGCCGACTCCCTCTAGTGTAGGTGATGTAAGAATTTTTCATGGACTTGCTAGTTTTTACAGGAGGTTCGTGAAAGATTTTAGCACCATCGCCACACCACTTACCGAAGTTATCAAGAAGAACGTTGCGTTCAAATGGGGAGAAGAACAAGATAAGGCATTTCAGCTTGTTAAACACAAACTTACTCATGCTCCTTTACTTGCTTTACCTAACTTTTCTAAAACATTCGAAGTAGAATGTGATGCTTCTGGTGTAGGTATGGGCGCCGTTCTTATGCAGGAAGGGAGACCACTTGCGTACTTTAGTGAGAATCTAAACGGGGCTCCACTTAAATACCTCACTTATGACAAAGAGTTGTATGCATTGGTTCGAACTTTAGAGACATGGCAACACTACTTGTAGCCAAAGGAGTTTGTGATTCATACGGATCATGAATCTTTAAAACATTTGAAAGGCCAACATAAACTAAACAAGAGACATGCTCGATGGGTTGAGTTCATTGAGACTTTTCCTTATGTCATTCGGTATAAACAAGGTAAGGAAAATGTTGTTACGGATGCACTTTCATGCAGGTATGCCTTAATCTCTACTCTTGATGCTAAATTCCTTGGGTTTGAGCACATTAAAGAACTTTCTCTTGATGACCACGACTTTGGGCAAGTTTATAGTGCTTGTGAGAAATCTGCCGATGGTTAGTTCTATAGGCATGATGGCTTTTTGTTTAGGGAGAATAAGTTATGTGTGCCTAATTGTTCGATAAGGGCTTGTTAGTTCGGGAATCCCATGGTGGAGGGTTAATGGGATACTTTGGAGTGGCTAAGACTTTAGCTATGTTACAGGAGTACTTCTATTGGCCACATATGAAATGGGATGTAGAGAGAGTTTGTGGTAGATGTGTCACTTGTAGGCAAGCTAAATCGAGGGGTTCAGCCGCATGGTCTTTACATGCCCCTACCTATTCCTAGTTCACCTTGGATTGATATTTCAATGGATTTTGTTTTGGGTTTACCTAGGAGTAGGCGTGGAAGGGATTCTATCTTTGTGGTTGTAGATCGCTTTTATAAGATGGCTCATTTTATCCCTTGTCATAAGACTGACGATGCTTCTCATGTTGCAGATTTGTTCTTTAGGGAGATTGTGAGATTACATGGTATGCCTAGGACAATCGTGTCAGATCGGGATGCTAAGTTCTTAAGTTACTTTTGGAAGACGTTATGGGGAAAACTAGGAACGAAACTTTTGTTTTCTACTACTTGTCATCCTCAAACCGATGGTCAAACAGAAGTAGTTAATAGGACTTTATCCACTTTGTTGAGGGCTGTCATTAGTAAGAACATTAAGACTTGGGAAGAATGTTTACCACATGTTGAGTTCGCTTATAATCGTACGATTCATTCTGCTACTAAGTTCTCACCGTTTGAAATTGTTTATGGTTTTAATCCTTTAACTCCGTTAGATTTATCTTCTTTACCTGTTTCCGAGCATGTGAACTTAGACGGTAAAAAGAAAGCAGAATTTGTGAAGTAACTCCACGAGAGGGCACGACTCAACATAGAAAGGAGAACCGAGCAATACATCAAGCAAGCTAACAAGGGACGTCACAAGCTAGTGTTTGAACCCGGTGATTGGGTGTGGTTACACATGAGGAAAGAAAGATTTCCGGCGCAAAGACGTTCTAAGTTGCTGCCCTGAGGAGATGGTCCATTTCAAGTGCTAGAACGGATCAATGACAATGCCTACAGACTTGACTTACCTGGCGAGTACAATATTAGTGCTACTTTCAATGTTACTGACTTAAGTCCGTTTGATGTTGGTGATGATTTGAGGACAAATCCTTCTCAAGAGGGGGGAATGATGAGGACATCAAGGCTCAAAGGAATTCTCACGAACCGATTCATGTTCCAGTTGGTCCGGTGACAAGCTCGAGCTAAAAGATTCAAAGAAGAGTTGAATAACTTAGTTCAGAGAGTTCTACAACAAGAAGAGAGCGTGTTCACTACTGATGGTGAACAAAAATTGATTTTACTCATCAAATTTGACCCGGAAGAGAGCCAAGATTGATACGGACGTTTTTATTTTCCAACGTTGAAGTGGATGTTATTTTCCAACAAAGAATCAAGTCAAGATTACGTCTTCAAGATTTCAAAAGTTCAAAATTCAAAACAAGATCTGATCAAGATTTGATTTCTTTGTAATATGATTTTTAGTTTTAAGTTTTAATTTAAATTTTAAATTAATTCCGAATTTATTTATTTATTTTAATTAAATATGATTCTTAGATTTTTAGGCATGTTTATCCTTAAGGGCAGATTAGGAATTTTACAAATTGTAACTTTGCCTATATAAGGCTGATTTCAGATGATGGAAAATATAGAATGATTTTGAAGTTTTTCATATTGTGAGTTATTTTCTTGAGTTTTTGAATAAACTTATCCGAACTTATCAAGGATTTCTTGTGGCGTTCAAATTGACTTATCAAACGGACTTCCATAACCGTTTGTGGCGTTTTCACCATACCAAGGTTCTTGCTTCGCTAAGCAACGGGTCGCGGTTTCTATTAAACTTGAAAGATCTTGGGTTGCCGTTTCCAGATTTGGTATCGGATTTCGTCACATTGTTGGCGTGGTTCGTATCATTCTTCTTCGTAACAACGGAGCATTATTTTCTCTATGATCCAAAAGAAATGGCTTGGTGGGAACTTTGCTTTGACGATGAGTTTGAAAAAATTTCTCCAGTTGTGTTTACCTACAAAGAGAGCCTCCTCCCATGTAAGTTTTTTATTAAACTGGTTTCTTGTTTTTTTTTTTTACTTTCTGTAAGTGGATCTTCATTTGTCGAATCACTAAATTGCCATATTTGTTATGACTTGTAATTTCTAAAAAAGGTGACGGAACTTTGGGTTCAGAAGAAGAGGAAAACAACATCTAAAGAGCCCGAGCATCGTTCGGATCATCTTTGTTTACTGTCGGGAAATTTCGCTGCAAGATGAGAGTTTGCTTTCAATCTCGTGGTTCCTAGTGAAACCTCTCTAAGCTGCTTTGTGTTATGTTCTTATTGTACTATTTCGGATGCTTTTATGTTGAATTCTCTATTTGTACTGTTGAGCTTTCTATTTGCCAAAAACTTTGTTGTTTGTTATGCTGTGTCTAAAATATTATGCAACTACCTTGGCTTTTATCTTATTCTTGTTTCTTTTTGCCCTTTGAGATTAACATCTATATTTGAATAGGCAAAATATGAATAGTATTTTTTTTTAAATTGTTACTTCTATAGTTTTTAGGGTTTATCATATTTTTGGTCCCCAAATTTGGAAGTGAATCCCATTTTGGTCTTTAGCTTTTAGAATGTTTGGGAACTGGCCTCAATCTGTAAATTATTAACCCGTTAGAGTCCTTGTATCAAGAATCTGTTAACAAGTGGTTTGAAGATGACATGTGATAGTCATGTGACACTTTAGTGTGGGTATTTAAAGGAGTGTCGCATGGCTGTCACAAATTAGTTTTCATGAACTTTTTAACGGATTATTGACAAAAGGACTTTTGATGAGAAAATTTCTTGGATCGAGGGCTACTTGTGTTGTGGGGGTTGAATGTCATGGACCAAAATGTTATCCACACCTAAGTTCGAGGATCAAAATGAGATTTACCCATCTATTTTTTATTAGTTGTAGGCACATGCGGATTTAGTTTGTTGATTTTCTTACTACGTAGATTTTAAAGGGATTTTTTTTTTTTTTTTTTTTTTTGCACTATGCACTATAGTCGCTGTATATTTTTTTAAAGAGTTATTATTGAAAACTTTAATAGTACCTAATATAATCATTACTAAGAAACTAATAGTATGGAGAGTGAAACTCTTATATATATATATATATATAATTTTTTAGTAGAGGTAAATTAGAGAGAAGAAAGATATTTTCAACAAAAATGCTAAGATTACTTTTTTCAACAAAAATATATTTATAAGGGCCAAATTTGAAATAATATTATCTTAAAAATTTGTAGGAAAATATATTTAAGTAGGGACAAAGTTGAAAAATTTTATTGTGGTATGAGACATTTAAATTTGATACCAACTCATGTATTGACGGGTTGTAATGAGGGTAACATTTTCGAATAACCAATATTTTTGGAATATTATAATTGCGCATATTAAAGGAAACATTATTTTTACAAGGCAGATTAAAAATATAAGATTCCAAATTAAAGATTTTGATTCATGCTTAGGCAAGCAGAGGTTTTTTTTTTTTTTTTTTTTTTTTTTTTTTTTTTTTTTTTTCATTCTCGTAACGATACATATTTAGTTTTCTATTTGATTTAACTTGGCTGAACAACAAAATATTTCTTAA
Source organism: Ficus erecta (assembly GCA_008635985.1). Taxonomy (NCBI): domain Eukaryota; kingdom Viridiplantae; phylum Streptophyta; class Magnoliopsida; order Rosales; family Moraceae; genus Ficus; species Ficus erecta. Next base: position 61,349 of record BKCH01000135.1, on the reverse strand, counting down.
ATGTATTCCTCCTCAAAAAATATATTTATTTTTTTCATTCTTATATGTATGCTATTTAGTTTTCTACTTTGATTAATTTGTTGACCAAAAATTTTTGCTTTAATATGATCCACTTATTTTCTATTTTTATTTTTTCTTACTGTCATTTTTGTTTTCGTACACCCATACTTAAACATTTTGTTTTTGTTTTCCTCTCGTATTTTATATCTAATTTGTTCTCACCAAAATCTTTATTTTTCAAATGTGCTCTACTTATCTCCTCAAGAAAGACAGGAAAAAAAAAAAAAAGTCGACGAATTTTTTTTTAAAATTAGGTTTGATGACATTTTTTAATAATTTAATTTAATATATGACACAAAAAAAATTTTATTCAGGAAAATGACTGTTTGTCATTTTTCAGATTTGATTAATCAGTGATTGACTACAAAAATTGATGATTGACTATAAAATTTGGTAATTTACGTTATGATTAATCAGTAATTGACCATAAGTCAATGGCTGATTGATTATTATGTGATCAATCACTTATTAATCATTTAAAAAAAATAATTAACTATTTAAAAAAAATAGGTTTTTAACTAATTTTTAAGAATTTAGATAATTTATTAGAAAACTTAAAAATAAAAATAAAAAACTATTTAACTATAAATCCCAAATTTTTTCTTCTCCCAACCCAAAAAGAAAAAAAAAGAAAGAAAAAAAAAAAAAAGAAATCTAGGAACTTGAACACGGGGAAAAAGTAGAAGGATTTATAGCTAAATAACATTTTTTAAGAACTTTTTTTATAAGTGGTCAAAGTTTTTAAAAATTAATTAAAATATTTTTTTAAATGATTAATAAAATTTTTAAAATAATCAATCAGTGATGGACCACATATTAATTAATCACTTTAATCAATTATTAGTTTACGATTAATCACTGATTAATCATAACGTAAATTACTAAATTTCATAGTCAATAATTGATTGATTATTAGTCAATCACTAATTTTTATAATCAATCACTGATCGACTAATTTAAAAAATAATATATAATTATTTTTATAAATAAAAAAAATTAGACCATATATTAAATTAAGTGATTTGAAAAAATCACTCAACCTAATTTTTCAAAATAAACGGGATTGGCGGGTGCAGATAAGATATTAGCAGAGACAAGCACGCATATATAGCATATACACCCACCAAATACACCTATACATACATACATACACACACCGTAGATGTATACAAACGGCACCATCGCCGCAACACCTTCTTCTTCTTATTGCTGCTGTTCAGGGCAATGGTACAAGGTCAATACGACGCCGTTCCCGTTCCTTTCTCGGAACCAGTCTCTGTTGTTCGTAGCTCCATTCTCGCGGCCAAACCCACCCTCTTCCTCTGTTTCTCTGCGCAGCTTCTCTTTCCAAAGACGACGACGAGAGGTCTGAAGCGGCGAAGGGGTCGGGAACGACGGCGAGAGGTCGGAGGCTGCTCAAGCTTCGGGAGGAGAAGAGGAAGAGGGAGTACGATCGCCTCCATAACTATCCCGCTTGGGCAAAGTAAACGTCTCTTATTTTTCCTTGAATTTTTGAATTGCTTTGCTTTTTTCCTTTTTTGGTGTGGAAATGATTTGGTTTTCTTGAGATTTTTGGAAAAATGTTGTGGGGGGTTTTTTTTTTAACTTTATTTTTTATTTTCAGAGTGTTGGAAGGCGCGTGCAAAGATGATGCTGAGCTCAGGGCCGTTCTTGGGGACAGCATTGGCAACCCTGAGCTTATGAGGAAGAAAGTATGTTTGGTTTTCTCTTTATCCGCTCTTTCATATATACATATATATATATATATATATATATATTATATAAGTAGAGGTGTAACATTGTATTAATTCTATGTAGCAATAAATAATTTCGATATCGTAGATCAATGATATATGCTCCTATATGTTACGGTGTATGATCAATACTCACAAATGATTGAAGACAAACGCATTGCCTTTGTTGCTGGTTTTGTGCCTTTGATAAACTGTTCTTTGCACCCTACCACTATGCCATTCACTTATGAGCTTGAGTTCATGGTTTTAGTGAATTTATTAGACTTACTTTATCCAACGAGTCTCGGTCTTGACTCTTAATGTTTCTCTGACTTAAAAAAATGGTTCCCTGGTAGTTCAAATGAAGTCGTTTTGACTTGGATCATCTAAAAGTAACCAAAGCCAATGCTGCTGGAAATCTCTAAACAATCGAGAAATCTAAATGTTTAGATACGGGATTTCTCACCCCCGGTTATTTGATGGGGTGGTAAAGTTGCTCGCTTTTCTTGACAAAGCATTGGGTTTGAGCCAGTTCTGTTGTGGTTGGGTATATAACGTGGAATTACGCTTGAGAATGTCAAACTTTGATGTTTTTACTTTTTTGTCACTGACATTTATTTAAATTATGGTTGATTTGCTGCTAAAATTGTTGTAAGGGGTCGGAAATTAGTATAACGTTTCTATGAGGTGGATTTATGATGTTTAGAGAAATGCTACAGGTTGAAGAAAGAGTCCGGAAAAAGGGTGGAGACTTCCGGAAATCGAAAACGGGTTCCGTTCTTGCTTTCAAAGTCAGCTTTAGAGAGTAATTTTCCTCCTCAATACAACAATACTCGTTTGCTTCTATTATTTTCTATATGAAGTCTCTGTTTCAATTTTGTCTAGTGCAGAGTACTATATAGTTCTGATTTTTTCAAATTTATAACCTTTTCTTTTCTGTGGCTGACAGCTTCAACCCTATTGATTCATACATATGGTTTGAATTATATGGATCACCGTCGGATCGAGACGTTGATCTCATTGGTAGTGTAAGTAGATCATCAACCTTGCCATTTTGGCTCTTAATTGCTGCTTAGTTATAGTTCATTTTACGATGAACGTCTTAGATGGTAAATGTTGGAGTAAATGAAAAACAGGTAGTTTCTATTTGTTAGATGTCGCTTCAGTTTTTGTTTGGATCTTTCGTCATGTAGGACCTGTTCATTTACTTGAGGACAACTTGCAGGTTATTCAGTCATGGTATGTTATGGGCCGCTTGGGTTCCTTCAACTCTACTAATCTTCAGGTTTGGCCATAGTTTGTATTTTCTTTTACTCTTTGAACTTTTTTCTGCTGCTGCCTATGTTTTCAGGAAATTACTTGTTTCTATCTTTGTGATATCAAATAACTTGTTTCTATCATTGTGTATTTAGGTATTTCATACTATGCCATAATATGCTATGTATACCCGTGATGACTAAAAGTTTAGGTCATGATATAATTGGAAGTAAGGAAACAAATTGCGTTAGGATTTGAACTTCAGCATGCTCCTTGTTTAGATATTCACAACATGGCCTCATGAACTACTTGGGCCAATTTCTGATCTGATCTGTGATATATTGTTCAATTATCATGAAAAAGATGCAGCAAAGCTAGCGATGGCAAAGTAGTCATAAATTTCGTGTACTTAGAATGTTGCAGATAGTTAAAAAGTATGGGCATCTTGATAGGATAAAATGAAGACGTTTCTCAAGTTTATGGTATAGCTTGTAGCCTGTATCTTTCCTTTTTTCCCAAAACCACGAATTATACAAGTGCAACATATGTTGAATGATCTGTGTTATCTTACTCTTGGATTTTAATACACTACAGATTGTTATATAAAAGTTGTTATAATCAATGAAAAGGCTTTTTTTTTTTTTTTTTTTCTCTCTATCAAAAAAAGATTGTGACAAAAAAGTTGTTCGTTAGTACATGCTTCTCAGAATGCTTGCTTGTGTAACAGTTTTGAGTCATTAGATCATCAATGACATCACTCGATTTCTTAATTGATTGCAAATTAGCATACCTTCTCTCAAAGTAGCTCTACTAAATGGCATAGGAGAACTCGATTTATAAAGTTCACTAGAAAGTCATCTTTTTTCCTTGGGCACTAGACATCTTTAGTACCGGAAGAATGGTCTATGCTGAAGTCCTTGTCGTACATATTAGTTGGGTTATTCTTGTTACATGTTAATGAAGTTTTATCATTTCATATCTAGCTACTGTTTCTGCTATACCAGTTACAGTGATGCCCTTTTTCATAGCTCACACATGCTAATAGAAAGTATTGACAGTTGGCGAATTCATCCATGGATTTTGATCCGCTGTATGATGCGGAGAAGGGTTTCAAAGTGATGCCTTCATCATTCCATGACATCGGTGATGTTGAATTTCAGGACAATTGGGGCCGTTTTTGGTATTGTCTGAGGAACTCGGCGTGTTTCGAATAAAGATCATGTTTGAAACTCTTCTCGTTCTCTTTCTTTATAGAACTTTAAAAAATTTCTATATTAATGTCTTGCAGGGTTGACCTGGGTACATCAGATTATGTTGCCATTGACGTGCTTCTCAACTGCTTGACAGTCCTAAGTTCGGAGTGAGTACAACAGTTTTTATCAAATATGTGCAGTTTTTAGAACTTATAGTTCTTTCATTGTGGATTCTGTGTAGTTTATTTATGTTGTGGTAATCCCACATCAGTTGTGGAAGAGGTAGGTGGACACTTTATAAGTGTGAGGGAAAACCTCACCTCTTGAGCTAGCTTTTGAGGTTGAGAAGGCCCAATACCATCTAAGACTGGTATCAGAGCCAAGTTAGCCAACAAATCTCAGCCCAATCCTGGAGAAACGGGTCGATGGTAATCTAACTCAGGTCCATTTTGTGATGGGAGAGATTGTTATGATAATCCCACATCAGTTGTGGAAGGGGCACACGGACACTTTATAAGTGTGAGGAAAAGCCTGACCTCTTGAGTTAGCTTTTGACCTTTGAGAAGGCCCAATACCACCTAATACTTGAAAGATCTGCAAATATTGTCTAGTAATTGCTTTATGTTGTGTTGTCATTGGCAGATATTCAGGAATCCAACAGATAGTTTTTGGCGGTCGAAGCATGGGCGACTGGGAAGAGGGGATGACCAACCCCGATTATGGATACAAGTACTTCAAGATCTGACATATATTTGATTCTGGTTGTTGTCGTTGCTGCTGTTTATTTTATTTTTAATTAATGGGCGCTGTCCATTTACCATTTACAATTTTCACCGCCCATGTATGCATACTTCTTAATGCATCGTATGTTTTTGGAAGGCAGAGTAGGGGGTCCTTGCGGAAGGACCTAAAAATTCGAGGACCTTGATTGTAAAGCTCCTCATTAGGGCCTTCAGCTGGTAAAGCTTTCTGAAAGTTTTGTTTTATTTTTTATTTTTATTTTTTGTTTTTTTTGGTTTTTTTGGTCTTGGTTTTTTGTTTTTTTTGTTTTAAATGAGCTTTCTGATGGGCTTTGGTTTCTGAGTGTCATTACTCCACCACTTAATTTTGGGAAAAAGGAGTAATAACACTTTCTAAAAAATAATTAAAATCAATAACAGGTTTTTTAAAATATTTATAGCAAATGGCAGAAAATAACAAATTTTCAGGTAAATAATTTATTTACTTGTAAATTCGTTATTTATGTAGAAAATTTTTTTATCAAGTAAATTTATTATTTATTTAAATATTTAAAAACATTGTTATTTACATCAATTATTTTCCATAATAAATGTTATTTCCTATAATTTTTCCTTAATTTTTACGTCAATAAAGGGGGGGGAAAAACCCTTTTCTAATTCTAGCTAAGAATTATGATTACTGTTGCTAGCCCATTAAAACAATACACTTACTTCAGAATATCGTTAAAAAAAAAAAAAAAAAAAAAAGGATCTAGAGAGAACTTCAAAATATGGTCATCGTGGTAAAAAAAAGTAGAGAGAGAGCATGTTCTCCGACGCAGCAAATTTACTCACCGGGCCTTTGGTTTCTCTACACAACTTTGCAAGCCATTTTATGTACATATAGTATAGGTTTTGATAATGGTGCAAGATGGAAAGGTTCGTGCAGAGTAAAAAAGAGATAAAAGAGAAAAAAGGGTATTTTAGTAAATTAAAAGAGTTGAGGGGACGGATGAGATGGAATGTATGCCATTGCCATGTAAGTTAGTATACAGAAGTTGGAATTGAAATTGCCGTAAGTGCTTTGTCTTGAGACAAACTGTGTGAGATAGGTTAGTCTTTTTCAATTGTGGCTTTTCTTGGCTCTATTTCCACGTCTTCTTCTTTAAAAAAATATGATCTCTTCGTCAGTTTCAGAGGTGAAAACACTCGTCAAAATTTTACTAGCCATCTCTGCCATGCCTTGAATAGGAAAAAAATAATCACCTATATAGATGAGAATAATCTTGAGAAAGGAGATGAAATTTCAGATGCACTTAAGAAAGCAATACAGTAATCAAAAATTTCTTTAGTCGTTTTCTCAGAAAACTATGCTTCTTCTACATGGTGCTTGGATGAACTTAATCATATCCTCGGATGCATGGAAAAGTATGAACAAATTGTCGTGCCGGTTTTTTACAAAGTAGATCCATCAAATACAGTAAGAAGACAACAAGGGCTTTATGAAACTGCGTTTGCTGCACATGAAAAGCGTTTCAAAGATACAATTAAGGTGCAAAATTGGAGATCTGGTTTGGTTATATGCGCTTGGCCAGGAAAGGCTCGAGGGTAAGGCGAGTACCCCATACGGCCTCCTTAAGCTGCAAGGTCAAGGTCAAGGTCAAGGTCAACACACAAACACACACGCTTGTGCACGTATCTTGAAAACGAAAGGCAATCTAAATTTATATAAGAGTACTAATTAAAACTGAAGTTTAACAAAAATTCTACATTTTGAGGTTGTAAAGTTGAATGATGCCTTGTTTTTGTTAGTGCATTATTCAGTAGTGTTCTAACTCATTGCTACTGGTGTTATAGGCCTTACTGTTTTATGGTATTTTGTTAATCTGTTTTTATTTTCCCCTCTATTTTGGTGTCAATCAGTAAGCTTTGTTTTTGCCTACCCTTTGTTTCTATGGTTCGAGAAAGTAGGATATTTCTTAGGGAATTAGTTTTTTTTTATTGATATTTTGTGTGTGGGCGCCACTCCATTATCATGAATTAACTGTATAAATTCAAGAAAAATTCGGTAGATAAGTAGTTTGGACCACTTTTTTTTTTTTTTAGTCTAACTTTCTTTTTTCATTTAGAAAATGTCCGGTAGCTATCAAAATTTTGATTGATGCATCCGGTCAATCAATGATTGACTATACCTAAAACACATATTGATATTGATCAATCCGTAATTGACTATCTACCAAGTGGTCAATTATCAATATTGATCATCTGTTGGATTCGGTTGCCGAAATCAACAGATAATCATTGCCCGTCATCAACAATGATGATCATGCAAAGTCACTCACTGAATGACCATAGGTCATCTATTAGTGTTGGACACCAAAGTCGACGGTCGAGTACTATTAGTCTCCAATCATAAGCGGAGTCCCTGGATGACAATCCAAATCCCTAACATAAAACAAAAAAAATCATTGTTGACAAATTAATCCAATTATTAAAATTTCTCTTTTTCGAACCGCATCAAGTGCTTGATGTTGGGGATCTTGCCACAAAGTCAGATTTGCACAACACCACTGGATATTCTGCGTTGAGAGCCTGCGTGACTCTAGCATTGCAGTACATCACAGATCTTTTAACACAAGATGCGACGCCTGTGTAGTCATGCAAGCTAGGGTTTGCCGACAAAGAAGCGTGGGTGGAGAAGAGGCACGGTGGAAGAGAGAGAGATGTTCCACAACATCGAGGGAGTTCATCAAGAGAGAGGTGAAAAGAGCAGCGAGATAGAAAATGTTAAGGGTAAAAAGAAATTCAAGTCACACATCATAAAAATATAACAACAATAATAGATATATACGGTATTAGGTCATACAACCTAATAGGATTGACCTTTTATGATGGAAGTCCAATCCCTTAGAAGTCTCAAATTCTCTTATTCTCTTTATTCCTCACAAAAAACAGTGGAAAACTAATATGTAAAACATCACTATTTCATATAGATCAGCATATTGTTTTTAAAAGAGATATTATATCCTTTTACTCTCCCCATGAAATACGAAGCATGACACCAATCCTCTCCAGCCATTTTGATTTATGGCACTTTTACCGTAAGTGATCCGACTTTCTTACTGAATTGAGAAACATACTCTATTAGTTTTCTTTCGAAAATAAAAATAACCACGACGATCGGGTTTTTTCTTCTACTATTGCGGCCGTAACCTTTATGTCATCACATCTTTTAAGTGAGATGCTCTTAATTTCTTTTGAAAAATCCTACTTAGTACTCACGAATGCTTCATGATGCATAAGATAACATTCAATAATTACAGTAATACATATTGCAGTCAATTAATTGCATAGTGAAAACACTATAGATCATGTCAAATACTATTGTTCTTGGGATTATTTATAAATAGATTTACTTATCTTGGGTTTCCAAGTACTGTATTCTACTAGATTCCCTATTAACTCTAGTGTACGAAGAGCCTAACATACATATAGTCAAAAAATTACAAATTATTGTAATTTCATTTTTGTCACCACCAATTGCACACAACTATCCCTGAAGGAATGAATGCAATTTTAACGTATGAAAACTAGATTTTACACAAACATAAAAAAATTATAAGGCTTAAAATAATGCCTATAAGATCAAAAGAATGCTTAAACCCCTAACCTGTCACGCCCCGACCACCCACGTAGGACCGACCACGCGAATGACGGTCGTGACTATACTTACTTAACTTAAACTTACCCAATTTTTAGAGTAATTTTTTTTTTTTTTTTACTCCTTTAAAACTTGAAAGCTTTAACTTCATTTTAAAATCGTGACTTAAACTAGTTACTTACATAAAATATGAAGCCTTAAACTTAGGCTTAAACATAAACATAAACTTATACATAGGAACATATCTTCTTCGTATGTATTCACTCGAGTAGTGAGCTTTCACCTAATGGGAAAGCTATCATACATAAACATAAATCGTGGACCAACCCGACCTAATGCGGATCAGTACAACACGAGCAACGCGTTGCCATACATACTGAAACCTGCCATGACATACTTAAAACATAATGTAAACACTTTTCCTTCAACACCTTTATGGAAATCCGTGGTGGTGTCCATCCACACTTTCACAGTCCGCAGCACCAGCCTTCCACAGTATGCATCAGAGATTGCTGGCAGGTTGCTTACCTACAGCAATGAACGTAAGTAATGAGCTAAAAGCCCAGTAAGCATAATATTCAATCCGCATGCAACTGAACACAAAATGACATGACAGGTTTGATGTTCTTATTAATCAATTATGTTCCTTATTATTTTACTCTATATCATGTGCGCATGTACTGTGGTACATAACCATGGAGTGGTTGAAGGCGGTCCGTCCAATCCACTCAAACCATGAAACAAGACGTTTAACATGGAGGTAGTGAAGGCAGCCAATCCAATCCAAGTCAACCATGGAATATACCCATTTGAACCCCACCACAAAGGCAAGCCAGTACAACACAACAATCTTTACTTAACTTATCTCGTATCTTAAGAACTTATTCTTACCATATGATTCCTTATCAGTGAGCATGCTTCATGATGCCAAGATATCGAACATAAAACATAACATACTTTATCATAACATACTATCTCATAACTTAACATGAAACATGGACATACTGCATCTTAACATAACATCATACATAACATAACATACTTCATAACATACTACATCTTAACATAAACGTACTACTTCATAACATCATAAATCATGAAATGCTATTCATGATTTCTTAAAAACATCCATATGCAAACAAACGTGTGTTCATGCTGTAGGCGGAGTTGTACTTACCTTCCGTCCTACGCTCTTGATTTATTGTCCCAACCAACGCTGTTCCTCTTCCGGTACAGCATGCAGGTTCTATCCTGCTCGATAAAAGACATTATCTACTTAAACTCGTGAAATGTTGGTGACCTAACCAACATGCTGACCTTACATGGTCTTGGTGTATGTCCCTTGTGTATAACGTCTTACTTGATTACATTGGATAACCTTGTGTACTAAGCCCATAACAATAACATTACCATTAGGGTTAGATCATTTTCCAACCCTGGGCTTCATCCTTAATCCACAAATCATTGGGTTACTTTCCTAACCCAATATCTTAGCTCAAACGGGTATCCTTTAGGGTTATATTGGGTAACCCTTAAGGTCAAACTAAAATCCACTTGTTAGTCAACCAAAGTTAACTATGGTCAACAATGGTCAACTTTGGTCAACTATGGTCAATCCTCGTTGGGTCAACTTTGGGCCTTGGGCTTGATCCAGTAACTCGGGTATACTCCCGGTTTACCTTTCGTAAACTAATCGCTTGCTATACTCTAGCTTGAAAAATTCATTTTCCTTACTTGGAAAATTTAGGGAAATTAATCCCAAAACTTCTTTCTTAACTTATAAAAATCCTTTACTTAAATCGTAAAAATCCAAACTCTTGGATTAGTGCTTTATAAAATCATTTGAGGTTGAAAACTGCCCTTGGAACAGTTTTCCATAATCAAAACAATAGTTTGTAGTAGAAAAACAGTTTTCTAGAAACATTTGTAAAGCTAGTGGTGCAGGAATTTTCGGATTCCCTGCGCACCCTTCGAAAAACGATCCCAGTTTAAAAATCGGTTCGTAATCTGAAAAATTTTTTCTTCATGAAAGTGTAGCTCTCGAAAAATGCTAAAACTTTTGTGTTTTGTAAAATTCCAATTCGGCCTAGATTCGTCCCAGTTTTTGTTTGAAACTGGCTGACCCCGAAAAACTGAGTGAAAACTGGGTCTGGGAATCGGCCACGGGTTTTGGGGTAAACGGAGGCCATTGGGGTCTCATTTTGGGAAACGATTCACGTTGCCCCTAGGAAAACCTCTTCCGAACAACTTTCATGTTTTAACGTTTTTCCCCATTTCGGCCTCTAAAGGTCTTATATTTCACTTTTCCAAAACTGGGCAGATTTGATCCGAATCTGCCATTTTTGTGCTTACTCGGTTTTACGCGTCCTACTTCTCGGAACTAACTCAACCGATCACGCGGAGCCTAAGTAACCAACATGCAAGCGTTAACTAATATCTCACATGAATCAACAAGTGATTCTAACGCAGCCATGCAACCCAACACCAAATCTACACAAACCTAGGGTTGCATGAACTAGAGTTGCATCACATCTCATACATGCATTCAAGCCAAACCATGGCTAGCTCTAATACCATGCACACAAGCCACAACCGGCTGCACACTAATAGGGAACATACCAACCATAAAGCCATGCAATCCCTAGCATGCAAACAAGCACAAATATAATGCACACAAGCATAAACAAAACCATAAGCAACCACCCTTAAGCAACACCTAATCACAATCAAGCACCACACCTAGTCTAGGGCATTAACCATAAAACTTTGAGCTTATGCTCTTACATATTGGACTGGAAATACACTTAAATTTCCACATTAAATCTCAAACCAAAAGCTATGGTTTAGGGTTTACCTCTAGGGTTGGAAGTTGGTTTACTAGCTTGGATTCCAACTCCTTACTCCTCCCTTTTGGCTGCCAACAAGTCCAGAGTTCCCTCCAATGGGGTTCCAATTTTCAGCCATGCACATACAAACATACACATAACTATCCCCTCTAACTTGCATGGAAAAATGTTCGGGTGTGAGGGAGTTTTACCTTAGCTAACCCTAGGGATGGGTTAGGGTATGCAAAAACCGAAATCTCCCTCCCTTTCCTCTCCATGCACGGCCACTGCCCAGAAATTGGGTCCAAAATTTCCAGATTTGCCCTGGTTTCTAGCTTGAAACCGAACATGCACACTAACTAGCCCTCCCTTGGTTTTTTTCAACTTTTTCTCTTGGTTCTCTCTTGGTTTCTCTCCTCCTCTCTCTCTCGGATTTTTCTGCAGAAAAATGGCAAGAGTTTGGCCAAATTTTCTGATTTAAATGATTAAATGCCACCCCTATTTATAGGCAAATGCAAACTTTCCAAAATTACATTTTAGCCCCTAAACTTTGAGAAGATCATGCAATTGGCATGCTGGGTGTCAAGGTGGCCGGCCAAGACTTGGAGAGCAAGCAAGGGATGACATCATGGCTTACATCATCGCTTACCTCATCGCTTACATCACCAAATTTCCAAAATTTGCACTTTTGCCCCAAAATGAAAATTCTTACAAAAATGCCCCCTAGGTGGCCGGTTGCTTTCTTGGTGAACAAGCCAAGCTTATCTCATCATGATGACATCATCTTGATGACATCATGTGCTTACATCATCTATTTTCCAAAATTTACACTTTTACCCCAAAAGTGAAAATTTTGACATTTTTGCCCCTGCATGTGACCGGCCCCAATGGGTTACTTGGTGACCAAGTTTTCCATATTTTCACGTCCTTTTACCCTTGATCTTAACTAGGTGTGCTTGATTTTCTAGGGTGTTTTAAAGCCTATTTGAGCTATCTCGCCCATACTGACATATTTTACAGTATTTTCTCATACTGCATCATACTATACTGCCAAGTCAACCCGTTGACCATCTTGGTCAAACTTTGACTTTTCTGAAATTACGTCCTTTTTCGTCCTTTTCGACTTGAAAGAGCGTTTTCTAACCTTAAAAACCTATTTTGAGTCTTACTGACCCAAAAAATTCACATCAAACAAAGCTCTTACTTGAACTTTTCATAAATACCTTCATGGCATAGAATCTAATTTCTTAAGAAGAATTAGTGACATGAAAAATCTAGGTATTACAACCCTAACCCACCTCAAGAGCTATAAAAATATATCATAGACAATCTGAGCAAATGATATATATCCTAAACAAGTTTAGGGTTGAATTCGGATTTCTCACAAATAATGGGTCCTACTTGGTGGATCCCATCATCTTTTGAGAGGCTAGGGACTTAATCCCGTTAGATTGAATCTAATTTTCCAAACTAATACTATAATTCTCTTTGTTGTAGTCCATTGGATTCTTAGATTGAATCTAATTTTCCAAACTAATACTATAATTCTCTTGTTGTAGTCCATTGGATTCTTATTGTACACGTTTTTGTTTTTTTTTTTTGCAAATGGTAGGTCTGAATCTAAACTAGTGGAGGAAATTGTCAATGATGTCCTAGACAAGTTGAATTGCATGTCACCAAGTACTTCAAGCTATGATTTGAAGGATCTAGTTGGAATCAACAAGCATCTTGAGCAAGTGGAATCATTATTGCAGATAGGGTCTCAAAATGTTAGGATTGCAGGCATTTGGGGCATGGGAGGTATAGGAAAGACAACCCTTTCCCAAGTAATATTTGATCGATTTGCTTCTCAATTCGAAGGTTGCTGCTTTTTATTTTCAATTGCTAAGAAGTCGAAGGAACATCATCTTGTTGAGTTACGCAAGGAACTTATTTCTAAAGTAATAAATGATAAAATTCATCATGTCAACCAGTTTGCTGAAGATAGGCTCAGGCGTACAAAGGTGCTTATTGTTCTTGATGATGTAGATGACGCGCAACAACTAGAAAAATTAGCTGGAGAGCATAGCTGGTATGGTCTTGGTAGTAGAATTGTTATAACTACTAGAGATGTACATGTGCTTAACATTGTTGGGGCTGATGGAATTTACAAGGTTGAGGAATTAAATTTGAAGATGCACTTCAGCTGTTTATTTAAAAGCTTTTCGAGGAAACGCTCCCACAAAAACTTACGAACGGCTGTCAAGAAAGATGGTCTCTGCATATGCTAAAGGTGCTCCATTAGCTGTTAATTCTTGGTAACACCTTTGTTCCAAGAGTACTGAAGAATGGGAAAGTGAATTTGAAAGCTAGAAAGATTTCCCAATGAAAACATTCTCAATGTTTTGAAGATAAGTTATGATGACTGAGTAACAATGTGAAGGATATATTTCTAGATATTGCCTGTTTCTTTCTTTGTAGAAAAGACCGACGACTTCGTAAGAGAATACTAGACGCGTGTCATGTAGGTGTTGTTGCAGGAATTAGAGATCTCTTGACAAGTCTCTAATCGCTATCAGTGGTCATAAAGAAATCTTGATGCATGATTTGATACGAGACATGGGTCACGAAATTGTTCGTCGACAATCCAAAAACAACTCGGAAAGTACAGTAGGTTATGGTCCACTGAGGATGTATGCAATGTCTTACAACGTAATTGTGTAAGTGCCACATACAATGGAATTTGTTTTATTAAAACCTCGAAAAAAAATTTCAGTATGCTAATAAGTTTATTCATATTCACACACACAGGTAACATCTCTATAGATAGACACACACGCATGCGCGCACACGCACATTTGGATATATATATATATATATAATATATATTTAGGTTTTGACTGATGTATGCTTATAATAATTATTGTAGGGGACATCAAAAGTTCAAGGAATATCCTTAGACATGACTCGTATCCAAGATGACCTACTCTTGAAGCCTTGGGTCTTCGAAGAAATGTGTAATCTGAAGTTTCTCAATTTTCACGGTTTTAAATGCAAAGTATACTTTCGTGAAGGTCTATGGTTTTCTTCCTGACACGCTCAGATATCTCCATTGGGATTGTTTCCCTTTGAATCCTTGCCACTAAATTTTACACCGAAGACTCTTGTTGAGTTAAACATGTATAGTAGCCAGCTGAAAGAGCTTTGGAATGATCAAGGTATGCTTTTTGGTTCTAGTACTGATTTTTCTACTTTGATATAAACTATGCGCATAGTGACTCTTGGCATTTTGATCTATATACAGCATTTTGATAACCTTAAAGTTCTAAATCTTTGGTTTTCGGAGAGCCTGACTCACGTCAATCTCTCTCATGCTCCAAATCTTGAGGAGATAAATCTCAGTTTCTGCTCAAGTATGAACAAGTTTCCAATACTTCCAAATCCGAACAAGATTAAGAGTCTAAATCTGGCTGTCACAGCAATAGAAGAAGTACCTTCATCAATTGAGTCTCTCTCTTATCTCACTAAAATAAAGTTAGATGGTTGCAGAAGCCTTAGGTTCCTTCCAACCAGCATTTGTAAGTTGAGATGTCTCAGTTTACTGTCGTTAGCGAGATGCTCAGAATTAGCCTTCTTTCCAGAAATTTTGGAGCCCATGGAATGTTTGGAAGAACTTAGTTTGATTGAGACAGGAATTAGAGAACTACCTCTGTCAATCAAAAACCTAATCGGCTAATCGCCTTAAAACTTAACTCTCCATTTCTGTGATGCTCTTGAAGTTGTTCCCTACACCATATACAACATGCGACTTGAATATCTCAACTTTTACTGTTGTCGGAAACTTAAATCTCTACCGGAGCTTCCGTTCTCTATAAAGCATCTTGATGCAAGTGAATGCACGTCACTGGAGAGAGTTTCAAATCCATGCATTGTACTTACACAATTTTCTGGTGACAAGGTCATCAGACAACAGTTTGTCTTTTACAATTGCTCAAAGTTGAATCAAACAACATGGTTACTGAATTTCAGATCAGAGTTTTGGGCAGCCCACCTAAGTCCATTTGAGAGTCAAGAACTCAAGGTAAATATGTCTCTTTTCTTCTACTGATACAAAAAATTGAGTTGTTTTCATATATTAAATAATAACTATGATTCTCTTGTCCAGTCGCATCATTTTCGATGTGTTGGTATTTGTTTTCCGGGGGATGAAATTCCGAGGTGGTTCAACCTCAGTGCGAGGGTTCCTCAATTAAAATGAAGCTCGATCCAGGCTGGTACAGTGGCAATTTCATGGGCTTCGCTCTATGCGCTGTTGTTTCACTCGAGACAAATTTTGCATTGGAAGTTGATTTGCTATGTGAACTGTGTTTCGAAACAAAGTTCGGTGAAAGTCGCATCAAAGCTCAGCAGAGTTTAAATATTAGAACAAACAAGGGCTTAGCTCACGTGGTTGCGTGGTCATTTGATGGGGACTACTCTGACGTTTCTGGTGCTGTGGAAGTTTCGTTCGAATTCTACTGTCATAAAGGAAGAGGTATTTTAATTGGCAGTGAAGTGAAAAGATGTGGGATACGCAGGCTATTTCTTCAAGATACAGAAGATTTTCGTATTGCCAATAGACAATATTCACATGAAATCAAATGCTATCATCAACAAGACTTAACCAAGTGGGTGAAATGTCGTCACTGAATTGAAGTTGATTCAGAAGAACCACTTTCTAAGAGAGTTAAAATTGATACTTGATATTCCTTACCCAGTTTGCAGAGGTAATTGAATCCAAAGCACTCCAGGCTCGGGGCAATTGTTGATGGGTAGTTAGAGATCCCGAAGATCTCGGCATCCTAACGTGACGAGATTTGCCCGTTATGATACCGATGTCCGAGAATTTTAGATAATTAAGTGGTTTTAGATATATGAATTTCAATTATTGTCAAGAATATCGGATTCTTAGTCAAAATCTATTATTTTGAAGATTATCCGTACATTTAAATTCAAATATTTAATCTTTTTGTATTTTAAATGTTACCAAGTGTTATCTTTTATGAGGCTATAAATTCATGGTAAAGTGGCTTTCGGAAACCCAAGATCTCACAACTTAGCAGATTACACCAGTGGTAACTCTGAAAATATAGTGAAGCCCTCAAATAACAGAGATGATGTAACTCGTTTTTAGGCGGTGAACCTCTATAAATTTCTATGTTTACTATTTTTTTGCACTCTATTTTTCTCTGTTTTTGTTTGTTCTTGCGGCCGTGATAGTTCTCAAAGAAAAGAAAAGATCATCACAAAAAGATAAAATGATTTAACCAAAATTTTGAATAGTATTTTTAGGAGAAGTCTCGTTTTTAAGATAGTTATACTCAAAAAAAAAAAAAAAAAAAAAAAAAAGATAGTTATAGCTATTAATATATATAGGATTTGTCTTTAATCTGGTACTGGATTTGTCCCCAAAGTTAATCTAACCCTTCCATTTAGATCGAATGGTTTTTGCTGTGAGGGAGGGCAAGCTAAAAGTTTCAGTACATAGGCTGTTGTAAACAGTGGAGTGGGTACTAGTCTAGTATTTAAAAAAAAAAAAAAAAAAGTAATCCCATTAGCTATTAGGAATAACAAAATCACAGTTGTCCTTTTAGGAAAAATAGTAAATAGTCAGTGTAAATCACATTAATTAAAGGACGATTTGCATATTTTTATAACTCATTTATACTCCATCGTTTTCTTTAAATTAAGAAAAATGATACATTTTATGAAAAGTATTTTCATGACACATCATGAAAATAAAAAATACACGTTGTTAAGGGTAAAAGAAAATAAGGACAAAATGGTAAATTTAGTTTTAAAAAACTTTACAAAATTATGGCATGTGTACATTCATGATGTTGCTGATAATATTTTAGGATATATGGCTAAATGGCATTTTTAAACTATTTTTTAATATCTAAATATTTGTGAAATTAGAAAAAATTGTTGTGTTTTTAAAAAACGATCAATTCGTGATTAACTGATTAGATCGGTGATTGATCAATAATAATCTTTTTTTTACTGGTTAATCAACATTTTAATTACCACCTATCACTTTCTTAAATAAAATAAGTTTGGCCATTTTTTTAAAATCAGTGTTTAATAACTACCTTTTTAACAAAATTTTCTAATATTTTTCATGATGTGTCTTATTATTCTTTAATTAGTGTAGAGGAAATTTCTCGTATTTGGCAGTCCAAATTGGACTGATAAAACGGTTGTTATTGTACACTGTAGGATGAAAAACAGACGGTTGAATTTACTTAGAGGTAGCCTAATTAATCGAAAGAGTAAATGTGAAGGGGCTAGATAAGAAAATAATAAAAAAAGAACCTATGGCTGAAAATGATTTACATACAGGGACGGGTTGGAGTTAAGAGACAAACTAAACAAACGTTGAATCTTTAACAAGTTCATTTAAGCTTAACAAATAACTTTCTTATATGAAATCTATGTTTCAAATTCAACGATAAGAAGCAAAAATTGAACGATACTATACTAGTATGTTAAACACCAAGCATAGATGTTCTTAAGTTTGTTTTACCATGTGTTTGGTTTTAATCTAGCTGGTAAATTGCAATTTCGATTTGTATTACCAGCCATGTTTATGTGCTTATCAAATTGCATTGTCATTTGACTAATTTGTACAGTTAGCAGTTAGATCTTGCAAAAAGAAAATTAATGTGCTTATTGATTGTGCCTTATTTTGCTTTTTCTTTAACTATTGTCAATGCCCCTTGTCCTCATAATTATGGGCCCATTTGAGGGCACATTCGAAAAGCGCACTCGGAAAACTTTTTTTTTTTTTTGGGTCTTTTCTTTAATTTAAAGTTATTTTCACTATTTATATATTTAAATGTTTAAAGTAAACGTAAATTTTAAAAATTCACATTGTTATTTTAAATCCAAATAACATAATATTCATAATTCTCTCGTTAGGACTGCAAAGAAGGTATGGAATCAAGGCATACACTTTTCAAATTTTGATATACAGAAATCAGAATATGGTTTTGCACTTCAACTATCTATTGAATCATCAGCAATCTCTCTAATGGGATATTTTCTTACTCTTAAGTAGCGTTTCTAAACCAGTAGTTTACTGTGTTTCTGGAGTTTTTCTCTTAGTTTAATCTCTCTTGGGTATAGATTTTCGGAAAGATGGAACCTTTTGGCCGGCAGTTCGAAGATGGAGGATTTGGTGAAGCAATCTGCTGCTCTTCACTGTGCTGACGATGATCTGGAGCTTGTGGCCGAACCGCAACTGTCTAAGGCCACCTCCGATCTGAAAGTGGTGGGCAAAATCTTACTCTAGTGAAGACATGGCCTTTTGATAGTCGGGATTGTTGGTTGAAATTCCGGTCTGGTACCTTCAAGAGGGAAACAAAACTTGGGTTACGGAAAAGAGACGCGGACGATTAACGGAGACATCTGGTTCTTCAGGATTGGCCTTAGGGGACCCCCCCTCTCTAGGATCGAGTTCAAGAACACTGTTTTTGGCTACAGGTGCACGGGCTTCCGCCAGAGTTCTTCACGGAACAGAATGACCGTGTTATTGGAACAAGGTTGGGTTTGTTCTGAACTTTCTTATTCCAAAACTTGGTTCGAGGCAATGGGGGAAATTCTTCAGGATACAGGTAATGATCAATCTCTCAAGGCCACTCGTTGTGGGGTTCTTCAGGACTGAAGCTTGTAGCGAAAGGAGATGGATTCAATTTCGATATAAGGGTATACAGGGGCTCTATTTAAGTGTGGCTTGCTAGGTCATGATGAGGAGAATGCAAAGCATCGGTTGCAGTGATGGTGGATGATGGCAGAGGTGGCTTAACCAGACTGTATGGTCAATGGATATTTGCCGATGTCTACTCCTGGATATGGTGGAAGGAAGGAAAAAGGAAGATACCTAGCCCAGCCCACCGGCAATGCCGAATGTGGAGGAGATAGCTCAAAGGGTGGCTGGTAGTGGGGCCGGAAAGTAGGAGTTGGGAGTCTGACATATTCAGAACCGACAGTGGCAGAGATAAGTGAAGCGTGAGATGTTAGAGCAGAAGGTAGTGGAGCAGAAATGCAGGATATAAACCAATTGTGAAAGCAGGTGCCGTACTTGATCTGGCCGATCTGGTTAGGCCAGCAAACATGGAGTTTGTGGACCAGTGGCTGCCAAATACTAGGACAGTTTCATGAACATCCTGCAAGACAAGGATGGGTTTGAAATCCCTGATGCAGGGAAGTGAGTGTTGGAGCCACTAGGGGGCCCAGGGCCAAGGAGTACAGTGGGCTTTGACAACAGGCGTTCTAGAGGATGAAGACTCAACGAAGGGTAGGGACAAGACACCCAGGTAATTCGATAATTTTAAAAAGCATCTTCAGAGGTTTTTGCTGAGGCGATGCTTATATGGTCGGGCCAGATTCAGTTGATAGGTTTCAGGCCCATAATGTGGTTTTTAGCTCTCCGGCAGGTATTGAAGGGATCCAGGCACAAAGTCATAATTTCAAGAAGAGAAAAGTCCAAGAGGTAGTATTTCCCAATTGGACCTTCCTATGTCTATACAGGAAGCACAATTGGGTCCTATGGACAAAGGAAATGATTGTGCGGTGGAGAGTGGGTCATCCACAAGTGGTAGGGGAAATACTGTGTCATATCTGAACTTATTTCAGTTGATAGATTGTGGACAATGCAATAGGTTTCACTCGAAAACAACTACTAAACTGAACAGGCAGAGAAGGCTTCGATGTCCTTCCGCTGGCCCAACGATTATCCTAGCAGTCAATTGTCATGGTCTTGCCCGGGCCGCGACAATTAGGGACTTAGGGGTGTTGATTAGGTTAAATGGTCCTCACTTAATTATGTCATCAGAAATGAGAGTTAGTAAAGCTAGATTGTCTGGAACTCTGTGTAGGTGAACTTCTTTAGTAGGAGCTACGTGAACCCAGTTGGGCTGGCAGGTGGTTTTTCGTGTTGCATGGAAATAGGGGCAGATGTGAAAATTCTTGACCGTCGAAAACATATGATGTTGCTGGATTCGGAATGATCCACTTTGGTCGAAGTGGTTACTCTTTGCAATTTATTGGCCGTCCAGAGGGAGTGAAGGGGCCAACTTTTGGAGGGATCTTATTGATTGGCGGAATGACTTCTCTAAGCCATGGCTTCTTATAGGTGATATGAACAATACGATTAAGAGTGATGAAAGATTCTGAGCTCATGGGAGCTCTTCTGGAAGTCGGAGTTCGAGTTCTTTTATTAGAACGGTAGAAGCTCTGGGTTTGATTGATCTGGGAGTTTTATGGTGGTTGATTTACCTGGTCCAATAGAGCTAGGGGAACCGTTTTGAAATAAGGCTTCACAGGGCTTTGAGCGATGACATTTGACGAAGGTCATTTCCATCAACAAAAGTTCGTCTGCTACCAGCCACCTTCTCGGATCATAGTCCTCTCATTCTGAGCACTAAAGGCCCGGGGAGTATCAAGCGTCTATTTAAATTTAAGCAATGTGGACAAGGGACTCGATTGGAATTCTGCTCCCTCTCACAATTTCCAATCGCGTTTGGCGGCAACCAGAGGAGCTCTAAAAGACTAGAACAAAGAGTAGTTCGGTAGCGTTCCGAGGCAGATTTATGAGATCAAAAACCAGACTGGGATGTTGCAACAGGACGGGGAGTCTCATTTAGCGCTCTTGGTGATAAAAGACGAACAAAAGGAGCTGAATGAGTTGCTTTTTTGTGAGGAATTAATGTGGAAATTGAAATCAAGATTGAATGGGTTAAAGGAAGGAGATAGGTGCACTCGTTTCTTCCACACTTCGACTGTGATGAGACGTCGACAAAACGAGATTGAATCGATTAGGGATGAGTCCAGGTGTTCTCACAATTCGAGGAATTCCATTGCTAAGGTATTCCTTGACAAATTCCAAGGTCTGTTCTTTGGAGTTCTCAAGAGGAACGTGGAAGAGGTGCAATCCTTAATTACCCCTCAGATTTCACGGGAGGATAATGAAGAATTGATTTTAATTCCTTCTAGGGAGGAAACTCGGAGAACGGTTTGGAGTATGAATCTGTAGAAGGCACCGAGCCCCGACGGATATTCTGGCATTTTCTTTCAACATTACTAGGAAGTGGTCGGCAAGGACATCGAGAAGATGGTGCTCGATTTCGTCAGGTCGGGTAAACTTGCCCCTAAGCTTAATGAAACTAACCTTGTTCTTATCCTTAAAACAGAGCTCCCTTCAATCGTGACAGACTACAGACCCATTAGCCTTTGTAACTTTGGTTATAAAGTCATTTTGAAGTTGTTTACCAACTGTCTTAAGAAACATTTACACAGGCTAGTGTCCCCACTCCAGTCGGCCATTGTCGGAGGTAGAGTAATTTCAGATAATGTTATTGTCACTCAGGAGGTCCTTCATACGATGAGGAAGAAGAAAGGCAAAGGCAGCTTTATGTTCCTAAAACTAGATATGGAGAAGGCCTATGATAGGGTTAGTTGGGGGTTCCTTAGGCAAATCCTTTCTTGTTTCGGTTTTTGTGACACCTGGGTTGACTGGATCATGGAGTGTATCTCGACTCCAGAATTCACTCTTCTCCTTAACGGGGCCCTTGTGGAAAAGTTATCCCCGACCCGAGGACTTAGACAAGGTGATCCAATTGCCTGGAGGTGCTATCTCGTCTTTTGGAAAGATCTTGTGAGATGGGAGCTCTTAAAGGGATTAAAGTCACTAGTGGAACTATGGAATTAACTCATGCTCTATTCGCGGATGATATCGTGATCTTTGTCCGAGAAAGGAAGAAGGTGGCTAGGGAGATTGTGAATTGTTTGAAAACCTACTGTGAGTGGTCTCGTCAAAAGGTGAATGTGGAAAAACTTCTGTCTCTTTCAGTAAGAATATCCCATGTTCGAAGACTTTAGCGATTAACAAAATTCTGGGGTACAAGCGGTTGAGAGAGAATATGGTTCATGTAGGTCTTCCTTTTTTCAAAAGCAGACGTTTGAATAAGGATTAGGTTTCTCTCATGGAACGTGCACAGGCCAGAGTTGCTGGTTGGAAAAGAAAGCTCATCTCGAAGGCGGGTCAGCTACCTTTGTTGAAGTCAATGGTTCAAGCTTTACCATCTTATAGATGCTCACCAGTTAGTATAGTCAGAAAAGAAAGAATGACAAGATGTGTTAAAAAACATGATTAGAGGTTCTTATTTAACATTATATTTCCTGGGGAAAACAAAATATATATATATATGCTACTTGTCAATTACAAAACATAGCGTATGAGAAAAGAGTGTATGGGTGACGTGAATTTAGAACTCCTCCCGTTTAATGTAGTTAAATTCGAAATATGTAGAGAAAATAAAATGAAATGCACTCGTGAATAACAAGAGTTCATCATATAACAGGTTTTTTTGTTTTTTTGTTTTAATAAATAATTATTCAAACATCTATATCTACCGTAAAGTTTGTAATGGGACACAACAGATTGTTGAGAGTAATATGATCTTGTTGTGGCTGAAATCAATTCGGTGTAACCAACGTTCTCTACATTGTTGTGTGCTCGGTAAATGCGGACGAGGTCTTCTCACAGCAGCCCCTGGCATCCTAACAGAATTGACTAGTTGGTCGCAGTTGAGGGATCCGGTGGTGAGAGCACAGACAAGGGAAGTGATAGAGTTGTTGAGGAGAAGGAAATCGTAAAGGTTGTTGAAAGTTGTTGATCTCCATCTAGAGTTTGCGAACCTATGACAAAAAGCTCAACGAGGAGCAAAGGCAGCTAGCTTGTAAAATGAGTCTTGGTATGGTGAGGGATGTCTCTAACTTGATCGGGACACTAAATAAAAGTTTTTTTTTTTTTTTTGTTTTTTTTTTGTTTTGTTTTCCTTCTCTGTTTTGGGAAACTGACCAAAAACAGAGAATGTGAATGTTTTGGGTTTCTTCTTTGTTTCTTATTCTGGGATTAGGAAACTTAGAGAAAGCTAGATGTATGTCAATTGGGATTGGGTGAGAGAGGCAGAGAGAGAACGAGAGAAAGCAGTGAGAGACTGAGAGCAAGTAAGAATTAAGTTTCTTGAGAGTACTCTGTGTATCAGTTTTGTAATCACTGTGATTCACATAGTAGACGGAAGATCATCATTGCAGGAGTAGGATCTCACATTGAGATTCCGAACCTGGGTAATTCTCTGTGTGTCGTTATTCTCATTTATTTATTTCTTTGATTACTTATTTGATTGATATTTTCTCTATAACGGTTGAATTCCGCATTTGAGTTTTTTCAAAGTTATCATCCAAATTGGTATCAGAGCTTGGTTCATGGCCTTTCTGTGTGACAAAGGGGCGTGTCTGAATTTTTTTTTTTAATTTTTCCTTGCTGTTCATTGTGGAGATGGTTTTCAAATTCCAAGGTTGATATTAAGAAGTTTGACGGGTCGAATGATTTCGGGTTATGGAAGATGAAGATGTTGGCACATCTAGGCAATATGTGTCTTGCGAAGGCACTTGAGGGGGGCGTCAAAACTCCCAACAACTATGGATGATGAGAAGAAGCAAGAGGTGCTTGAGGAAAGCGTACAACACTTTGATTCTCAGTCTTAGTGATAAAGTGCTGCGAGAAATTGTGAAGATGAAGTCGGTGGCCGAAATTTGGTTAAAGCTTGAATCTTTATACATGACGAAGAGTCTTTCGAACCGGTTGTATCTCAAGGCGAAGTTTTTCACCTTCAAGATGACAGAGAGCAAGGATATACAGGAGCATATTGACGAGTTCAACAAGTTGATCATGGACTTGGAGAACATTGGAGTCGAGTATGATGATGAGGATAAGGCTTTGGTTTTGCTACACTCTTTGCCAAAGTCTTATGAGAATTTCGTGGACATTTTGCAACATGGCAGGGAGACGATCTCTTTGGAAGATGTTCTGGGTGCCTTGAGGTCTAAAGAACAGAAGCGCAAAAGTGAACTGGATGAGTCTAGCGGAGACAGTTTGGTAGTCCGAGGAAGATCAGACAATAAGGAATCGATGGGCAAAAAGAAGGGGTAGGTCGACGTCTCGGGATGGCAAAGAAGGTGTTTAAATGCTTCCATTGCCATGAAGAGGGACATATCAAGAAAAACTGCCCAAAAGAAGAAGAAAGGTGGGAAGGCACTAGAGAAAGATGGTGAAGCTTGCGGTTTGCCTCATCAAGAAGACGAGGGCTATGAGAGTGCGGATGTCCTAGTTGTTACAACAAAGTACTCGGATAAGCATTGGATCAGGGATTCGGGTTGTTTGTTCCATATGACACCAAACCATGGGTGGGGTGTCGAGAGCTATAAGGGAGATTGTTGGCGGAGAAGGTCTTATTAGGGAACAACAAACCGTGGCAAAGTGATTGGAATTGGCTCGATTAGGATCAAGACTCATGATGGGATGGAGAGAATTTTATCGAATGTGAGGCATGTTCCAGATCTTCGAAGGAACCTTATTCACTAAGGATGCTTGAATCAACATGGTTTCAGCTAGAAGGGTGAGAAGAATGTCTTGAAGGTTTCAAAAGGGTCGCTTGTTATGATGAAGGGGGTTAGATACAAGGGTCTATACATTCTTCAGGGAAGCACTGTGATTGGTGATGCGGCGGCAGTAACGGAACCAAAAGAAAGTTCTTTGGTAAGCCTATGGCATAAGCGGGTTAGGTCATGTTAGTAAAAGAGGTTTGCAAGAATTGGAGAAGCAAGGGCTATTTGGTGAGAAAAAACTTGGAGATTTGGAGTTTTACGAGAATTGTGTCTATGGCAAGGCTACTCGGTGAAGTTCAAAAGATCGTCATATGTTACGAGGGAGACTTTGAGCTATGTTCACTCTGACTTGTGGGGCGCATCACGAACGAAGACTCTAGGTGGAGGACGATACTTCATCACATTCATAGATGATTGTTCTCGGAAGGTTTGGGTCTACATTTTGAAAAACAAAAACGATGCTTTTGGGAAGTTCAAAGAGTGGAAGAAAATGGTAGAGGTTCAAACCGGAAAGAAGCTTAAGAAGTTAAGGACTGACAATGGGTTGGAATTTCTAGGCGATGATTTCAATCAGTATCTCAAAGATGAAGGGCGTCGTTAGGCACAAAACCATCTGGAAAACTCCACAACAAAATGGCCTAGTGGAAAGGATGAATCGAACACTCTTAGAAAGAGTGAGATGTATGTTGATAGGAGCCAGTGTACCTAAGAGGTTTTGGGGGAGAAGCTGTTAACACAGCGGCCTACCTTGTGAATAGGTGTCCTTCGGTGGCATTGAATTTCAAGACACCGGAGGAAGTGTGGACCGGTCATCTGCAGAATCTTGAAAATTTGAAGGTGTTTGGGTGTGTTGCTTATTGCGCACCAACAGGAGGGGAAACTTGATCCAAGGGCCAAAAAGTGTATGTTCGTGGGATACCCAGAAGGTGTTAAAGGATACAAGCTCTGGTATAAGGACGGGAATGCATCAAAATGTTTCATTAGTCGGGATGTAGTTTTCAGAGAACCGAGTACTACATGGCAATGGTGACTCAAGGGGGGTCCGGTGAAGATAGGTATGCTAGTGAACGGGCTGAGATTGAGGTGGGGCTATTGGGAAGTAATGATATGGTACAAGAAGATAAAGCTTTGATTAATGAGGAAGATCGCTTGGAGGTGGAGGAGCAAGATGGTAATCCAGATAATAGTTCTTGGCTCTTATCAATTGGCAAGGGATAGGACTAGAAGAACTCATAAAGCACCGATATGATATGGGTATGCGGACTTGATATCCTATGCTTTGGTTACTGCAGTAGACATGGAGGATTTGGAACCAAAGAGTTACGGGGAAGCAGTGGCAAGCAAGGATAGTAAATTCTGGAAGCAAGCCATGTGCGAGGAAATGGAGTTGCTTGACAAGAACGAAACATGGGTACTTGTGGATAAACAAAAGAATCAGAAGATTGTTGGTTGTAAATGGGTCTTTAAGCGGAAAAGAAGGCATTGAGGGATTGGAAAAGCCTAGGTATAAAGCGGAGATTGGTTGCTAAGGGGTTCACACAACGGGAAAGAGTGGATTTCAACGAGATTTACTCGCCAGTGGTGAAGCACACGTCCATTAGAGTGTTGCTAGCGCTCGTCAATCAGTTTGATTTAGAACTAGAGCAAATGGACGTAAAGACGATATTCCTACATGGTAATCTTGAGGAGAAAATTCTTATGGCTCAACCGGAAGGATTCATCAAGAACGGAGATGAGGAAAAGGTATGCTTACTTAAAAAATCTCTCTATGGTTTAAAGCAATCTCCTAGGCAATGGTACCTTAGGTTTGATGACTTTATGATGAAGAACAACTTCGTACGGAGCGACTATGATAGTTGTGTTTATGTCAAGCGGGTTAGAGAAGGCTTGGGGGTGTTCCTACTTTTGTATGTAGATGACATGTTGATAGCATCAAAAGATAAAGGGGAAATCCAAAGTTAAAGCGGCAGTTAGGGAGTGCTTTTGAGATGAAGGGACTCGGGGCCGGCTAAGAAGATATTGGGGATGGAGATCGTTCGGGATAGGAAGCAAGGTACATTGTTTGTGTCTCAATGTGGTTATCTCCGGAAAGTATTAGAAAAGTTCGGCATGTCGAAGTCGAAGGCGGTGCAAACACCATTGGCAGGTCATTTCAAGTTATCCACACAAATGTCTCCAAAGACTGATGAGGAGAAGGCAAGTGTAGAGAACATTCCTTATGCAAGTGCCGTTGGTAGTCTCATGTATGCAATGGTTTGCACAAGGCCGGATTTAGCCTATTCCGCCAGTTCTTGTGAGTCGTTTATGTCTAAACCCCGGGTAAAGAGCATTGGGAAGCGGTGAAGTGGGTACTTCGCTATGTGAAGGGGGCTTCGGACGTTGGTCTGCTCTACAAACGGATAGGGAATGATGGAGAGAGGCTTAGAGGATATGTGGATGCTGATTTTGCAGGGGACTTAGATAAACGGAGATCTTTGACCGGATATATTTTCACTTTATTCGGGTGCACAGTGAGTTGGAAAGCACAACTACAACCAGTGGTTGCATTGTCTACAACAGAAGCTGAGTATATAGCTGCCACAGAAGGTGTTAAAGAAGCCATGTGGTTGAAGGGTTTGACTGGTGAGTTGGGAATTGTGCAAGATAAAGTGGATGTTTTCTGTGACAATCAAAGCTCTATACATTTGACCAAAAATCAAATGTTTCACAAGAGGACCAAGCACATAGATATCAAGCTTCATTTCATCCGGGATGTTATCTCACGAGGGACCGTGTCGGTGGAGAAAATCCCACACGGATGAGAATCCAGCAGATATGGTGACTAAGCCCGTGACGGGGATTAAGTTCAAACATTGTTTGCACTTGATCAATGTTACGGCAAGTAACAACTAGAGCAGATAGTTGATGGTTGTCTACTATGTGGCATTTCTTGTTTTTCGATTCAACTTAGATCCAAGGTGGAGATTTGTGAGGGATGTCTCTAACTTGATCGGGACACTAAATAAAAGTTTTTTTTTTTATTATTTTTTGTTTTCCTTCTCTGTTTTGGGAAACTGGCCAAAAACAGAGAATGAGAATGTTTTTTCTGGGATTAGGAAACTTAGAGAAAGCTAGATGTATGTCAATTGGGATTGGGTGAGAGAGGCAAGAGAGAGAACGAGAGAAGCAAGTGAGAGACTGAGAGAGGTAAGAATTAAGTTTCTTGAGAGTACTCTTGTATCAGTTTTGTAATCACTGTGATTCAACATAGTAGACGGAAGATCATCATTGCAGGAGTAGGATCTCACATTGAGATTTCGAACCTGGGTAATTCTCTGTGTGTCGTTATTCTCATCTTATTTATTTCTTTGATTACTTATTGATTGATATTTCTCTATAAACTGTTGAATTCCGCATTTGGGTTTTTTCAAAGTTTATCATCACAGGTAGTCTGTTGGAAATGAGTCTTGTTGCATGGTTTGTGATGCTATCATTAACTTTATTACTATGTTCCCACATGCTCGTAACTCTAACGAAAATTTTTATTACTTGTTTCGCTTTTCTTGACTTCATTATGTATGATTTTCGTCGCTGTTTCTACGACTTCATCTTTGATCATTACCTTAAAGTGCACATTCCTCTACCGTGCTTTTTAAAACAACTGTTTACCAAACTCCCACATAGCCAAACGGAAATAAACATACCAAAATCCCAGGTCATTATCTGTGTATAAATATGATTAAGCCACCAATAATATAGGGCAAAATTAATTGGAATCAAGAAGCATTATCACTGTAAATTCTATTATTCCTTAACTGGTCAAATGTTAACGAATGTCATCCTCTAACTCCTATCTATATTTTGCAACATGGGAAAGACTTTTTCACTGTAGATTAATCTAGACCGCCAAATACATATACCCTCATCTTAAGCATGTTCTGTAAACTTTGCCCATTTTGTTACGTATATCTTATTCTTACATGGCATTTCTGCCTCCACGTCCTATGACTTTGCTTACAATTTTTTTTTTCTCGTGACGCATCTATTAAAAAACAGGTACGCCATTTTCATATAGAAATGTGCCAATCAATTATCATATATCATATCAAAGTTTTACCGAATTCAACACTGCAAATCCATCCACAAGTACATGATTACTCTCCAACCAATTCCGTTTTACTCCATCTATTAGTAGGATATTATCCAGTCCTTTGGGGTACTAAATTTCACACAGAAAATGTACAAAATCTATTATAAAGTCAAGGCTAATTACATTTAACTCCCTAGCAAACACCCTATATTTTCAACACCCCACCCCCCAACAGTACGTATCCACCGATTACAGCCGGTTAAAAACATGGACTTTGTTTTTATTTTAAATTTTTTAACCCCAAAAAAAATTTAAAATAAAAATCAAGCCCCCTGGCATTTTTGGATTCATTCCAGCCCATAGACAGCCATTCCTCCTTCTCTGCTTGACGAGTGTATGAAGTTTCCATGCTTCCGATGGACTTTAGTGGATGTCTATATATATATATATATATATATATATATATATGATTTGTTTATTTTTGGAGGAAGTTAGGCGGTGGAACTGAACCCATATTATAAAATGCATTCTCCTCCTCTTATCTTTAATTTACGTTTCCTTTATTTTTTTGATAATATTTACGCTTCCTTTCTTAAGCTCTGTTGGAGATATACAAAGTCTGAAACTTCATCTCTTCCAAATTACTTAGTTCCTCCACTTCATTTTTATAGCTTTTATAGCTTGTAAGGTGATAATTTCTCTCAATTGTCACTATTAGAGACAATTATTGTGATTGGGAGTCATGTATATACGCGCATATGTTGAAGAATATTGGCAGAGGTTTCATTATATATATTTGTATTGTGTACATGTATATACTAGTTTTGGTTTAACAACTTGAGGAAAATGTTTAGAATAAGTGAATAATCATAGAAGTTATGCTTTTATTAGTATTTGTTTTTGTGACCCATTAATCACAGTTCTACACACACACACACACACTCAGACACACACACACACATGAAACCAGTTAAAAGTAAAAACCCGTGTCATAGAGCTGAATCATTTAGCAAAAGAGAAAAGGGAAATGATTCACATGAAAGAAAAGTTTCATGGTACATTCATGAAACTAAAAGTAACTTGATTGTTGCGGGTAAAAAACATGAGCAAAGTAGTCATTTCAGTTATATAGAATCTACATAATTTTGACACTCAGGCAATTTAAGATATTCATGATAAAACTTTTATGTATCATTGTTCGTAAGTACTCCTGAAAAATGAAAAGGTTTCAATTACTTATATGTGTACAGCAAAGGGTTAGATTGTCGTTATTATATTATACTATAAATTATAGCAACTAGTTCAATTTATGGCTGAGGTGATTATATAAGATGTTGTATTAGTCTATATATACGAGGTGTAATTAGATTGCAATATGTTGGAGAGACTCCCTGGATGTGTATGTACAAGAATGTGAAGTTCTAATTAAGCAGCTCAATAGTTGCGATGATTTTTGTTAGCTAATAGATATCACATACAGTTCAACAAAAAATGTAATAGTTTTTATCGTTGTTCATTTGCCCCGATGATAGGTGAATAAATTCTTCAACTATTATTATTATTATTATTATTATTATTATTATACCGTAGAGGATGTCTGTAACTTGAATATTATTTATATACTTGCCCAAACATATTTTTAATATAAAAAAAATCACCCTATTCAATCTTAATCCTGATTAGATCAAAATTTGTTTTGATCTTAGTCATTGGTTTGGGGATATCTTTCCTCATCATAATTCAATATAAATTTTTGAATGATGATGATGTAATATAGTTTCTAACTGATAACTTTTTGCACTGTGAATTTGACTAAAATTTTAAACTGATTATTATCCACATGACAAGAGTACAATCTAATTCTCTTGTATAGCTAATTCACTTGATAGCTGTACCACTTTCTTAATCACTTTTATGATTCAGAATTACATTGTCATTTGTAAAATTGACTCAGAACCATCTAAAATATTCTTATAAGTTGCTATTTTAATTAAGACTATGGACTGACACATTTATAGAAATTCTGAAATTACATTTTAAGTGATCACTTACTTTTTTGAGACTTTTCTTAATTTTTACATTGATCGCATAGCATGAAAAATTACACGAACGTACTAATTTCATACCGTAACATGAATTTATTATTCATGATATTATTATCCTGCACAGTCAATATTACAGCTTGATTTCTATTTAATTCAGAAATTCATGCCCTTACCATGGTTATTAAAATTCTAAATCACGTCCCAACCCCCCCCCCCCCCCCCCCCCCCCCCTCCCCTCCTTTTTTTGTCACATAATTGATGAAAATTTTAAAAAGAGTAATTGGCCTAAATGGTCTCTGAACTCTTTAAGAGATGACACTTTGATCCTTTTTTATTTTTATTTTATTTTTTTTGCCGTACTGACCCTAAGCTCTCTAAAAGGTGACAGTTTGGTCCTTTTCCGCCTGGTTATGTTAAAAAACTCACGAAATGATCACGTGAGAAGCAAGTTTTATGCTTTCAAGGAAGGACCGATAAAAAGATGAAAAATACCCTTATTCATATCAATTAAAAGAAATTTTAAAAATTAAGAGAGAAAGGTCCGATGCCCTCCCCCCCTCCCCTCTTTCTTTCTCTCTCCATCTCTCCCTCCCTCCCCTCCAAACAGATCCGACATCGGACCACCCCCTTCCATCCCCAGATCCGACGCTTGACGCCAAGGACCATCCTTGTCTTCTTTGTCGCCGGGCCCTCGCCTTCGCCGACGAGTGCGAACGCCACCCTCCCCCCACACAACCCAAATCCAAATTTGCTAGAAGCAGCCTGTAATACCCGAAATTTTGATGACTCTAGATTTCCTTTGAAACAAGGAAAACTTAAGTCTGGATCATGATCGGAAGAGAATGATGGTATAAGTTTGAGCTCTCGGTTAATTAGCTACGAGACTCAACGATGGATTACTTAGCCTAGTATAAGGCATTTTAAGGAAAACGGCCATGACAAAAATTTCATGATTTCATGTTAGTCAAAGTTTGACTAAGAAAGTCAAAGTTGACCAATAAGTCAAAAGGGTTGACCAAGAACAGTCAAAGGTATGACTGTACAGTAATAGGATAAGCAGTATTGGGAAATATACTGCGAAAATTATCTTTTTGGACAAGATAACTGGAATAAGCTAAGAGACCACCCTAGAAAAATCAAGCACACTAAGTTGGATATCAAAGTCCTAATGACTTTCAGAAATAAGAATAAATTTTTACAGTCCATTTACGCAGATAAATTTTGGACTGCAGTCAAGTATAACAGCACTGAATTATACTGTGTATTAGTTAGCACAGTATTTGAAATATATGTGTTAGTTCAAAATTGGACTTAATAATGAAGAAGAAAAAAGCCAAACAAGGCCTTTGGAGGCATCACATCACCTAATCCTCAAATTATGACATCATAATTAATTAATTAAGGGATGGAAAGAATTATGGAAAGTTCTAGGTGATGTGTTGGCCGGCCACCTCAGGGGCAAAAATGCCAAAATTTTATCTTTAGGGGTTAAAGTGAAATTTTGGAAAATTGATGATGTAAGCGAAGTGATGTCATCAAGATGATGTCATCAAGGTGAGATAAGCTTGACTTGATCTCCAAGTAAGGGACCGGCCCACCTAGGGGGCATTTTTGTAAGAATTTTCACTTTTGGGGCAAAAGTGCAAATTTTGGAAATTTGGTGATGTAAGCGATGAGGTAAGTGATGATGTAAGCCATGATGTCATCCTTGCTTGCTCTCCAAGTCTTGGCCGGCCACCTTGACACCTAGCATGCCAATTGCATGATCTTCTCAAAGTTTAGGGGCTAAAATGTAATTTTTGGAAAGTTTGCATTGCCTATAAATAGGGGTGGCATTTAATCATTTTAAATCAGAAAATTTGGCCAAACTCTGGCCATTTTTCTGCAGAAAAATCCGAGAGAGAGAGGAGGAGAGAAAACCAAGAGAGAAACCAAGAGAAAAAGTTGAAAAAAAAAAGCCAAGGGAGGCTAGTTAGTGTGCATGTTCGGTTTCAAGCTAGAACCAAGGGGCAAATCTGGAAATTTTGGACCCAATTTCTGGGCAGTGGCCGTGCATGGGAGAGGAAAAAGGGAGGGAGATTTCGTTTGCATACCCTAACCCATCCCTAGGGTTAGCTAAGGTAAAACTCCCTCAAACCCTAACATTTTTCCATGCAAGTTAGAGGGGATATTTATGTGTATGTTTGTATGTGCATGGCTGAAAATTGGAACCCCATTTGGAGGGGAAATCCGGACTTGTTGGCAGCCAAAAGGGAGGAGTAAGGAAGTTGGAATCCAAGCTAGTAAACCAACTTCCAAACCCTAGAGGTAAACCCTAAAACCATAAGCTTTTGGTTTGAGATTTAATGTGGAAATTTAAGTGTATTTCCAAGTCCAATATGTTAAGAGCATAAGCTCAAAGTTTTATGGTTAATGCCCTAGACTAGGTGTGGTGCTTGATTGTGATTAGGGTGTTGCTTAAGGGTGGTTGCTTATGGTTTTGTTTATGCTTGTGTGCATTATATTTGTGCTTGTTGCATGCTAGGATTGCATGGCTTTATGGTTGGTATGTTCCCTATTAGTGTGCAGCCGGTTGTGGCTTGTGTGCATGGTTATTAGAGCTAGCCATGGTTTGGCTTGAATGCATGTATGAGATGTGATGCAACTCTAGTTCATGCAACCCTAGGTTTGTGTAGATTTGGTTTGGGTTGCATGGCTGCGTTAGAATCACTTGTTGATTCATGTGGGATGTTAGTTAACGCTGCATGTTGGTTACTTAGGCTCCTGCGTGATCGGTTGAGTTAGTTCCGCGAAGTAGGACGCGTAAAACCGAGTAAGCACAAAACTGGCAGATTCGGATCAAATCTGCCCAGTTTTTGGAAAAGTAAAATATAAGGCCTTTAGAGGCCGAAATGGGGGAAAACGTAAAACATGAAAGTTGTTCGGAAGAGGTTTTCCTAGGGGGCAACG
Source organism: Ficus erecta (assembly GCA_008635985.1). NCBI lineage: Eukaryota > Viridiplantae > Streptophyta > Magnoliopsida > Rosales > Moraceae > Ficus > Ficus erecta. The sequence continues at coordinate 27,368 of BKCH01000135.1, read as the reverse complement.
CGAATCGTTTCCCAAAATGAGACCCCAATGGCCTCCGTTTACCCCAAAACCCGTGGCCGATCCCCAGACCCAGTTTTCACTCAGTTTTTCGGGGTCAGCCAGTTTCAAACAAAAACTGGGACGAATCTAGGCCGAATTGGAATTTTTGCAAAACACAAAAGTTTTAGAATTTTTCGAGAGCTACAACTTTCATGAAGAAAACTTTTTCAGATTACGAACTGATTTTTAAACTGGGATCGTTTTTCGAAGGGTGCGCAGGGAATCCGAAAATTCCTGCACCACTAGCTTTACAAATGTTTCTAGAAAACTGTTTTCTACTACAAACTATTGTTTTGATTATGGAAAACTGTTCCAAGGGTAATTTTCAACCTCAAATGATTTTATAAAGCACTAATCCAAGAGTTTGGATTTTTACGATTTAAGTAAAGGATTTTTATAAGTTAAGAAAGAAGTTTGGGATTAATTTCCCTAAATTTTCCAAGTAAGGAAAATGAATTTCCAAGCTAGAGTATAGCAAGCGATTAGTTTACGAAAGGTAACCGGGAGTTATACCCGAGTTACTGGATCAAGCCCAAGGCCCAAAGGTTGACCCAACGAGGGTTGACCATAGTTGACCAAAGTTGACCATTTTTGACCATAGTTAACTTTGATTGACTAACAAGTGGATTTTAGTTTGACCTTAAGGGTTACCCAATATAACCCTAAAGGATACCCGTTTGAGCTAAGATATTGGATTAGGAAAGTAACCCAATGATTTGTGGAATTAAGGATGAAGCCCAGGGTTGGAAAATGATCTAACCCTAATGGTATGTTATTGTTATGGGCTTAGTACACAAGGTTATCCAATGTAACCAAGTAAGACGTTATGCACAAGGGACATACAACCAAGACCATGTAAGGTAAGCATGTTGGTTAGGTCACCAACATTTCACGAGTTTAAGTTAGATAATGTCTTTTATCGAGCAGGATAGAACCTGCAGCTGTACCGGAAGAGGAACAGCGTTAGTTGGGACAATAAATCAAGAGCATAGGACGGAAGGTAAGTACAACTCCGCCTACAGCATGAACACACGTTTGTTTGCATATGATGTTTTTAAGAAATCATGAATAGCATTTCATGATTTATGATGTTATAAAGTAGTACATTTATGTTAAGATGTAGTATGTTATGAAGTATGTTATGTTATGTATGATGTTATGTTAAGATGCAGTATGTCCATGTTTCATGTTATGTTATGATAAAGTATGTTATGTTTTATGTTCGATATCTTGGCATCATGAATCATGCTCACTGACAAGGAATCATATGGTAAGAATAAGTTCTTAAGATACGAGATAAGTTAAGTAAAGATTGTTGTGTTGTACTGGCTTGCCTTTGTGGTTGGTTCGAATGGTATATTCCATGGTTTGACTTGGATTGGATTGGCTGCCTTCACTACTCCATGTTAAACGTCTTGTTTCATGGTTTGAGTTGGATTGGACGGACCGCCTTCAACCACTCCATGGTTATGTACCACAGTACATGCGCACATGATATAGAGTAAAATAATAAGGAACCATAATTAATTAATAAGAAATCATAACCTGTTCATGCATTTTGTGTTTCAGTTGCATGCGGATTGAATATTGTGTTCATGCTCATTACTTACGTTCATGCTGTAGGTAAGCAACCTGCCAGCAATCTCTGATGCAATACTGTGGAAGGCTGGTGCTGCGGACTGTGAAATGTGGGATGGACACTGCCACGGATTTTGAAAATATATATATATATATATATATATACTCTATAAAATATGTTGTAATGAAAAAGGGTTTTCACATTTTCATGATGTTTTAAGTATGAATGACAAAGTTTATGTATGTATGGCAAGCAAGTTGCCTCTTGTGGTACCAATCCGCATTAAGTCAGGTTTGGTCTACAATTTGATTATGAGGCCTTCAAGGAGGGTTTGAAAGTTCGGTACTCGAGTAAGTACCTATCAGTAAGTATGAGTTTGAGAATGAAGTTCAAGTTCAAGTTTTAAATTAAAGTTTAAAAGAAAAAAAAATTTCTCCCAAATTTTCCGCAAGTTTAAGTTAAGTATGTAAGTAAGGTGATGACCTGGCGTGGGAAGTCGGGGCGTTACACAGCCCCCCCTCCCCCCCACCCCGCGTCGTCTTCTCTGTTGCCAGGCCCCTCGACTCCCCTGATGACGACGAGCAATAGACCCATCAAACCCAGATCGCTGGGCACTCAGTTCAGGGAGCCCAGAATGCCGTGTGGATAGGGAGTGGCCAAGAACCACATCGCGACTTTTGGGGGGGGGGGGCAACACAGATGGTGACTTGGTGGGGGGCTCCCAGATCCGAACTCGTGGGGTAGGGGGGGCGACTGTCGAAGATGGAGGCTATGGGGGACTTGTCTGCAAAGATAGGTAGAGACAGAGAGAGACAGAGAGAGGGGGGAGAGAAAGAAAAGTGAGATGAAGTTTTTTTTTAATATATTTTTTAATTAATTATTGTTAAATTACTAAAATAACCTCTCAAATTATATCACGTACATTGCACATGACTCATTCTGTTAGAAGTTTAACAGATGTAGACGAAAAGGACTAAAATGTCACCTTTTTAGAGAGTTTAGGGTAAGCACAACCAAAAAAAAAAAAAAAAAAAGGAACAGGGACCAAAGTGTCACCTCTTAAAGAGTACATAGACCATTTAGGTCAATTACTATTTTAAAAATTTCTAATCAATTTCTTAGTAAGAGATTTATACGAACTGATTTCATGTAACATTTTATAACTTGAAACTTATCATTCATAACATTTTAGTCCAAATTTATAAAGACATTTGAAAATGTGCTCTTAATATAGAAAATTCACGACTTTATTCCTAATTAATTTTGGAATTAATATTGTGAATTTTCCGGACATCGCATTGAGTCCCACCCATGCAGGGCCTCGACCTCGAGGTTGAGGCCCTCGGGTGAGGCCTCAGCCTTGAGGCCCCCATGCGGGGCATCGGCCTCGAGACTTAGGATAGGGCCCCGGCTTCAAGACCCCCCCTAGTGTGGACTCGATAGCAAGGCCTGCGGGTGGGTCTTCTGTCGCGAGTCCTTCACGTAGGGCCTCAGCTCTGATGCCTTTAAGTTGCCCCATGGACCCGAGACCATTCCATGGGGGATCTCGACGTTGAATCAAATTAGGCATGTGCATGTTGCAAAGTTATCAACAACTCTAGAACAAGCATTTCTCTAAGGAAAATTATCCAACATCTAGAGAGTGAAATAGTTACCAGACATATTGTAACGCCCCTAGCCAGTTTAGCTTTAACTAAACTTAACTAGAACATGTCACTAACCCATACATTTATAAAATCTGCTATAACACAGGAAAACATAGTAAAACCAAGATAGTTGTATGATAAGAGATTAATATAAAATATTTACAGACTCTTCATCATAGTTTAGTCAAATATGAAGAGTCGAGATTACAAACTATCCCAAATATTAGTACTATTTCAAATCAAACTTTTCTAGTATAGCCCACATAGTTCTTTGATAATCATTTTTCATGAAACAACTTTAATTTAGTATGTACATAGGTTCCATGACATCAGGTTCCCAAAAGAGGTTCAGCCCGCCACTGTGTTGCTTCCTCATTCTTTTCTTCCTCACCTGTACCATGAAACTTTAAAGTGAGCTAAAAGCCCAGTAAGCGGAACATAGTTAAATAAAAAACCTTTAAACTACAATCAGTATCCAAAATACAGTTTTCAATGAATTTCGAATCTTCTTACAGCAAATAGAAATCCAAATCAATATTTAAAACATAACATGAAAAACCCTTGAGATATGGCACAAATGGGCTTAAACTACATAATCATTTACCATTCATTTCCTTTAGGTTTGGCCAAGCACTTTCATTACTGTCATTGGAATCCCAAACGTTGGTATCAGTCATGTCCCTTTCGGGACCCATCCGTGGGTATCAGTCAATCCCAATGACATCATTATAATGGGGTTACACATTCCGTAGATATTCCCATCATTTCATAGGCCACATCTAGAACTTTACAAATCTTTAAAACATTATAAACATGTCATAAAAGTTTTCAATAAACCATACTTTCCTTTAACTTTCCTACTTGCAAATTATACTATTTTCAATGAAAGGAAACATTATATCCATAGTCTCATTTGAAATGTTAAACATTCCTCAAAAACATTAAAACACTATATCATATACTTTTAAGTTTCTATGACACAGTAAGTAGAATTCTTACTTACCTCTTTACAATTGAACTTCCGCAGAGAAATTGACTCCACCGTATTAAGGAAGTTGATCGTGCTTGTCCTAAGATCCATGATCAAGTCATTTAACATTTAAAAGTATCTTCAATCCATTACCAATCATATAAAATAGAAATATATGCATTATAGTATCACTTTTCAACGTTTTAGACCATTTAAGGTCCTTTAGGATAAATTCTAAGCACAAACAAAATCTTTACTTAGTGGCTGTCCACCAATTTCCAGCTACGGAACCCAACTTTTGAAAATTCACCAAAAATCCGATTACAACATTTTCATGTGAAATTTTGTGGGGAGCAAGATTCATATGCATACTTTAACTTCACAAAATTCAGCTTCAATGCAGGGTATAAACAGAGAAATGAAACTTGAAATCCTAGTGCCCTGTTTTAGAAATCTCAGTCAAACATTTTCACAAACACCTTCTATACAACTTCATAAAATACTTTAAAAACAATAAAGCTCTTTTCCAATCAGAGCTCACAATGTTTACATCTCAAATAACATAGAACCATCAAGCATCTTGAATAAAATCAGAAGTTACACATTTGGATTAAAATCAAAGCATACTTTTAACATATGGCATCTCAAGTAATTCAAATCACACACAACTTAAAACCTCATCTCTCTAGCTTTAAATAGCTTCAAAATCCATTAAAAACCCTAATCAAAACTGACCTTAGGTAGCTTATAAAAGTCGGACTCCAAAAAATGATGCCAAACTCCACTTTGAGCTCAACTAGCTTGGAAGAAAAATGGGTGTTTGGTGGAATCCGAGAATGAGCTTTTGAATGAAGCTTAGTCTTGATTTGTTTTGTGATTTATGAGGGGGAGAAGGTCTTATGATGAAGAAGATCAGTTGTTGAAGTTTTGTGTAGTAGTTTTTTTTGTTTTTTGTTTGTTTTGTTTTTGCACTTAGAACCGTCTGGAAACGAAAGGTGTGAGGAAGAAGAGGATTTGGCTAAATCAGTCTAATATCACATAAAGGCAGCTGTAAAGCACATATAAAGACAGCAGCAAAACAATTTTTAAAAATTTCATAAATTGCCCAAAAGAATTTAAATTATGCTAGATTCTTAAAAATATATTTTCTTTGTAAATAAGTCCATAAAATTTTTAATAAACTTCATTTAAAGCATATTCTATAACTTTAGATTACCATTCTTATACAAACAATCTCATGGACTAAGCACATCGATCAGCTTCACTTCTGGTGGTTGTTAACTCTCCTCTGCACAGTTACTTAAAAAAAATATAATTAAACAATTTCTGTAGTACATAAATTCTTAAAAAAAAACACACATTTCATATAAAATGATTAACATAACTACTAATGAGCACTTAATAATAATACTAATAAGATACACAATATATTTGTTAAACTTAGTTATTTTAAATTAATTAAGCCTGGCGTTACGCATATGATTTACAAATTTCTCTTAGATATTCTATCGAACACATGACATGCGTTGTTGTAAAAATACAAAGCAAACCACACACTGCAATCTACATGTGATCTAAATTGAAAATCCTATCATCTGACATGAAAATCGAGACATAAACAAGTTTTTTAACTAAAACACATGCATCAATGGATCAAACTACTTCTATAACCAAGAAACCAACTTTGAGTTTTGAAGAACGAAGAAGAACATTCAAGAATAATTAAAATTTAATTGATAATTTAAAAAACTTTTTACTATTAATGGAAGCTAACCTTGAAGGGTTGTGAGGCTTGCTCGCGGATCGAAGGTGTTGTAGAAGAAACTCAAGGATGGATGAAAAAGTTGGAGAGAATTTGAGGGGGAGAGACTTAAACTTTGAAAAGTGATTTTGAATGCTTGAGTATGGGTGGAGACCCCTATTTATCGTACTCAAAAAAAAAAAAAAAAAAAAAAAAAAAAAAAAAAAAAAGATACCGTGACCACGAGGATGCAAAGCAAGCTCAACCTCAAGGCCATTGCACAAACTCTTCCTTGAGGCCACCGTGCAAGCTCGACCTTGAGGCTGCCGTGCAAGCTCAAGTCCCTACTTCGAGTTCCGGCCGTGTGTCAACACTGAAGTTACCCGGCAACTTAAATCTCGCAAATCCTAATTAATTGTCTAACGAAGATAATTCCTTCAACTTTTAATAGCATGCCACGTGTCCATTACACTTTAATATTGATCAAACGTCGATAAACCGCTAGGCCGCGCAACATCGACTACGATACATCGTCATTCCATACTTGAGTTCGGAACCCTCGAGGCTTGAATCTAGCATACTTCCGCCCTCCGTTAGGGAAACAACTTACTAAAGCAAGTTAAGGGTATTCCTTCTTATGTTTGAGGTAGACGCACCCACGACTCATCCTACAAGTCCCAGCGTTTGCATGCCCGTGGTATGTATCTCAAGGTTGAGGTACGAACAAGTACGATAACGAGGACATCGCTACAATCCCATGCTCGTACGGGCATTCCCGGGCATGATCCCGACAACCTACTACGTCAGTGCATGAAACACAGGATGTCAGGGGACAACCACTCGATGTCAAAAGGACGAAATGACATGTCCGAGGTACAAACCCCAAGGGGGTCCCCATGACAAGTCTAGAGTATCGAGGTCCAAGCATCCACTCCACTATAAATAGGGGAGTAATCATAATCAAACATCACGTATGTTGCACTCCACTGTAGCACTCGACACCGACGATTGAGAATCCAACATGCAACAAGGCAGAAGACGGAGACCAACATTGGAGGCAATGGAGTATGGATTGATGTTAGGACAACCGCTCCAACATGAAGCACCCAAAAAAAACGAAAAATAGATTTTGTCCAAACAGGAAAATTATGTAAATAAATAATAGATAAATTGTATCAGCACCTAAATTATTTGAATCTCTCTCTTTAGAACACCAGTTTTAATCTCTCTCGGTCTAGAGAACACCAGTTTTCATTCAAGCAAGTTTAACAGGTACCAGGCAAAGCTGCTATATAGTACTATCTATAGTTTTAAACATTAAAAATGGAAAAACTTTTGAGGTGAGTATCATTCAGAAATATTGTGTCGTGTATAACGAATAAGGCTACTGAAGGGTGTATTGAAAATTAATTATCAACTTGATTGTTAATCTTGCTTTGCTTCTAGCTGGACAGACAAGGGGCACACAGAAAAATATTGTTTTCTTTCCGGTTATAAAATTGCTTAGGTTGATGTCACAAGTTAAATTACTACACTTATTAGAGAGAATAGATCATCTTTAATCTTATTGAACGGGTAGGAATTAGTGGCTCAAGTATAAGGATGGGTAATTTACGATAAAACTTCGGGCTATTTTCATATATGAACTCTAAATTTTAAGTCGTTCCCACTTTGTTTTCTAAACTTTAATAACTTCAACTTTACTTTCTAAATTTTGAATTAGCCTCACTTAATTCATTTTATTTTGTTAAAAAGTTAAAGAAAAAAGAGAGTTCAATGCATTCATATGGTTTTTTTTCTGTTTTAAATTTATTTATTTATCATTATTTTTTTTGTGTTTAATTTTCTCAATAGAAGATTTATAGATTCCTCACCCCTACTCCAAGAACCACCCAACCCCCTCCCATCCCTTCCTATCCTGTCTCCACCCATCCTTGTTGTTGAGCATGTACCTTTCTTCTTCAGCCAGTGAGAGCTGCACAAAATGTCTGACAACAATGTAGTGGAAATGGGACGGGGTGGGTACGATGGGTTTGCATATCTCCGTCGACGAGCAGGTGAGGATAATGCTTGGTAGAGCTGGGTTTGCGAGGCTGGTGCTTGGGTGGCTCAAGTTTCACGAAGTAGTGAGGTGAGATGTTTTGTTTAAGTCATTTTAGTGAAAACTGTAATTTATTATATTACTAATATAATGAAACTTTAATGTGTTTTTGTATGGTCTGTTTCCTAAATATGTAAATGAGTGGATATAATTTTATTATTCATTTTGGTCGTCAAATTCTCACTGTTTTGGTGCTTCTTCCTCTTCTTTTTTTTTTTTTTTTTTAATTAATGTTGTCCTTCCTGCACTGCACTTGGTAGTTGCTCACGTCATACTCCTTCTCCCAAGTATTTTGGATTTGTGGTTAAAAGAAGACCATAATTTAAATACATATTACAGAATTGCCATTGTATAATTTGTAACTTTTTTTAGTGTAAATTTTTTTTTTTTTTTTTTTTTTCAATTTCAAGTAATAGGCGTTGAAAATTTTAATTGAAAAATAAATCCATATTCACTTTTTTATTTATTTATTTTTTTTAACGTGAGGATGTGAGATTCTAATTATATACTTTATAATATAGTCAAATAAGAAATTACCGCTAGATTATGATTGTAAGTATTATCCTCACTTGTCTTTTTTGTAAACACCAATTGATTTCAGATTCTTAAATTAAAATAAATATTCTAATTTTAAAATGATTTGCAAAACAAAAACTAAAGATTAAAAATAATATAGTGAAGTAGAAGCTTTTTTTCCCCCTGTTAAAGAGGAAGAAGATAAATTTTATTTATTTATTTATCTCATCATCGTCTTTCACACACTATTTTGATACTTTTTCTATTCTCTCTAAAAACTATTTTTATTGAAAATCCATTTTGGTATGTATTTTCCATTTTATTTTATTTTGCTTTACTTTACTTTTATTTGATTGTAAACTTTTCTTTTTTTTTTTTTTCTAACCCCTTTCTATGTTTCTTTCTTTATTTTTTTTTAATTTGCTATATTATATTTTTATTTTTGGTTTTTTTGTTATAGCTTGTACTTTTATCTGTAATTTTTTTCTTTCATTTTCTCTTTACTAAAAGCTCAATATTTTGAAATTTCTATTTTAAATTTTGACAAAAAATCTAATCTCCTTAATCGTGATTATGTCTAATTGTGATTAAGGTTTTTTTTTTTTTTTTCCTTCTTTTCATGATTAAATTGTTGTGTCTGTCTTGAATTTTCCTGATAGCTTAAAAGGGGATGTAAGGGTTCTCTCTAAGTTCTTTTCGAGGTTTTTTTGGTTTTTTGTTTTTGTTTTTGTTTTTTTCCAAAAAGAAGACTATTATGCTTATTGTTATTATTTTGAATGATTTATGTGTAATTATTTCAATTCTTTTGCTATGAAAGTTGTTGGATCATTTTCTTGTAATATATTTCTTTCTTTGTATTTGACATAAGTGGATTTAAGTTAAAAAGTTCTACTTAAACAATCTAATTACTAAATGATGCAACTCTTGCTATTGTTTTACTCATTTTTTTCCACGTAATTGCAATAAAACTTCAGAATTTTTTATAAAGTAGATAAAATATTAATGTGATTCTATGATAAAATATAATTTCTCAATTCAGATTACTATTTTTTAAGAAAAATTTTCTTTACTAACTTATATTGGTAAAATATTTTTCATGCTTTTTCATGCTTCATGTTATAAAAAATTTTATTGTTAATTTAATACATGCAACGCATGTATTTTAACTAATGGTATTAAAACATTTTAAAATGTTATTTGGGCATGAGTGGGGTCTGGTGAGAGGTGGGATGAGACAATTTAGGTGCCAATGACAACTGATGTGAGGCAAGGTGAAGGTTAGACTGATATAAGTGATTAAGGATTTCTACCTAGAAAAAAGTGATTTGGATATTGCTCTATTTGGATCACGTATCTATTCTTTAAAAGGAAAATTTTCTTATTTTAAATGAGAAAGTCTTTTCATTTTGACAATAAGATGATATTTGGATGTGTATTTTTTTTTAAACAAAAAATTATTTGGAATGAGAAAAAATATTGTTGGGAATATTGCATTGTGAAAAGATTTTAAAAAGATTCATTTTCCTTTTTCAAAAGGATACTTTACAAAGTAAGTTTTAAAAAAAAAGATAGTGTTTTTTTTTTTTAAATGAGAGAATGATGAAAAAGTTGGAAAAAATACTTTTTTTTTTGTAAAAAATTTTCAATTTTAAAAATTGGATATCATCCAAACATAGGGGGTTTTTTTTTTATTTAAATTAAAAATCCTTCTGTTTTTAATTTTAATTTCAAGGGAATTTCTGATATGTTGAAAATTAAATGTTGATATAGAAAAAGTCTCAACTTATATACTAAACGTAATTCAATGATTAAAAACGTAGAACTTCAAAATGCACGATATATTATTTAAATTAAAAAAGTACATGGAATGGAAAATAGTAACACGAATTTTGTCTTTGTCTTTGTTTATTTTTTTTTATTTTATTTTATATAACTTAGATAATTTGATGTCAAAATTACATATTGACCGGAAAAAGATATAAGCAGTTTGTTTCATGCACCGGTTCATTCAAATGCAATTTTTTTTTTTTTAGTTTCAACCATTCAAAGTTTATTATTATAATTTTATAAGTTAAATTTTAAAATTTTATAACTTTATATATACAACTTCAAATGAGATAATTTTTTCCCTTGAGATTACATAGAATTTCAAAATAAATGAAACAAGCTCCAAATTGATACATATATGTATATATATATATATTTTTTTTTCCCACATTTCAAGTTTTTTTTTATTTTTTTATTTTTTTATTTTTATTTTTTAACTCTAGTTATTCAAAACTATACACTAAATGCATAACAATTCAATTCAAATCTAATTAAAAAAAACTTAATTTAAACTCGTATACTAAACGCATGTTAAATTTATATATTTTACTTCATTTAAAAAGTATTAAAATTCAAAATATATGACATAAGTCTTTGTGAATCTATTACCTATTATAAAAGAAAGAAATGTACTGTTTCCTCCCTTCTAAGCCTGCCACATAACAAGTTGAATCCATCCACGTGCCATTTTTAAATTAAAAAAAATCGAAAACATGTTATTTTATTTTGCTGTTACTTTGTTTTTATCTCCCATGTCGATTCCACATAAAGAAAATATATGATATTAAAAAATAAAAGGTAAATATCCCAAGTAATAATTATGCCCAAAAATAAAATTGTTTTTAACGAAATACAAACAAAACATTATGCTCAAAGTCGAGAAATAATCCGAGCACTTGAGCACATTTCGTTTTTCTTTTCCCAACCCCAAAAATTAAGCTGGGTGATTTTTTTTAATTACATAATTTAAATGATGTTTTAACATTTTTTTTATTTAAAAAAATGATTGTTTGTTATTTTTCAAATTGATTATAAAATTTAATAATTGATTAATGATCATTTAATGATTGACTATAAAAATTTAATAATTTACGTTACAGTTAATAATGATTAATTATTATATATTTAATCACTGATTGATCATTTAAGATAGTTAAGTAATTATTTTTTAAAAAAATAATTTTTAACTAAATTTTAAAAATTCTAATCATTTATTAAAAACTTCTATAAAAAAAATTATTTAGCTATAGACAAAAAAAAAAAAAAAAATTAAAATTAAAATCGGGAACTTGAATACTTGAAAAAGTAAGCAGGATTCAAATTTCGGCGCAGATAAGATATTTGCAGAGACAAGCACACATATATAGCAGATACACCAAATACACCTATACGTACACACATACACCGTAGATGTATACAAACGGCGCCGCCGTCGCTACCGCCGCAGCACCTTCTTCTTCTTCTTGCTGCTGTTCAGGGCAATGGTACAAGGTCAATACGACGCCGTTCCTTTGTCGGAGGCCAATCTCTATTCGTAGCTCCATTCTCGCGGCCAAACCCACCTCCTGCTCTGTTTCTCTGCGCGGCTTCTCTTTCCAAAGACGACGGCGAGAGGTCTGAAACAGCGAAAGGCTCGGGCACGACGGCGAGAGGGTCGGAGGCTACTCAAGCTTCGGGAGGAGAAGAGGAAGAGGGGAGTACGATCGCCTTCACAACTATCCCGCTTGGGCAAAGTAAATGTCTCTTCTTTTCTCTTGTCCTTTTCAATTGCTTTTTTTTTGGGGGGGGGGGGGGGGGGGGGGGGGGGGGGGGGGGTGGGTGGGTGTGTGGAAAGGATTTGTTTTGTTGAGATTTTTGGATTTTTTTTCTTTTTTTTAATTTACAGAGTGTTAGAGGACGCGTGCAAAGATGATGCTGAGCTCAGGGCCGTTCTTGGGGATAGCATTGGCAACCCTGAGCTTATGAGAAAAAGGGTACGTTTGGTTTTCTCAACATATATATACATCAAGTCTTATAATTGATACCACATGATATCTCGTAATATAAACTTTAGTTACTATAAATATGAACTTCAATCATTAAAAATATGAATTTATGCAGAAGGAAATGTATCTAAAGTGAATATTAATTCGTCTTATTTTATTTTATTTTTTTCTGCATGAATTCACATTTCTGATAACTGAAATTCACATTCACAGTAATTGAATTTCATATTGTTGGAAACCATCCGGTACCACATATAAGACCAACCTCACATATACATATGTATATGTGTACTATATTTTAGTAGAGGGTATAACATTGTGTTTATTCTGTATCATACAATAGCTTTATTAGAGGTATAACAATAAATACTTTAGCTATCTTAGATCAATGTTATGCCCTCCTATATGTTACGGTGTAGGATCAATATTTGCGATTGATCGAATAACATATTTGCCTTTGTTTCTGGTTTTATGCCTTTGATAAGCTGTTCTTTGTACCCTATCACTATGCCCTTCACTGATGAACCTGGTGAGTTAATGGTTTTAGTGTATGTATAAGACTTAGGTCCTGTTTCGCAGAGTTTCCTAGAAGCTACCTTTAGCTTCCTAGATCTGAAAGCAGCTTCTGAAAATGTTTGGATAATTTGCCAAAAGTGCTTACAGTCTCTAAAAGTGTTTCCTATCAAAGCCAAAAATATGGCTTCTGGCAAAGCTCTTCTGAGTAAACTTTAAAACTTATAAAAAAATTTAAATTGGACATTATAAACTTCATTTTAACATTTAATGTTTCTCTGACGTAGAAAAGGTTATTCCCTGGTAGTTCAAATGAAGTCGTTGGATCATTTAAAAGTAACCAAAGGCAATGCTACTGTCAATCTGCTGCTGGCAATCTCTAAAGGATCAAGAAATCTGAATGTTTAGATGTGGGATTTCTCACCACCGGTTATTTGATGGGGGGGTAAAGTTGCTTGGTTTCCTTGACAAAGTATTGGGTTCGAGTCAATTCTGCTTTGGTGAACGAAGTATATAATGTAGAATGCCTCGAGTACCTCATATTTTTAGATGTTTGTACTGTTTTTTCACCGACATTTCTTTTTAAATGATGGTTGCTTTGCCATGAAATTGATGGAAGGAATCTGAAATTAGTATAACGTTTATATGAGGTGAAATTATGATGGTTTAGAGAAATGCTACAGGTTGAAGAAAGAGTCCGGAAAAAGGGTAGAGACTTCCGCAAATCAAAAACGGGTTCTGTTCTTGCTTTCAAAGTCAACTTTAGAGAGTAATTTTCTCCTCAATACAGCATACGCGTTTGCTTCTATCATTATCTTTTTGAAGTCTGTCTCTCAATTTTGTCAAATGCAAAGCAATATGCTACGACATCTGATTTGCACAAATTTGTAACCTTTTTTTTTTTTTGTGGCTGACAGCTTCAACCCTGTTGATTCTTACATATGGTTTGAATTATATGGATCGCCATCTGATCGAGATGTTGATCTCATTGGTAGTGTAAGTTGATCATCAACCTTGTCATTTTGGCTTTTTATTGCTGCCTAGTTCATGTTACTATGAATGTCTTAGATGGTAAAAATTAAAGAAAGAAACTTTTTTATTTGTTAGATGTGTTGCTTTAGTTTTTGTTTGGTGTGTTCATAATGTAAGACCTGTTCATTTACTTGAGTACAACTTGCAGGTTATTCAATCATGGTATGTTATGGGCCGATTGGGTTCCTTCAACTCTACCAACCTTCAGGTTTGGCCATAGTTTGTATTTTCTTTTTCTTCTAACTTTTTCCTGCTGCTATCATTGAACAGGTTTTGAAGCAATAGTCTGTGATATCAAAATAACTTGTTTCTATCATTATGTCTTAATATGAAATAATTGCTACACATTCTCATAATGATTAAGTTCAGTTCACGATTTTAACTGCATATAGGAAACAAATCGTCTACTTCGGAATTGAACTTCAGCTTGCTCCTTGTTTAGATATTCACAACATAGTGTCATAAATTACTTGGCCAATTTGCAATTGGATATGGAATATACTGTGCAATTATCATGAAAAAGATACAACAAAGCTAGCCATGGCAAAGTAGTAATGAATTTTATGTACTTAGAATGATGCAGATGGTCAAAGTAATGAGCGTCTTGATAGAATACAATAACCATGTTTCTCAAGTTTATAGTATAGATTGTAGCTTGAATATTTCTTTCTTTTGTTCCTACAAGCACGAATTATAAAAGTGCAACGTATGTTTAATGATCTGTGTTATCTTTCTCTTGGCATATTAATGTGCTAAAGATTTTGATCAAACAGTTATTTGTTCAACTGTTGCAAAATTTTTGAGTCATTAGATTATCAATGACATCTCTGGGTTCTTAATTGCTTGAAATTTGACATACCTTCTCACAAAGTAGCTATATTAAATGGCTTGGGAGAACTTGATTCACAAAGTTCCCTGGAAAGTTCTCTTTTCTCCTTGGGCACTAGAAATCTTTAGCACGAGAAGAATAGTCTAGGCTGAAGTCCTTGTCAAATGCATTAGTTGGGTTGTTCTTGTTACATGTCAATGAAGTTTGATCCATTCCTTTCTAGCTATTATTTCCGTTGTTGCAGTTACAGTGATACTCTTTTTCATATTGCTCATACGTGCTAACAGAAAGTATTGACAGTTGGCGAATTCATCCATGGATTTCGATCCCCTGTACGATTCAGAGAAGGGGTTCAAAGTGATGCCTTCATCATTCCATGATATCAGTGACATTGAATTTCAGGACAACTGGGGCCGTTTTTGGTATTGCCTGAAGGACTCAGCGTATTTCTATTAAAAATCATGTCTCAAATTCTTCTCGTTATCTTTCTTTATAGAAAAACTTTAAAGATTTTCTATATAAATGTTTTGCAGGGTTGACCTTGGTACATCGGATTATTTTGCCATTGATGTGCTTCTCAACTGCTTGACAGTCTTGAGTTCAGAGTGAGTACAACAGTTTATTCAAATATGCAGAGTTTTTAGGAATTAGATGTTTGATAGTGAATTCTGTGTAGTTTCTTGTAAAAGTCTGCAAATCTTGTCTAGTAATTGCTCTATCCTGGATTGTCATTGGCAGATATTTAGGAATCCAACAGATCGTTTTTGGCGGTCGAAGCATGGGTGATTGGGAAGAGGGGATGACAAACCCTGAGTACGGATACAAGTACTTCAAGATCTGACCTATATTTGATGCTGGTATTTTTTTTCCTGTCTATTTTCTATTTACAATTTTTTCACAGCTCATGTATCTGTCCCTTGTTTTCCGAAGGCAGTTGATTGGTGCTTTATGCAAAAAAGTTATAATTTAGAAGTAGGGGGGAAAAACTAGGATTCTATTACTAGGAACACTATCAAATTATAATCACTACTATTATATTACCCAAAAAAAAAATTCTTTATTACTGTCAGCGACCACTACTAGGTTAAAGGACATGGGGTGGGATGGTGCTTTGGTTTGTAAAGCTGTGAGTTCATCGCGTAACGTATTAAGCGGTTGTTTGGGGTGATAATTGGAAACGGAGTTTTGGAGGTCGGTTTGAAAATGTGTTTGAATTAGAAATGAACTGTGATATAGAAAATAGTCTAAAAATTGAAGTGTTTTTTGGAAAAAAAAAAAAAGGCATAATAAATCTTGTTTTTTGTTCATCTCTATTTTTTTTTTTTTTTGTGTTGATTTGAAGAGGGGGGGGGGGGGGGGGGGGGGGGGGAAATCAACTCATTTCAACTTGAAATAAAAAAGGGAGAGAGAGAGAGAGACATTTATTTTAGAGTTTGGGTTGAGCAGTGAAAACTCCGTCTGGGGCTGGAGAAAAAAAAATCATATTGATAAAGGACAAAAATGGTAGTGATAAACTAAGACAAAATGTGATGCTGCAGCATTCTCAAAATAGCTATTAACTTTCCGTGTTATAAAACTGTAAACGGACTAGAACACTTGAAGCCAGGTAACCAAAGGCGAATGAACAAGGGTTTTGTTTTGGGCTAATTGGTCACAACATTGGTCTTCGAAGTAGTAGCTGACGATTGGCAGTGCGGAATTTCTCTGCATCTTGGAGATGAATCAAGCGGATTCCACACCTTTTCACTTCGGCGTCAAAAAAACTTGAGTAGCTCCCTTCCAAATGGAAGTCAAATGACACCTCTTCCGCATCCAAAACAGTACTTGAATCGACAAAAATAGACCTCATTAGCACATGATCTAAACCGAAGTCTGTCTCAATTGTGTTCAAACGTTGTTGATGTATGATGCGTTTTTGGCTACATTTTGTTACGAAACACCACATCACACGTTAAATCGAGTTTCGATCCAAAACCATTCTCGAATGCAACCACAACACAGAGAGCAAAACCCATAAAATTGGCACCATGCCAATGTTGTGGAAGCTTCATGGTTACCGAAGAACCCTCTTTTTGATAGTTGAACCACTTCAGAATTTCATTTCCGGGAAAACAGATGCCGACTCCAGAAGCAAAATATGACTGTAAAATTGACGAGAGACTGATAATTATTATGATTGAAAACAAGATATAATACAGAAAACTCTATTCGAAATTTTGAAGAAAAAAAAAATTAGTGAAAAAGATGTAACCTCCAAGTCTTGATGTAGGGACATCGTTGTTGAACGGAAGACCCTTATGTGAAATTCAGTCATCATATTCTTCTGATCTAACTTCAAGCAATCATAAAACATAAATTCCTCTCGGATCATTTCATTCCACGACCCTTGTGTATGTAGGGTCTAGGAATTTGACATCATCTGCAGTGATATGCATCCACGTGCATCGAGTAACTTCAAAGACAATGGAAGTTCCGGTAAAGATTTGAGGTTGTTGCACCAACATATGCTAAGCTCGGTCAACTTCGAAAGCTTAATACTTGCAGGTATGTTATCAATTTTTGCCGCATGCATTTTCAATCTTTCTAGTGACGGTAAGGAAAAGAAGGATTCGGGAATTTTGGAAGCACTTATGTAACTTAGGTCTAGGTCAATCAAAGAGTGCAAGCCACTTGTCAAAGGAGGGAAATTTCCAAGTTTTGGACAATGTTGAAGGCTTAGATTTTCAAGGCGCATATTGTAGATGTTTCGTGGGACAAACTCTAGAGATTTACAGAATCCTGAAAATAAAGTTTTAAGGCCATTTAGGTTTTCGATCGACGATGGCAAGCTTTTAATGGCCGTTCCCCCTAACTCAAGCTGAGCTAAACACTCCATAGGCTCTGAAATTTCAGGGAAATACTCAAACCTTGAGCAATCTGAGAGAGAGAGATAGGATAGAGATTTCAACTTACAAATGTTGTGGGGAAGGGTTTTAAGGCTTTCGCACAAATCCAACTTAAATGTACTGATACGAGAGAGACACGCGATAGATGAAGGCACTTCTGCTATCATTGTCGCCGTCATATCTAAACATTCTACACTCTTGGGAAGCACTGGAAATTTGTCGATATTCGAGCAATTACTGAGATTTATTTGCACAAGATTTGGAGACCGAGAGAGATTTGGAATTTGAACAAGTCTCCTGGAGTAACTAAGATTCAGCACTTTCAAGTTACCGAAACTCTGTAAGAGAAGAGAAAAGTCAACAACCGTTTAATATTTCCTCCTTTTTTGCGAGGTGTGAAAACTACATATTGAAAATGCTAAAACTAAAACTCACCCGAACTCCATCCCAAAGTTCTCGAAGCTTGCTACTCGACATGTCCAGCTCAACAAGATTATGCGGTGTAAACTTCTGTGGCAAGGATTTCGAAGGGTAGCTATCCCAGCGAAGATATCTTAGAGAATCGGGAAGATATTGCAGACCTTGAGGAAGGTGTACCTTAGATGTGTGGCCACTGAAACTGAGAATTCTTAGAAGCTTCATTTCATTGAACACTAGAGGTTCCAAGTCTACATCATATTCAATTTCAGTCATGTCCAAGGAGATAGCTTGTATGCTTCGTGTTCCCTAACAATTGAGAATACAGTATAGATCAACAAACAGCGTACAAAACTGGAAATACACAGCATACAAACACACACGTACACCCAAATAAGCATAAAACAGACACAAACACACCCACAAACCCGCGCGTGCAAACACGAGAACGTATGCACACACGCAGAAATTGCCTAATTTTTTTTTTTTTTTTGAAATAAACTAATATTTGTACGGTTATGTAAAATTTGAGATAAGCACTTACTAAATTGTTTTGTCAAGATCTTCTGAATATCTTCAGCAAACCACAACCTACTTTGCATTTCGGGATACTGACAACATTCTTGGCGAACAATTTCCCCGTCCCATACTTTGCAACAAATCATGCATTGAGAGCTTGTTGTAGTTTGTGACATTTATGAGAGACTTGTCAATGAGAGTCCTAATTCCTATATCCACAAAACAATCACGGCTTTCTAGTATACGTTTCACAAATTCTACAGACGTGTCTTTAAAAAAACAAGCGATGTCAAGGAATATTTGTTTCTCATTATCATCGAGTCCATCGTAGCTAACTCTCAACAAGTCTTGAATCTTTTTATTGGGAAATCTTTGGAGTTTGCTCAATTCATCTTCCCATTCTTCTGTGCGTTTGGAACAGAGGTGACAACCTAAAACTTTTAGAGCCAATGGAAGGCCTTTGGCAAAATGGATCACCCTTTTCGACAGCTCTACAAACTCCATGGATGGTGGGACTCCTCCAAAAGCTTTTGAATAAAAAAGTTGAAGAGCGTCTTCAGAATTTAATTTCCCGACCTTGTATACTCCATCTGCTTCAATATTCTTAAGCACTTGTAAATTTCTAGTTGTTATGATAATTCTACTGCCACGACCAAACCAATCACGTTCTTTAGCTAAATGTTCTAATTGATCAACATCATCTACATCATCAAGAACGAAAAGCACCTTCGTACGACGAAGCCTAAGCTTTACAAACTGCAGGTTGATCTGACCTGAATCTTTCTCCTTCAATAATCTAGAAAATACCATTTCTTGCAACTTAGATGATTGGTTTTTTTCGGTTTCCGCCTTAACATCTTCAAGAAAGAAGGAACCTTCGAACTTAGAAGAGAATTTGTGGAATACGAGACGAGCAAGAGTTGTCTTGCCTACACCACCCATTCCCCAAATGCCTATAACACGGACATCTAATGAGCCAATGCTCAATAGCAACGTGATTTGCTCGATGGTTTTATCAAGTCCAACCAAGTGCTTAAAATCATCTAAAGGCATAATACAGTCCTTCAACTTCTTAAGGACGTCTTTGATGATTTCCTTGATTAATTTAGACTCGGACCTAGCATTTAAGAATACATATTGTAGTTAGCCTTAAAAGGACGGTAAAAAAAAGAGGAAAGAAAACAGAGGAATTCAATAAATGAAGCACTTGAATCGGAGATGAGGTTGTATTTCATCTTGAGTGATCTTTTTAATTCTCATGGTCAATAATGTTCTGAACTAATATGTAGGAAATGTCTCAAGTCCGACAGAATTATAGGCATATTCTATTATCTGACTGTCGGATTTGTAACTTTTTATTTTTTATTTTTTTAACATTATTGTAATAACTAAACTGAATCAATTGTAACTAAATATTTCTATAATGAACATAATTTTACATAAAGTTACAAATAACTCAACTAGTTATTACACATATTGTTTCTGTTAATGTCAAAACCAATGGTTAGAGCAATGCTACATCAGAGACATAAATAGATAACACAGAGATGGTAACAACAATACCAAACTTTTGTTTAGAACAAAAGAAATGCATATTTAAGTTAATCACATGTAAATAAAAAATTATGTGTCAGTTAGAGGTTACCTTATGCGTGATGAATCCCACCCAGCTATATTGGCTGCAGTAGCCAAGGACATTTTCCACCGCTGCACCTTGCCAATTTTCTTCGCGAAACGCTTCTTATGTTTCTCAAATGCAATCGCATAAGTTCCCCGTTGGTGTCGTACATCTGATGGATCTACATCATAAAAGACTGGCACAACTATCTGATTATTCACTTCCATGCAATGGAGAATATGATTAAGCTCATCCAAGCACCAAGAGGATGAAGCATAATTTTTCGAAAAAACAACTATGGAGATCATAGATTCCTCAATTGCTTTGAATAGCACGGATGCAATTTCATGTCCTTTCTCAAGTCTCTTCTCGTCTATAAAGGTTTCTATTTTTTATCACGCAAAGCACTATAAAGATGGCTAGTAATGTTTTCGCGAGTATCTTCGCCTCGAAAACTAATGAAGACATGATATTTTTTCACAGTGGAGATGAAAGAGTAAGATGAGGAAGGCATATTCCAAAGGCAGGAAACCCACAAATGACAGCGTGACTATGAACAGAACTCCTTTTGGGAAGTGGGGGATATAAAAGAGATCTAAAACAATTGTCTCTAGTATAGGAGGAAAGAGAAAAACAAGTATTTCACATTTATTAATCTTGGAGATTTGAAGGCTTTCTGTTTATAAGTTTAAAACTAAGCTGTTTCCTTGGTGTCGTCTTGGAAACTTCCTAGTTGTTACTATGTGATTGACCTGCACCTGCGGAAAGTTCATTTTGTAAATAGAAGCCTTTTAGGGTCCATTTGGTATTGTTTTGAAAACATTTTTGGAAAAAAAAAAAAAATTCACAGTTTCCAGTAAATGTGTCTTGGAAATTAATTCTAAAATAGCGATTGTTTTGTATAAAGTTAGAAAATAGAAACGAAAATCTCCTTGAAAATCAGTAAATGTGTTTTGCATAAAGGCAAAGTAAAAAATTCACGGTTTCCAGTAAATGTGTTTTGCACTTTTTGTCTTTTTTCTTTTCTTTTCTTTTCTTTTTTTTTTTTTGTGGAAAATCAGACTTTGTGTTTAATTTGAAGAAAAAATGACGGGGGTAATTGCTTCAACAATAAAGTCGTCGGGTGTGACTTCAGCCACAAAAATAAAAAATAGTCGGTGTGACACTGGAAATTACCTTGCTATTTCCTTAAAGGCATTGGCTGACTCGAAGTCTTCGTTTTGCAATTCTAAAATGCTTAAAGGAACCTCAATCCTGTAACGCCTTGAACTTGCATAGAACCTGAAGCCAATTGAAACAACAATTTTTATATATATTTTTTCTTTTTCTTTTCTTTTCTTTTTTTTTTTTCGAAAATCTGATTTCGTGTTTTGAAGAAAAAGAATGGGTACTTGCTTCCAAATAAAGTCGTCGGTGTGACTTCAGCCACAAAAATAAAAAATAGTCGGTGTGACACTGGAAATTACCTTGCTATTTCCTTTAAGGCATTGACTGACTCGAAGTCTTCGTTTTTGCAATTCTAAAATGCTTAAGAAACCTCATCCTGTAACACCTTCAACTTGCATAGAACTGAAGCTAATTGAAACAACAATTTTTATATATATTTTTCTTTTTCTTTTTCTTTTTTTCGAAAATCTGATTTCGTGTTTTTGAAGAAAAAAATGGGGTACTTGCTTCCAAAATAAAGTCGTCGGTGTGACTTCAGCCAAAAAAAATAAAAAATAGTCGGTGTGACATCGGAAATTACCTTGCTATTTCCTTGAAGGCATTGATTGACTCGAAATCTTCGTTTTTGCAAGTCTAAAATGCTTAAGGAACCTCAATCCTGTAACGCCGGGAACTTGCAAAGAACCCGAAGCTAATTGAAACAACAATTTATATATATATATATATATATATATATTTTTTTTTTTTTTTTTTTTCTTCCTCTCGAGAAGTTGTATTGGTGTTGACGCAGTTTTTATTCTCCTGACCTTTAGAATTTAATAATACCGCGCGTGGTGCCAAAAAGGGCACGCAAGAATTCATTTGAACAGAAAACCATTAGATTTTTTTTTTTTTTTTTTCCAGCATCTTTTTGTTCTTAATCTCTACAAGTCTGCAGTAGTCGGTCCTCTCTTATTCTCAGCTCAGGCGTCGGTGCTTAGCGCGGAGTACTGAAAGCCATCTTGATTTGTTCACCAATTAGTTTTCTTGGTAAAAATGGAGTTTTCCGGAATAATTCCGGAAGAAAAATATGATGTGTGTATCCATGTTGGTCACAACTATCATATGGTTAGAAAACTTGTTTTAGCTTTACGGTCAAAAGGAGTCAAGACCTACGTAGATGATTCTACTAGGATGGAAAATTGCAATCCCTCTATACGGGCAAAAGTAATTCAGGAAGCAAAAATCGCTGTAGTCAGTTTGTCGGAAGATTTTGCTAATTCTGAATGGAATTTAGAACAGCTTAATCATATTGTAGAAAGCAAGCAGAAAAACAATCAAACTGTTATACCAGTTTTTCACCATGTAGATAGAACACATGTACAGCAGCTGACTGGAAAAATCGGAGCTGCACTTGCTGTTCATGAAGTACGATTCGCCGAAGAAATCGACAAGGTGTATCAATGGAAGAATTCTTTGAGAATAGTTGCCAACCAACCTGGATGGGATGTGCCACTTACTAGGTAATAATGTCTAATTTTTTTTTAATTAATAACTATAAGCATGAGATTTCAAAAAAAAAAAAAAAAAAAAAAAAAAAAAAAAGAAGCAAGAATATATGAGCTCTCACTAGCTTAAAAAAGTTTACTTTTGTTGATATTTTTCTTGTTTGTTTTTCTTTGCGGTTGGAAAATGTTTGCCATAATTTGTTAGGACCGTTTGGGGAAATGTAATTTTGGATTGAAAATTAGATATATAATTTTAGAAATGTGCATTTTCTCAAAATTTTATGCAATTTTAAAAAACCATCTTATTTGGATTTGAAATAATAAAGTTACGAATTTTTAAAGTTTGAATTTACTGTAGATATTTGGAGATGTGAATATTGAAAAGTGTTTTGAGTTGAAGAAAAAGACAATATATATATATATATATATATATATATATTGAAAATCAGATGCAAAATGTGTCCCCAAAACCTTTGGTTTTCTGCACATAATGCTTTTAGGTATCCGGAAATTAATTTATAAAGTTTGGTAAGATAGAAAACTTCATTAGTCTTTTAACCCCCAATAAAACATATTTTTACAATCTTTGTCTTAGTTTTGTCCCCCTTAATTTCGAATTGCAATAACTGTTTTAAACAGATCACATGTTCAAATGTGTCAAATATAGTTATACAAGGTCTAATTACAAAAACTCCCCTTGAATTGTAATACTTTGCACCCCGAATTTCAAAACGTAACATCTATTCTCTCTCAACTTTGAAACTGTAACAATTTTGTATCCTACCATTAGTTTTTGAACGGAAAAACTCAAGTGACGTGCACATGACAAGAAAATCAAGGGCATTTTAAAAAATAAAAGAGATTAATTACAAATTTTCCCCCGAAATATTGGCTTTGGAACATTTTGTCTTCCTGAATTTCAAAATGTAACATCTTTCTCCCCAATCTATGTTTCAATAACAAATAAAGTCATTCTATTAGCAGATTTTTCCTCTTTATGATGATGTTTCTTAATCTTTTTTTTTTTTTTAATGATATCTTACGATTTAATATGATGTTTTCTAATAAGGTTTTTTAATGTTTCCTCTTTGTTTTTTAAACGTTCTTTCTTATATTTATTACAGTTTTAATTAAAGAATTTAAAATGTGCATTAGAATAGAGGGTAAAATTAGAATTACATATGTAATCTCAATAACCATGTCTGAATGCTTGGTACTTGTAAATATTAAATTTGTTAATGGAACAAAATCAAGGAAAATTTAATTTCGGGAGACAAAGTGTTATAGGACTTATAATTTAGGAGGAATTTTTATAATTACTTCTTATTTAACATTACCCAAAAAAATATATATATAGTTATACAAATTTTCCTTCAAATATTTGGAATAAAAATATAAAAAAAATCTTTCATATTTTTATTTTTATTTGGAATAATATATAAATATCCAAATACCTCTAAACTTTTACCTTATTTTCTCGTCTCCTTTTATACAATCCTTGAACCTTTGACCTTGTGGTAAAGTGAAAACTACCTTGGTGGCTTCTTCTTCTTGTTTTTTTTTTTTTTTTTTTAATTTTTTTTAATTTTTAAGACCTTGGTGGCTGGTTGAGTTTGTTGTATCTTTTTACTTTTAAGTAGCCGTACGTATCCACCAAGTAAAAGTTCAGTTGTTTCTCACGTTATTCTGAGTCTCGTCTAATTACATATTATATTTTGTTAACCTTCCCCATGAATAATGTTAGGGCTGAATCCAAAGCAATTGAGGAGATTGCCAACTATATTGTACAAAAATTAAGAGAAATGTCGTCAACTACTGATGATCAGACTGACCAGCGGCCAGCTGGCTTTCATGTGGACATCGATCGAACCAAGAATATGGAGCCACATATACTCCAAGATTTTATAGCTGCTGGCATAAAGAGTGCGTAGCGTCGACAATATTATCTATCTAAATTTTGCGATTTTATAATAATCTGTTTCTTTACTTTCTTATTTTATCAATTTATCTCTGCATTTTGTAAATTGTATAATTATTACAATACGTTATATGTTGTTAACTTTCTGTAAATGGAGGATTTGAATTTTTTAATGGAAGTTAAGTAAAATGGGATACACTTTAATAATTTAGAAAATTGAAGAGGTAAATTACTAAAATTCAAAATTTGATAAATAAGTCGTCAAAAGCGGAAAAGTTTTAGAATGGGTAATTTGCTTGTTTAGTAAAATAACAAGTTGTATATAATTTAGGTACTAAAAGAAAATTACCCATTTCAGAATGCACAAGTGTTAAAACCGGTGATGATAATATATAATTTTCTTTTTGTGAATGAATGATATTATAGAGAATATTAGAAGTGATGCCTTGTTTATGGATGCCATACTACCTACTTTTTTTATTTTTTTTTATTTTTTTATTTTTTATTACGGAAGTGTAGTTTGTGTTCGCATCGGCTTTTTTCCTACTTTCTTTTACACCTTCAGAATTTTGTGTGCAACTTTCTATTACCTAATAAAATTCGGTAGAAAATGGCAATTGAATTTTTTTTCTTTTTTTCTTTCTAATTTTTCATTAAGAAAAATAGAGACTGGTATTTTTTCCCCCCTTCTGATAAACATAGAGAATGGTAATTGTTATCCTTAAGTTTGGTGGTGCAAACAATATTGGGATATGTTTAATAAAAATGTCTTAAATACCTTTTATTTAGTTGAAATATCATTTTTATCCTTTTTTAGTATACAATCATTCAACCTAAAAATATCATGTTTACCCCACCTTTTTTTTAAGCAGTATCAAAATAACTCTGTGCTCCATATTTCAAGGATCTATTTTTTAGAGAAACCCAGATAACCAGGAAGAATTCGTTTTTTTTTTTTTCTTAAAAAAAAAAAGAAAATAATAGAAAACTAGACTTATAACAAAAAATGACAAATATCACATTTGCCTACCAAACTTTGGGTTTTGTAAGGAGTTGTCCCCAAATTTTCAATTGTAACATATGTCCCCTTAAGCTCTGAAACTTTAACAAATTTAGCCTCTGTTAAATTTTAGATGGAAATTGCTAGGTGTCACATGATAGAATGAAAGAAGTTCTAAAATGAAAAATTTTACCCTCAAAATAATATTTAGTAAAAGTTTAGAAAATTAAAATCTAATGTTTGGTAATTTTTCATCGTTAGAGAAGATTCCCCTCTTATAAAAAAGAAATTTTCATATATATGAAATTTACAACCTCAATGTATTGAATATTAATGGTATTTTCCATGAGGTGTTAATTTGATGTGACTTAGGTCTAGGATAATCAAAGTGTGCAAGGCATTCGTCAAAGGAGAAAAAATTCCAAGTTTTGGACAATGTTGAAGGCTTAGATATTCAAGGCTCTTATTGTAGATGTTTCGTGGGACAAACTCGAGAGGTTTACAACATCCGAAAATTAAAGTTTTAAGCACAATTTGATTTTTGATCGAAGAGGACAAGCAAAAAAATTACAACTAAGGGCGTGAGTAGTTTTGGTGCTTTCTCAAGTAATTGAGCTTCTATAGCTTTCTATATCTTTTCTTAGTGCAGATGCATTGACCATCACACACACACACACACACATATATATACATATATATATACCTATTGGTCGGTTAAACCTGACGTTGAGCTAAAATATTAAAATCAATTCAAACTGTTTGATGTTTAGAGTATGGTAGGTCATCAACTTACCCAAGTTGCGATTTAATTAATTTTATCACTTCTTGTCTGGCAAACATTGACTTCCGAATTTTTTGATTTCCAGAATGTACCTAACACTTCACAATTGACCAATTCCCCGCAATTTGCGCTCTTCTTTATTATTATTATTATTATTATTATTATTATTTTAATGGCGATGTTATACTTCATGGAAGTAGTACTTTCACAACTTTTGACTTTTTTATTTCCAATTTTGCAATTTAAATTTATTCTTGCAAAACGTGTGGTCCTGTCTAAAATAATGTCTAATTTGTTAATTCTAAATGTTTTTTTGAAGTTACCAAGAAATTAATAAGAACGTTAAATAAATACTATATTCCCATCCTTTAGTTTTCAGAACTTATTGTGATCATTTTTGGGTTTTTTTGGGTTGTTGAAGAAATGGCTTCTTCCTCCTCCTCTTTCATCTCTATTGTAAAGAAGTATCATGTCTTTATTAGTTTTAGAGGTGAAGATACTCGTAAAAAATTTACGAGTTATCTGTACAATTCTTTATGCGAGAAGAAGATACAAACCTACATAGATGAGGATGAGCTTAAGAAAGGAGATGAAATCGCTCCTGCGCTTTTGAAAGCAATCACGGAATCAATGATCTCCATAATTGTTTTCTCGGAGAAGTATGCTTCATCCTCTTGGTGCTTGAATGAACTCAATCATATTCTCCATTGCATGGATAATAATAAGCAGCTTGTTGTGCCTGTTTTCTATGACGTGAATCCATCGGATATTCGACACCAACGGGGAAGCTACGCAGAT